>OU015767.1:28531009-28947509 GCA_907173295.1 Fagus sylvatica | reverse complement strand
GGGTGTTCTACATTCTAAGTTGAGTGAGGTCATTTATTAAACTTCAAGTTTGTTAATGAGTGCTGGTTAGAGTCCAGAAATAATGAGCTTTCTTCAGTATCTAAAGGTTATATCTGATATAGGCTTCATAATTATAAAAGTGCTAAGTGATAACTTGATGGTCAAGTGACAAACTTCATGAATTATTTTGTTTCAGGTTTCAGAAAAGCAAAAGGCTGCTTTGAGACTATTGGCAGTCAGTAAGTTAATCAACCAAGCTGTTGGAGATGCTCTGAGTGGGTTGCTCTTGGTGGAGGCCTATTTTGCGACTCATGGGATGGTCAATACACTTTATCAAGATACCCAGTAGGCACTGATTTCCTTTGCTTTATCAAGATCTTTTTCTTTTTCTCTACCCAGATTCTATATTTAGGCTTTAATTATTAAAGTTCAATTATTTCCAGATTAGGGGTTAAGACATATAACTAGTCTTGTTAGGGAATTTCTAAATATTGATTATTAGAGCTTTGTCACCTTTTATAACTGAATTTTTCTGAGAGAGAATTCTTCTCTAATTAACCTTAAATGGGAATTTTTTGCTGGATAGACAGACAAAAGATCCTTTTCAAGGTTAATTGTTTGTAAATGATTTGATGATTTTTCAAATTGAGGATATTTATGATGTGTCCTCACTCCTCATTGCTCCCATGAAGATATCAAAGGAAAAAAGCTCTTCAGGTAATGAAAAGCTATGGGCCACAATACGAACCTAAACAGACTTAATTCTATATCACCTTCAACCTTCTTGTGTGAAATTTTAAGGTGAAATTGTTATAGCTATGTCTGTTAAAGCTGTCTGTATATTACTAACTCTCCTTATGCATCTTACCCATGGCAACATTTGAAATTTTACGTAAAATTGTAAAAAAAAAATCATGTGATGCAGCAAGTAGTTACCTTATAAAGGAAACAGGGTAATGTGCATTAACATAGTGTGTTCCAGCTTCTATATTAAATCATACATAATATAAGATGTCCATTAGGCTGGTATGTGATGTCATGCCCACTAATTCCAGGACATCAAGAAACATAAGGTAGCTGACCAGATTTGTGTCAAAAGTAGAGGGAAATTGAATTTGGTAAGTTATCTGCAGCACCATGTGAGGACTAGATGAATGAAAGTTAGTGAAGGGGAGTCATTTAAATTGGTTCAAAGTTGAAGAAATAGACGGACAGCAAGAAAGATTGGAATGGGCATTGGTCTTAGATCCGAAAAAAGAGGAAAATGCCTATGATATAACCCATTCCGCGACCATAGATATGCCAAAATTTTGAAAGGCATTGTTGATTTTCCTTTACCCTCTTTTTGCTCATGGAGGCAACTTGCCTGCTAGACCAGCATTAAATTTTTTTTAGCTTACATCTTTACTATAATTATAATCGTTATTTGTCTTTATTTTTTTCCTACCTCTAATTCAGTAATTGATGTTTCCACTGCTTTTTCCTTTTCTGTCAGGTTAAAGTTGTAGATAGAACTGCTGTTGTAACGGCGAATGCTGAAACTGTGGCTGTCAGCCCCCCTGGCATACAAGAAGCCATTAATGCTGAGACTGGTAAGTGCACATCATGATTACCATTCATGTTCACAACGTGATAATTGATTTGGACCATCCAATTGTTGCGGTTCAACAACTATCTAAATGTCACAAAATAGAGAACAAAACTGTTTATTTTTTATGAGTGAACAAAACAGTTAATTATACAAAAATTCCCCTAAAAGATGACAGTGTGCGCCACATCTTAGTTTCTTCTTTTTCAAGTCTTTGCATGGCTAGAGAAACTTGTGTATGTATGGATCTTAGATTGGTTTATTTCTATATCATGTAATTGAAACTTCCTGAATAATCAATTTTTAGAGGGATTATGCCGTGAATAACTGATCAATGGACTTTTGTTTCTTTTGTTTTAATTCCTAATGCAGCAAAATACCCTCAAGGCCGATCTTTCATATGACCATCGGGTACTGAGGATGTCGTACGAGTTTATGCAGAGTCATCAACGCAGGACGCAGCTGACAGCCTAGCCAACTCTGTAGCAAAACTTGTGGATGTTGTTCCTAGGGTTTAACAGCTCTTGAAGTCTTCTTTCTAACTTACTTTTTATTTGACAGATTTGTCATATAGAGATGGTCCTTAGTTGAACAGCTTGATTTGATTTCAAGTTATTGATCACGAATATGTGACTGATTACTAAGAACTATGTTCAACCGATTACTTAGAATTATGAGTTGGTTAAGTACAGTTTGGAGGTATGCTTTGTAACTTGGGAGACATATAACAGGTGGAAGCGTAGACAGCAAACAATGCAATAACTTGGAATGACAGTTAAATTTCATTTTGTATGGGATTTGAAAGGAATAGTTTTTATATTTTGAATAGCATTTCGAAATTAGTCAGATTTTGCTTGAGATAATCCTTTAAAGAGAGTCTCATGAAACTGTGTCCAACCTTTTCACTATAATATCAAGTGAAGGTCCCAACTTCTGCTTCCATTGGGGTCTGAGTGTGGTAAATTCAAAACTTTTTATAATATCTACGGTGCTTTGAGACTCTGGACAAAATTTTAAAATCAAATGTGCTCCCTTGAAAATTTGCCTCATTCTAATTGAGTAAGGGCCAATAGAAATTTGTCGATTCAAAGAAACTAACGGATCTTATAACTTATTCTATGAACTTCTAACATAAGTGAAAAGCATCCTGTTTCTCACATTCAAGCAAATCCCACTTATATGAAACAATCTGAACCCAGGTTCTAAGGTTCCAACATGTTGTTGGTAGGCATGAGGAGCTTTCAACTTTTCCCTCACCTATATCATATAGAAGGCCGTAAATGTTATGAGGCTTGTACTGCACAATTGGCTTCCACGGTCCTGTTACATGCAGATTAAGATTCACTGTTTGTTTCAATCCAATATTCTCCTAATTAGAAAATTTGGTTCTCATACCTTTGAAATGATTCATACTTTTTTTTTTATGTAACCCATTGGCAACAAATTTGTAACTATATTGTAAAGTACTTACTTACTATTAATTTCATTGATTCGATAAAATGATTTGTAATTCTAACCTGTATTGAGGAAAGAACCAACACTCTCTAGAGTAATTAGAAACTAGGAAACTTAATGTTGACGTTGCATTTGTCTCAATGAAGTACCTTACACAAAAAAACCAATAAAACATAGCTCATGAGATGATGAAAAAAAAAACTCAATGCAGAAAATCATAAATTAACTTATTTTATTTTAAACTTCTTGGCTTAACCTAGATATTTTTTATTTCAAACCTATTTAATTTATATATAGTTTACAACTTGTTAGTGACAATAATAATAATAATAATAATAATAAACCTAAATAGCACATTATACTTCGCGTTATGCTTCACGTTATGCAAGGAATAGAGAGATGCTTCATGTTTACCAAAGGAATACAATAAATGTTCAACACCCACAAAAAACGTTTATAAGCTAATAACTTTAAACAACATGTAAATCAAAAAATGATACTAAAACTTCTTCAAAAAATAAATCAAACAAATCTAAGAAAATAATTTTTATATTAAACTATAAGCATACTTGACAAAATTTATATTGTTTTACCTTTTTATTGATCAATGATGTTGGGAAAGTGAAGAAGGATGAAGAAACTGAAATGAAATGAACGTGCAAGAGAGAGAGAGAGAGAGAGAGAGAGAGAGAGAGAGAGAGAGAGAGAGAGAGAGAGAGAGAGAGAGAGAGAGAGAGAGAGAGAGAGAGAGAGAGAGCAAAAATGAAATGAACGTGAGCTAAAAAAACCAACTATATTTCAATGGAATTCGTCTCTTCTAGAAACGAGTTCCAGCCAAATTAATTTTTTTTATTAAATAATATGCGCGAACTTTTCTTCTCATTAATCATATTTCAATGGAACTCGTCTCTTTTAGAGACGAGTTCCAGCCAAATTATTATTATTATTTTTTTAAATAATATGCGCGAATTGTTTATCTCATTAACCATATTTCAATGGAACTCGTCTTTAGAAGAGACGAGTTCCAACCAAATTAATTTTTTTTTTTAAACAATATGCGCATTCACGCCAGATTCAATTTATTTTAAAAAATTTTGTGCTAGAGACGAGTTCCAACGGTGTTAAATTTTTCCACGTCAAAATGCCACGTTAGCTATTTTTACGGAACTCGTCTCTTGTGGAACTCGTCTCTACAAAAGACAAGTTCCGCGCAAAGGCTATTTCCCTCATTAGTTTCAAAATACTGTTTTTTTGTAAAATTGTTTTAAAAATCAAGTTATTGAGCAAAATCCCTCCCAAGCTGATTTAGAAAAGAGTTTTTTCAACCTACTTGACAATTCAAATAATTATCTATGTAAACTTTTAGTAACAAAATGTGATTTGTTTAAATAATTTAATAAATCGCGTAATTTAATATATGGTGAAAAACTTTAAAAAAAGAAAAGAATATAAATGAGAGAGAGAGAAAACCTCAAAGATGAAGGGAGTTCTGGGAGGAGATGTGGCTTTCGTCTATGAATAGGGTTTATTATCATGTATACCCTATCACCCCAGTCAAGCCTTTGGCTATCGGATCGAACCACAGTTCCATAGCCTTGAACATCACCTGGCCTTATCTTGAACTTCATTTTTTCTTCCAAGGGAAGCTTGAAGAGTCCTTCAACTTCATGATTCAGCTTCTCCAAGAGTGAAGAGCTAATTCCATGATTTACCAACTGCACAGCAACAATATAACAACTATTAGGTTGTTTAATTACTAGAGAAGAAAGTGATAAAAACATACTGAGATATTTAGAATATGTCAACATGCATGCATGCACGTTTTTCTAAAATAAATCTATTTCAAACAGAGAATATCGTTTTTTAAAGCCACACGAATTTCATAACAAGTGAATGAATTGAAAACAAAAAAAAAAGTAAATAATTGAGAAAAAAATTAACCTGAAAGAGACCCCATTCCTTGCAACCTTCGTGCAACTTCTCTAGTTCAAAGTCTTTGGTTTCGAGGGAAGCCAGTTGTTTCATTTCAATTGTGGGGATGTTTGGCGCCGGGGTTTCAAGACTTGAAGGGTCCTGATCAACGCGAATATAGCGTTCTGGGAATTTGATCTTGGGGTCAATGCTCAGGACTAAATGAGAACTACTGAAACACACTGGCTCTGACGATGCCATTGCTTAATTTGCTGAAGAGCATCTATTCCATCATGGTGTACTGGGTACTTATATAGCCAGATAATTCAATCCATGGAAAAGTTTATATATAAACCTTAAAAAGAAAAAAAAACGTGTTAAATAATTTAACATGCTAGCTAGTATAAAAGAGTGGGAAACTCATAAAGAACTAAAGAAGTGATGGAACGGAAGTCAACCGAGAATGAGGAAAAAAGGTAAGAGAAAAAACAAGGGACTTATTTTAAGGTATGTATATTTTTATATAAACTAGTATTGGGGGTCGGTGGTAATTAGAAAAATGAATTAATGGGTTTGGAGGAACTAATATTATTATAATGTAATGAATTGAAGGAGATTTTTCTAGTTCGGTTTGAAAGAAAACTTTGTCCATTCTTTGAAGTTGTAACAGACAATGAGTAATTGATGCAAGTTATTATATATTTACAGATTCACATGTGTAGCTGTTAAGCAACCTTAATTTGATTGAGTAATAAATTTAAATTAAAGTGTATTTACTATACTACCTAATTTTGGCACTATTAAATGCGTCAATGATGAGCAAGAAAGGAAATATAAAAAGAAATAAAGAATGGGGTTGAGTGGGTAGCCTTTCAAAAGTTGGCACTATATGAAAGGTTGATTGGATGTTCTCAAGAGAAAGCAATGCATGTGCTGAATAATTAAAACCTATCTTCGATCTGGATGACAAATTATCTTCTAGATTAACATTTTTTTACCATGCATCTAAATGCAAGTTCAGAAAAAGTGGCTAACACTTTTCAGTTAGACAATAGTATAAAAGGGTACGTATTTGCTTTCGGGTTTTGACAAAGAACATTATTAGTTTATTATATGTATACAGGACATTTAAATTCTATGGAAATTATTGATCACCTTTTTGGCCGTGTGGAAAATATTTTTGAAAATTTAAGTGGAGGTTGGAGGTGTTCCATCATGCAATTCTTTTAGGACAAAATGATAAGTTCACACCACATTTATAACTTTTTTTTTTTTTTTTTTTTTTTTTCTTTTTTTTTTTTTTTTTTTTTTTTTTTTTACGGTATTAAAAAATTGTGGACATCAATTTCCACAATTTATATATATATTCACAATTTGTAGATATTGATATTTACATTTAGGTGGTGTGTGGTATAGATGATTTCCTTTTATTGAAAAAAAAAAGGTATTGGAAATCAAATTTATGTAAATATGTCCGCATTTAGTTTGGATAATAATTTGACATAACTGTTAAAATTACTTTGGAGACATGAGCTCATTAAAATCCTATATTGCCTAAGAAAAAACACTTTCCTTTCTTATAAATTTTTCTCTTTGGATTAAAAAGAATAAGCATAAGATGGCACCCTTGATAGACAAAAGTCACATAGCTTTTTTTTTTCATGACATAATTTTTTCAGTGATATATATAACTAACATTAACATTATACATTGTATTTAGTTTTCACACATACAAATCTTATGGTCATCACGTAGGGTGCTGTGAAATACATACATGTACCTCTCCGTACGTTAGAAAGACATAATTTCTCATGTGTGAAAGGTAGACTAGTTGTTAGTCAAGTCATGACTAAGACAAAACTAGTATGCTAAATATTTTCATCAATCTTGGAACAAATTATTATCATAATCTCTTATACATACAAAATATTGTCATTAATCTCGGAAGAAATTGTTATATATTGTAAGCTCTGGGAACAATTCGAGGTTGCGTAATGGATCGATGTTTCTTTCACCTACTACGTATTAGCTACATTTTGAACTAGAGCTTTAACAGGAGAAAAACGTGCATAATTATTATTATCAACTTCTTCTACATATGAAGTTGATACATGCATTGTTTGACAAGGTTAGTAATTCGGTTTACTATTTTCACAGAAAAACCACGTTCCCGATTGTGACATGCTAAATGGTTGTGCAAAATTAGGGGAACATTGACTGTACCTGTCAATTTCAATAAAAGAAAGCGAGGCTAAAGCTTCCCACTAGTGCTTTAATGCATTAATGATTAATCGTATAGGGTTGCAGTACTAGTATGATTTGGATTACTTGCATTATAAGTAGGATTATAATTCCAATTTACTTGGCTTAGGATAATACAAGAAATGGAAAATTACAATTTCAACCCTACAGTTTCAGAGGTGTAACAAATTAAATCTATAATTTTAAAAGTAACAAATTCAACCCTAAAGTTTCAAAAAAGTAACAAATTAAATCGTATAATTTCAAAAGTAATATATTAAACCGTATTAGTCTCAAAGTAACAAATCAAACTTTGAGATTTCAAAAAGTAACAATTTAAATCTCAATTTATTTCAGTAAAACGAGTGTTTAATTCATTATTTTTAAAACTATAAGGTTTAATTTGTTACACTCCTAATTTATAAGGTTTACAATGTAATTTTGCCTACAATAAACTTTTACATATAATAAGCTTGAACCTTTATATATATGACACCTAACTAAGTAAATTTTGAAATTATCTCTCTAATTTTTAAGTGACTTCTTGTCATATTTGATTGGAAAACAAAGTATTATACGTTTTTATGACAAAGTATTACTTGATAAGGATTGTTTCAAAATTCATAGTCATTTAAATGTCATTACATAGATTTCCAAAGCTTTCAAGGCCTTATATTGTGGCTGTCGGCCACTTCCGGGAGGAGGACAGAAACATTGATAAGTAAAGATATAAGACAACATTGAAAATTACATTATTAAAATTTGGAGTCATTTCGATTTTATTCTCTTAAAGTTTAAAAATTTGGATGGTGTCCCTAATGTTATATCTCACTTTGATTGTTGCCCCTCTATCCAAAATTGTTGATGAGGTAACCGTTAAATGTCACTTCAACTCAAAACGATGTAATTTGAAGGAATTAAAACTACGTCATTTTGTCTATCTTAGGCAAATATATATATATATATATATATATATATATATATATATATATATATATATGGGTAAATTATTTTTTAACTTTGAGTTTTGGGTATGTTCTATTTAAATCTTAAACTTTTAAAATGTTTCATTTAAAACCTCAAAATCTCTAAAACCATTTTATTAAAACATTCTATCACTTTATTTTTATTTTTATTTTTTTTTGGGTTAACACCCTTAATATCATGTGAACAATTGGTTTATATGAAATTTCAAATTTTGAGGTTTAAATGAAAGTTAATGAAAACTCTAAGGTTTAAGTAAAATATTTGAAACTATAAGATTTAAATGAAACAAATTAAGGTTTAAATGAAATATTTTGAAAATTTAAGGTTTAAAAAGCAATTCACCCAAAAGTATTTAACTTATAAATTAAAAAAAAAAAAAAAATGAAATGTCTGTTTTTTTTTTTTTTTCCTCCCCCATTTTTTCGTTAAATGGTCTTTTTCTTTTTAATAATATATTTTCAAAAGTTTTCTTTTAATTGGTGATGCTACATGCTCACCGATTGGGGGCATAATTCCCTTAAAAATCTAATTTCCAGTCTTCAAGACAGCAAGAAAGTGAACATTTCATCTTAAAGATCAAGTGATCTACAATGAATTATTTATTTATTCATTTATTTACATTTGTACACAGCATCATATAGAACGTGGTACCAAACAAACCAGAAAACAAACTGACATTTTTTTCTTGCATCCCCTGGTTTTGTTCATTGTGTAAACTCATTAAAGCTGTAGCCAAATGTTAGACAAGAGTATTGGAGGTGTTATGATACGTTCACAATTTTTGGACAAAGGATGAAAATAGAATTGGAGCAAACAAAGAATTAAAAGAGAAAAAAACGGATTTAATTGAGGAAATCCTGACATCTAGATATAGGTTTTTCGAGAAAATCCAACCTCCCAAGAGTCTTAAAGACTACAAATATTTTTATGATTAACCAGATAATTTTATTCAAAGGATTTTCAGAATTTATACAAGCACATCTTAACTTCAAGAGCATAAAACATGGGATTATAGCTTAAAACATGGGATAGTGGAGATATAGACTAACCACCTTTTCCTACACGTAGCACACAACATTTTCCTCTTATTAACAAACCACTAACATCAACAAATAACCAAACAACTAAAATAAAGGGATTACTACTCCTAAAAACTAGGGCTTGGACTCCATAGAGATGCCAAAACATTTATGCCGTTGCTGGAGAAGGAGCTATAGCCACGTGTGCATCTACATAGGACCCCAAGCTCTTGCACGTATCAGGTTACCACTCGAATACACTACTATGCATTGGATTTTATTGCCACACCACAATAAAGGACTCGATTCTCAAGCTGAAAATACTATACATCTTTTTGACCATCAATCAGCATTGCTTCCCCACTTTTGATTCTCATTTTCTCCAAGTGTGACTTCCCATTTAGATTACGGGAAAAGAAATCTTTGACATATTCTTCCATTCCAATCCTTTTAAATAATGGTGGGTTTTTGGGGCTTAACGTACTAGTCACAGGCCCAAACTCCGCCTCAAATTTGGGGTTGAAGAACGTAGCAATTGAGATTCTTTCATTGTCTGAATTTACAGTTACCCTGTGCTCAATGCTAGTATAGGCTCCATTGCTCAGGATCTGCAAAACGAAGTGACAATTTACACAATAACTATCATGTTCTCCGATTGTTGTTGCCTATACTTCAGATTCTAAGAGCTTACAAATAATTTGTTATAAACTAATACTATTTGTTGTTTTGTTACAATAATTATCTTATGAATTAGATATATGTATAATTCTTTTCAATATTGTGTCTGTGAAGTTCACACCTTATGAAAATGATGATAATGTTGATGAGATTCTTTCTAATGTTATTATTATTGTTCTGTCTATGCATGAGATCCTTAATTTCTTGTTGTAGTAGGCTAACTACGCAGGGAAAGCCAACTAAATTAGGTTTGCTAAATTCGCTGGTCCCAAAAGGCGTCGGGTACTGTCTCCTTGACCAAAAGCGGGGTCCTAAAGTCACAGTATCATACTATGTGCCTGATTTTAAACACTCAATTATCCACATGAGCAAGCCTAATATTGAAGCAATAGTTTCTGCAACATCACCTAGATTCATTATAAACACCATAATATTTTTCATAACTGCTAACGTAATATTTTTCATAACTGCTAACGTAATTTGTTGTGATTAAAGTAAAATCACTTTCACTTAGATTCATTATAAACACCATTGTTAATTTGTTACTTATCAAAAAACTATTAACAATATTTTTATTTTATACCATTCACATATTTAGTCCCTAAACTTATTAATTAAAGTAATAGAAAAGTTGAATTTGATAGCTAGGGTTTTAAAAAATCTAGACTTGATTGATTCAATACACCACGTGCCTCTTTTTATTTTTTTGGTTATTTTTAAGAAAGTTGGATAGAGGTAGATAGAATGAAAGATGACAAACCTCCATAACATCTCCAACATTCACAATAAAAGAATCTGCAAGGAAGTTCACAGGAATCCAAGCCCCATCTCTTTTTATCTGGAGACCATGTACTCCATTGACTTGGTGAAGGATGGTAATACCAGTAGCGTCAGAGTGGGGGGTGAGACCCACAACAAGTTCTGGTTGTGGGCATGGAGGGTAATAACTCATCCTCAATGATTGCATCCCATCTTCAAATAACTCCTCAATATCTTTGATGTCCATGTTCAGAGCTTTTCCCATGAAACCTAGAAGTGTCATGGCAAGCTTTTGCTGCTTCGAGATGTATGACTCTAAGGTGGTTCTGTAGGAAGTGAAAATATGATATAGAGGTAAGGAAAATACTAAAGAACTATGAATTTCACATCGATTTACAAATTAACATGTCAATATATGTGACTGGTAGATTTCAAAATGTAATAAATGAATTTTTTTTTTTTTTTTTTAATGACACATTAATTTATAAAAGCTATGTAGTAAAATTTTTAATATCTCTTAACATTAATTATTCAAGAAGTAATGGTGCGTATGCATGAGTGAGAGAGAGAACCTCATGGATGAAGGGAGCTCTGGAAATAAATATGGCTTTCTTCTATGAGTAGGGTTGATTATCATGTAGAGCCTGTCACCCCAATCAAGTTTTTGATCTTTGCATCGAATGATTGTTCCATAGCCTTCAAAATCACCTGGCCTTGCCTTATATTTCGTTTTCTCTTCCAAGGGAAGCATGAAGAATTCTTCAGTCTCATGTTTCAGCCTTTCTAATAGTGAAGAGCTAACTCCATGGTTCACCAACTATATAACAACGATATATAACAACCTCTTAGGATACTGTTCAAACTTGTATTTTTTGTCTAGGGGAACCAAAAAAATAAATATAATGGAAAACAAGACATTGTGTTTTGAAACTTAATTTGTTTGTCTGAATGTTAATAATTAAATGGTTGGCGAAATTCGAGAAGAACCTGAAAGATGCCCCACGCTTTGCAAGTTGAATGCAACTTCTCTAGTTCCAAGTCTGTGGCCTTCCCCGAGACCAATTTTTTCATGTCAATTGTGGGGATTGTTGGCAAGGTACTGCAATTAGAGACAGAGAGAGTAGGAAGTTCTTGATCTGGACGAATATACTTTTGCGGGACTGTTGTCATTGGCTCTTTCGCCAGCTCCATAACGCTTAGAACTGAATCAGAGCTCCATGGGACAACTGGTTCCAGTGTTGCCATTGCTTAGCCTAGGAGTACCTCTAGTAGCATGGTACAATGGGTGTTATATAGCCTGTGAAAAAAAAAAAAAAAAAAAAAATTGGAAAAGAAAAATGTTTATGTTGACGACATGGTTTGTTGTGATTGGAATAATATTACTTTCATTTGGGTTTACAAATGACACCATATCATGAACTAATCATAATAGACCATATCAACTGTTGTAAAAAATGTTGCATACCTAAACTTATTGATTCAAAAAAAAAAAAAAAAAAAAGAGGATTAGAACAAAATAGTAAGAAAAAAAAAATAAAGTTTGATAATATGAATAAAAATCGAACAATTTAGGCCATCTTCTGATCACTTGGGATGAAGATGCATTTTTTTTTTTTGATAACCTTGGGTGTCCGGGTCAGCGTTCCGTAGATACGTGCACGTCGACTAATCCCAGGGGAACATGCAACACCCTACTAGCACGTATACCACGATAGATGCAAGGCTTTGCCTTGGGTAGGTGGCCCTAAGGAAACTCGAACTAGTGATCATTGGGAAGCACACCCAAGACCGGACCAGTTGAGCTACCCCTCAAGATTTAGATGCATAGACACAATAGAATATGCTAACAGTTGTGAACAATATTTTGTTCATATATTTATAAATTTGAAAGAAAACAAAAATTATTATTTTGTGTTAAAACAAAATAACAACAAAACTAATAGTTTGGGAATATGAATAACAATAGAACAATTTAGGCCATGCTATTCACTTGGGTGACACATAAAATATTGGAGGGTCTGAATTTTTCAAATAATAATGGAACCGCATCAAACATTACAGCACGATGAATCTCAGTCCATTGGAGACTATTTGGATGATAAAATAAAGTAAGAACCGATCAAAGTAAATAGAAGCTGAACACAGAATTTTAGGTGGTTCGGCAACTTGCCTACATCCACATAGAAATTTATAATATATCAAATATAGTTACAAATACAGTAAAATACATTGACCGAGCACCATGAGAGACTCTCTCTCTCTCAAGTCTCTTTTGCAGGCTTCAGCCCCGCCGCCCCCTTCACGTTGCTTTTCCTTTCACATGTATAGAGTTTCTTGTACCTAAAATTTATTAGAACCTAATAAAACATATACAAGATATTTTACAGATATTTATGAGATATTTTATGGATTAATCATGTTTATCAAGTTGTAAAATACATGTGGTGAAATAAAAAAAAAAAATTGGATCTTCATAGCCTCCATTTTCTATAAAGTAGAGAAATTAATCAAGGGTCTTGAGGGGCTGTCTAACTTTGCAAAGAAGCTTCCTATTTTATTTCTAGCCCTATACTTGTCTTAATTAATTTTTGCCCCCCACAGATATGATTATCAATTGGTTCACCTCTTCTTTTTGGCAATTAAGGTTACCTTATATAATAAAACGTTTTTAGTTCATCGTGGGGGTACTTTTCATGCGGACGGAACTGGAAGTGTCTTATACATTTTTAATTAATTAATTATGCAATCTTCAATTAAAGTCTTTTCTGTTTTCCTTTTCAGTTTATGGATGACGTGTTTTTTATATACTACCTAATTCTATCTTTATAACAGAAAATTCAAAAGCCTGAATTGCTGGATGTTGAGGAAAATATAGTAAAAATATATAATTCTTTTTACCATGTTAAAACATGTAGACTCTCTCTCTCTCTAGTTGCTAAGACTAAGCGAGACATGTGGAGGCTGATATTTGTCTCATGATAGAATCTCTTGACAAAAGAACATAATTACCCACCTACATGCATATATAACACCGACTTTATGGAAAGGACAACATTTTTGTTTTTTTAGCCATAGTTATAAAAAAAATATGAGAAGAAAGATTTGAATCTTGGTTCTTTTCATAAAGGAAAACAGATGATACTAATAAATTACAAGGCTTTTGACATGCAAATATTAATTGGCTAAATTTTGATGTCAAATAAAAGAATTGAGAGTAAATCCGCCTACACAAGGGTTATGAGAGGAGAGAATGTTGTCTTGTTGTATTGATCATCCTAATGGGATCAAAGTTGTAGATACTGTTTCGGTGGCCGTTCCGGTTTGGCCATTGGAATGGTATATTTCGATACCAATCAATACCGACGTTTCGTTTCGGGTTTACCGCTATATATATATATTTACTTATTTATATGTTTATTCATCAAAATCTATAATTTGTTAAGAATCTTTCAAATTATAAGCCCATATCAATCTTAATACTAATAATAATATTATGCACTTGTATTTGAATAATATAATAGAAATATAAAAAAAAAACCTAAAGAAATATCACTTAAATAAAAAAAAAAAAAAAAAAAAAAACAAAAGAGTGTATGACACGCCAAAGTGCAAATGGAATGAAAATTTCAAACAAATATCTAAGACTAACATAGTAACATCAAGTGAAGGCCTGCACTTGAACCAAAAAAAAAAAGGTATAGAGAGAGAGAGAGAGCTGGGCGGAAAAAAGAAAGAAGAAGAAGGAAGAAGAAGAGGGGCACGGCACTTGAACCAAAAAGAAAAAAAAAAAAAGTAAAGAAAAGGTACAGAGAGAGCTGGGCGGAAAAAAGAAAGAAGAAGAAGAAGAAGAAGAAGGGGCGGAGAAGAAGGAGAGCAGAAGAGAGAAGACTATAGTGGTGACTGATTTTTTTTATTATTATTATTTTTTTTTTTCAGTTATTTATTCATGCCGGCCCGAAATTAATTTTAAACACCGCAACATAAGAAATATTTTCAATTCATTTAACACATGTTGCCGCTAATTAATCCTTTAAGGAGGGGATAATTTTTCGGCTCTTGGCAGATTCATTTTGCGGCTACCAACCAATGTTGCCGCAATTGTTTTTTTACTACTAGCCGTATAAGTTATAACACATCATGCTTCTCGTCCTTCTTCGGTAGTAAAATCTAAAATGTTCTCTATCAGTGGCTACTTTGTTGTGTTATATATAACTTGTTCTGGAAAACATTACTTTTTATTTTTATTTTTAGCGGCACTTACTTTTAACATTAAAAAGAATAAATTGAACATCTATACACGACCGGCCTCTTGTACTTAATTAATTGTTATTCTTTTCAAGACATAATCTTTTTTTTTGGGTAATCCTTTTCAAGACATTATCAGTGAAAGTTGTGGAGGAATTGGTATTACCATATTATACTATTATTATATCGTATTGCTGCAAAAGTAAAAATAAAAGAATGTCTTAGTCAAGTTACGAGAGAGACTATCCAAATTGGAGGAAAAGTACTTACAAGTTACAGGTGTCTAATTAAAAAAAGAAAAAAAAAAAAAAATAATATTCCTTGAATCTATCCGAAATCCGTGGTGGTATACATCTTCCTCCACTACGTGTAACTCAAAAGTGATGGAATATTATTTTTCTAAGCCAAAGCAAAGCAAAACGTGCTTAAATACAGTATTTTTTTTTTCAAAGTTGATGCGCGTGGTTTGACAAATTTGCAATGGATGAGTTTACTATATTTGAAAAAACCAAATCAACCACGTTTCTGAAAGAGACAATCAAAATGCTAGAGATTTACCTTTTAATATATAGGATAAACTTGAACTAGTCAGTGATATTTTCCTTTTTTTAGTGGGAATAAGATTCGTTTCATTTCTATGATTAAAATTTAAATATCAGATTTAACTCTATATATAGACGGTCAAGTCAATAATTACCTTTTAATAAATAGGATAAACTTGAACTCATCAGTGAAAGTTTCCTTTCGTCGGTGGAAATAAGATTCTCTTCATCTCTATGATTAAAATTTTATTTTTTAGATTTAATTGTATATAGACGGTCACATCATTAAAATGACATGATAATCTATCCACCTTTAAATTTCTAATATTTAATTTGGACCATGATATGGATTCATTTTAGATGGAGAGGAGCAATGTGTTTTAATATATAAAACAAATGTGAACTCATTTTGTAATAGTAAACTTTTACTCATAGGTGGGGATAAGATTCTCTTCATTTTAAGATAAAGATTTTTATTTCATATGTCTAACAGTCTATAACAGTCATATCATTTAAAATTTTAAACGTCGTGATAGTCGATATATCTTTAGATTTCTATTATTTAATTTGGACAATGAAATACAATCATTTCAAATGGAGAGCATTTTTTTTTTCGTCATCAATGATGTGTGATTAATCTCCCAAATCCCAACAACATTTTGCCAGGTCTAGCTCAAACAAGCCAAGCTTTGGCTATTCAAACGGCTAGGTCAAACCACCAAAAATATTTTGATCTTAAAATGATCATGGGAATATATATATATATATATAAAGTGAGATTTTTTTGTGGAGGTTAAGATCGATCCTCTCCATTTCACGATTAAAATACGAATTGGTGCTATAAGCTCACTTAAAGATTTCTTATTACATTGCCAGCGTCAATGTTTGCAAAGTCTTGAGTGGATCAATATATCTAAAGACATTGTTGGCATAAAATAGTTTTCTTGCCTTGACTTGGAGGCTATCTTAACATGGAGTAAGGTTGTAAACAAGTCAAGATGAGGCAGTTATTAAAAATTTAGGATTGTTCATTTAATTTTATTTCAAACATGAGCCGAACTCAAACTCATCACGAAACCAAATTACATGTTCAAACTTAGTTCATTTTCTTGTCGAAAGAAGCTTAAGCTTATTCACGATTGGAAGTTGTTCGGTTGGTATTTTCAAAAATTGCTTTTGATATTGAAAATAAAAATTGTTTTTTTGGTGTTTTAAAATAAAAATGTGTATGGGCAAATTTAATTTAAAAACAATTTTAGAAAAAAAAAAAAGTCAAACTTATTTTGCAAAAAAAAAAAACTCTTCTAGAGAGAGAATCCAACTCATGCTTAATCCCTTACTTCTCATTCTTTTGTTAAGCTCTTTTATCATCTTATTCCTTCTGCAGCTCATAGCAAAGTGTTTCCTTAAAGAAATAGTGAGACAGCTTCTAAAACCTTTAGTTGAAAAGGTAATTAAATATTGAGTTGGCCATGGGATTAAACAAGAAACAACTCATATATAATAGGACATGCGTGCCAAGATATGTAATCTCACGTCTTTCGGAGACTAAGAATTAAACAATATTCATCTCACAAACCAACAATAATTTATTCATCCATATATGTTTCATATCTTCAAAGCATTTAACAGAACATGACACGAAAGAAACCGTGCATTAAACAAACCAATTTATTTTTCTTGAACCAAGTGTTGCCATGCATCGCCACATTTGATTCTCATTTTCTGTCTCACACACACACTCACACACACACACACACACACACACACACACATATATATATATATAGCCATCATGCAGTAGTGTTGCCATCGCCACTTTTGATTCTCATTTTCTCCAAGTGGGACTTCCCGTTTATATTACGGGAAAAGAAATCTTTGACATATTCTTCCATCCCGATACTTTTAAATAACGGTGGGTTTTGTGGGCTTAAGATGCTAGTCAAAGGTCCAATCTTTGCCTCGAATTTGGGGTTGAAGAACATTGCGATTGAGATCCTTTCTTTCTCTAAATTTACAGTTGCCCTGTGCTCGATGCTGGTATAGGCCCCATTGCTCAAGATCTGTAATATCACATAATACCATATATAAGCAGTTGACATATTTGAGTTCTCTGATGGTTGATTCTTGTTTATTTGTGCACGCCATTTACATTACCACGTGAGGTTACTGTGTTTGTATTAGTCATCATGAATATGAATCCTAAGCGTTACAAGTTAGTTATGCCAAATAAATGTGGATTCCGAAAATCCCATGGTCCAATGACTAGTGCCAATAAACCTCAAGGGGTTATTCCTATAGTATCCAGGTCTCATATGATATCTATGAGCTAGGTCATGGGTTAAAATCGTTTAAATGGTGGCTTGGGATCATCTCTAAAAGAATTCTCCTTGTAATTATTCAGTGACTGTGTTGACGGGAGATCTTCCGAGAATAGTTAAATATTCAAAAAGATTTGGACATCCATGTTAACAAAAAATAAAAAAGGGAGCGCCAACTTCCAATACAGTACTTTTAGGCAAAAGATCCATGAAATATATTTTAACATACAAAAAAATATGAAAGTTTCACTTAGAATATATATATATATATATATATATATATATATATATATATATATATATATATAAAATCAAGTTACATTTAGTGGTCTTTATTAATTTTACATCATTCAATAATTTTTCATTTGATTAATATATTAAGAATATAACTATTGGATATTACATGCTCTCATTATTCTTAACATGCATGCCAAATTTTATATTAATCGGATGTTATAAAAAAAAATCATGTTCTATACGGTGGATTTCTCAAAATATGACTCTAAAACAAGGGCAAAAGTTACATATACTTGAAAATCTGAATGTTGGATTATATAACATTAATCCAATCCATATACTTAAATTACATATACTTAAATTACACCTAGTGTAACTTTTTCACCAATCCATAATTTTTTATAACATTAATATTTTGAAAATCTGAATGTTCGATTATATATTTTTGTTGCTCTTAATACGTCAGCCAAATTTCACATTAATAAGATGTTATTTAATTACTATTTGATCCACGAACTTATTTTTTGTGTATAATTTTAACATTTACAAAAATTAAAATTTAATCATTTTATGATGAGATAGTTATTGATCTCTGATCATCTTGATATTTTACAAGTAAGTATGTAAGGAGATAATATAATCCAATAGTTAATTTGTCAAAATAGTCTTTCAATAAAAAGTTATGGAATGGTGTTCTATTGCATAAAGTTATTCATGAGTGTAAGAGTGAAAATATATCATTTTGATTACAATAGGGGAATATAATGCATGAAAGGAGAAGATGAAAAAGTACAGATTTTTAAAGATTGTATTTCAAAAAAAATAAATTTGAAAATAAGACTGAGCAAATTAACCCATCTTCAAGGATTAGTGATGTTTGTGCAAATTAGCACGCATGCATACGAGTTTGTGTGAAAAATACTTATTTAGAAGGAGTACAAGCTTAGGTACAGTTCTTTAGGTCAAATACATTAGGTTCCTAGTTGAATTCAAATACATTGAATTTAAATATTCTTGGAAAAGATAACATTGTTTATGTTTTATTGGTTAATACAATCATGTGTTTGAATTCAATTGGGGAACCTAATGTACCTAACCTAAGAAATTGTACCTAAATTTTATCCTATTTAGAATATGCATGGGGAATATGTATTACTTGTGCAATATATATGGTTTATATGTATTGTGGTTTCAGTGGTCGGCAATGGTATTTATTGGGCTAGCAAAAAAGTTTGAATATAATGATAGCTAGGGTTTTGAAAAGTCTAAGAACAAATTCTGAAATTAATACATATACATCATGTGGCTAATATGATTCTACTTTAAAATTTAAGAAATGGAAAGGGAGAAAAAAGGATGACAAACCTCCATAGTGTCTCCCACATTCACCACAAAGGCATTTGGAATGAAAGTTAACAGGAATCCAAACTCCATCTTTCTTTATTTGAAGACCTCCCACTCCATTTACTTGATGAAGGATGGTGATACCAGTAGCATCCGAGTGAGGGGTAAGACCAACAACGAGTTCTGGTTGCGGGCATGGAGGGTAGTAAGTCATCCTCATTGATTGCATCCCATCTTCAAATAATTCCTCCATCTCTCTTATCTCCATCTTGAAGGCTTTTCCCATCAAGCCCATTAGTGTCATGGCAAGTGTTTGTAACTCAGAGAAGTATGACTCTATGGTATTCCTACATGAAGTGAAAAATATGAAAAATGGGTATGTCCAATTATAGGTGTAGATATACATCAACAAATTGTGTACATCAGCGTCTACAAATTGTGAACGTCAATATATACAAATGTTCACAATTTGTGTATAAAAATATATATATTTGGATGGTGTGAAATAAGGTAATTAGAGACAATATTGACTATAAAAAATATGATAAAAGCTTATGTGTCATTGTGTGTGTGAGAGAGAACCTCAAGGATGAAGTGAGCTCATTGAACAAATACGGTTTTCTCCTGTGAATAGGGTTCATTATCACGTAGAACTTATCGCCCCAATCAAGTTTTTGATCTTCAGATCGAACTATGGTTCCATAGCCTTCAAAATCACCTGGCCTTATCTTGTATTTCATTTTTTCCTCCAAAGGAAGCTTGAAGAATTCTTCAATCTCATATTTCAGCATCTCTAACAATGAAGAGCTAACTCCATGGTTCACCAACTGTGAAACAACCATAGAAAAACCTCTTATAGGGCAATATTGTTCAAATTTTTAATTGGTTAAGAAAAAAGAAGAAGACATGCATGGTGTATTGATCAAAGCATGTTTGGACAAATCTTGAGGCTTTTTTTATTGCAGATCAATATATATTTCATGGCTAAAAGTTCATATATAATAGAAATGTGCATATTCACTTTTTCTTCTTTGTTCCATTTCATTAGATCAAGTTTTCTTAAACTGAATATGCCATTAGAAAAGATAATTAAAACAAGTACCTGAAAGAGGCCCCATTCTTTGCAAGTCGAATGCAACTTCTCTAGTTCTAAATCTATGGCCTCCCCCAAGACCAATTTTTTCATGTCAATTGTGGGGACATTTGGCAAGGGATTGCCATCGGAGAAAGCAGGAGGTTCTTGATCTGGACGAATGTATTTCTGCGGTACTGCAGTCATTGGCTCTTTGGTGAGCAGTGAGCTCAATGACGCTGGGAGCTGCTGGATCCAGTGATGCCATTGCTTTTAGCTTAGGTGCAATTATACCACTATGGTGCAATGGGTATTATATAGGCTGAAAAAAAAGAAAAGAAAGAATATTTTGAAAAGAAAAAAAAGAAATAATAAGAAAAAATTAAGTAAAACCAAAAAATGAAGAAAAAGCTAGTACTTTTGGAATAGTATTACAATCAAATAGTGTTAGGCCTTTACATTTTTTTTTTTTTTAATAAAAAAAATTATGATAAGGTTTGAAACATATGACTCTCCGCATGATTATTTTTATTTTATTTTTTTATCATTAAGAGAAAATTATAATGGTTTTTTTTGGTATAGGTAGGATTAAACTAAATTCTTTATTTGGACTAAAGAATATTAGAGAATTAATTAAAAGTCAAACCTAAAAACGTACATTTTTTATAATTTGATTTGGGGAGGGTGTATTTGATTCTTCCATTGGAGAGAACATTATACAACTGGAGGTGGGGAAATCTAAATCTAAAATAGGCCCATAAATGAATAGCCCATATCAAGGGATAAATGTAAAAGTCGGCCCAAGCCCACAAGAGAGGCTAAAGTATCAAGGTCGGCCCAAGTATCAAGGGGTAAAGTATAAAACTCGGCCCAAGCTCTTATCAGAAGTCAAAGTATGAAGCTCGGCCCAAACCTATTGCAGAGGCCAAAGCACAAAGCTCGGCCCAGGCCGTATCACAAGTCAAAATGCAAAGCTCGGCCCAAAGCCTAAAGCACATAGAATATAGTACTTGTCAATAGAATCTTTGTACTTTATTGTACTTTACTGAATAAAGAATTGTCCCACATTGGGGAAAGGGAACAAAGTACAATGTACTGTGTACTATAAATTCAAAAGTAAACATTAATAAAGGAGGTGGTTATTTTTGGAAAGTCTGACTAAAGTACTTTTTACTACTTTAAGAAATTAATTGTAGCACTGAAACTTACCCACTACAATTGGCGCCGTCTGTGGGAAAGTACTTTTACAGAAACAAAATTCCGAAGAAAATGACTAGCCGAATAAAAAAAGCGACCGAGTACGCAGACCGAGGAAAGGAAACAATGATCCCAGAAGAGGAAGATCCCTTAGTAGAAACGGACCTCTCCTCTAATAATGAAAAAAGGTGGCCTGAAGGTTCTCCTTCTGAAAAAGCACTCCGAGGCCGAAGAATCATCATCAGATCAGAGGTCAGGAGAGAACAGAAACCTGAACCATCACACCGATATCGTGAACCCTCCAAAATAGACAGAAGATCAAGGCTAACCGAAGAACCACGAACGGGTAGTTCGACTAGTGACCGAACCTGGGATGAATATAATGAAGACACAGTGGAGGCACTACAACAACAGGTTCTTGACCTAAAAAAGAAGTTGAAGAAAAATAAGCGGTCCAGAAGACCACAACATTCTAGCCGATCGAAGGTTAGAACCAGACATACAAAATGTCTGTCATCTGAAAGCTCCAGCAGGTCCACCGCGGAAACTGATGAAGAAGAAAGCTCTGACGGGAGACATAAAGGGGGGAGAACTTTGAACAGAGGGTCAAGGGGCAACTGGTCCGAATCCCCCTCAGCCGTAAGACAACCATACGGAGAAAGAATAGGGCGGGAAACGGTGTGGAAAGCCCTTCACCAGATATCACACTCTCCATTTTCTAAAGAAATAGAAAGCGCCCGTCTGCCAAGAAACTTTTCAGCACCGACCTATGTAATGTACGACGGCAAGGCCGACCCTGTCGGGCATATTAGCCATTATAGACAAAGCATGGCTATACACCTCGGCAACAATGCTCTGATGTGCCGAATGTTCCCATCAAGCTTGGGACCGATGTCCCTTCGATGGTTCAACCGCCTTCCACATTCCTCGATTTTTTCTTGGAATGAATTAGCCGAGGCATTTGTCTCCCGATTCATAACAAACAGTCGGAAACCTAAGGAGTTTGCCTCCCTAATGTCTATGAGAATGAAGGACTCAGAGTCACTGAAAAACTATTCGGCCAGATACTGGGAAGTCTATAACGAGGTAGACGGTGGTACAGAAGATATGGCCATGAAGACCTTTAAAGAGGGTTTGCACCCCGAATCCGAGTTAAGACACAGTCTCTCCAAAAGATCGGCGAGAAACATGCGAGATCTTATGTCGCGAATTGAACAGTACGTACGTGTGGAGGAAGACAGAGCTAGAACTGGGGCATTATCCGCACAAAATCGACCCCAAAGAAGGCCCAACAATACGGAGCAAAAAAGGGCCGAAATACCGCCGAGGAATCCTACCCGTTTTCCACGACCGAAAGAAGCAGTCGGGGTATATACAGTTTTTAATCAACCAATTTATCGTATTATGGGCGACATAAAAAATGAACCTTTCTTCATGTGGCCTGCTCCCCTGGGTGGAGATCCAACTAAGAGGGATCCCAATAAATACTGTTCCTATCACAGAGAAAAGGGCCATATGACCGAGAAATGTTTCACATTGAAAAAGCACCTAGATGATCTGGCCAAAGCCGGACATCTACGATGCTACATAAATGATGGCCAGAGACAACATTACCATGAAGGGCCAACGATCGTTCACAACACCAAACCAGCTGCAAGGATCATAGAAACAATCCATACTTCTCGGTCGAATGGGCATTCATACGATCGACTAAAATCCGACTTAAAGAAAGCTCAGCACCTTCGAGAGGTTTTTCAAATACATGAAGGATCAGTTATATCCAAAAAACCGAGGATGGATTATCCAGAAAATGAACAGCAGATTTTCTTCTCCGACGAGGATTTGAGAGATGTCCAGACCCCACACGACGATCCATTAGTAATCAAATTGAGAATTGGGGACTCGGATGTCAAACGGGTACTGGTAGATCAAGGCAGTTGTTCTGAAATAATGTACCCAGACTTGTTTCACGGATTAGGTCTCAAACAGACCGACCTGCAACCTTACGACGCACCCCTAGTTGGATTTTCAGGAGAAAGCGTTCGGCCGATGGGACGGATCACATTGAACGTCCATACCGGACCAATCAGTTTGGAAACAGAATTTGTGGTAATAGACGTACCGTCCCCCTACACAGCAATTATGGGACGAAGATGGCTGCACAGGTTGAAAGCCGTGCCTTCCTCTTTTCATCAAAAACTCCGTTTCCCAACAGATTTCGGTATAATGGAGATTAAAGGCGACCAAGTTGCCTCCAAGCAGTGCATCATGGCGGCGGTCAAACAGAATCCCCCAGATCCAAAACAAAAGGGGAAAATGGTGTCACAATGCTCCAAGGGTTTATAGCAGTTAGAGAAGGCAAGGGACACCCACACAGAGACATACTCGTCCTGTGAAGAATTAGATACGGTGATTTTCTCCTCTGATCCTGAGAAGTATTTCAAAATCGGCCGAGAGCTCAGTCCAGGCAACCGAACCGAACTCATAGACTTCCTCGTAGGCAACGTGGACGTATTCGCTTGGGATCCCTACGAAGTACCAGGTGTAGACCCCAATTACATCGAACATCGGTTGAATACAGATCCTCACTCCAAACCAGTGCAACAGAAGGCGAGGAGATCAGCTCCAGTGCATGCAGAAGCAGTACAAAAGGAAGTAGAGAAGCTATTGCAAGCCGGAGCAATACGGGAAATCCAATATCCTACATGGCTTTCTAACACAGTGGTAGTAAAGAAGAAAAACGGGAAGTGGAGAGTATGTGTAGACTTCACCAACCTCAACCAAGCATGCCCAAAGGACCCCTTCCCCTTACCCAAGATCGATCAGTTGGTAGACGCAACAGCTGGGCACGACCGAATGAGTTTTCTGGACGCTTTCCAAGGGTACCATCAGATTGCCCTATCAGCCGAAGACAGAGAAAAAACCGCATTCATCACCCCACTGGGGATATATTGCTACAAAGTAATGCCGTTCGGTCTAAAAAACGCCGGCGCCACATATCAACGGATGGTCACTAAGATGTTCAAAGATCAAATAGGGAAGACAATGGAGATATACATTGATGATATGGTTGTGAAAAGCAGGTTGTCTCAAGACCACTTAAAGGATTTGACGGAGACATTCCGGGTATTAAGACTGCACAGACTCCGATTGAACGCTTCAAAATGCGTATTTGGGGTCGGCTCTGGAAAGTTCCTAGGGTTCATGGTATCACATAGAGGTATTGAGGTAAACCCAGATCAAATCAAGGTCATCCAAGAACTAAAAGCACCACGAACTCACAAAGAAGTCCAACGCCTAACAGGTATGACCGCAGCCTTGAGCCGATTCATTTCAAGATCCGCTGACAGATGCCAACCCTTTTTCCAACTCCTGAAGAAGAGCACTACTTTCAAATGGGACGACAAATGTGTTTCGGCCTTTGAAGATCTGAAGAGGTACCTTTCTTCCTCCTTGCTCTTGTCCAACCCTACACCAGGTGAACCACTTTTTCTGTATTTGGCCGTATCTGACCGAGCTGTAAGTGCCGTATTGATTCGAATCAAAGATACTGTCCAGTGTCCAGTATATTATGCAAGCAAAACTATGACGGAGGCAGAAACGCACTATCCCCCTTTAGAGAAGGTCGGCCTAGCGTTGATCACTGCGGCCGACAAGCTACCACAATATTTTCAAGCACACACCGTTTACTTGGTAACGCAATACCCGGTGCAAGCCATGTTTAACAAGGCCGACTTCACGGGACGGATTTGGAAATGGGGAGCGAAGATTAGTGCGTTAGGCGTAAAATATCTGCCAAGAACTGCCATAAAGGGGCAGGTGCTGGCCGACTTTGTTGCAGAATTCGCACCGACCTCGGAACAAAATAAGGCGAATCAACGCCCCGAGAAGACTCGCCCGGGTGGTGGAAGGTGTATGTAGATGGAGCTTCCAATTCCAAAGGCGGAGTGGTCATAATAACGCCGGATGAAACCGTGATTGAACAATCGATTCGTCTTAATTTTAAAACTTCTAACAATGAGGCCGAATATGAAGCAGTCCTGGCTGGATTAAAATCGGCAAAAACGTTGGGAGCCAGACGTTTGATCGTCTACTGCGATTCACGTTAGTAGCAAGTCAAATCAACGGGGAGTACACGGCTCGGGATGAGCGTATGGCGGCCTATCTGTTGAAAGTTCAGACGGTGGACCGATTTCGAAACAGTAAGAATCGAACAGATCGGTCGAAACTTGAACAATCTTACGCGGATGCATTGGCAACGTTGGCGTCTGTTCTGAGTGCAGATCTTTAAACGTTTTATACCAATTGAAACCCTCACAACGCCCAGCAAAGATCAACCTGCGAGCACTACATAAATGCTATTACAGTTGGACCGTGTTGGATGGATCCCTATGTCACCTACCTTAAAGAGGGCGTTCTACCGCACGAACAGAAAAAGGAAGCCGAAATTATCAGAAGAAAAACCGCGAGGTTCTGACTCGTTGTCAAAGGACATTGAAACTGGTGGAAGGTACCGACGGTCATGGCTTCTCGGGACTTCCTATCTTCCATTATGCGTTCACCCTGACGTTATCGAGGATTTGCTATCACTAATAACGATACGGATGAAAGGCGTGATCTGTGAACAAGTCGATTCGTCTGGGGGCAGATCTCTGGCACAACAATGAGGCCGAATATGAAGCAGTCTTACCCAGGGATATTGGTGGCAAAAACGTTGGGAGCCATGCAGAATCGTCTACTGCGATTCGTTGTTAGTAGCAAGTCAAATCAACGGGCAGTACATGGTCGGGATGAGCGATGGCGGCCTATCTGTTGAAAGTTCAGACGGCCATGACCGATTTCGAAAAGTAAGAATCGAACAGATCGGTCGAAACTTGAACAATACGCGGATGCATTGTGCAACGTTGGCATCTGTTCTGAGTGCAGATTCTCACAACGTTTTATACCAATCGCTGAGACCATCACAACGCCCGGCACCGATCAACCTGCGAACTACATAAATGCTATTACAGTTGGACCGTGTTGCCATTAGATCCCTAAGCACCTACCTTAAAGAGGGCGTTCTACCGTGGCAGAAAAAGGAAGCCGAAATTATCAGAAGAAAAACCGCGAGGGGGCTGGTTGTCAAAGGACTTGAAACTCTACCGACGGTCCTTCTCGGGACCTATCTTTTATGCGTTCACCCTGACGTTATCGAGGATTTGCTATACGGATACATGAAGGCATCTGTGGAAGTCATACTGGGTAATCTCTAGCACACCGAGCTCTTACCCAGGGATATTGGTGGCCCTATATGCATGAAAGACGATTGTCGCTATACAGAAACATGCGATAAATTTCAAAGATTACTCACAAGTGCTTCATCAACCGGCCGGAGAGCTCAGCCATTAGTAAGTCCGTGGCCATTTGCACAGTGGGGCATGGACCTGGTCGGACCCCCTAGGGCAACAGGTAATAGCGATGGTTGAAACAGACTATTTCACCAAGTGGGTCGAGGCCGAACCTCTAGCAAACAAAGATTACAAAGATTCAATTAAGTTCGTCTGGAAGAATATTATAACCAGGTTCGGAAATACCCAAGACTATCATCTCTGATAATGGGACACAGTTCACCAGTAAACCTTTCACGAAGTATTGTTCAGAACTCGGTATAAGAAACGTGTACAGTTCACCAGCATATCCTCAGAGTAACGGCCAAGCCGAAGCCTTCGAACAACGACCGTGTTAGACGGAATCAAGAAAGGTATAAGGCTGGTACAGTTCAGATGCATATCCAAGTCAGAGTAAGATGCCAAGGTGGAAGAATTAGCCTAATGAACAAAACCGTGGTTAGACTTTCATCAACCACCCCAGGCGGAGGTCAACAGCCAAGGGAAGACCCCATTCTCATTAGCATGGAATGGATCGGAAGCAGTCATGTCTTGTGGACTTTCAGAAATCGGACTCCCACGGACTCTCAGAACATCGGAATGGGAACCCAACAAGGAATGATATGGCTCAATAATTAGCATATGGATCGGAAGCAGTCATCCCATTAGAAATCGGACTCCCCACTTCAGAACATAGAAGATGGGAACCAACAAGGAATGATATGGAACAAGCAGGCTCTAGACTTACTAGAAGATCAGGTTAGCCTCCTAGGTTAGCCCAGCAGCAACTGAAAAAGGGATACAATAAGAACATTCGACCAAGGTCCTTTCAGCAAGGAGATCTGGTCCTCAGAAAAGTTTTGAGCAACACTAAAAAACCGACCGATGGTAAGCTGGGGCCAAACTGGGAAGGACCGTACAGGGTGCGATTTGTCACAGGAACAGGAGCCTATCACCTAGAAGACTTGAATTCTTTACCCTTGCCTCGGCCATGGAATGTCAGCAATCTTCGGAAGTATTTCCATTAGTTCATATCTTTTTATTTCAAAAAAAAAAAAAAAAAAAAAAAAAAAAAAAAAAAAAAAAAAGTTTGGTATGGATGTTTAGTCAAGTTGTAAACTAATAATGAATAAGAAAAACAAAAGGTGGACGTAGGCCCCATTGGCCGAACCACGGTAAATCTGGTGTCCCTACCACTTCACTATCCTTGTTCATAAAATTAAAAGTCAAAAACTTAAAAAACTTGACTTAGGCTTTGGCCAACCGAAAAGGTTCCCAAGCACTGAGTCCAGGGGCTTTGGCCAACTAAAAAAAAAAACTTGAAAAGGTTTGGTCCCAAAGAAAAGGTTCCCAAGCACTGAGTCCAGGGGGAAACTAGTTAAAAAACTTAAAAAAAGTTGTTAAACTTGGCCAAGAAAAGGTTTCCAAGCACTGAGGTCCAGGGGGACTGGCAAGTTAAAAAATTAAAAATGACTTGACTTAGGCTTTGGCCAACCGAAAAGGTTCCAAGCACTGAGGTCCAGGGGGCACTGGCAAGTTAAAAAAAAAAGACTTAGGTCTTTGGTAGGGGGACTGGCAAGGTTCCCAAAAAATTAAAAATGCAACTTAAAAAGACTTAGGCTTGACTTAGGCCAACCGAAAAGGGTTCCCAAGTTTCCAAGCACTGAGGTCCAGGGGGACTGGCAAGTTAAACTTAAAAATAACTTGACTTAGGCTTTGGCCAACCGAAAAGGTTTCCAAGCACTGAGGTCCAGGGGGACTGGCAAGTTAAAAAATTAAAAATGACTTGACTTAGGCTTTGGCCAACCGAAAAGGTTCCCAAGCACTGAGGTCCAGGGGTTAAACTTAAAAATAACTTGACTTACTGGCCAACCAAGTCCAAGCACTAAGGGGGACTGGCAAGTTAAAAATAACTTGACTTAGGCTTTGGCCAACCGAAAAGGTTTCCAAGCACTGAGGTCCAGGGGGACTGGCAAGTTAAAAAATTAAAAATGACTTGACTTAGGCTTTGGCCAACCGAAAAGGTTTCCCAAGCACTGAGGTCCAGGGGGACTGGCAAGTTAAACTTAAAAATAACTTGACTTAGGCTTTGGCCAACCGAAAGAGGTTTCCAAGCACTGAGGTCCAGGGGGACTGGCAAGTTAAAAAATTAAAAATGACTTGACTTAGGCTTTGGCCAACCGAAAAGGTTCCCAAGCACTGAGGTCCAGGGGGACTGGCAAGTTAAACTTAAAAATAACTTGACTTAGGCTTTGGCCAACCGAAGAGGTTTCCAAGCACTGAGGCCCAGGGGGACTGGCAAGTTAAAAAATTAAAAATGACTTGACTTAGGCTTTGGCCAACCGAAAAGGTTTCAAAGCACTGAGGTCCAGGGGGACTGGCAAGTTAAAAACTTAAAAATAACTTGACTTAGGCTTTGGCCAACCGAAAAGGTTCCCAAGCACTGAGGTCCAGGAGGACTGGCAAGTTAAAAGTAAAAGTACAAAATAACCCGAATTAAGCTTCGGTCAACCGAAACGGTTCCCAAACAATAGGGTCCAAAGGGACTGGCAAGTTAAAAGCTTAAAATATAAATAGACTTCGGTCAAAACTGAGGGTTCCTAAATGCAAAACCCCAAGAAGACTATTAGGATTAAAATTGGAACGACCGACCCGGCTTCAACCTCGGTCGAAACCAAGCTTTCCAAATACTGAGCTCCTTAAAGAAAAGAAAGTTGGAAAAACTAACTCGACTTTGGCTTTCCTCAACCTAAGGGATTCCAAGAGCTATAGTCCGAGAAAACTAACAAGTCTAAAATAGAAACCAACTCAAAATTCAGTAAAAGTTAAATAAACACATTCGGCATACAAGGATATAAGTAGAAAACATGCTCAAGCAAAAATGGGATTCACATAAAAGGCGCTCTTGGTTATAAAAACACAAAGGTTAGCTGTATCATTCCCCCCTTCTTATGAAGGAAACAGGGAACACAAAAACAAATTGTATCATTCCCCCCTTCTTATGAAGGAAACAGGGAATACAAACGTAATACATTTCAAAAGTAAAACGTTAAAACTAATCTACTACGTCAATGTTTTCATCAACGTCCGAACCCTCTTCTCCTTCTTGAGATTCAGCAGCAGGGGTTTGATCATCAGGCCTATCCTCGGCCGCCTTAGTGTCATCAACCAGCACGGGCTCACTTAAGGCTTCAGGGGACCCAAGAACTGCCGGATCTCCAGCGGCACCCTCACCAGCCACCAACTCTTTTCCCTCCTCTGGCACAAGAACCTCATAAGGTTGACGTGAATACACCAAGTCATATAAGTCAGAGTCGTCATCAACCCCGGCATTATCTAGGGCCTGGTGCCATCCTTGGACGAAATACTTGTTGCACTCGCCTCTGAGTTGATATCTTAGATCCTGGGATGCTTGGTTAACACCTTGGTCATAGTAAGCCTGAGCCCCCTTTTCAGCCCTCACTTCGGCCTCAGCCAGCGCCTCTTTAAGCTGGCTATTCTCAATTCGAACTTGAGAGGCAGACTTATATTCAGCGTCCAGCTTTCTCTGAAGCTCGGCCACTTGATTCTGCAAGTTTAGCAGGCCAGCTTCGGCACTCTTTTGGGCACTCTCAGCAGCACGAATTCTTACAGAGGCCGAGCTCTCAAGATCCTTAAGGCGCTTGATCTCGTCGGTAGACAAGTTAAGGCGACGCTCGGTCTCCAAAAGTCTGTTGCCAGCTTCAAATATACCTTGAACGGCCTAAGAAAGAAGCAAAGAAAAGATAAATTGAAAAGGAATGTGTGTCTAAATAAGATGAAGGGCACATGTAACATGCATAATGAAACATTGAAGTGCTAAACTTACCAGGATAGAGTCACGCTTGAGATTCTCCAACATATATTTGGATCTTTTTTCCTGCCAGACCTTCATGTCTTCCGGAAGGAGGAGAGCTTTTCCAACCGCTTCGGCCACTTGCCCTCCTCGAACTCCTCTCCCGCTCTTGAGGACCGAATCTCCCTTATCGACCGATCGATTCTCAAGAAGGAAAGAGCAACTCCACGGTTGTTGCAAGTCGTCTTGACCCACACAACCTTGAGGAATTTGACCCGTGGCTTTTTGAAGAGCTCGGTTGTTCTTACTCTTAGCCTTCTTTGGAGACTTGGCCTTTGAAGGTTGGGCTGGAGACGACCCCTCCTGAACGCAGCCTTCATCATCCTGCGCCGCTCCTCTCTTCCTTTTCTTTCTCATAACACCTTCTCCTTGGGAGAATCCAGGGGGAGGAGGTAGGGGAGAGGCAGTTGGAGAAGTCCGCGACGTCCCTGAAGCCGACGTCCCAAGCACGTCCGCTATGCTGACGGTTCTTGGTTGGACCGGCATCTCTTCGGTCGGTTTAGGATCGGGGTCAAAAATAGACGGAAACCGAATGATTGGAAGACCGGCTTCCGAAGATTCAATGGAAGGAGTAAAGATTAGGATCGCTGAGAGGTGGTACAAGATCCTGAGAGGTGGTACAAGCTACTTGTACTCCTACTTTCTCTAGCCGTTAAGGGGACCGCTTGGATGATATCCTCCTGATCCTTCCCGGGCCGCACGACCGAAACCTCTTCCTGTCTAGAATGTTTTACAAATGGGACCTTTCTGGAAGGATTTGTATGAAGGCACGTATAGTCCAGTAAGACGGATAGCCGCCCGAGGCCGACCACCCGCCCGAGGCCGATCAATAATCAATAAAACAGGGTTTCTGAAGGAGGTGTTCGACTGTTCTCCTTTCCACAAGTTCTACTTTCTTAGATGTAAAAATCTTATCTGACAAGAAAAAAAAAGAAACATTCGGTCAAGACAAACGAAAATAGATAAAAATGCGTTGCATAAAAGACGCGAAACAGTTAGACATAAAACAGTTAAAACCTGGTACACCGGGCCTCAAAGAGCAATTAATCTGGGGGTTTTGCCAGTTCCCCGTGAACACCAAGAAATCTTCATCTCGGCCCTTGCTAGAGTCCGGAAGCCCGGTCACTTGCTAGAGTTTGGAAGCCCTCACCAGTTTTCTATAAGCGTTACGGGCAAATAGGGTATATTGGTCCCTACCGGTCGCTTGGAGACTATATACATATGTTATATCATGTACAGTGAGGTCTAGGCCCAATTTCTCCATGAGAACGGCCGTCCGTCCATTACCATTACTATCCTAAAAACATTAGGGGCACACTGAATGGGGGCTAGTCTAAAATGAGCTAAAAAACTGTAATAAGAAAGTATGCATGGGTATTCTAACCCCTCCTTCGATTATTGCTACCATGGGAAGCACATGGGTCTTGATTCCTGCACAAGTCTTGACAAGTGCAAGCAAGATCACCGTAAGGAACGTACCGAATGTGTACGTCCTCGGGAATCCCGTAACGTTTTTTAAACTCTACGATTTTCTCTTCGGTATCTACGAGTTTGGCAAATTTACCCATAACGTAAAAAACAAAATAAAAAGTTTTTTTTGGACCGAAGAATACTACTAGGACGACGGAAGGAAAATACAAAGAGTAGAAAAAGACTTACTGACGTGAAGACGGCACAGAAGAAGTTAAGAAAGAAAGATAGACTCAGAGGACTGAAGGGGATGTTTTTTATCTCTAGAAGTGAAAGTAAAGAGTAAAAATGAAGTGGGGTCTTCCCCCTTTTATACAAGAGTGGATGGGCTAAGGAAACCGGGACTTAGCCGGTCATGGGCCGGTAAAAATCAGAGAGCCAGTGAAATAGCTTCTCTCGGCCCCCAAAAAGGCCTTCATAATGATTTGATGGCCTAGGGAACACATAACGGCGTAATAAATGACGCCAGCCGTCATTCATTTAATAGCCGAAAATCGAAAAGACCCCAACGTCAGGTCACCATTAATAAAAGCATCCCTATACACCGAAAAGGTGAAACTCTGCCTTCTCATTAATCACTTCAAAAACTGACCGATCTAGTGATTATCTCTACGGTCTGTGGATTACATTAGTTGAAGCATTCTGATCAGACCGAACGTTTCTACCGAGGACCGTAAGATCGGTATGAGGCATGTATTGATCCATTTATCTCAATTCTAACGAAAAACATCCAAAGTATATATGCCGAGGATAATTCGGAGCAACGAGATAAGCTCGACCCTAGCGATAAACGAACTTGCCTTTACAAAAAAAAAAAAAAAAAAAAAAAAAAAAAAAACAAAACAAACAAACAAACAAAACAGTCATATATAACTCAATTCAGATCTATGACAAAGTTGTTTTTCTTATATATGTATAGGGGACAATTACATAAACAAACCCCCTTAGTCACCCATGTTTACATTATCTTCTTTATCAGAGACACCTTTCTTAAACCCCTTCGGTCAACGTTCATTTCCCCTCGTTAGTAACGAACTTTCCAAAAGTTCTGTCGTTGGTGTACATGGAAACCTTTATGCTGATCACGACAAACATTCCTACGAATCCAAGACCGAGAACCCCAAATGAATGGGATAATATGTCTGTTTGGTGCGATTTGCTTCAATGGAGAAATGAAATGTATAATGCAGTCATAGATGCATTCAAGGATCATAGGCAGATCCCTCTTGATCATCCACGTCTACATTATCTTCTTTATCAGAGACACCTTTCTCCATATCTTGAACCTCTTCAGTCTGGGCCCGCTCTTGATGATCAAAAACTTCGGCGTTTTCCATGACCGTAGGACCGTCAAAGGCTTCAAGACCTCCCAAAACCTCAACGTTTGTTTCTTCAAGATTTTCAGGGGTTCCTGAATCATAGGGTCGATAACGTCGGCCCAAGACGTAAAGCTCAGACTCATCATCAACCGCAGCTTGCTCAAGAGCCAGCGCCCACCCCTTCAGGAAATTAATATTACATTCCCTACGCATTTGAAATCTCAAAGACCCTGCAGCATCTGCAAAACCCCGGTCGTAGGTTGCCTGAGCTTCTTTCTCAGCATCACTTGACACCTGCCGAGCTTCAGCCAACTCGGCCTTAAGTTTATCAATTTCCGCCTGTAATCCACCGGAACGGTCACATTCTCGTTCCAGCTTAGCCGACATCTCCACCAGTTGGCATTCGGCCTTCTGAAGCCCTTCTTCGGCAGATTTGTGTTGACTCTCGACCTCCCGAATTCTAGCAGACGCTGCCTTCTCGACTTCACGCAACCTATCGTTTTCAGCGAGAGATTCGTTAAGAAGACGTTCGGCTTCTATCAGTCGATACCCGGCCTACCCCACGGCCTCGAAAACCCCTTGGACGGCCTATAAAAAAAAAAAAAAAAAAAAAAAAAAATCGTCATAATGAGTAAATAATAATGACGGATTATCGTAACAAAAGAAAGGATGTAAAACGAAACTCACCACGACCGAGTCACGCTTCAGATTTTCGATCATATGTTTTGAGTCGTTTCCTTTCCAATTTTTCATGTCTTTGGGAAGGAGAAGGGCGCTCCCAAGGGCATCAGCTATTTGCCCACCACGGACGTCTTTACTTTTCCAGACCGAATCATCTTCATTCACCGGTCGGCCATCCACATAGAATTCACACTGCCAGGGCGCTGGTTGTTCTTTTTGGTGTTTGCGTTTATGAGAAACATGACCGACGGCCTTTTGGAGAGTTCGGCTGTCTTTACTTTTACCCTTTTTCGATGAGGGCTTAGTCGTGGGTTCGATGTTGATAGGTACCTGCTGCTTTTCGGATACTTCGGTTTCCTCTTCCCCCTTCTTTCTCTTTTTTACAACAGATTCTCCCTCGGGGAATCCGGAAGCACGGGGAGCATAAGGACCTCGCGGCAACTCTGGGGCACGCTCTTTCAAGCACCGATCGTATGTCTACGATCCTCTTTTGGATAGGCATGTCTTTACTTGTGCTTGAGTACAAGTGAGCTGGAAAGAAGAAACCCAAGTCAAAACAGTAAAAAAGCTCACGACTGGAGGCAAGAATAGTGTTTCAAAAGGTAAAAGTGTAATGTGGGGTCTCGCTCTCTTATATACTGCCAAAGTGACGACAGGCAACCGGAAGTCAACCGGTCACGGACCGGTGAGAAACCTGCAAGAAAAAGAAAAATAAACAAAAAATAATAGCGAGCGAGGAAAAATGGTTCTTCCGGTTTGCACTACATCCTTGGAGACAAAGCATCCTCGGGAAATCCAAACGTCGTCCTAATCACAATAAAGCATTAAAAACGAGATAACTTAGGGAACGCCAAACGTCCTTCCTTAATTATGGCTCACGGATGCTGTCGAGATAATATCGAATTAATTTATCCCTATCCCTTGTCCTCACCCAATAAACGCAACATCGATTTGGAAGTCGCTGCTTCCTTATCATAAATGTTCCGGACCGAACCGTCCAGGGATAACAACCGAGTTATGAATCCGTAAACCAAACCCTATTCCTGACCGAATTTCGTTTAAAGCTGTGAATAATTACTGTATATTTCTCCACTGTTTCGGTCAAATCCTTCTCTTCAAAAAAGAGTAAAGATTTGAGGGGCAATTGGAGGTGGGGAAATCTAAATCTAAAATAGGCCCATAAATGAATAGCCCATATCAAGGGATAGAATGTAAAAGTCGGCCCAAGCCCACAAGAGAGGCTGAAGTATCAAACTCGGCCCAAGCTCTTATCAGAAGTCAAAGTATGAAGCTCGGCCCAAACCTATTGCAGAGGCCAAAGCACAAAGCTCGGCCCAGGCCGTATCACAAGTCAAAATGCAAAGCTCGGCCCAAAGCCTAAAGCACATAGAATATAGTACTTGTCAATAGAATCTTTGTACTTTATTGTACTTTACTGAATAAAGAATTGTCCCACATTGGGGAAAGGGAACAAAGTACAATGTACTGTGTACTATAAATTCAAAAGTAAACATTAATAAAGGAGGTGGTTATTTTTGGAAAGTCTGACTAAAGTACTTTTTACTACTTTAAGAAATTAATTGTAGCACTGAAACTTACCCACTACAAATGCCACTAAATTACAAGGTTTTTGGCTTGAAATCCTTGAAATCCAAAATTTATCCATTGTCTTGACATATATGGAAATAATAAACAATTAGTTTAGCTTTTCTTTTTTTGAGTTCAACTTAGATGTGAATTTTAAAGTTTATAGTACGCCCATTTTCACCTTCGTTTTATAATAATAAAATGAACCGTTAAAATTAGATGGACATGATACATGGAAAAAAACAAAAGAAGAAAAAAAGTATGTGTACCGCATAATTTGGATTCAGGGGAAATAGTCTGCATGTAAGATGTCGTGTGTTGACGTTGTCTTTGGAAAAAAACCTGCATGTATAACACGTGTTATATAGCCCATAATTGACATTAGGGGAATTCATATTGTAATTCAGTCTATCATGATTTTCAAAACAGCATAGGGAACCTGCAGTCAACTAAAATCTTAAAATGTTAGCCCATTGACATTGAATTCATAAAATTCAGTCTATCATGATTTTCAAAGCAAACAGTCTAAAATCTTAAAATGTTTTTGAAAAAGAAGCAACTCATAAATAAGTACCTTACAGAAAATAAAAAAGGCTAAAATGACTCATATTTATCTTTTTGTAACAACTTACTAAATAAATTGGTGGGTGTTAGCTTAGTTTGTATTTTTTTTTTTTTTGGTTATATTATACAAAAGATTTATAGTTGAATTTTATAGGAGAATAGATTGCATCTCTCGTGTGAAGATCTAAATATATTGGGTCACTTCTATGTTTATTTACAAGTTTTTGGGATAAATATGACATGAGTTATAAGCAAATGTGATAAAACTATTACTTTGTGTCCAAACTAACAATTGTTTTTTTTTAAACAATCATATGTCTCATAACAAAACTCATCATTGGATATGACAGATCAAGATCCTTTAGAGTTTTTAGGGTACTCTACTACATAAAGTTCTCTAAATCCTAACCTTTCTTTTTATAATAAATAGTTCAGATTATGCCACGTCATCTTTCTACTAACAAAACCCCAAAAATATTGATGTTAATGGATAAGTGTTAACACATTTAGTGATAAAAAGTAAAAACCAATATTTTAAGTATTTTATTAATAGAATGATGGTGTGACATAATATGAACCATTTATTATAAAAAGAAAGGTTAGGATTTAGAGAACTCTATATGATAGAGTATCCTAAAAACTTTAGAGGATCCTAATCCGGATATGATGTCACTGAAGAATTTCTTGGTTTAAATGTTTCCTTACAATATTTTGAAACATGTGTTCTCTTCCAACCATTAATACACACACAAAAGATGAGATCATCTACAACAATTTTGATTGCCGCAAGATATATAGGATATTTTCCATTGAGACAACACACATGTCGCCGCTAAGTAAATAATCCATTGTCCTATGTCATCGATGGAAAATGTTATTTCCGCAACATCTATTTTGCGACTACCAATCGCTGATGTGCCGCACGAAATTTCCCAGGAAGTCGTACAAGACATTGGTTAAAGATGACACCTTTTTTTTTTCAATAAAAAAAGATGACACTTTTTTTTTTTTTTTAGAAATTCTAATCTAAACTCATGCACATTTATATTTTTGGGGATTTTGGGAATCAAACCAACACCCTCATAGAGGAGTGAAGCTTTTTTGAGAAAGGAGATTACCACTGAACCAAATATCTAAATGGCTGTTAAAGATGACCTCTAGTTGTACTTTGTTTGGTGTTGCACCTAAAATTGCGGTGATTAGCTTTTTTGTTTTGTTTTTTGTTATTTTGGTAGTGGGAAAGTAGTGACACAAATGTTCCATCGAAAAGAATATTTTTCATATTTTTATGGATCAAACCGTTTCTTGTAATCTATTAGTATCTTTTCTCATTTTTTGGGACACATTACTGGAGGGGAAATAATTCGTAAGTAGTTGAATCCGGACCAGGGAATTGAGAAATAACTAAAGTCACGTCATTCCCAGCTCGGGCTTAACCAAACTGTGTTATGTGTTCGGGTGACCGAACAGATGTAAATATCTGCTCGGGTACAGAGTCTGTTCGGGAACAAGCAACTAAACCCCTAACTTAGTAATCCGGAATGAACTAGAATCGTTCTTGAAACCCCAGCATTAAATACCTGAAATATCTGGTCAAAGGTGTGTTGAATACGTTTTTTTGCATTAAATTCATAATTAGCTGTGGTAAGGAATGATGGTAATCCTTAAATGAACTGACATTGGCCACGTTCTGGAGGGAAATAATAGATCAGAGAGCCTAAATATCTCTGACTATTGATAAAGTTAAGGTTATGGGGAAGGGAAGTTGGAAAAATATCATGGGAATATCATCCGGAATATCTCCGGTGAAAGTTTTGGGTATAAATAGAAAGGAGCTTCAACATGCAAAGAGGTACGTGCTCTTATGCTCCAGAAAAGTTTTTCTCTGTCATTATTGCTTACTCTTTGATCACCTTCTTCCCGGAAACTGACTCAGGCATCGGAGAGCAAAAGGCCAACCCCCACTGGGTTGACCAAGAGGCTAACCATTTGTCTTTGCTGTTTGGATGTTTTGTGTTACAGGTCCTAGTAAATCTGCTCGGATTGACCTCATAGGTGTTCGGATTCAATTTCCTGGTCAGCTCTTTCGTTCGTTTTAAATTGAGTTCTTACAATTACAAGTGGAAATTGTGAAGGAATAGAGATTTGTGGGGTTGATTTGAATTTTTATTTAAAAAAACAAGGAGAACAGTCATGATCAAGATTTGTGTCCAAAATATTTTTTCATACATCCCAGAAGTACTTATGATCCAACTATCCAAGCATTTCTGGTAGTAGCCAAAAACCCAAGTTGCCGTAGGGTCCATTTGGTTGGAGTGAAAAGAGGGTGGATGGAAAATCTAGGAAGGAAAATGGACCCGGAATGATATTTTTCTTTGTTTAGTTTGAGTGAAAATAGGAAGGAAATAAAATGGATATCAGAGTGTTTTTCACCTGGCCCACCAAAATAAGTCTTTTCAAATTGAAGAGAAAAATGAGAGAGGAAAAAAATGCATCACAATTTAAAATGTCAATTCTGCCCCTATTATCAGCCTTTTCTTCTTCTTGGAATATTATTTTTATTTATTTATTTTCTTTTCTTTTCTCTTGTTTGTTTGTTTCTTTCTTTTTAAAATAAATTTGTCTCAATTATTTCAAAAAACAAATCAAGCGGGTCGGATTAGGCATCAAAGCCTTCGAATTTGTCAAGCCCTTCTCGCGGGTGTATAGGACACGAGTGGTGAGTGATACTGGCACAGGGGTAACAATTTAAATGAATCATTTTCTAATCTTATTTTTTTAAGAAAAAATATTAAGTGTTATAATTTCTATATAGTATTTTTTCATTTAATTTTTTTATTGCTTTTAAGATGTAAAATTACTAATTAAGTAGTTGTCACATAACTTATCATAAAAGCAAACAAATACATTCAAGGTTTAAATCTCACATAACTTATCATAAAAAATTAATTAATTAATCGAGAAACCTAAAGTACTATACATTGGTTAAATTTTGGAACTTAATTATTACTCCTACAAGATAAATAATAATCTAGATTTTTCTTTTGTTGCCTTTTTTTTTTATTAAACTCACATTTTATCAGTTCATAATTTGGAATTTTTTTTTTAATAGATTTTTTTTTAGTTTATTTACTTTTTAAATTAAATTTTATTCACTAATATTTGGGGGCATTGGTCAATGGGCTAAATTGCCTAACATATTTAGTCGGCAATATGGCACTCATTTTTTTGACACATTTTTGATAGTTATGATAGAATTTAAACCTATGGCGTCCGCTCATAATGGTTATTCTTAACATCAGGCCAAGAGACCAATTAGTTTTTGGTGTAGGCAGGATTTGAACCTAAGTCTCTTGTTTGACGACAAGAAACTTTACTAGTTAAGCTAACTGGAACCCACGGCAATATGGCACTCCATGCATAACAGAGTGATGATATTTTTCATCAACTACATGTACGTGTTACTCTTTGATGTATTTTTCTAAACCTATGCACAACAAAACGTGATTGAATTCTGAATTTTCTTTTGTAAAGTCGGTGCGATGGTTTCACGAATCCGCAATTGATGAATTTACTATTTAATAAACCGACACGTCTCGATTAAGTGAATATGGCAATCAAATTGTTAGAGTAATATCTTAATACCTACGAGGCTACGACAAATTCAAAGTCATTTGTATAACGAAATCGTCATCAGTGATGCATGATGATCAAACAAGCCAATCTTGGAAGATTGGATAGCTCATGGTCGAGGTTGACAAATAGCTAGAAATCTATACTTTATCCCTCATGTCCCTCATCATGTACAGGGAATGCAACCATATCATTTTTTAATTTTTTAAATAAATTAGAAATCAAACACTTTTCATAATCAAGTAGGTTTGAATCTATTTACTACGTAGCTTACGTGCGCCATTGTTGTTCAATTAATCTAATAGGTAGCTTACGTGCGCCATTGCTGTTCAATTAATCTAATACGTAGCTTACGTGCGCCATTGTTGTTCAATTAATCTAACTTAAACTGTGTGAACTATATATGCTTGATGTTTCTGCCCCAAAGATAGGTTACATGAACTCAGCTTGTCCGCATAATTACATAATTTCTATATTAAAATAGAGGAAACTTTAAGTACTTCTGGATTTAGAATCTTTATAATTTCATATACCAAATTCTTACTAGACCCTATCACTAGTGGCGCTTCAAGAATTTTTTTCAAGGTAGTCATTAAAAAATTTAAAACACAATTAAAAAATATAAATTTTACCAAATCTAATAAAATAATAACTTGAATATACTGTATAAAAAAAAATCACGAAGTTTTATAATTTCCCTTTTAATTTTAAACAATAAAACAATGTGTAAATCACTTAAATTGATTTGTTTGAATCAAACGAAAACTTACCCTATTGTTGTTAATTGAGAGAGAGGGACAAGAGATAAACGGGGAGAGAAAATGAGGAATAGACAGTGAAGTGTTTTGGTTTCAAAAACAAAGAAAATAAAATTACAAGTGTTTTGGAGTGGAATATGAAATAGGGCTAGGTTTTTGGAATTTCATGTAAAAAGTGTTTAATATTTTATTTAAATAGTGGAGTCATTGGCAATGTTGTCAATACTGTACCAGGTGCTATTTCGGTTTGACCAAGAAAATGAAATGTTTCAATACCCATTAATATCAAAATTCTTTAAATTATAAACTCATATTTCATGTCAATCTTTTAATCTAAATGTTAGTCCCAATAATAATAATCGACACCTATATTATATAATATAAAAAATTCACTTTAATATTTGGATAGATTCTACTACCCAAAACATCAGCCAAAAAATAAAAAAGAAGAAAGGTACTTCTCAAAAATAAAAACAAAACGAATGGTTATTTCGGCAATGGCAAAATAATACTGTACCACTTGAATTTAGTGGCCACTTTCAAAATTCAAGCTCCACATGTGTAGGGTAAAAAAAAGGTTTTACTTTTAACTTTTCAAATTTTAAGTCTTCACACGTGGAGGGATAGTGGCCAGGCACAAAAAAGTTAAAACAAAGAGAAATAAATAGAAAACAGGGGAATGTTTGACTATTTGGGCTAAACAAAACATAACAGAAAGAAGAAAGGAGTAGAGAATAAAAAGGGGCGGAGATGCGGAGAAGAAGAAGAAGAAAAAGAGGAGGCAGAGTGTTCAATATATATAATATGTGTATAATTTTATTTTATTTTATTTTATTTATTTATTTATTATTATTTATTTTTTGCGCTTTTATAAGCACTCAAGCTTTTTTTTAAGAACTCATTTGAACACCCTAAGCAACAAGTAGCACCGCCATTGTCTATCACTATAGTTCATAAGATAGGTTTATTAGATCTTTTTAGGAAGTCATATAACTTATTTGTTTATGTATAACTTTTAAAATCTTACTTTTTCTAACTACATGTGTATTTTTGTCAACATTCAATAAATAAACAAAAAGTTAATCTAAACGCGCGCATTAAAGTGAATTCAAGGCCAGCCAACTACAAATTTTAAAACTCAATCTTGTTATGAGGTTGCATTTGTTCGGAGATGTAATTAGGGGAATAATCAGAGATTTCATCTTTGAGATAATAATATATTGGGGTTTGTAGAGTTATATTTTATAAATTTTAGTACAAAATGAAGATAGAATAAAAATGTCTGTCATTTATAAGGGGGTTATATTAAAAAATTGTTTCATCTTGAAGAGTTGTTTTGTTTGGCCTTGAAAAGTTATTTATACATTCTTAAAAATACCTTATGAGATTGAGATCTAACTGAGGAAGATTTTAAATTTTGAGGGGCCAACTCTCACGTAAATAGAACCGTCCTAGGGTCAAAAAAGTTACAGAGAAATGCTGAGAGAATATGTCAATTTTTCTGTGACTTATTCGATTGAAAAGCTAAAGTTATTCGAGTACGTAGCAGTTTAAATTCTTTCACCAAAACCAAAAGTATTGAGTACTAAGTACTAACCCAATTCATTCCGCACATAGGATTTGAATAAAAAAAAAATTTTGATTTTGGATTTCAGCGTCTGCTTTTCTATTTCTTCTTTTTATTTATTTGTTTTTTAAAGTGGGAATATCTAATAATAATGAGATATTGTAACTGTGTAAACAACATAGATGCAATGGACAACCATCAAGTCTAACAAAGTAGTTTAGATGGTGAAAGTAAAATACTCTTGGCGGATTTACAAGCAAAGACAATATTTGAAGCTATATGGTCTAACATGCGTTAACATACATTAATAATCTTTTTCATATCATAGGGTGTAATTCCCTTGGTAATCAATCTTACATTCCCTTATAGTGTCAAGCAAATAACGAACCAAATGTAGTAATATTTCATATTCCCTAAAGGTGGTATAATCTTCATTACATCAAGCGAATCAATTGCAATCTCAGATTACTATTTGGATAACATCATTCTCCTATTATGTTAGTGTGTTTGGATTTGATAGTAGCTCTAGCTGAGCCAGGGGCCCATGGTCCGAGGTATATATGAAAGGGTGTAAAGATTACCCTCGTGTAAGTGAATTCTAAAAGAAGCTTATTAAAACCATACATGAGGTAAGCCATCTATTATTGGGCTTACTCCGATTCTGATGGATGGTCGCTTCTCTCCAAGTTACGTGTGGGTGTGCCTTTGATTGCTTCAGAATGCCATTGGGCTCGAGTCCTTGTGCTTGGCTTTAGAAGGCCTTCTTCTTATAACTTCTGGGAAGCTAAAGAGCACTAAGATTTCTCTAAATGAGCTTTTATGAGTAAAGTTTCTATCGGATCATCATTAATTAGATGAAGGGCTACTTATGGTGGTTTTGGCCCTTGTTGGTAGCACATACACTATATGCATGTGTAACTCTATTCTTATTTGAGAGGTGGACCAAAACTTTGTGAAACTAGGTTTTTGATGACATTGGGTGTCTGAGCCAGCTTTGCACACACTTCGACTAATCTTAGGGGGACACGTGTACCGCAATAGTCATAAGGTTTTGCCTTAGGTAGGTGATTCTGAGAAGACTTGAACTAGTGATTATTAAGGAGCACACTCAAGATTGGATCACTTAAACTATCTTTTAGGGTTTGGGAAAATAGGTTTAATTTGGCCGTGGTTTTGGTAGCCACATTGTATGTACGAAAAAGTTGTTAGATCCACCGTGCCAGAAAGTGTATTAAAGGCAGGTCACTAGGAGTAATAATTATGTCTCCCCTGCTTACATTATGTGCGTAACTATTGCCACATTTTACGCATGTTCTTGATCTTTGGTACCACATCGAGAATTTTTGTCAAACTTCCATATGAAGAAAAGAAGAAGCTTTGGCAGCAGCCAAACAATCATGAGGACTTTGGGCAGCTCTTTGTGGTAGATTGGTCAGACAAGTGCTATATAACTACCCTTCCACACAACATAGGGAAGAGTGACCCATTTGACAAGCTTCCGCCAAAGCTCAGGTCTCTTTCTATACCTTCACAGTTTGGTTTTAGAAACACTAAGATTTTTTTCAACCTCAAATATATTAGTTGTTTGCAATAATTATTTCATCCTAATCAATCTAACAATGTACGATTGTAATATTAATAAATTATCAATTTTACTAAAAATTTAAGTTATTAAAAAATAATAAATTTAATCATTTAACCATAATTTTAACAAATATATCGAAATAGTAACAGAATGAAGAAGTGCACCTTCCATTGTCTGGCTTTCTCAAGCTCTATAATGTTCGCAATCTCGGGCTCATCAATGATTTTATGAATGAGTTCAATGATTTTATGGGGTGTCGTAAGAAAATGTCTATTCTGGAGAAGGCCGAAAGCCTAGCTAGTTATCGGGCTTTTATTTCTTTGCTTAGCCCTCTCTAGCTAGTTGTCAAGCCTTTTTAATATCCCGGAATGATAACAAACATTTGAAGAATACCATTTTAAGGGCAAAACTTATATACAGTAAGTTATATACTGTTCCTTCGGTTCTTTACCTAAAAATCAGCCACGTGGCTAACTAATGCACCCAGCTAAACGGCGTTAAATCTTTTTTTTTTTTCCCACAACCACAAGAGAGAGAGAGAGAAAGACTCTGCAATTGCCTCTCTCTCATTACCAGTTCAAGCCGCCATGGAGAAACCAAAAAACAATCTACTGAAATCAATAATTTTTTAACCAAAAAACTTAATTTTAGCACTTAAAAGGTTTAGATCTGAAGCAAATGCCTCAAATCAATAAAATCAAAAACCAAAAACCCAAACAACAAGAACAACGCGGCTGCATCAATTGAACTATTGAAGTGTGTACATACCCAAAAGCAATAGAGGCTTAATCAACATCTACAAGAATATTCCAAAAATACTAGTATGGAAAAAAGAAATTTAGAGGGATTAACATGGGTTTGGTGGTGGGTATTGGTTGGTCAAGAGTAGTTTAGCCGTGGGTTTGGTGGTGGGTTTTGGTTGGCCAAAGACTGGGTTCAGCTGTGGTTTGGCCATGGCGCCTTGGCCTGGTAAAGAGCAAGACAATGGCTGAAGAGAGAGAGAGAGAGAGGCAGTAACTAAGGAGAGAGAGAAGCAGCTGCAAAATAGCGTCTCTCTCTTTCTCAAGGTTGTGGGAAAAAAAAGAGATTTAACACCGTTTGGCTAGGTGCGTTTAATTAGCTACATGGCTGATTTTTAGATAGGGAACCGTAGCAACAGTATGTAACTAACTGTATATAAGTTTTGCCCCCATTTTAATAACCTTTCGTTAAGAAGGTAATTAAATATAGAGTTGACATGCCAAGATTGGTTGGCAGCTGCAAGATATATAATCTCATTTTCTTCACGTCTTTAGGAGAATAAGAAATAAACAATATTCATCTCACAGGTCACAAACCAACAATAATTTATTTATTCACATATATTTCATGTGTACAAAGCATTTAACAGAACATGCATGACACGAATGAAACCATTTAACGAACCAATTTATTGGTTAGACTCATTCAATTTCAAGCTGAAGCCAAATTCACATGTTTGGCCATCATGCAGTAGTGTTGCCTTCGACACTTTTGATTCTCAGTTTCTCCAAGTGGGACTTCTCGTTTACATTAAGGGTAAATAAATCTTTGACAAATTCTTCCATTCTGATACTTTTAAATAACGATGGTTTTTGTGGATTTAACATGCTAGTCATAGGCCTAATCTTTGCCTCGAATTTGGTGTTGAAGAACATTGTGATTGAGATCCTTTCTTTCTCCGAATTTACAATTACTTTGTGCTTGATGCTGGGATAGGCCCCATTGCTCAAACAATACCATACACAATTGACATATTTTAGTTCTCTCATTGTTGAGTCTTGTTAATTTATTAATCTTTGCACGTTAATTTCATTATAACATGAGGTTACTGTGTTTTGTATTAATCATCATGAATATGAATCCTAAGTTTTACAAGTGAGTTATGCCAAATAAATCTGGCCAATAGATCCATGAAGTATAATTTTAACATACAAAATATGGAAAGTTTGACGTAGAATATGGATAAAATATGAAAGTTTGTTATAGGGAAACAATTTGTAAAAGAAAGTATGCATGTCCATGATTTACAAAGAGTAATTTTCACTTGGACTTGGTTCCACATGACATGATCATAAGGAAGAAATTGTTATAGAATATGTTTATTTTTGGTAAAGTAATTAACAATTAATATCCTAATTTAATAACCCTTCAACTTACAAAAATAAAAGGATTCAATTATTAATCTCACCCTCTAATTAACTTTAACTTTAGTCAACATTTGATTTAGTATTCTAACTTTAATTTTTTTTCATTGCAATCATCTGACTTCTATTTTTCTTTCCAAATCACACCCTTTAATCTTTAAATTTTTATAAATATTTTACCAAAACAACATTGTTTTTTGAGAACTTAACAGCAACCTATTTAACGGAAGTTGACAAAATGACAGAATGAAAATTAACAAAAGTTAGATGACTGAAATTAAAAAAATAAAATAAGTTAATAGTTTGGTATGAATTTTGACTAAACTTTGAGGGTATAATTTTTAATTTAGCCTCTCTTTATTTTATTTTATTTTATTTTATTTTATTTCTTTCCGTTTCATGTAAATCCTCTCCCATCTTTTTACTTTCTCCATACATACATATATATATATATATAGGTTAAACTATTGTTTTTTTCTCTAACCTATACATGAGTTTCGTTTTTTGTTCTTGAACTTTGTAAAAGTTCACTTTTACACATGAATTTCGTCCCTAGACTTTTTTATAAAAGAATGAAATTCATATGTAAAAATGAACATTTTCAAAGTCCAGGGACAAAAAAAAAACTCATGTATAGTTTAGGGATGAAAACAATATTTTGGTCATATATATGTAGGAAATAGTTTACCTCCAACCCACTACATGACAAGAAAATAGATCATCTACGTGTACTTTTAGTCACATGACATTTTTAATGAGTCATGTGACTTTTTAAAATATACATGCAGATGGTCTATTTACTTGCCACGTAGTAGATTGAAGGAGGATTCCTCCAAACCGGATTGGAGGAAAACTATGTCCATATATATATATATATATAAGGTAGATATGAACTATACAAGTTGTCTATTCTATGTCTTTTTTTTTTTTTTTCTTTTCTTCTTTATGTTTATCGATTGAATATGAATTTATATGATGATAGCTACGGTTTTGAAAAGTCTAGAATCATGTGGCTAGTTTAATTCTTCTTCAAAATTTAAGAAATAGAGATTGAAAAAAAGGATGACAAACCTCCATAATGTCTCCCACATTCACAACAAAGGCATTTGGGATGAAGTTAAGAGGACCAGAGGCGGGGCTGTGTACAAGCTTGACTGGGCTATAGCCCAGTCAAGCTTTTTTTATTTTTTTATCAAAATTTCATAGGTAATTTTTTTTTTTAATAGTCCTATACCTAGCCCAGCCTAAATTTCAATCACAATCTCAATCCTAGCCCAATCCAATTCACTAGCCCAGCAATTCCAATTTAAAACCCAAATTCATCTCAACATAAAATCAAACTCAGCAATTCCAATCAAACCCTAACCCAAATAATTCCAATTTCATTATCATCTAAACATAAAATTCCCAATTAATTCAAAAAAAAATAAAAAACTCACAATCAATTAATAAAAAACCCTCACTGACACTGTGGACTGCGGACTGCCATGCGTTGGCCAGCCTCACCAGTGGAAAACGGCGCATCTCCTCCGTCGGTCCGCCCAGAACAGTTATGGTTTCTCTCTCAGTCTCTCTTTCGCTCTCGGCTCTTTCATCTTTGCCCTTCCACACCGTCACGCGGCCTGATGGTCACGGCCACGGCCACACGGTCACGGCCTCACCTCACGCACGGTCACAGCCACACTGGCCACCAGGATCATCTTTCTTTCTTTCTTTCTTTTTCTTCTCTCTTCTCCCTTTCTTTCTTTCTTTCTTTCTATTTCTTCTTTCTTCTCCAGTTGACTTCGGTCTCCCTTTCTTTCTTTCTCTCTCTTATTTTCAGATTCTCTACAATTACTTATTTTAATTAGCAATTTGTTTTTTATTAATTCTTCATTCATTCACTGTTTCAGTACCAGTACACTTTGCTTTTGTCAATTTAACACGTTTCAGTACCAGTACACAGTACACTATGTGTCTATGTCACTGTATCAATCACTTTTTATTTAATTATTTTGGACTATTAAGTTAATAGTTATTTTTATTTAATTATTTTGGACTATTAAGTTAATAGTTATTTTTATATTTTAGACTTTTAGTATTTTAGACTTGAATGTGGTGTGGGTGAGTGGTGTACATCGAAAAGAGAACTTACTAAAAATATCGATTCAGATTCGATAATTAATGATTTTTACTCTATCAAGAATCGCAGGACACCACTTAAGTAGTATCTATTTTTTTTTTTTTGCTTTATTTAGGATAGTATCTATTGTATATGCATTGCATTTTTTTTCTTTTTTTCTTTTTGCTTATGTATAAAATATGCATTAAGGGTAAGGGTCATTATATCCCCCCTTGACTAGGTGTATTTTTCTTTCTATTTAATGAAATTTTCTCGTACCGTCGAGATTTACTTATTTGATATTCTAGCCCACCCTAAAATAAATTCCTGGCTTCGCCCCTGAAGAGGACTCCAAATTCCATCTTTCTTTATTTGAAGACCTCCCACTCCATTTGCTTGATGAACGATTGTGATACCAGTAGCATCCGAGTGAGGGAGAAGACCAACAAGTTCTGGTTGTTGGCGTGGAGGGTAGTAAGTCATCCTCATTGATTTGCATCCCATCTTCAAATAAGTCCTCCATCTCTTATCTCTATCTTCAAAGCTAGTCCTCCATCTCTCTTATCTCTATCTTCAAAGCTTTTCCCATCAACCTCACGAGTGTCATGGCTAGTGTTTGCAACTCCAAGAAGTATGACTCTATGGTATTCCTACATAAAGTGAAAAATGTGTATGTCTAAGGTAATTGTGGATAGATATCTATGAATTTTGGATATCAACGTCTATAAATTGTGAACATCCATATCCACAATTGTCCACAATTTGTGACTATATATTCACATTTAGGTGATGTATAAAGTGATATAAAATATGATGGTGTGAGACAACTAATTTCGAATATGAAAATACGATAAAAGCTTATGTGTCTTTTGTGTGTGTGTGTGAGAGAGAGAGAGAGAGAGAGAGAGAGAGAGAGAGAGAGAGAGATCTCATTGAACAATATGGTTTTCTTGTGTGAATAGGGTTCATTATCATGTAGAACTTTTCAGCCAAATCAATTTTTTGATCTCCTGATTGAACTTTTTTTTCCATAGCCATCAATATCACCTGGCCTTTTCTTGTATTTCATTTTCTCCTCCAAAGGAAGCTTGAAGAATTCTTCAATCTCGTGTTTCAGCTTCTCTAATAATGAAGAGCTAACCCCATGGTTCACCAACTGTGAAACAACCATAGAAAACCCTCTTATAGGATATTCTTCAATTTTTTATTTTTTTATTTTGGTTTAAAACAAAAAAAAAAAAAAATTGTTTGGTCAAATTTTGAGCCTTTTTGTATCACATAACATTATATAATTTTATACCTAAAGTTATATAATAAAAATGTGCATATTGCCATATTGTATACATTAAATTTCACGTTTTCCTCTTTGTTCCATTTCATTAGATTAAGTTTTCTCAAACTGAATAAACCATAAGAATCAAGCACAATATGCAGTTAGAAGAAGATTTAATTCAGAGGTACCTGAAAGAGACCCCATTCTTTGCAAGTCGAATGCAACTTCTCTAGTTCTAAGTCTATATCCTCCTCCAAGACCAGTTGTTTCATGTCAATTGTGGGGACAGTACTTGAGAAGGGATTGCCATCGGAGAATGCAGGAGGTTCTTGATATGGACGAATGTATTTCTGCGGTACTGCAATCATTGGCTCTTTGGTGTGCTCAATGACGCTGGGAGCTGCTAGATCCAGTGATGCCATTGCTTTTTAGCTTAGGTGCAACTATACCAGCATGGTGCAATGGGTATTATATAGGCTGGAAGAAAAAAAAAATTGAAAAAGAAACTGCTTAGTAAAACAAAACAAAAAATGAAGAAAAAACTAAAGGAAAATTACATAAAAACTACTTAATTTTTTTCTTTCTTTTTTAAATAAATAAATATGATAGATTTGAAACATATGACTTTTCACGTTCCATGATGATTTTTCTTTATCACTATGCTAAAATAGCAATAAGCTTATTTTTATTATAGACAAGATTTAAACACGAATTCTTATTTGTTGATAAAAAATTTTACTATGAGTTGAGTTAACAGGAAGTCTGGAACATAAAAGTTTTATTTATTTATTTTTTTGATAATTTGATAGTTAAGAGATAAAGATTTGAATTTTGATTCTCCACATAAGGAAGAGCAAGCAAAGTTATTAAATAAAACTCTTGGCCTGAAACTCAAAATTTATTCATTCTTTTGACCCGTCTGGAAATAATAATTATCAATTAGGTTTTTTTATTTATTTATTTATTTATTTATTTTTTAAATAATTGAGTTTACCTTATATGTGAATTTCAAATTAAGTTCACGATACGGTTGTTTTCATGCAGATGGATGTGTCTTCCTGTCTTACACCTCCACTTTATAATAATAAATAAATGATTAAAATTAGGTAAACAACATGATACATGATGAAAAAAGAAAAAGAAAAAGTGTGTACCACAGAATAATAAGTTATGCAAATTTCAATTTGTCTTTATTTTTTTCCTTTTTTTTTTGTTCTTTCTTTAAGCAATAGGAATTTTTTGGCAGCCTTTTCAGAGGAAATCCGCAAAATATACATTTTGTTCTTGTATATATATATGGATATACTATGTTCTTTGGACGGCTCAAGACGAGCAGCAGATAGACGACAAGAGGAAAATATGGTGATAGGGGCACCGGTTTGGGGCCGGCAATATGCCTTTGGAAGGTCTTTCCGGTGGTTTATGCAGAGAAATATGTATTTTTCAGCTTGGCACCTGGGCGGATGGAGGATGCTTTTTATGTCTTTCGGTCACCCACGTGGCCTTCCGGAGGTGTCCGATCTTGGGACACCTGGGGAGTTTAGCCCTTCATCTGGAAAGTGGCTGGCTCGTGCGTGGTGCTGGGCGGCGCTGCGAGGGCCTCCCCTGATTCTCGGAAGAACCTGTTCTAGGTGAGGTGTATTTGGTAGGTGTCTCATCCCGTAGGAGATAAGGATGTTGAGCCTTGACTACTGTTTGAACGGTAGAAGGGGCGTTATCAGATGAAGGAAAGGAAGGTCTTCTTCGTACAGAAGGTCTTCGTCTTTTACTTGGGAGAAATTAGTAAATATCCCCTTCCACTATGTTCTGTGGCAGATTTACATAATGACCACTACGTGTCCGCGCCTTAATTTTAAAAAGTTATAAAAGTGTCCACTCATAACTCAATCCATTCAAAAATAAAATAAAATAAATTATATAGAGTTTTTACTTGAAAGTTAAACCCTATGAATTATATAAATTATATATATTTCTTGACTATGTGTCCATCACATCATCCCATATACTTACCTCTTTGACTTTAAGTTTTTCATTTTTTCTTTCTCACGGCGAAGATCCTCCTATTAATTAGTTAATAATAACGCCTTGAATAAAAGAGAAAGCAATAAAGTTTATATATTTATTTATATTATTACAATATATAGTTTCATATAAAATAATTCTTAAATGAAACAATAATCCACTCCATATAATTACGTAATAGGTTAATCCTCTTCTCTCTTTATTTATTTTTGTTCTTTTTTGTTAAGATTCATCATCTCTCTACGAACACTTAGCTTGCTGACCTCCCTTTCCCAAAAAAAAAAAAAAATCATTTCTTTTAATAAAACGCTATGAATTATATAAATTATATATAGATGAAAAATGCCCACATAGTGTCACAATTATGATGCCCTTAGTTTAAATTTCTAACTTCGCCCTGTATGTGTTGTTATCTTTTAATTAATATAAACATAATTACCTGTGCTGGATATTATTATCCCACATTGGAAATAATTGGAGTGAGTAATGGGTTTATAAGACAATGGACAATCCTCATCTCTTAAAGCGTCTTTTGAGATTAAGTTAGGCCCACAATAGAAATAGTTGGAGTGAGTAATGCCAGACGTCTTTTAAAATTAAGTTAGGCTCATTGGACTACAACTAAAATCTTAAAATGTTCATAGACAAAGAAGCAAATTCTTTCAAGCAACATAAATGAGGGTCGAGTACATACCTTAAAGGAAGGAAGGAAAAAAAGAGAGAGAGAGAGAGAGAGAGAGAGGCTAAAATGACTCATATATATCTCTTTGTAAAATAAATAAATTGGTGGGTGTTTTGCTTAGTTTGTAATTTTTTATTTTTTAGGGTTATATATATATAGGAGATTTATAATTGAATTTTATAGGAGAATATGCTGCATCTGTCTTGTGAAGATCCAAATATATTGGGTCCCTTCTATGTTTATTTACAAGTTTTGGGGATACTCAAGTAGAGTAAGCATTCAATATGACATGAGTTATAAGCAAATGTGACAATATTACTATCTTATGTGAGTATGTGATTATTACTGTCTGTCCAAATTTATTTATTTTTAAATATATATATATATATATATATATATATATATATATATATATATATATATATATTTTAATATGGGTTTGACGTAGCAAAACTTATCATCGGATTTGATATAATATTATCTTATTTGACTCTATTAAAATCTAACATTTTATTTAAAAAATTACTAGAGAACTATAAAGTTAATTATTGTTCAATATAATGCGAATTATCAATGCATGTAATAAAATTATCGTCACGTATAATCCTATAATTAATAAAGTATTGTTTAGAATTTTCATATTGGGTAAATATTGTCTCACACACACACCCACGGGAGTGCTCCAATAGTGGGTTCATTAGTTGGGGCATAACGTAAATCTAAAAGGTTCAAAACTCAATCCACCACACTATCGGCTTATACAGTTTCTAGGATGTCTTATAGGCAGGTAGTAGGTTTAGTTTGGTAAAAGGTTGAGACACCACTTCCTTAATCAATATATATATATATATATAGTCTCACACCACATAGTACCTAAGTGTGAGCATCGACATCTACAAATGTCCACAATTTATTGATATATATATATACGTAATTGGTGTAAAATAATTGTGAACGTCAACATCTACAAAATGTTCATAATTCATGAAAATATATCCACACTTAAGTAGTATGTAAAGTGATGTGAAATAAGGTGGTATGAGACATTCACAACCTTTTCGTATATATTATGTGTAGAAGAAAGGGGAAGTAATTAACAAATAGAAAATCGACCATATACGTGATACTATTATAAAAAGTTAGAAAATTCTTCAATATTTTGATAGATGTGTTCTCTTCTTTTACATGAATGGTAAGTCCTACAACTCCAACCATTAATTTAATTTTACATTTTATTATACAGGAAAATTACACACTTTGGATGACATTAGCTGCAACAATTTTGATTGCCGCAAGATAGGATATTTTCCGTTGAGACAAGACGTATCCCAGGTCATCAAGGGAAAAAGTTATTTCGTCAACATCTATTTTCCGACTACCCGTCGATGGTTTGCCACACAAAATTTTATAGATAGCCATATAAGAAATTGGCTAAAGATCACCTCTAGTTGTTAGGGTTCTGTTAAAGGACTTAACTAAGTCATGACCAAGATACTTGTCCAATTATGAATGGTTGGTTTGTAGGAATGGCTGTCTATCGGGTTGCAGCCAAACTTTGTCCGTTCTTTATTAAAATAGAAGAATCTTAACTGCTGGATTTAGAATCAAATAATAATCCAAATTGGGTGGGTTATTATGGTCCTTTAACATATATATATATATAAAAAAAAAAAGTTATAAAATTAAATCTCTGTTTTGTGAAGCTGTTACATGATTGGATAAAAACTACCTCTTTATTCATAAATGGAAGATGATTGTTCAAACAAGTGATTCATCATCACTTCAACAAGTCTATTTTGCATTTATCCTGTTAAGAGTGTTGTAAGTTAGTTACATCCATTGTATTCTCCTGGAATTTTGGTTGACATTACTCTCGAATTTCATTGTACCATGTTTGATCATGAATGTGAGTTTCTTCTATTCTCTACTCATTGATTTCATTTGCATCATAGTTATTATTATTATTATCATTAAATTGCCAAAATCCTCTTCATTGACGTATTACCAAACACATTCGACTGTCATCTACCTCTAGAGAAGACAATTTAGTAAACACATGATATGATTGACTTGGCATCGTGTTCAGATTTCAAGATATGACAGGTTATGATTAATCTCCTATAAGTAAAGTCAAGTTAAGAGACACAATAAAAACAATTAGAACAAATGGACAATGAGGCTTTTTACACCATTCAGAATACACTATTACATTTACTGTAAGATGCAAGAAATACTGCACATATTAGGTGCCTTTCCCTTGTTTGGTTAATTAGGCAACAATCTAGTACATGTCATCCACACTACTCACACCTCTATGGTGGAATATGCAGCAGAAAAAGAATAGCACCAAATGATGTACATAACATAAGAGACTCTTAGTCTTTATAGCATTTCATGCTCTAACATTATAACGCAAAATGGTACCTTGCCCCACTGCGAAACACATCTTCTTAAACTATAAAAAGGGGCCATAGATTGGATCAACTAGAAGGAAAAACATAAAGAAAAGTAGTAGGATCAATCAGAACACAACCACAACAACACTTCATGTGATGAAAAAGGATAATTGGGATAAATTTCACCAAGTGCAGTTGGTGTCAGCTCTGCCCAGCAGAGTCTTGGGCAGAAATTATTAGAATTATTACAAGTTCCGAATAAGTAAAATACCAGCAAAACTTAAATCTTAGACTGTTTGCGAGCTTGAACCATTTAGTATGGAAAGATCCCTCCACATTAGTCCTTTCATATGTATGAGCACCAAAATAGTCTCGTTGAGCTTGGACCAGATTAGCCAATAATCTAGCCCTTCTGTAACTGTCAAAATAAGCAAGACTGGCAGACATACCTGGGGTGCTAATACCGGAGTTGATAGCAAGGCATACAACTCTTCGCCAAGCAGACTGTCACTCAATGATTTCCTTCGCAAACTCTGGATCCACAAGAAGGCTTGCAAGATCAGGGTTCCTATCATATGCTTGCTTAATTCTATCCAGGAATATAGCTCGGATGATGCAGCCCCCCTTCCAGATCCTAGCCAATTCTCCCAACTTCAAGTCCCATCCCTTCTCAATACGGATCAGATTCATCCCCTGTGCATAACTACATATCTTGGATGCATAAAGAGCTTGCCTCACATCATTGATCAACTTCTCCTTGTCCACTGCTTGGTCAGTCAAGATATCACCAAAGCCACCTGATTTGAAGACTTCAGCAACTTTGACCCTTTCCTCCTTCAACCCACTGAGGAACCTCGCATCCAAAGAAGATTCAATTGTGGGAGCTGCAACTGATAGTTCAGCAGCTTGCTGTATAGTCCATTTACCAGTACCCTTCATGCCGGTTTTGTCCAGAACCTTGTCAACCAAATATCCCTCGCCCTTATCGTCCTTAATTCCAAATATATCTTGCAGTGATTTCAATCAAGAAGCTTAGAAGTTCACCCTGTTCCATTCTGAGAAAACACTTCGTAATTCCTCATTTGACAACTTGCCAACTGATTTCAATACATCATAAGCCTTTGCAATCAGCTGCATATCACCATATTCAATTCCATTATGAATCATCTTTACAAAATTACCAGATTCACCATTTCCAATGTAAGTCACACAGGGGCCACAGTCACGAACTTGAGCAGCCACCTTGAGAAGAATGTCATCGATGTATTTGTAAGCCTCGAAAGACCCTCCAGGCATCAAAGAGGGCCCATTTCGAGCACCTTCCTCACCACCTGAAACTCCCATTCCAAGATAAAGCAAACCCAATTCAGCCGTGGTTTTCTCTCTCCTCTCAGTGTTCTCATACCACTCATTACCACCATCAATTATACAATCACCTTTCTCCATGTAAGCAGAGAGGGTCTTTATGGTTTGATCAACTGGTGCCCCGGCCTTAACAAGCATAATTATGACACAAGGCTTCTAAATTGAGTGCACAAAAGATTCAGGATCATGGAAACCAAATACAGGAAGATCCCCTTCCTGTTTAGCTCGTTCAACAGTCTCATCAACTTTGGAGGTAGTTCGATTGTATACAGAAATGGGTAAGCCTTTCTCAGCAATGTTGAGAGCCAAATTTTGGCCCATGATGGCCAGACCAGCAAGGCCTATTCTTGTAGGCTTGGAGGGTGCAGCCATACTTTTTCCTGCCAAAAATTTGGGATGCCAGTGAGACAAAATCCAATTTCTAGAAAATAAATGTGATCCAAGAGCATTAAGAAAAAAACTTTTTTTGATTCATTAATGAAAGCCGTAAATTACGGTAATTCATGAAGAATAAAACTTTATAAAATCACATGAGCAATGAATCCAGAAATTTCTGAATGAAGAGTACAATCCACATTTTCTTCAGTAAGTAAATGCATAAGAAGAAAAGGAAAGAAACAAAGCACATGACCATACTCAAACCATGAAAACAAACCCATTTGAACTTCAAAGGAGAAAAGAAACGAACTTTTTTTTTTGTGAAATTTACACACGCATGCAGTGGGTCTTGACATGTAGAATGTGGATCTCACCCTCCATCCCATTATGCAGAGAACCATGATTCAAAATTAAATCCACCTCTTGTAACATCTGAATTATAAAAAAGAAGGGTAAATTATAGTAAATTATAAAAAAGAAGGGTAAATTATAGTAACATTCTTTGAGGTTTACAAAATGATAATGTCTCTCTCTATTTTAGAAAATAACACTCCGTCCCTCACATTCGTTAGAAATGATATGTCGTCTCCTCACATTTGTGAGAAAATAACACTGTACCTCTTCACCTTTGTTAAAAAATAACATTATGTCTTCTTATTTTCTAAAAGATAAGAGAGCAGAGTATTATTTTCTAAAATAAGAAGAAAGACATTGTCATATTTCGCAAAACTTTTTGTAATTTGTCCAAAAAGGAAAGATTTATATTAAATAATGAAGATCCGTAAGGTGTGACTAGTAGGTTCAGTTGTTCATAAAATTTTAATATTATCTAGTTGTTAAGTAACTAAAATAGAGAAACCATTAACTAAAATAAAAATAAAAATAGAGAAACCATATGTTACGTAACTTGAAGGCAACAAAGAATTTTCCCATGATACCGTGTTTGAAAACGTTTTTTTTAGCAGATAAAGAAGTTTGGATATATGATAATGTGGGTTTCTATAACGTAGACTCGATTCAATATTTAATTATGTCTACCATATTCTTTGAAAGAAAAAAAAAATAATAATAATTTTGAAAGGAAGGAAAGAAAAGAAAGTCAAACCTCGAGAATGTCTCCAACATTGATAACAAAGGCATTTGGGATGAAATTCACAGGAATCCCAAACACCATCTTTCTTTAATTGAAGGCCTTCCACTCCATTAACTTGGTGGAGGATGGTGATGCCAGTTGCATCCCATCTTCAAACAATTCCTTCATCTCTTCCATTTCCATGTTAATGGCCTTTCCCAGAACCGAAAAGTTGCATAGCAAGTTTTTGTGACTCCAATAAGTAAGCCTCCAAAGTTTCTCTAATGAAAACAAAAAAATAGAATTAATAATGTTCAATCCCAAAAATTAAGTAAAAAAAATAAAAAAGGCAGTTTATCTCCGAGCTGAGAATTTTTTTGCTTAATAATATTATTTTTAATACAATTTTGCAAGATAATACTGTTTAAAAACAATTGAGGGAAATAAATTTTTTTGTGAACTCGTCTCTAGAATTGGAACTGGTCTCTTCTAGAGAAATTCTAGAGACGAGTTCCATTTAAATTTTTGCCATTCGGCCTGAACGTGCAGACGTGGCATGGGGCATTCAAAATTGCAAGTTTTAGTTGGAACTTGTCTTTTTTAGAGACGAGTTCCACTTAAAATGAAGCAAAATATCTCTCCACCTCAAAACTCTCAAAACCTCAAAACTCTCTCTCTCTCTCTCTCTCTCTCTCTCTCTCTGCGTAGCTTCTTCTCCCTCCCTCTCTCTCCGCCGCAACTCTCTCTCTTCCTCTCGCTTGCTCGCTCGCTCCGACGGTTACGACATGCCTCATTACTCCGGTGACCACTAGAATCTCGCTCGGTCGCTCGGTCCGAAGGAGAACATTCATGAGATGCCTTGTTACTTCGGTGACCACTGGAAATCAGGTAAAGAAATTTCTCTCTCATCTCCCTTTTAACTTTAGAAATTTTGGGTTTGGGTTTCCGAAAGTTGATTTTTTGCAGTTGGTGAGTTTGTTCTTGCGTTTATGAAATTGTTGTGGGTCTTGGTTCTTGTTTGGATTGTAATTGTGATTGTGATTTTTGCTTTGAATTTGTTTTTGGGTTGCTGTTAGTTTTTGTAGAGTCCTTTGGTTGCACTGTCAATGGTGAACTCCTGATTCAGAGGATTTTCCCATTTCGGTGGTGACAAGCAATCACTTATCAAAAAAAAAAAAATTGGTGACAAGCAATTCATATGTTTCACATAGCAAAAGTATTTGGTTGCTGAGAAAACTTGGGAAAGAAAGGAAATTTTGGTTTAATGTGAATTGGGTTTTGTTGTTTTGATTCTCAGGAAATTAAATTATGATGCCAATCTGAAAAATACTATATCAGGTTTGGTTCAGTAATGGTGTTAGTTTATTTGAGTTCTAGCATAGATATGGTGGTTTAATTGGGATACTGAGATGGGTTTGTTTTTACTAGATCTGAAAGGGTTTGAAAGAGACTAACCTATATGTTATTTATTTATTTTTTACTTACCAATAAAAGACAAAGAACAATTTCTTTCATAGTAATTAGGCTGCATGGCAGATCAAACTTAGATTTGTGGTGTGGTATTGTAGATCTTGATATTCTGCTGCTTGTTGGCTAAATTTATGTCTGGTTTACGCAATATGCGTCTAAAACATGAGAATGAGTTAGAAATGAGTCAAAATGTTCAAGCTTGTGATTGAGTTAGTGTGATTTTGGTTCGAAACAAAAGCTGGATTGCATTTGCGAAAGGTTTTATGCTTTCCATCATGCAGGCTGGTCATATGATAATTGGTGAAGACAGTGATCTTCTATATTTGTTTGATATGATTTGTAGTTAATAGTTTATTTAGGTTGACATGGAAGAAAACTTTAAATGATTATAATATCTTTCATCTTGCTTTACATATATATATATTTTTTTTGTCTTTGTGTTGTTTTTGTTCTGTTTCCTTTTGTTTTCTTGGCTATTTGTTTTGTTCAATTTGCCTGGTGCTAAACAAACAATGTTACTATTGTAACCATTGGACTTCTTTTTTCTTCCCTTCGTTTTATCGTTGTTAGTGTGGCGGTTTTGGTGTCAACGTTCCTCAATCTCTTGAATCAATCTACCAATTTATTAAGATCTCAGTTTGCCCATCTATTCATATGTGAAGTTTTACTGTTATTCTAACATGTTTATACATACACTATAATATCTATGAACTATAGTTATGCTTTTATTCTCTGGTAAACTGTGCTTAACTTTTTGAGATATGTTTGTGGTCACAGTGGTCCCTTATGACACAATTAGACCCAGCTTGGAGCATGGAGAATCTGATATACATTGGTTATCCTGGTGATCCTACGTCTGCTTTCCGCGTGACCAGAAGAAGGCGTTTGGATCGCAAGAAGCAACAGACTAACAGAAATGTTTTCTAGTGTTTGTTTTTGCGCCCAAGAAGGCTGGAAAGTCTGCATTACTGAATTCTTTTCTTGATTTTCCTTTACCCTCTTTTTGAAGGTCTTCTGCTTACATCTTTACTATAATTATAAATCATTTTTTTCCTCCTTTTAAACTGCTTTTTCCTTTTCTGTCAGGTTAAAGTTGTGATACTTAACGGCGAACTAACTGTGGCTGTAGCCCCCCTGGCATACAAGAAGCCATTAATTTTGCACATCATGATTACCATTCACCAAGTAATATAATTGTTGCGGTTCAACAACTATCTAAATTAGAGAACAAAACTGTTTATTTTTTATTGAACAAAACAGTTAATTATACAAAAATTCCCCTAAAAGATGAATTGGCCACATCTTAGTTTCTTCTTTTTCAAGTCTTTGTGCAGGCTTGTGTATGTATGGATCTTAGATTGGTTTATTTTTTCTAATATTTATACAATTTTTAGAGGGATTTCGTGAATAAGCACTTTTGTTTCTGTTTTAATTCCTAATGCAGCAAAATACCCTCAAGCGTAATCGGGTCTGAGGAGTGAGTTTATGCAGAGTTCAACGCAGGACGCAGTGACAGCCTGACTCTGTCACTTGTGGATGTTGTTCCTAGGGTTTAACAGCTCTTGGTCTTCTTTCTAACTTACTTTTTATTTGGATTTGTCATATGTTCTTAGTTGAACACTTGATTTGATTCAAGTTAATCACGAATATGTGACTGATTACTAAGAACTATGTTCAACCGATTACTTAGAATTATGAGTTGGTTAAGTACAGTTTGGAGGTATGCTTTGTAACTTGGGAGACATATAACAGGTGGAAGCGTAGACAGCAAACAATGCAATAACTTGGAATGACAGTTAAATTTCATTTTGTATGGGATTTGAAAGGAATAGTTTTTATATTTTGAATAGCATTCGAAATTAGTCAGATTTTGCTTGAGATAATCCTTTAAAGAGAGTCTCATGAAACTGTGTCCAACCTTTTCACTATAATATCAAGTGAAGGCCCCAACTTCTGCTTCCATTGGGGTCTGAGTGTGGTAAATTCAAAACTTTTTATAAAATGTACAGTGCTTTGAGACTCTGGACAAAATTTTTAAATCAAATGTGCTCCCTTGAAAATTTGCCTCATTCTAATTGAGTAAGGGCCAATAGAAATTTGTCGATTCAAAGAAACTAACGGATCTTATAACTTATTCTATGAACTTCTAACATAAGTGAAAAGCATCTTGTTTCTCACATTCAAGCAAATCCCACTTATATGAAACAATCTGAACCCAGGTTCTAAGGTTCCAACATGTTGTTGTTAGGCATGAGGAGCTTTCAACTTTTCCCTCACCTATATCATATAGAAGGCCGTAAATGTTATGAGGCTTGTATTGCACAATTGGCTTCCACGGTCCTGTTACATGCAGATTAAGATTCACTGTTTGTTTCAATCCAATATTGTCCTAATTAGAAAATTTGGTTCTCATACCTTGGAAATAATTCGTACTTTTTTTTTTATGTAACCCATTGGCAACAAATTTGTAACTATATTGTAATGTACTTGCTTACTATTAATTTCATTGATTCGATGAAATGATTTGTAATTCTAACCTGTATTGAGAAAAGAACCAACACTCTCTAGGGTAATTAGAAACTAGAAAACTTAATGTTGACGTTACATTTGTCTCAATGAAGTACCTTACACAAAAAAAACCAATAAAACATAGCTCATGAGATGATGAAATAAAAAACTCAATGCAGAAAATCATAAATTAACTTATTTTATTTTAAACTTCTTGGCTTAACCTAGATATTTTTTATTTCAAACCTATTTAATTTATATATAGTTTACAACTTGTTGTGACAATAATAATAATAAATAATAAAATAATAAACCTAAATAGCACATTATACTTCGCGTTATGCTTCACGTTATGCAAGGAATAGAGAGATGCTTCATGTTTACCAAAGGAATACAATAAATGTTCAACACCCACAAAAAACGTTTATAAGCTAATAACTTTAAACAACATGTAAATCAAAAAATGATACTAAAACTTCTTCAAAAAATAAATCAAACAAATCTAAGAAAATAATTGTTATATTAAACTATAAGCATACTTGACAAAATTTATATTATTTTACCTTTTTATTGATCAATGATGTTGGGAAAGTGAAGAAGGATGAAGAAACTGAAATGAAATGCAAACGTGCAAAGAGAGAGAGAGAGAGAGAGAGAGAGAGAGAGAGAGAGAGAGAGAGAGAGAGAGAGAGAGAGAGAGAGAGAGAGAGAGAGAGAGAGAGAGAGAGAGAGAGAGAGAGAGCAGAAATGAAATGAACGTGAGCTAAAAAAACCAACTATATTTCAATGGAACTCGTCTCTTCTAGAAACGAGTTCCAGCCAAATTAATTTTTTTTATTAAATAATATGCGCGAACTTTTCTTCTCATTAACCATATTTCATTGGAACTCCATCGTCTCTTCTAGAGATGAGTTCCAGCCAAATTATTATTATTATTATTTTAAATAATATGCGCAAATTGTTTATCTCATTAACCATATTTCAATGGAACTCGTCTTTAGAAGAGACGAGTTCCAACCAAATTAATTTTTTTTTTTAAACAATATGCGCATTCACGCCAGATTCAATTTATTTTAAAAAAATTTGTGCCAGAGACGAGTTCCAACGGTGTTAAATTTTTCCACGTCAAAATGTCACGTTAGCTATTTTTACAGAACTCGTCTCTTGTGGAACTCGTCTCTACAAAAGACAAGTTCCGCGCAAAGGCTATTTCCCTTATTAGTTTCAAAACACTGTTTTTTTGTAAAATTGTTTTAAAAATCAAGTTATTGAGCAAAATCCCTCCCAAGCTAATTTAGAAAAAAGTTTTTTCAACCTACTTGACAATTCAAATAATTATCTACGTAAACTTTTAGTAACAAAATGTGATTTGTTTAAATAATTTAATAAATCGCGTAATTTAATATATGGTGAAAAAATTTAAAAAAAGAAAAGAATATAAATGAGAGAGAGAGAAAACCTCAAAGATGAAGGGAGTTCTGGGAGGAGATGTGGCTTTCGTCTATGAATAGGGTTTATTATCATGTATACCCTATCACCCCAGTCAAGCCTTTGGCTATCGGATCGAACCACAGTTCCATAGCCTTGAACATCACCTGGCCTTATCTTGAACTTCATTTTTTCTTCCAAGGGAAGCTTGAAGAGTCCTTCAACTTCATGATTCAGCTTCTCCAAGAGTGAAGAGCTAATTCCATGATTTACCAACTGCACAGCAACAATATAACAACTATTAGGTTGTTTAATTACTAGAGAAGAAAGTGATAAAAACATACTGAGATATTTAAAATATGTCAACATGCATGCATGCACGTTTTTCTAAAATGAATCTATTCCGAACGGAGAATATCGTTTTTTAAAGCCAATCGAATTTCATAACAAGTGAATGAATTGAAAACAAAAAAAAAAAAGTAAATAATTGAGAACAAAATTAACCTGAAAGAGACCCCATTCCTTGCAACCTTCGTGCAACTTCTCTAGTTCAAAGTCTTTGGTTTCGAGGGAGGCCAGTTGTTTCATGTCAATTGTGGGGATGTTTGGCGCCGGGGTTTCTAGACTTGGAGGGTCCTGATCAACGCGAATATAGCGTTCTGGGACTTTGATCTTGGGGTCTTTGGCTTGCTCTTCCTCGATGCTCAGGACTAAATGAGAACTACTGAAACACACTGGCTCTGACGATGCCATTGCTTAATTTGCTGAAGAGCATCTATTCCATCATGGTGTACTGGGTACTTATATAGCCAGATAATTCAATCCATGGAAAAGTTTATATATAAACCTTAAAAAGAAAAAAACGTGTTAAATAATTTAACATGCTAGCTAGTATAAAAGAGTGGGAAACTCATAAAGAACTAAAGAAGTGATGGAACGGAAGTCAACCGAGAATGAGGAAAAAAAGTAAGAGAAAAAACAAGGGACTTATTTTAAGGTATGTATATTTTTATATAAACTAGCATTGAGGGTCGGTGGTAATTAGAAAAATGAATTAATGGGTTTGGAGGAACTAATAGTATTATAATGTAATGAATTGAAGGTGATTTTTCTAGTTCGGTTTGAAAGAAAACTTTGTCCATTATTTTGAGTAAAAAAAAGAGGAAATCAAATCGTCTTTCTGCCTTTAAGGTTCTTTGAAGTTGTAACAGACAATGAGTAATTGATGCAAGTTATTATATATTTACAGATTTACATGTGTAGCTGTTAAGCAACCTTAATTTGGAGAAATTATTCAGTCCACCAGGTGAACCACGTCATCTATCCACCATTCTAATAATTAAACGTCACGTATGTCAATTTAATGACTCATTAATATTCACACAACTAACAAATAAGGAAAAAGACCAAAATACCCTCTCTTTCTCTTTCCATCATGGTTGTTGGTTGTGTGAATATTAATGAGTCATTAAATTGACATACGTGGCGTTTAATTATTAAAATGGTGGATAGATGACGTGGTTCACCTGGTGGACTGAATAATTTCTCTTTAATTTGATAGAGAAATAAATTTAAATTAAAGTGTATTTACTATACTACCTAATTTTGGCACTATTAAATGCGTCGATCATGAGCAAGAAAGGAAATATAAAAAGAAATAAAGAATGGGGTTGAGTGGGTAGCCTTTCAAAAGTTGGCGCTATATGATAATAACTTTTCAAAAGTTGCATTTCAAAAGGTTGATTGGATGTTCTCAAGAGAAAGCAATGCATGTGCTGAATAATTAAAACCTATCTTCGATCTGGATGACAAATTATCTTCTAGATTAACATTTTTTTACCATGCATCTAAATGCATGTTCAGAAAGAGTGGCTTATACTTTTCAGTTAGACAATAGTATAAAAGAGTACGTATTTGCTTTTGGGTTTTGACAAAGAACATTATTAGTTTATCATATGTATACAGGACATTTAAATTCTATGGAAATTATTAATCACCTTTTTGGCATGGTTTTAAAAACCGGACCGGGAAAAAAACCGGAAAAGGGAGTGGTTCCCGTACTAGTGGTCCGACCGAGGTCGAACCGGTGACGTCATAAATAATTTAATTAATAATTTTAAAATTACATAAATAATTAAATAAATACAAAAAAATTTGTTTTGCAAAAACTGCATTGAATAAGAAGAAGGAAAATGATTGCATCCTAGGAAAACCTAAAATTAAAGTAATAATTCCATAGCCGGACAGCATTATCATCACCACTTTGCATTCCCCTAAACAAATATGCTTTCTAAACAGTGGAAAAAATAACTCAATGTTAACTTCATAGTTCATAAACAAATATGCTTTTCCATTGCCGGTTTTACCACACAAACAAACACACACACACAAATGCTTTTTCCTTCACCTTTTTGGCTTTTTCTCCTCACCACACATGTGGCCCTCACCCCCTCTTTCTTCTTTTTCATTTCACTCTTCTTTTTTTTCCACCACACAAGTAAACCCCCCCCCCCAACCTATTTAGGAGCTTTTCTAGATTCTTTGGATCCTGTTTCTGAATGAAGTTTCAAGGAAGACATAAGTAAGTTTTGTCCAAGGGTGAATGAAGCCTCAAATTTCATGAGTCAAGGGGTGTGCTAAATCAGGTCTCCTGTCCATTAAGAAGAGTAGTTAACAGGTGTGCTTTGCTCCATTAAGTGTGACTGTATTGTACTTGATGCTTTCTAAATAGTAGAATCTACAGATTCCATAAGTCTTCTCCCAATCTATTTTTTGTCCTTTTTTTTCCAAACAATATAATGTTTATGTGCTTGACTAATTAATTGATCTTATTCCACTTTTGTATAGGTCACCGTCTGCAATGAAGCCTCTTGAAAATAATGAAAATGACTTGGAAGATGGTAAGTTGGACAAAGACAGAGAGAAAACAACACGAAGTAACAGGGTGCTTAATATACACAATCAAGCTTTATTGTCTGGCCTTGCATATTGCATTTCCTCATGCAACATGATACTGGTTAACAAGTTTGTGCTTTCCAGCTATGGTTTTAATGCTGCTATATCTTTGATGCTGTACCAGGTAATTCAATGTAATTGGTGTTCCTTATATGAGATTGAGATTCTTGATTTTTTAGAAGAATGGAGACCGTGAGAATGAGAGTGAGAGACTGAGACAGTGAGTGAAAACGGTGTAGTTTTGTGATTAGTGGAACCGGGCCAAAATCGGTTCAACCGCTCCGGTTCGCGGTTCTTATGGTCGAACCACCGGTTTTCGGTTTTTGGCCTATTTTTCTTAAATTCCAATTTTTTTAGAGAACCGGACCGGATAGAGGACCGGTCCCCGGTTGAACCGGCCGGTCCGGTCCGGTTTTTAAAACCATGCTTTTTGGTCGTGTGGAAAATGTTTTTGAAAATTTAAGTGGAGGTTGGAGGTGTTCCATCATGCAATTCTTTTAGGACAAAATGATAAGTTCACATCACATTTATAACATTTTTTTTTTACGGTATTAAAAAATTGTGGACATCAATTTCCACAATTTATATATATATTCACAATTTGTAGATATTGATATTTACATTTAGGTGGTGTGTGGTATAGATGATTTCCATTTATTGAAAAAAAAAATGTCTTGGAAATCAAATTTATGTAAATATGTCCGCATTTAGTTTGGATAATAATTTGACATAACTGTTAAAATTACTTTGGAGACATGAGCTCATTAAAATCCTATATTGCCTAAGAAAAAACACTTTCCTTTCTTATAAATTTTTCTCTTTGAATTAAAAAGAATAAGCATAAGATGGAACCCTTGATAGACAGAAGTCACATAGCATTTTTTTTTCATAACATAATTTTTTTCAGTGATATATAACTAACATCAACATATATATAAAAAAAAAAAAAACATCAACATTATACATTGTATTAAGAATCTTCTGATTTAGTGATACTGGTATAGTTTTTCACACATAAAAATCTTATGGTCATCACGTAGGGTGCTGTGAAATACATACATGTACCTCTCCGTACTTTAGAAAGACATAAATCTCTCATGTGTGAAAGGTAGACTAGTTGTTAGTCAAGTCATGACTAAGACAAAACTAGTATGCTAAATATTTTCATCAATCTTGGAACAAATTATTATCATAATCTCTTATACATACAAAATATTGTCATTAATCTAGGAAGAAATTGTTATATATTGTAAGCTCTGGGAACAATTCGAGGTTGCGTAATGGATCGATGTTTCTTTCACCTACTACGTATTAGCTACATTTTGAACTAGAGCTTTAACAGGAGAAAAACGTGCATAATTATTATTATCAACTTCTTCTACATATGAAGTTGATACATGCATTGTTTGACAAGATTAGTAATTAATCCTAATTAATCGGTTTACTATTTTCTCAGAAAAACCACGTTCCCGATTGTGACATGCTAATCACTTGGGCTGAGCGCATGCTAGGAGCCTAGGACTTATTCAAAAATCACCAATAAAATCATTATTTATGATGACATATTCTAATAGCGGAAGTCCACCAAACTGATGGTTAGGATGTCAATTAATATTTCTTCTTGCTCACATTCTTTAAATATTAGATTCCATTGCAGCACTGAAATTAATAGTTATTGGTTATGTGCCTAATGCCTAGTGGGAGTGATATGGGATGGATTCATAGAAGTACAAGCCCATAGCGCAGCTGCTCACCACTTGATCTTGAATTAATTAATCTGGATTGACTGGGTTATGCTGAATGGTTGTGCAAAATTAGGGGAACATTGACTGTTCCTGTCAATTTCAATAAAAGAAAGCGAGGCTAAAGCTTCCTGCTAGTGCTTTAGTGCATTAATGATTAATTGTATAGGGTTGCAGTGTTAAAGAATTCCACATAGGTTAGATAGAAAAGTTGTGTTAGTAGTCTTATATATAAATAGGACACTTCACAACATATTGTAATCATCCAAAATATAATACAAAGAGAATATAATAAAGATGTAACCCATTGGTTACATCCTATGAACGTAGGCTCACGTAGCCGAATCACTTGAAAAACCCTAACCTCCATTCTCTTCCTCTCTTTTATATTCCATTGTCATTAGATTTAGGTTTTCTACATGGTATCAGAGCCCTAAAGCTCTCACGAGCCATCTTGATCCTTCCGCTTCTGCACCATTCCTCACAACATCCAACCAATCCTTTCTCATCACAAAATTTCAAGCTTTCCACAAACTGATCACACAAATCAGTCCCTGACCTAAAGATCATAAAAACTCATGTTTTCCGATCAAATTCCACCTCTGCCTGCGCCTCCATGCATAGCCCAAACATTCTGGAATCTCCTCCGTGCACCACATGCACCTCCATATACCAAGTTCAGATCTACTACTTCCCGAATCCTATTCACAAAACCAACACCACATCTCAATAGATCTTCAGCCGAACTATTGAATGGCGCAAAAATCAAGCCGATCCGATGAAGAACGTGCCTCCACGCGCCGCTTGATGTTCCAGTGTTCTGTTTCACGCGCTCCTAGTCTCACACGCGTTCCACGCATCGGAAACAGTCTCCTCTGCTTCGTGTCCCAATGGAGTGTCGCCACGTCATCTTGTTTGACCTGCAGCTCGACCGGTGGTTCACCAAAATCGGATCTGTAACCCAGTCTCTTTGCTCAGTACACTGAACAGCGGTGCACTTGACCCGAATCCATAACCCGGCATCTTTTTTATTTTCATTAAATTAAAAAAAAAATCAAATTTCGAATTTCAAAATTTGAATTAAAAAAAAAAAAAAAAAGAGAAAACTGGCATTGACCAGTAAGGAAAAAAAAAAAATTTCAAAATTCGAAAATTCAAAAAAAAAATGTGGGATAGTTGTTTGATTCTATTTTCATGAGCCGAGATCGAGCCAAGCCATTGAGCCACTGAGCCGAGATCTTGAGCCAAGACCATTTGAAGATCTGAGCCTCTGAGTCACTAAGTTGCGATCCGACCAAGCCAAGCCGAGATCTACTTCAAGCCAAAATCCAAGCCATCGAGCCTCTGAGCCGAGATTCAAGCCATCGAGCCGAGATACGAGCCAAGCCGAGTTGAGCCAGGATATTTGAGTTATTCTATTGTAACCAAACTCAAAGGCTACATTAAAAATTACACCTTGAGTTTGAGGAGGAATGTTAAAGAATCCCACATAGGTTAGATAGGAGAGTTGTGTTAGTAGTCTTATGTATAAATAGGACATCTCATAACACATTGTAATCATCCAAAATATAATACAAAGAGAATATAATAAAGATGTAGCCAATTGGCTATATCCTGTGGATGTAGGCTCACATAGCTGAACCACTTAAAAAACCCTAGCCTCCATTCTCTTCCTCTCTTTCTCAAACTCTTTTATATTCCATTGTCATTAGATTTAGGTTTTCTACATGCAGTACTAGTATGATTTTTTTTTTGGAATCAGTACTAGTATGATTTGGATTACTTGCATTATAAGTAGGATTATAATTCCAATTTACTTGGCTTAGGATAATACAAGAAATGGAAAATTACAATTTCAACCCTATAGTTTCAGAGGTGTAACAAATTAAATCTATAGTTTTAAAAATAACAAATTCAACCCTAAAGTTTCAAAAAGTAACAAATTAAATCGTATAATTTCAAAAGTAATATATTAAACAGTATTAGTCTCAAAGTAACAAATCAAACTTTGAGATTTCAAAAAGTAACAATTTAAATCTCAATTTATTTCAGTAAAACGAGTGTTTAATTCATTATTTTTAAAACTATAAGGTTTAATTTGTTACACTCCTAATTTATAAGGTTTACAATGTAATTTTGCCTACAATAAACTTTTACATATAATAAGCTTGAACCTTTATATATATGACACCTAACTAAGTAAATTTTGAAAGTATCTCTCTAATTTTTAAGTGACTTCTTGTCATATTGTATTGGAAAACAAAGTATTGTACTTTTTTATGACAAAGTATTACTTGATAAGGATTGTTTCAAAATTTATAGTCATTTAAATGTCATTACATAGATTTCCAAAGCTTTCAAGGCCTTATATTGTGGCTGTCGGCCACTTCCGGGAGGAGGACAGAAACATTGATAAGTAAAGATATAAGACAACATTGAAAATTACATTATTAAAATTTGGAGTCATTTTGATTTTATTCTCATAAAGTTTAAAAATTTGGATGGTGTCGCTAATGTTATATCTCACTTTGATTGGTGCCCCTCTATCCAAAATTGTTGATGAGGTTGTTACCCAAATATCAACCTAAGAGGGGAGGTGATTTAGGTTGAGGCAAACTTTTTCGATTTAAATGCGGAATTAAAAACTATTTTCTATTAGCAAAAAATTGATTAAACAAATTTAAGTACACAATTCAATTGCAATATAGATATGATAGGAAATCAAGCACAAGCATATATAAGCAATTGAATAAGTAAGAGATAGACATAGAGAAAATCAAACACAATGATTTTTATCGAGGTTCGGCTTCCCCGCCTACGTCCCCACCTCAAGAACACTTCTCGAGGATTCCCAAATTCCACTAATTTGACAATCTTCTTTCGGGTGAAGATCAAAACCGTTACAAATCTTCCTTACACGGTGAAGAGTAACCACCGAGTGAAAAATCCTTTTCACTCCTTAGGATTTATACCAAAACCCACAAATCTTCCTTACACGGTGAAGAGTAACCACCCAGTGAAAAATCCTTTTCACTACTTAGGATTTATACCAAAACCCTAACAAAATACTCACATGGTTTCAACAAAGTATTTGTTGTACAAGATAAGGCTCTCTCAAAGAGTAATTGTACACAATATGCTCACTCTAATAGTATATCAAGGATTTGATCAATATGGCTCAAAAAGTGTTTAGAGAATTTGATTTTCAATCAAGGATTTTGAATGATATGAAAATATAAGCTTGAGAAAGGATGGATTGATGTATAAGATGTTATCTTTTCTATCTTTGATTTCTCTTGTATGCTTGATGTTTAGAAATGAAGAAAGGGTAGTATTTATAGCCGTAATTGATTTCTTCCGTTACTCATGGCTGTCTTGCATTCTGTTTTAATTTTCAATCAATCAAGCCATTATGCTTTGACTTTGAATTTTTGAAAGCTTTTCTATCTTCAAAGATTTTTCAAGCCGTGATAGATTTCATTGTTGTCTTGCATTTTTGAATTTCAATCAATCAAGTCATTATCTTTGGCTATGTAAATTTTTTTGAAAGCTTTTCTATTTCAAAGATTTTTTTAGCCGTGATAGATTTCATTGTTGTCTTGCATTTTTGAATCTTAATCAATTAAGCCGTTTTCTTTGACTTTGTTAAGATTTTGAAAGCTTTTCAATTTCAGAAATTTTTCACTGTAAGATATTTCTTTGTTCACATTGAATTTCAACAATTGTCTTTGAAAATATTTTTAAATATCTTATATCAATCTAGCCATTAATATTGACTTTGTCAATATTTTGAAAATTTTTCTATTTCATAAATTTTTCACCTTAAGAGATTTCTTTGTGTTCATATGGCTATCTTTAAATATCAAAATATCTAGCCATTAGTATTGACTTTGTCAATATTTTGAAAACTTTTCTGCTTCAAAAAAAATTTTCAACCGTAATTGATCTATTTGTATTGAATTGCAATCAAACTAGCCGTTATTTTTTAAAATCAATTTAAGTCGGTTTTAAAGTTGAGCTATAACGATCAAATCTTAATAAACTTTACAAAACCTAACTCTTACTTCTCATATGTCTCGGATCATGATCTCTTGAGCTTGATTTCTTTGTCTTGAAACTTGATGACTTTGTTCTTCAGTGAATTTGCAACTTGTCGACTTTGCATTTGCTTGATATTTGAATTGGCCATGTTGGTCCAATTAAATCAATAGTCAACATTATGCTTTAAACATAAATCATTAGTTCATATGAAAATATCATTAATGAACAACTTAAAATCATGGTTATCATCAAAATTACATGAATGTCCTTAGATTAATTAGCTAATTAATAAGTATTGAAACCTTGAGGCTAACAAAGGTGACCGTTAAATGTCACTTCAACTCAAAACGATGTAATTTGAAGGTATTAAAACTACGTCATTTGTCTATCTTAGGATAATTTATATATATATATATATTTGGTAAATTATTTTTTAACTTTGGAGTTTTGGTATGTTTATTTAAATCTTAAACTTTTAAAATGTTTCATTTAAAACCTCAAAATCTCTAAAACCATTTTATTAAAACATTCTATCACTTTATTTTTATTTTTATTTTGGGTTAACACCCTTAATATCATGTGAACAATTGGTTTATATGAAATTTCAAATTTTGAGGTTTAAATGAAAGTTAATGAAAACTCTAAGGTTTAAGTATATTTGAAACTATAAGATTTAAATGAAACAAATTAAGGTTTAAATGAAATATTTTGAAAATTAAGTTTAAAAAGCAATTCACCCAAAAGTATTTAATTAAATTTAAAAAAAAAAAAATGAAATGTCTGTTTTTTTTTTTTCCTCCCCCATTTTTTTGTTAAATGGTCTTTTTCTTTTTAATAATATGTTTTCAAAAGTTTTCTTTTAATTGGTGATGCTACATGCTCATCGATCGGGGGCATAATTCCCTTAAAAATCTAATTCCCAGTCTTCAAGATAGTAAGAAAGTGAACATTTCATCTTAAAGATTAAGTGATCAACAATGAATTATTTATTTATTCATTTATTTATTTACATTTGTACACAGCATCATATAGAACATGTTACCAAACAAACCAGAAAACAAACTGACATATTTTTCTTGCATCACCTGGTTTTGTTCATTGTGTAACTCATTAAAGCTGTAGCCAAATGTTAGACAAGAGTACTGGAGGTGTTATGATACGTTCACAATTTTTGGATAAATGATGAAAATAGAATTGGAGCAAACAAAGAATTAAAAGAGAAAAAACAGATTTAATTGAGAAAATCCTGACCTCTAAATATAGGTTTTTCGAGGAAACCCAACCTTCCAAGAATCTTAAAGACTACAAATATTTTTATGATTAAGATAATTTTATTCAAAGGACTTTCAGAATTTATATAAGCACATCCTAACTTCAAGAGCATAAAACATGGGATTATAGCTTAAAACATGAGATAGTGGAGATATAGACTAACCACCTTTTCCTACACGTAGCACACAACATTTTCCTCCTATTAACAAACCACTAACATCAACAAATAACCAAACAACTAAAATAAAGGAATTACTACTCCTAAAGATTAGGACTTGGACTCCATAGAGATGCCAAAACATTTATGCCATTGCGGGAGAAGGAGCTATAGCCACGTGTGCATCTACATAGGACCCCAAGCTCTTGCACGTATCATTCCTCCTCCCTTAAAATCGGTCCTTGTCCTCAAGGGCATAATCCAAAATTTTTTGTAGCCCATGTGCTTGATCTTCTCAAGGCGTTTTGCATAGTGAACAACTTCCTTGCAATAAAGGACTGTAATCAGGTGAACGTGGAGGTTATAAGTTTTTGAGATTTGCAAAAATTTCTTCAATCCCATTTGAATATTGCCATTTGCTCAAGTTGTGGGAAGTTGAAATAATTTGACTAAGTAACTCTCCCATGATCTTTTTATCTTCAATCTTGCGTTGCCTAACGTCCTCCATAGTTGGCTTCTTTGGTCCATAACCATGACTAGCCAAACGTAAAGTTTGACAATTCAATTGCATCTCCTTGATCATTTTCGTTTGATCAATGACTAGAGAATGTATCTCTTTCAGTTTCCCCATACACCCAAACAATTGTTCTTCCATGCTTGGATGATATGCTTTCTTTTAGGCATGAAGTGGCAGAAAGGATCGTTGGCTCTGATATTAATTGATGTGTTCACAATTTTTGGATAAAGGATGAAAATAGAATTGGAGTAAACAAAGAATTAAAAGAGAAAATACGGATTTAATTGAGAAAATCCTGACCTCTAGATATAGGTTTTTTGAGGAAACCCAACCTCCTAAGTGTCTTAAAGACTATACATATTTTTATGATTAATCAGATAATTTTATTCAAAGGACTTTCAGAATTTATACAAACACATCCTAACTTCAAGAGCATAAAACATGAGATTATAGCTTAAAACATGGGATAGTGGAGATATAGACTAACCAACTTTTCCTACATCGTAGCACACAACATTTCCTCCTATTAGCAAACCACTAACATCAACAAATAACCAAACAACTAAAATAAAAGGATTACTACTCCTAAAGACTAGGACTTGGACTCCATAGAGATGCCAAAACATTTATCCCGTTGCTGGAGAAGGAGCTATAGCCATGTATGCATCTACATAGGACCCCAAGCTCTTGCACATATCATGTTACCACTCGAATACACTACTATGCATTGGATTTTATTGCCACACCACACGATCCACACCACAATAAAAGACTCGATTCTCAAGCTGAAAATACTATACATCTTTTTGACCATCAATCAGCGTTGCTTCCCCACTTTTGATTCTCATTTTCTCCAAGTGTGACTTCCCATTTAGATTACGGGAAAAGAAATCTTTGACATATTCTTCCATTCCAATCCTTTTGAATAATGGTGGGTTTTTGGGGCTTAACGTACTAGTCACAGGCCCAAACTCCGCCTCAAATTTGGGGTTGAAGAACGTAGCAATTGAGATTCTTTCATTGTCTGAATTTACAGTTACCCTGTGCTCAATGCTAGTATAGGCTCCATTGCTCAGGATCTGCAAAACGAAGTGACAATTTACACAATAACTATCATGTTCTCCGATTGTTGTCGCCTATACTTCAGATTCTAAGAGCTTACAAATAATTTGTTATAAAATAATACTGTTTGTTGTTTTGTTACAATAATTATCTCATGAATTGGATATATGTGTCATTCTTTTCAATATTGTGTCTGTGAAGTTCACACCTTGTGAAAATGATGATAATGATGATGAGATTCCTTCTAATGTTATTATTACTGTTCTGTCTATGCATGAGATCCTTAATTTCTTGTTGTAGTAGGCCAACTACGCAGGGAAAGCCAACTAAATTAGGTTTGCTAAATTCGCTGGTCCCAAAAGGCGTGGGGTACTGTCTGCTTGACCAAAAGCGGGGTCCTAAAGTCACAGTATCATACTATGTGCCTGATTTTAAACACCAATTATCCACATGAGCAAGCCTAATATTGAAGCAATAGTTTCCGCAACATTACCGAGGTGCGAGAACAAAGCAATGGGCCATATTCCAACAGAAATTTCAAGCATGGCAGTCAAGTCCCTAGTAGTAGTGCCTAAAATTAAAATGGAGTGGGCATGTCTAATTATGAGATAGATATTACTCTTATACCAAAAAAAAGATATAAAAAAAGAGAGAGATATATATTGTCAGCCAAGTCAAATGAGGTCTTATTTTGTGACTAACACACATATCAAAACAGAAGGAAACAAAGGATGCAGGTTTTACATAGAATAATATGGGAATATGCAATATGAATTCTGCTTACAAATTAGCATGTTCTAGTGCCTGGCCAAAACAAGAGAAATAAGTTTATTTCCATATTTACAAAATGCATTATTTATGCAATATATATGGTTTTATCCAAAATCTATATAAATAATATTAAACAAGGGTAACGTTAGAGACATAATATTTTTCATAACTACTAACATAATCTGTTGTGATTAAAGTAAAATCACTTTCACCTAGATTCATTATAAACACCATTGTTAATTTGTTACTTATCAAAAAACTATTAACAGTATTTTTATTTTATACCATTCACGTCTCTAGACTTATTAATTAAAGTAATAGAAAAGTTGAATTTGATAGCTAGGGTTTTCAAAAATCTAGACTTGATTGATTCAATACACCACGTGCCTCTTTTTATTTTTTTTGGTTATTTTTAAGAAAGTTGGATAGAGGTAGATAGAATGAAAGATGACAAACCTCCATAACATCTCCAACATTCACAATAAAAGAATCTGCAAGGAAGTTCACGGGAATCCAAGCCCCATCTCTTTTTATCTGGAGACCATGTACTCCATTGACTTGGTGAAGGATGGTAATACCAGTAGCGTCAGAGTGGGGAGTGAGACCCACAACAAGTTCTGGTTGTGGGCATGGAGGGTAATAACTCATCCTCATTGATTGCATCCCATCTTCAAATAACTCCTCGATATCTTTGATGTCCATGTTCAGAGCTTTTCCCATGAAACCTAGAAGTGTCATGGCAAGCTTTTGCTGCTTTGAGATGTATGACTCTAAGGTGGTTCTGTAGGAAGTGAAAAATATGATATAGAGGTAAGGAAAATACTAACTATGAATTTCACATCGATTTACAAATTAACATGTCAATATATGTGACTAGTAGATTTCAAAATGTAATAAATGAATAAATGATTACTTTTTTTTTTTTCTTTTTTTTATTTATTTATTAATGACACGTTAATTTATAAAAACTATGTAGTAAAAATTTTAATATCTCTAACATTATTCAAGAAGTAATGGTGCGTATGCATGCGTGAGAGAGAGAACCTCAAGGATGAAGGGAGCTCTGGAAATAAATATGGCTTTCTTCTATGAGTAGGGTTGATTATCATGTAGAGCCTGTCACCCCAATCAAGTTTTTGATCTTTGCATCGAATGATGGTTCCATAGCCTTCAAAATCACCTGGCCTTGCCTTATATTTCGTTTTCTCTTCCAAGGGAAGCATGAAGAATTCTTCAGTCTCATGTTTCAGCCTTTCTAATAGTGAAGAGCTAACTCCATGGTTCACCAACTATATAACAACGATATATAACAACCTCTTAGGATACTGTTCAAACTTGTATTTTTGTCTAGGGGAACCAAAAAAATAAATATAATGGAAAACAAGACATTGTGTTTTGAAACTTAATTTGTTTGTCTGAATGTTAATAATTAAATGGTTGGCGAAATTCGAGAAGAACCTGAAAGATGCCCCACGCTTTGCAAGTTGAATGCAACTTCTCTAGTTCCAAGTCTGTGGCCTTCCCCGAGACCAATTTTTTCATGTCAATTGTGGGGATTGTTGGCAAGGTACTGCAATTAGAGACAGAGAGAGTAGGAAGTTCTTGATCTGGACGAATATACTTTTGCGGGACTGTTGTCATTGGCTCTTTCGCCAGCTCCATAACGCTTAGAACTGAATCAGAGCTCCATGGGACAACTGGTTCCAGTGTTGCCATTGCTTAGCCTAGGAGTACCTCTAGTAGCATGGTACAATGGGTGTTATATAGCCTGTGAAAAAATATTAAAAAAAAAAAAAAATGGAAAAGAAAAATGTTTATGTTGACGACATGGTTTGTTGTGATTGGAATAATATTACTTTCATTTGGGTTTACAAATGACACCATATCATAAACTAATCATAACAGACCATATCAACTGTTGTAAAAAATGTTGCATCCCTAAACTTATTGATTGAAAAAAAAAAAAAAAAAAAAAATAGAGGATTAGAACAAAATAGTAAGAAAAAAAAAATAAAGTTTGATAATATGAATAAAAATCGAACAATTTAGGCCATCTTCTGATCACTTGGGATGAAGATGCATAGACACAATAGACTATGTTAACAGTTGTGAACAATATTATGTTCATATATTTATAAATTTGAAAGAAACAAAAATTATTATTTTGTATTAAAACAAAATAATAACAAAACTAATAGTTTGGGAATATGAATAACAATAGAACAATTTAGGCCATGTTATTCACTTGGGTGATGCATAAAATATTGGAGGGTCCGAATTTTTCAAATAATAATGGAACCGCACTAAACATTATAGCACGATGAATCTCAGTCCATTGGAAACTGTTTGGATGATAAAATAGAGTAAGAACCGATCAAAGTAAATAGAAGCTAAACACAGAATTTTAGGTGGTTCGACAACTTGCCTATATCCACATAGAGATTTGTAATATATCAAATATAGCTACAAATACAGTAAAATACATTGACCGAGCACCATGAGAGACTCCCTCTCTCAAGTCTCTTTTGCAAGCTTCAGCCTCGCCGCCCCCTTCACGTTGCTTTTCCCTTCACATGTATAGCGTTTCTTGTGTCTAGAATTTATTAGAATCTAATAGAACATATACAAGATATTTTACAGATATTTATGAGATATTTTGTAGACTAATCATTTTTACCAAGTTGTAAAATACATGTAGTGTGGATTATAAAGTAGAGATCAAATCCAACTTTACTTCATATTTTATTTCTAGCCCTATACTTGTCTTAATTAATTTTTGGCCCCCACAAATATGATTATCAATTGGTTCACCTCTTCCTTTTGGCAATTAAGGTTACCTTATATAATAAAATGTTTTTATCATAACTATCAAAACTATCAAAAAAATATATATATAATAATAAAATGTTTTTAGTTCATCGTGGGGGTACTTTTCATGCCGACGGAACTGGAAGTGTCTTATACATTTTTAATTAATTAATTATGCAATCTTCATTTAATGTCTTTTCTGTTTTCCTTTTCAGTTTATGGATGACGTGTTTTTTATATACTACCTAATTCTATCTTTATAATAGAAAATTCAAAAGCCTGAATTGCTGGATGTTGAGGAAAATATAGTAAAAATATATAATTCTTTTTACCATGTTGAGACATGTAGACTCTCTCTCTCTCTAGTTGCTAAGACTAAGCGAGACATGTGGAGGCTGATATTTGTCTCGTGATAGAATCTCTTGACAAAAGAACATAATTACCCACCTACATGCATATATAACACCGACTTTATGGAAAGAACAACATTTTTGTTTTTTTAGCCATAGTTATAAAAAAAATATGAGATGAAAGATTTGAATCTCTATTCTTTTCATAAAGGAAAACAGATGATATTAATAAATTACAAGGCTTTTGACATGCAAATATTAATTGGCTAAATTTTGATGTCAAATAAAAGAATTGAGAGTAAATCCGCCTACACAAGGGTTATGAGAGGAGAGAATGTTGTCTTGTTGTATTGATCATCCTAATGGGATCAAAGTTGTAGATATCGTTTCGGTGGCCGTTCCGGTTTGGCCATTGGAATGGTATATTTCGGTACCGGTCAATACCGGCGTTTCGTTTCGAGTTTACCACTATATATATATATATTTACTTATTTAAATGTTTATTCATCAAAATCTATAATTTGTTAAGAATCTTTCAAATAATTAACACATATCAATCTTAATACTAATAATAATATTATGCACTTGTATTTGAATAATATAATAGAAATATAAAAATAAAACCTAAAGAAATATCACTTAAATAAAAAAAAAAAAAAAAAAAAGAGTGTATGACACGCCAAAGTGCAAATGGAATGAAAATTTCAAACAAATATCTAAGACTAACATAGTAACATCACGTGAAGGCCTGCACTTGAACCAAAAAAAAAAAGGTAGAGAGAGAGAGAGAGCTGGGCGGAAAAAAGAAAGAAGAAGAAGGAAGAAGAAGGAAGAGGGGCACGGCACTTGAACCAAAAAGACAAAAAAAAAAGAAAAAAAGTAAAGAAAAGGTTACAGAGAGAGAGCTGGGCGGAAAAAAGAAAGAAGAAGAAGGAAGAAGAAGAAGAAGAAGGGGCGAAGAAGAAGGAGAGACAGAGAAAGACTATGGTGTGACTGATTTTTTTTTTTTTCTTTTTCAGTTATTTATTCATGCCGGCCGAAATTAGTATACTGGCCGAAATTGGCCGGAATGACCAAAACTCGCTGAAATGGGCTGAAATGGAACAGTATATACAACTTTGAATGGGATTTGATGGACCAAAAAGAAGAAGTGTGTCTTAATTGTCAAAACAATATATGGAAAGGGTAATGGTTATCTCGTACCATATATATTTATCACACCATTAAAAATTTATGGACATATGTATATTTATAATTTGTAGATATTGATGTCGACATGTAGTATGTGGTGTAAGATAATCAATACCTGAATAGAAACACTTATTTAAAATCCCAAAATGCCTAAATAAGGAGAAAAAGTAATACTCTTTTATGCATTATAAATTACAAAGGTCCCAAAACATTATAAAAATAAATAAAAAAGGCTAAATGACTAATTTCTACCTATGTGACAACTAAAAATTAAAAATTGATTCAATTTCCAATAGACATCTTCTCTGAGCTACAGTCTAAGCTTACGTATAATTAGCTAATGAAGGGTGACAAATAGAAAAATGTACATTATCAACCTCTAAAATTACTTTTCTTTGTAAACTGTCTAATGGTCTATTTCTACAAGTAACATAAATAATCATCATCGTAGTTGATCAGTTGCAGCCATTTGAAAAACAATAACGACTTCATAAAACATTACTTTTATATATAATGGTCTATTAGTGGCTACTTTGTTGTGTTATATATAACTTGTTCTGGAAAACATTACTTTTTATTTTTATTTTTAGCGGCACTTACTTTTAACATTAAAAAGAATAAATTGAACATCTATACACGACCGGCCTCTTGTACTTAATTAATTGTTATCCTTTTCAAGACATTATCTTTTTTTTTGGGTAATCCTTTTCAAGACATTATCAGTGAAAGTTGTGGAGGAATTAGTATTACCATATTATACTATTATTATATCGTATTGCTGGAAAAGTAAAAAAAAAGAATGTCTTAGTCAAGTTACGAGAGAGACTATCCAAATTGGAGGAAAAGGACTTACAAGTTACAGGTGTCTAATTAAAAAAAGAAAAAAAAAATAATATTCCTTGAATCTATCCGAAATCCGTGGTGGTATACATCTTCCTGCACTACGTGTAACTCAAAAGTGATGGAATATTATTTTTCTAAGCCAAAGCAAAGCAAAACGTGCTTAAATACAGTATTTTTTTTTTCAAAGTTGATGTGCGTGGTTTGACAAATTTGCAATGGATGAGTTTACTGTATTTGAAAAAACCAATTGAACCACGTTTCTGAAAGAGACAATCAAAATGCTAGAGATTTACCTTTAATATATAGGATAAACTTGAACTGGTGAGTGATATTTTCCTTTTTTTAGTGAGAATAAGATTCGCTTCATTTCTATGATTAAAATTTAAATATCAGATTTAACTCTATATATATAGACGGTCACGTCAATAATTACCTTTTAATAAATAGGATAAACTTGAACTCATCAGTGACAGTTTCCTTTCGTCGGTGGGAATAAGATTCCCCTCATTTCTATGTTTAAAATTTTATTTTTCAGATTTAATCGTATATAGACGGTCACATCATTAAAATTACATGATAATCTATACACCTTTGAATTTCTAATATTTAATTTGGACCATAATATGGATTCATTTTAGATGGAGAGGAGCAATGTGTTTTAATATATAAGACAAACTCGAACTCATTTTGTAATAGTGAACTTTTACTCATAGGTGAGGATAAGATTCTCTTCATTTTAAGATAAAGATTTAATTTCATATGTCTAACAGTCTATACGGTCATATCATTTAAAATTTTAAACGTCCTGATAGTCGATATATCTTTAGATTTCTATTATTTAATTTGGACAATGAAATGCAATCATTTCAAATGGAGAGCATTTTTTTTTTTTTCGTCATCAATGATGTGTAATTAATCTCCCAAGTCCCAACAACATTTTGCCAGGTCTAGCTCAAACAAGCCAAGCTTTAGCTATTCAAACGGTTAGGTCAAACCACCAATAATATTTTGATCTTAAAATGATCATGGGAATATATGTAAAATAAGATTGTTTTGTGGAGGTTAAGATCGATCCTCTCCATTTCATGGTTAAAATAAGAATTGGTGTTATAAGCTCACTTAAAGATTTCTTATTACATTGCCAGCGTCAATGTTTGCAAAGTCTTGAGTGAAAGACATGGATCAAAATATCTAAGGACATTGTTGGCATAAAATAGTTTTCTTGCCTTGACTTGGAGGCTATGGCTATCTTAACATGGAGTAGGGTTGTAAATGAGCCAAGACGAGCTAGTTATTAAAAATTCAGGATTGTTCATTTAATTTAATTTCAAACACGAGCCGAACTCAAACACATCATTAAACTAAATTACATGTTCAAACTTAGTTCATTTTCTTATCAAAAGAAGTTCAAGCTTATTCACGATTGGAAGTTGTTTGGTTGGTATTTTCAAAAATTGCTTTTGATATTGAAAATAAAAATTGTTTTTTGTTGTTTTAAAATAAAAATGTGTATGGGAAGATTTAATTTAAAAACAATTTTTAGAAAAAAAAAAAAGTCAAACATATTTTGCAAAAAAAACTCTTCTAGAGAGAGAATCCAATTCATGTTTAATCCCTTACTTCTCATTCTTTTGTTAAGCTCTTCTGTCATCTTATTCCCTTCTGCAGCTCATAGCAAAGTGTTTCCTTAAAGAAATAGCGAGACAGCTTCTAAAACCTTTAGTTGAAAAGGTAATTAAATATAGAGTTGGCCATGGGATTAAACAAGAAACAACTCATATATAATATGACATGCGTGCCAAGATATGTAATCTCACGTCTTTTGGAGACTAAGAAATAAACAATATTCATCTCACAAACCAACAATAATTTATTCATCCATATATGTTTCATATCTTCAAAGCATTTAACAGAACATGATACAAAAGAAACCGTGCATTAAACAAACCAATTTATTTTTCTTGAACCAAGTGTTGCCATGCATCACCACATTTGATTCTCATTTTCTCTCTCTCTCTCTCTCTCTCTCTCTCTCTCTCTCTCTCTCTCTCTCTCTCTCTCTCTCTCTCTCTCTCTCTCTCTCTCACACACACACACACACACACACATATATATATATATTTATTTATGTTTAGCCATCATGCAGTAGTGTTGCCATCGCCACTTTTGTTTATATTACGGGAAAAGAAATCTTTGACATATTCTTCCATCCCGATACTTTTAATAACGGTGGGTTTTGTGGGCTTAAGATGCTAGTCAGAGGTCCAATCTTTGCCTCGAATTTGGGGTTGAAGAACATTACGATTGAGATCCTTTCTTTCTCTGAATTTACAATTGCCCTGTGCTTGATGATGGTATAGGCCCCATTGCTCAAGATCTGCAATATCACATAATACCATATATAAGCAGTTGACATATTTGAGTTCTTTGATGGTTGATTCTTGTTTATTTGTGCACGCCATTTACATTACCACATGAGGTTACTGTGTTTGTATTAATCATCATGAATATGAATCCTAAGCGTTACAAGTTAGTTATGCCAAATAAATGTGGATTCCGAAAATCCCATGGTCCAATGACTAGTGCTAATAAACCTCAAGGGGTTATTCCTATAGTATCGACGTCTCATATGATATTCTATGAGCTAGGTCATGGGTTAAAATATTTTAAATAGTAGCTTAGGATCATCTCTAAAAGATTTCTCCTTGTAATTATTTGGTGAATGTGTTGACGGGAGATCTTCCGAGAATAATTAAATATTCAAAAAGATTTGGACATCCATGTTAACAAAAAATAAAAAAGGGAGTGCCAACTACCAATACCATACTCTTAGGCAAAATATCCATGAAATATATTTTAACATACAAAAAAATATGAAAGTTTCACTTAGAATATACACACACACATATATATATATATATATATATATATAATCAAGTTACAGTTAGTGTAAACATCATTCAATAATTTTTTATTTGATTAATATATTAAGAATATAACTATTGGATATTACATGCTCTCATTATTCTTAACATACATGCCAAATTTTATATTAATCGGATGTTATAAAAAAATTCATGTTCTATACATAATATGTAAAATACAAAAAACCTTAAATGTTAAACATTTTATAAATGAAATAGTTTACTAATATATGATTATCATTATGCTGCAAGCATGGAGGATAAAAGGAGAAAATGAAATCAAATGATGGATTTCTCAAAATATGCCTCTAAAACAAGGACAAAAGTTACATATACTTGAAAAAATGAAGAGAAAGCAGTTTATGTCCATGGAAGATTAATTTTCACTTGGACTTGGATCCATCACGGATCAAAGATATGATATCATAAGGAACACAATTTGTAAGATGGTTGGAGTTATCTTTCAGAATTCTTACAAATTTTAAAAGGATTTTCGAGCATACGTACTTTTGTTTTGTTGCAAATAGCTCATCAAAGGAATCTATATGTGTACATGCATCTAGATTCCTATAAAACATTTTTTATTTTTTTGAGTTAAGGTAGAAATCCTAATCTAATTTTATAGGAGGGGATTTAAACCCACTCCTTTTAGGGGTGGGGATTGCACCACTAAGCCAAATGCTTAGTGGATGATTCCTATTAAACTTCATTTCTATGGGAATGTGGATTTCCTATTCAACAAGTGGGTGTATCCACATTTACACAATTAAAGATTTTTTTTTTTTTTTCTCATGTAAATCCTCCTCTCCCATCTCTTTAATAACCATTTGAGTGTTGATCAGATGGCTATATATATATATTTCCTTTATAGTATTGCTATGTAGACATGAACAATACAACATGTTTATTCTGTCTTAATTTTTTATATTAATTTTTTATTTGAATTTGTATGATACTATTGTCATTTGTTTTCTTTAGTCCACTTATATTTAATTTTTTGACATTAATATTTATTTAATTTTTTTATAAAATAAAATAAAATATGTGAGATATTTTATGTGTACCTGCTTTTACAAAGATATTTGGAAAATATCCTATAACCTTTTTTTTTTTAATAAATAAACCAAATATGAAGATCTTACCTTCCCAATAATTTTTTTTATAACCTTAACCAAAACAAATCTTTGGTACAGTTACATTCCCAACCATTTAAATTCTCAAGTGTCACATTTCAAGAATCTGAATGTCGAGGAGAATATAAGATTTCCTGAACTATAGTACACTACGTTAATGCTATTATACAATTAATAATGTTTCAAAACTTTTTTTTTGGGTACAAAATAATTAGGAGAAAGACACAATTGAGTATAGGGAGTGAAAGAAATTTATTCCAATGTTTCTTCGTATGTTGGAAAAAATTAAAATCCCAAGTCTCTCGATTGGTCTCTGCCCAACATTAGTGTCTGAATTTCTTTTCCTTTCTAACTAACAATGATGCAAACATTAGCCAAAAAAAAAGTATATATATATATATATATATATGGCCTCCCCCAAGACCAATTTTTTCATGTCAATTGTGGGGACATTTGGCCAAGGGATTGCCATAGGAGAAAACAGGAGGTTCTTGATCTGGACGAATGTATTTCTGCGGTACTGCAGTCATTGGCTCTTTGGTGAGCTCAATGACGTTGGGAGCCAGGAGCGGATCTAGAAATTCAGTCTAAGGTGGGTACTTTTTGAAATTTTTTTATTTTTGTTTGTTATTTGAGGTTTTTGTTGTTTAGTAATTTTGATATATTTATATACCTAAATTTTTTGTTTTTAGAACGAAATTAAGGGTGGGCACTCCATAAAATCCATATTTTTTTTTATATATATACACCTAGTAAATATATATTTTTTAATTTGAGGTATTTATATACCTAAATTTTTTGTTTTTAGAACGAAATTAAGGGTGGGCACTCCATAAAATCCATATATATATATATACACCTAGTAATATATATATTTTTTAATTTGAGGGTGGGCCCGTGCCCACCCTAGTCACAAGGTGAATCCGCCCCTGCTGGGAGCTGCTGGATCTAGTGATGCCATTGCTTTTAGCTTAGGTGCAATTATACCACTATGGTGCAATGGGTATTATATAGGCTGAAAAAAAAGAAAAGAAAGAATATTTTGAAAAGAAAAAAGAATGAAATAATAAGAAAAAAACTGCTAAGTAAAACCAAAAAATGAAGAAAAAGCTAATACTTTTGGAATAGTATTACAATCAAATGGTGTTAGGCCTTTACATTTTTTTTTTTAAATAAAAAAAATTATGATAAGGTTTGAAACATATAACTCTCCATGTTGCATAATTATTTTTATTTATTTATTTATTTTTTATCATTAAGAGAAAATTATAATGAGTTTATTTTTGGTATAGGTCAGGATTCAAACTAAAATCTCTTAAATATTCGACAATAATAGAATTTATTAGTTGAATCAATTAAAAGTCTATAACCTAAAAGTTTTGTATTTTTATTTTTTATAATTTGACAGTTGGGGAGGGTGATTGAATCTTGATTCTCCACATAAGAGAGAGAACATATATACAATGCCACTAAATTATAAGGTTTTGGGCCTGAAATCCTTGAAATCCAAAATTTATCCATGTTTTGACATATATGGAAATAGTAAACAATTAGTTTAGCTTTTCTACTTTTGAGTTCAACTTATATGTGAATTTTAAAGTTTATAGTACGCCCATTTTCACCTTCGTTTTATAATAATAAAATGAACGGTCAAAATTAGATGGATATGATACAAGGAAAAATACAAAAGAAGAAAAAAAAGTATGTATACCGCATAATATGGATTCAGGGGAAATAGTCTGCATGTAAGATGTCGTGTGTTGATGTTGTCTTTTACGTGCATGTATAACACGTGTTATATAGCCCATTGACATTGCATTCATATTGTAATTCAGTCTACCATGATTTTCAAAACAGCATATGGAACAGTCAACTAAAATCTTAAAATGTTCATTGGAAAAGAAGCAAACTCTTTTAAGCAACATAAATAAGTACCTTACAGAAAATAAATAAAAAAAAAAGGCTAAAATGACTCATATTTATCTTTTTGTAACAACTTACTAAATAAATTGGTGAGTGTTAGCTTAGTTTGTAATTTTTTTTTTTTGGTTATATTATACAAAAGATTTATAGTTGAATTTTATAGGAGAATAGGTTGCATCTGTCGTGTGAAGATCCAAATATATTAGGTCACTTCTATGTTTATTTACAAGTTTTTGGGATAAATATGACATGAGTTATAAGTAAATGTGATAAAACTATTACTGTGTGTCCAGACTAACAATTGGTTTTTATTTTTATTTTAAATTAATCATCATGTCACATAACAAAACTCATCATTGGATTTGACTTAACTGAAGAATTTCTTGGTTTAAATGTTTCCTTATAATATCTCGACACATGTGTTCTCGGAACACAAATACACACAACTTTTTTTTTGCTGAAACACAAATACACACTACTGCATATTTTCCGTTGAGACAAGACACATTTCGCCGCTAAGTAAATAATCCATTGTCCTATGTCATCGACGGAGAAAAGTTATTTCCGCAACATCTATTTTACGACTACCAATCGCTGGTGTGCCGCACGAAATTTTCCAGGTAGTCGTACAAGACATTGTTTAAAGATGACCTCTTTCTTTCTTTTCTTTTTTTTTTTTCTTTTTTTTTTTTTTTAATATGATAAAAATTTAATCTAAATTCATACACACATATATTTTAAAGATCCCGATTTTTTTGAGAGAGGGATTACCACTGGGCCGAATACCAAGATAACCTCTAGTTGTGCTTTGTTTGGTGTTGCACCTAAAATTGCGGTGACTAATTTTTTTGTTTTTTGGTTTTTTTGGTAGTGGGAAAGTAGTGACACAAATGTTCCATCGAAAAGAATGTTTTTCATATTTTTATGGATCAAACCGTTTCTTGTAATCTATTAGTATCTTTTCTCATTTTTTGGGACACATTACAAGTGGAAATTGTGAAGGAATAGAGATTTGTGGGGTTGATTTGATATATTTTTTGTTTAAAAAAACATGGAGAACAGTCATGATCAAGATTTGTGTCCAAAATATTTTTTCATACATCCCAGAAGTGCTTATGATCCAACTATCCAAGCATTTCTGGAAGTAGCCAAAAACCCAAGTTGCCGTAGGGTCCATTTGGTTGGAGTGAAAAGAGGGTGGATGGAAAATCTAGGAAGGAAAATGGACCCGGAATGATATTTTTCTTTGTTTAGTTTGAGTGAAAATATGAAGGAAATAAAATGGATATCAGTGTTTTTCACCTGGCCCACCAAAATAAGTCTCTTCAAATTGAAGAGAAAAATGAGAGAGGAAAAAAAAATGCATCACAATTTAAAATGTCAATTTTGCCCCTCTTATCGGCCTTTTCTTCTTCTTGGAATATTATTTTTATTTTTTTATTTTATTTTCTTTTCTCTTGTTTCTTTCTTTCTTTAAAAAAAAATAAATAAATTTGTCTCAATTATTTCAAAAAACAGATCAAGCGGGTCGGATTAGGCATCAAAGCCTTCGACTTTGTCAAGCCCTTCTCACGGGTGTAGAGGACACAAGTGGTGAGTGATATTAGCACAGGGGTAACAATTTAAATGAATCATTTTCTAATCTTATTTTTTTAAGAAAAAATATTAAGTGTTATAATTTCTATATAGTATTTTTTCATTTAGTTTTTTTTATTGCTTTTAAGATGTAAAATTACTAATTAAGTAGTTGTCACATAACTTATCATAAAAGCAAACAAATACATTCAAGGTTCAAATCTCACATAACTTATCATAAAAAATTAATTAATTAATCGAGAAACCTAAAGTACTATACATTGGTTAAATTTTGGAACTTAATTATTACTCCTACAAGATAAATAATAATCTAGATTTTTCTTTTGTTGCATTTTTTTTTTTATTAAACACACATTTTATCGGTTCATAATTTGGAATTTTTTTTAGATTTTATTGAGTTTATTTACTTTTTAAATTAAATTTTATTTACTAATATTTGGGGACCTTAGACAATGGGCTAAATTGCCTAACATATTTAGTCGGCACTATTGCACTCCATGCGTAACAGAGTGATGATATTTTTCATCAACTACATGTACGTGTTACTCTTTGATGTATTTTTCTAAACCTATGCACAACAAAACGTGATTGAATTCTGAATTTTCTTTTGTAAAGTCGGTGCGAATGGTTTCACGAATCCGCAATTGATGAATTTACTATTTAATAAACCGACACGTCTCGATTAAGTGAATATGGCAATCAAATTGTTAGAGTAATATCTTAATACCTACGAGGCTACGACAAATTCAAAGTCATTTGTATATCGAAATCGTCATCAGTGATGCATGATGATCAAACAAGCCAATCTTGGAAGATTGGATAGCTCATGGTCGAGGTTGACAAATAGCTAGAAATCTATACTTTATCCCTCATGTCCCTCATCATGTACAGGGAATGCAACCATATCATTTTTTAATTTTTTAAATAAATTAGAAATCAAACACTTTTCATAATCAAGTAGGTTTGAATCTATTTACTACGTAGCTTACGTGCGCCATTGTTGTTCAATTAATCTAACTTAAATGTTTCTGCCCCGAAGATAGGTTACATGAACTCAGCTTGTCCGCATAATTACATAATTTCTATATTAAAATAGAAGAAACTTTAAGTACTTCTAGATTTAGAATCTTTATAATTTCATATACCAAATTCTTATTAGACTTTATCACCAGTGGCAGTTCCAAGAATTTTTTTCAAGGTGGTCATTAAAAAATTTAAAACACGATGAAAAAATATAAATTTTACCAGATCTAATAAAATAATAACTTGAATATACTGTATAAAAAAAAAATCACGAAGTTTTATAATTTCCCTTTTAATTTTAAACAATAAAACAATGTGTAAATCACTTAAATTGATTTGTTTGAATCAAACGAAAACTTACCCTATTGTTGTTGATTGAGAGAGAGGGACAAGAGATAAACGGGGAGAGAAAATTAGGAATAGACAGTGAAGTGTTTTGGTTTAAAAAATAAAGAATATAAAATAACAAGTGTTTTGGAGTGGAATATGAAATAGGGCTAGGCTTTTGGAATCTCATGTAAAAAGTGTTTAATATTTTATTTAAATGGTGGAGTCATTGGCAAAGTTGTCAATACTGTATCGGGAGCTATTTCAGTTTGACCAAGAAAATAAAATATTTCGATACCCATTAATATCAAGATTCTTTAAATTATAAACTCATATTTCATGTTAATCTTTTAATCTCAATAATAATAATCGACACCTATATTATATAATATAAAAAATTCACTTTAATATTTGGATAGATACTACTACCCAAAACATTCAGCCAAAAAATAAAAAGAAGAAAGGTACTTCTCAAAAATAAAAACAAAACTAATGGTTATTTCGGCAATGGCAAAATAATACTGTACCACTTGAATTTAGTGGCCACTTACAAAATTCAAGCTCCACATGTGTAGGGTAAAAAAAAATGTTTTACTGTTAACTTTTCAAATTTTAAGTCTTCACACGTGGAGGGATAGTGGCCAGGCACATAAAAGTTAAAACAAAGAGAAAGAAATAGAAAACAGAGGAATGTTTGACTGTTTGGGCAAAACAAAACATAACAGAAAGAAGAAAGGGGCGGAGACGCGGAGAAGAAGAAGAAGAAAAAGAGGAGGCAGGGTGTAGAGATCTCAATTTAGGGTGTTCAATATATATAATATGTGTATAATTTTTATTTTTATTTTATTTATTTATTTTTATTTATTTGCGCTTTTATAAGCACTCAAGCATTTTTTTAAGAACTCATTTGAACACCCTAAGCAACAAGTAGCGCCGCCATTGTCTATCACTATAGTTCATAAGATAGGTTTATTAGATCTTTTTAGGAAGTCATATAACTTATTTGTTTATGTATAATTTTTAAAATCTTACTTTTTCTAACTACATGTGTATTTTTGTCAACATTCAATAAATAAACAAAAAGTTAATCTAAACGCGCGCATTAAAGTGAATTCAAGGCCAGCCAACTACAAATTTTAAAACTCAATCTTGTTATGAGGTTGCATTTGTTCGGAGATGTAATTACTAATTAGGGGAATAATCAGGGATTTCATCTTTGAGATAATAATATATTGGGGTTTGTAGAGTTGTATTTTATAAATTTTAGTATAAAATGAAGATAGAATAAAAATGTCTGTCATTTATAAGGGGGTTATATTAAAAAATTGTTTCATCTTGAAGAGTTGTTTTGTTTGGCCTTGAAAAGTTATTTATACATTCTTAAAAATACCTTATGAGATTGAGATCTAACTGAGGAAGATTTTAAATTTTGAGGGGCCAACTCTCACGTAAGTAGAACCGTCCTAGGGTCAAAAAAGGTACAGAGAAATGCTGAGAGAATATGTCAATTTTTCTGTGACTTATTCGATTGAAAAGCTAAAGTTATTCGAGTACGTAGCAGTTTAAATTCTTTCACCAAAACCAAAAGTATTGAGTACTAAGTACTAACCCAATTCATTCCGCACATAGGATTTGAATAAAAAAAAATTTGATTTTGGATTTCAGCGTCTGGTTTTCTATTTCTTCTTTTTATTTATTTGTTTTTTAAAGTGGGAATATCTAATAATAATGAGATATTGTAACTGTGTAAACAACATAGATGCAACGGACAACCATCAAGTCTAACAAAGTAGTTTAGATGGTACTTATCAAAAAAAAAGTAGTTTAGATGGTGAAAGTAAAATACTCTAGGCGGATTTACAAGCAAAGACAATATTTGAAGCTATATGGTCTAACATGCGTTAACATACATTAATAATCTTTTTCATATCATAGGGTGTAATTCCCTTGGTAATCAATCTTACATTCCCTTATAGTGTCAAGCAAATAACGAACCAAATGTAGTAATATTTCATATTCCCTAAAGGTGGTATAATCTTCATTACATCAAGCGAATCAATTGCAATCTCAGATTACTATTTGGATAACGTCATTCTCCTATTATGTTAGTGTGTTTGGATTTGATAGTAGCTCTAGCTGAGCCAGGGGCCCATGGTCCGAGGTATATATGAAAGGGTGTAAAGATTACCCTCGTGTAAGTGAATTCTAAAAGAAGCTTATTAAAACCATACATGAGGTAAGTCATCTATTATTGGGCTTACTCCGATTCTGATGGATGGTCGCTTCTCTCCAAGTTACGTGTGGGTGTGCCTTTGATTGCTTCAGATTGCTATTGGGCTCGAGTCCTTGTGCTTGGCTTTGGAAGGCCTTCTTCTTATAACTTCTAGGAAGCTAAAGAGCACTAAGATTTCTCTAAATGAGCTTCTATGAGTGATCTTAGAGTTTCTATCGGATCATCATTAATTAGATGAAGGGCTACTTATGGTGGTTTTGGCCCTTGTTGGTAGCACATACACTATATGCATGTGTAACTCTATTCTTATTTGAGAGGTGGACCAAAACTTTGTGAAACTAGGTTTTTTATGACACTAGGTATCTAAGCCAGCTTTGCGCATATTTCGACCAATCCTAGGAGGACATGTATACCTCGATAGTCGCAAGGCTTTGCCTTGGGTAGGTGGTCCTGAAAAGACTCGTACTAATGACCATTAAGAAACACACTCAAGACTTGACCACTTGAGCTATCCTTTAGGGTTTGGGAAAATAGGTTTAATTTGGCTGTAGTTTTGGTAGCCACATTGTATGTACGAAAAAGTTGTTAGATCCACCATGCCAGAAAGTGTATTAAATGCAGGTCGCTAGGAGTAATAATTATGTCTCCCCTGCTTACATTATGTGCGTAACTATTGCCACATTTTACGCATGTTCTTGATCTTTGGTACCACATCGAGAATTTTTGTCAAACTTCCATATGAAGAAAAGAAGAAGCTTTGGCAGCTGCCAAACAATCATGAGGACTTTGGGCAGCTCTTTGTGGTTGATTTCAGACTAGGAGAAGGTAGATTTTTACACATGTTCTTGATCTTTGGTACCACATCGAGAATTTTTGTCAAACTTCCATATGAAGAAAAGAAGCTTTGGCAGCAGCCAAACAATCATGAGGACTTTGGGCAGCTCTTTGTGGTTGGTTTCAGACTAGGAGAAGGTAGATTGGTCAGACAAGTGCTATATAACTACCCTTCCACACAACATAGGGAAGAGTGACCTATTTGACAAGCTTCCGCCAAAGCTCAAGTCTCTTTCTATACCTTCACGGTTTGGTTTTAGAAACACCAAGATTTTTTTCAACCTCAAATATATTAGTTGTTTGCAATAATTATTTCATCCTAATCAATCTAACAATGTACGATTGTAATATTAATAAATTATCAATTTTACTAAAAATTGAAGTTATTAAAAAATAATAAATTTAATCATTTAACCATAATTCTAAAAAATATATCAAAATAATAACAGAAAAAAAAAAGTATACCTTCCATTGTCTGGCTTTCTCAAGCTCTATAATGTTCGCAATCTCGGGCTCATCAATGATTTTATGGGGTGTTGTAAGAAAATGTCTATTCTGGAGAAGGCCGAAAGCCTAGCTAGTTATCAGGCTTTTTATTTCTTTGATTAGCCCTCTCTAGCTAGTTGTCAAGCCTTTTTAATATAGTGGAATGATAACAAACATTTGAAGAAGGATAAAACTTAGGTACAGTTCCTTAGATTAGATACATTAGATTCCTTAATTGAATTCAAACACATAATTGCATTAATCAATGAAACATAAACAATATTATCTTTTCCAACAATATTTAAATTCAATGCATTTGAATTCAACTAAAAACCTAATATACTTGACTTAAGGAACTATACTTAAGTTTTACAAGAAAACCATTTTAATAACCTTTCGTTAAGAAAGTAATTAAATATAGAGTTGACATGCCAACTGCCAAGATTGGTTGGCAGCTGCAAGATATATGATCTCATTTTCTTCACAACTTTAGGAGAATAAGAAATAAACAATATTCATCTCACAAGTCACAAACCAACAATAATTTATTTATTCACATATATTTCAAATGTACAAAGCATTTAACAGAACATGACACGAATGAAACCATTTAACGAACCAATTTATTGGTTAGACTCATTCAATTTCAAGTTGAAGCCAAGGGAAAATTATTAGGTACTCTGAGAGTATATTAAATACGTACTCCCTCCTCTCATAGAAGTGGTGGGTCCTATCATAAATTTAATTAGCGAGACCCACAACTTCTGTGAGAGGAGGGAGTACGCATTTAATGTACTCTCAGAGTACCTAATAATTACCCGAAGCCAAGTTCACATGTTTGGCCATCATGCAGTAGTGTTGCCTTCGACACTTTTGATTCTCAGTTTCTCCAAGTGGGACTTCTCGTTTACATTAAGGGTAAATAAATCTTTGACAAATTCTTCCATACTGATACTTTTAAATAACGATGGGTTTTGTGGGTTTAACATGCTAGTCATAGGCCCAATCTTTGCCTCGAATTTGGGATTGAAGAGCATTGCGATTGAGATCCTTCTTTCTCCGAATTTACAATTACTTTGTGCTCGATGCTGGGATAGGCCCCATTGCTCAAGATCTATCAAACAATACCATACACAATTGACATATTTTAGTTCTCTCATTGTTGATTCTTGTTTATTTATCTGTGCGCGTTAATTTCATTATAACATGTGGTTACTGTGTTTTGTATTAATCATCATGAATAATAACGCCTCGTATAAAAGCGAAAGCAATAGAGTTTATTTATTTATTTATATTATTACAATAGTTTCATATAAAATAATTCTTAAATGAAACAATAATCCACCCCATATAATTACGTAATAGGTTTATTTTTATTTTTATTTTTATTTTCTTGTTCTTTTTTGTTAATATTATTCATCATCTCTCTATGAACACTTAGCCTGCCAACCTCACTTTCCCAATAAAATAAATATATATATAAATCATTTCTTTTAATAAAACGCTATGAATTATATAAATTATATATAGATGAAAAATGTGCACATAGTGTCACAATTATGATACCCTTAGTTTAAATTTCTGACTTCGCCCTGCCTGTGTTGTTATCTTTTAATTAATATAAACATAATTACCTGCATGAAAAAACCTGTGTTATATAGCCCATTGACATTGAATTCATATTGTAACTCAGTCTACCATGATTTTCAAAACAGGATAGGGAACAGTCAACTAAAATCTTAAAATGTTCATAGACAAAGAAGCAAATTCTTTCAAGCAACATAAATGAGGGTCGAGTACATACCTTAAAGGAAGGAAGGAAAAAGAGAGAGAGAGAGAGAGAGAGAGAGAGAGAGAGAGAGGCTAAAATGACTCATATATATCTCTTTGTAAAGTAAATAAATTGGTGGGTGTTTGCTTAGTGTGTAATTTTTTATTTTTTAGGGTTATATATATAGGAGATTTATAGTTGAATTTTATAGGAGAATATGCTGCATCTGTCGTGTGAAGATCCAAATATATTGGGTCCCTTCTATGTTTATTTACAAGTTTTGGGGATACTTAGGTAGAGTAAGCATTCAATATGACATGAGTTATAAGCAAATGTGACAATATTACTATCTTATGTGAGTATGTGACTATTACTGTCTGTCCAAATTTATTTATTTTTAAATATGGGTTTGACGTAGCAAAACTTATCATCGGATTTGACATAATATTATCTTATTTGACTCTATTAAAATCTTACATTTTTTTAAAAAATTACTAGAGAACTATAAAGTTAATTATTGTTCAATATAATGCAAATTATCAATGCATGTGATAAAATTATGGTCATGTATAATCCTATAATTAATAAAGTGCCTTTCCCATAAATAGAATTTTCATATTGGGTAAATATTGTCTCACACACACCTACGGGAGTGCTCCAATAATAGGTTCATTGGTTGGGGCATAACGTAAATCCGAAAGGTCCAAAATTCAATCCACCACACTATCGGCTTATACAGTTTGCAAGACGTCTTATAGGCAGGTAGTAGATTTAGTCTGGTAAAAGGTTGAGACACCACTTCCTTATATATATATATATATAGTCTCACACCACATAGTACCTAAGTGTGAGCATCGACATCTACAAATATCCACAATTTATATATATATATATATATCTGTACATAAGTGGTGTAAAATAAGTGTGAACGTCAACATCTACAAAATGTTCATAATTCATGAAAATATATCCACACTTAAGTAGTATGTAAAGCGATGTGAAATAAGGTGGTATGAGACATTCACGACCTTTTCATATATATTATGTGTAGAAGAAAGGGGCAGTAATTGACAAACAGAAAATCGACCATATACGTGATACTATTATTAAAGGTTAGAAAATTCTTCAATATTTTGATAGATGTGTTATCTTCTTTTACATGAATGGTAAATCCTACAACCCCAACCATTAATTTAATTTTACATTTTACAATACACGAGAATTGCACACTTTGGATGACATTAGTTGCAACAATTTTGATCTCCGCAAGATAAAGATATTTTCCGTCGAGACAAGACGTATCCCAGGTCATCAAGGGAAAAAGTTATTTCGTCAACATCTATTTTGCAGCTACCAATCGATGGTTTGCCGCACAAAATTTTACAGATAGCCATATAAGAAATTGGCTAAAGATCACCTCTAGTTTTTAGGGTTCTGTTAAAGGAGTTAACTAAGTCATAACCAAGACACTTGTCCAATTATGAGTGGTTGGTTTGTAGGAATGATTGTATACCGGGTTGCAGCAAAACTTTGTCCGTTCTTTATTGAAATAGAAGAATCTTAACTGCTGGATTTAGAATCAAATAATAATCCAAATTGGGTGGGTTATTATGGTCCTTTAAAAAAAATAAACAAGAGGTTATTATGGTCCTTTAACATAAATGGAAGATGATTGTTCAAACAAATGATTCATCATCACTTCAACAAGTCTATTTTGCATTTATCCTGTTAAGAGTATTGTAAGTTAGTCACAACCATTGTATTTCCTGGAATTTTGGTTGACATTACTCTCGAATTTCATTGTACCATGTTTGATCATGGATGTGAGTTTCTTCTATTCTCTACTCATTGATTTCATTTGCATCATAGTTATTATAATTATCATTAAATTGCCAAAATCCTCTTCATTGACGTATTACCAAACACATTCGACTGTAATCTACCTCTAGAGAAGACGATTTAGTAAACACATGATATGATTGACTTGGCATCGTGTTTTTTTCTAACTGTGTTTAGATATCAAGATATGACAAGTTATGATCAATCTCCTAAAGTAAAGTCAAGTTAAGAGACACAATAAAAACAACTAGAACAAATGGACAATGAGGCTTTTTACACCATTCAGAATACACTATTACATTTACTATAACATGCAAGAAATACTGCAGATATTAGGTGCCTTTCCCTTGTTTGGTTAATTAGGCAACAATCTAGTACATGTCATCCACACAACTCACACCTCCATGGTGGAAAATGCAGCAGAAAAAGAATAGCACCAATTGATGCACATAACATAAGAGACTTTTAGTCTTTATAGCATTTCATGTTCAAACATTATAACGCAAAACGGTACCTTGCCCCACTGCGAAACACATCTTCTTAAACTATAAAAAGGGGCCATAGATTGGATAAACTAGAAGGAAAACATAAAGAATGGCAGGATCAATCAGAACACAACCACAACAAACAACATAAACAAACTTCATGTGATTAAAAAGGATAATTGGTATAAATTTCACCAAGTGCAGCTCGTGTCAGCTCTGCCCAGCAGAGTCTTGGGCAGAAATTATTAGGATTATTACGAGTTCCGAATAAGTAAAATACCAGCAAAACTTAAACCTTAGACTGTCTGGCGAGCTTGAACCATTCAGTATGGAAAGATCCCTCCACATCAATCCTTTCATATGTATGAGCACCAAAATAGTCTCGTTGAGCTTGGACCAGATTAGCTGGTAATCTAGCCCTTCTGTAACTGTCAAAATAAGCAAGACTGGCGGACATACCTGGGGTGCTAATACCGGAGTTGATAGCAAGGCATACAACTCTTCGCCAGGCAGACTGTCGCTCAATGATTTCCTTCGCAAACTCTGGATCCACGAGAAGGTTTGCAAGATCAGGGTTCCTATCATATGCTTGCTTAATTCTATCCAGGAATACAGCTCGGATGATGCAGCCCCCCTTCCAGATCCTAGCCAATTCTCCCAACTTCAAGTCCCATCCCTTCTCAATACTCTTTGCACGGATTAGATTCATCCCCTGTGCATAACTACATATCTTGGATGCATAAAGAGCTTGCCTAACATCATTGATCAACTGCTCCTTGTCCACTGCTTGGTGAGTCAAGATATCACCAAAGCCACCTGATTTGAAGACTTTGGCAGCTTTGACCCTTTCCTCCTTCAACCCACTGAGGAACCTTGCATCCAAAGAAGATTCAATTGTGGGAGCTGCAACTGATAGTTCTGCAGCTTGCTGTACAGTCCATTTACCAGTACCCTTCATGCCGGTTTTGTCCAGAACCTTGTCAACCAAATATCCCTCACCCTTATCGTCCTTAATTCCAAATATATCTGCAGTGATTTCAATCAAGAAGCTCAGAAGTTCACCCTTGTTCCATTCTGAGAAAACACTTCGTAATTCCTCATTTGACAACTTGCCAACTGATTTCAATACATCATAAGCCTCTGCAATCAGCTGCATATCACCATATTCAATTCCATTATGAATCATCTTTACAAAATTACCAGATCCACCATTTCCAATGTAAGTCACACAGGGGCCACTGTCACGAACTTGAGCAGCCACCTTAAGAAGAATGTCTTCGATGTATTTGTAAGCCTCGAAAGACCCTCCAGGCATCAAAGAGGGTCCATTTCGAGCACCTTCCTCACCACCTGAAACTCCCATTCCAAGATAGAGCAAACCCAATTCAGCTGTGGTTTTCTCTCTCCTCTCAGTGTTCTCATACCACTCATTACCACCATCAATTATACAATCACCTTTCTCCATGTAAGCAGAGAGGGTCTTTATGGTTTGATCAACTGGTGCCCCAGCCTTAACAAGCATAATTATGACACGAGGCTTTTGAATTGAGTGCACAAAAGATTCAGGATCATGGAAACCAAATACAGGAAGATCCCCTTCCTTTTTAGCTCGTTCAACAGTCTCATCAACTTTGGAGCTAGTTCGATTGTATACAGAAATGGGGAAGCCTTTCTCAGCAATGTTGAGAGCCAAATTTTGGCCCATGACAGCCAGACCAGCAAGGCCTATTCTTGTAGGCTTGGAGGGTGTAGCCATACTTTTCCTGCAAAAAATTTGGGATGCCAGTGAGACAAAATCCAATTTCTAGAGACAAAATGGGGTCCAATAAGAGCATTAAGAAAAAAACTTTTTTTGATTCTTAAATGAAAGCCATAAATTACTGTAATTCATGAAGAATAAAACTTGATAAAATCACATGAGCAATGAATCCAGAAATCTCTGATTGAAGAGTACAATCCACATTTTCTTTAGTAAGTAAATGCATAAGAAGAAAAGGACAGAAACAAAGCACATGGCCATACTCAAACCATGAAAACAAAACCATTTGAACTTCAAAGGAGAAAAGAAATGAATTTTTTTTTTTTTTAATTATTGGAAAATTACACACGCACGCAGTGGGTCTTGACATGTAGAAGAAGGAAGGAAGTGTTAGTTGAGCCATAACTCATTGACAGGATAAAAGAAACAAACTACAAAGGGGATAGAATGTTTGGGTCAGTATATCCACCAAGGGCAGCTTACAACAAGCAGAAAGGAAAACAAAGACATACAAAGATCCAAAAGCTTTAGCCTGAACTAGATATCACATGAATGATGAGATTTGCCAAAATCTATTAGAGTTAGAGATTCTGTTGAATTCTTTGGACATTCCTCAATGAATTCAACATGCCCCTTATACAATCCACATATTGATATTGCTTAAAAATCTGTTCTTTTAACCCCTTCAAAAATATCAAATTGAATGTTCCCTTAAGAAAAAGGAAAAACATTCCATTATATCCAAATATATCAATAAAGAAATAAAGAATATGTGGATCCCCAATATCTTCTAAAATACAGATGTAAGACTAAAAGCTACCAGCATATTTGATTCTCAAAATAAACAAAGATGAAACTTTAGAAACAACAGCATAGTCAAATCCCTTGTCCTTAACCTGATTCTCATAGATTCAACAAAGAGGAAAATATAAAACTTTTATTCGCTTATTAGAATAAAATTCCCCATAAACGAACTTGACAAAACACGCAAGACCCACAAATCCAAAGCCCATTATATAGTAGAAGAAGATCAAAAACTACCATTACATACTAAAAGCAAATCACAAAATACAATCTTCCATTTTCTAAATCTAAGAAAAACGAAACCCAACAAATTTCTGACTTTCTAGCATATATTGTAATCAAACCAGATTCACCACCAATAAACCAATGAACTAAACATAAAAAAGAAAACCCAGATCAGAAATCTAACCACTCAACAACCAAACACAACACAAACATCAAACTACACAACAATTGAACTAAAACCAAAAAGGCAAAATGAGGCAAACCTGAAGTTTTGATGAACAAAGAATGAAAATTGAGGAAGTATAAGCAAAACCCAGGAGATCAAGGATCGGGGAAATAGGCAGTAGTCCTAACAACAACAACTATATTGACACAGCAGCGAGTCAAAATTGGCCACTGTTTTTTTAGTGTGTTAGGTGGGAAATCCTCAATTAACTGATCCTACACATCTGATTTTGCTATTTGATTATGGTGAGGTGGCAACATCAAATTATCAATGGCTTAAAACTTCCTGAGGTGGCAACATCAATGGCTTAAACCTTTGTTTATAAAAATCGTTCTAAAAATTGGAAGATGCCTTTCTTGATTTTTCTAAGACAAAATTAACTTGGGTTTGAGGGACTTGGATTAGATCCAGCGCTCCAGTTGCGATGCAGATATATGATCAAAATTGGTTACTTGTTTGTATCACAACTGATCCAATACACTTGAGTACTGGACTTAATCTAACTCAAGTTTAAGATCATTTCTTCTACAATTAGGGAGGCAGTAATTTTCAAGACAAGAGGCCAGGGAAATGGTAAGTTTTACTATGCATATAATGTTATTGAGAATTGGCACTTATTAAAAAAAAAAATGTTATTGAAAATTTTGTTATTATATATAAAGTTAAATAAATATTATTTAATTGATATTTAAATAAATAAAAGGTCCTATTCCTTCCCAATTTTTTTTGATAGGATATTCCTTCCCAACTAAGGTAGAAGGAGAATGGAAAGCGATGCACTGATAAAGACATCCTAGACCAAGCTTTTGGGCTTAGGGGATTACGGATCAGGTTCCTGATGCGGCCCAATTTGGACCACGACCAACCCATCTCAGGCCTCTTATAAAGACATGAGTGCCCACTATGATAGCCTTCCAAATTCTAGAGTCATTATGAACAATATGGGCTTGGGTTAATTATTTGTTGTGAATAGTAATGATTCTTTTTCAAGGATAAGCCTCCAATTTGACTATTTGAGCCACATCATTTTACTCAATCGAATGCAAACCAAGCCAATACTTTTTTGGCTTTGTGACTTTCCTGATATTTATCATTGAATTTGAATAAAATCCTTTGTAGTTTGCAAGGTCTACAACCTTCCTTGTAACTTGTAAGACAACCTTTCTCCAATTTTCAACTCAACCCCATATAAAATATATGTCCCATGGACCCATGAGACCATTGGTCAGCAAATGACACGAACTCCAAAATTTTTGTAAGTATTGAAAAGAAGAAATTTTAAGGTAAGCTGAATTCTCTTTGTTAGAACTATTGAACGAAAAGACAAAGGCTTTTCTGTACCTCAAGCAGCTTCAGCATATCCATGGAGTCAGAAACAGAAGTTAACTTAGGAAAATCTATCATAGTGCCTAGTGTCCAGGAGTTGACCAAGGAACCCATCATCAATATCCCAGCTAGGTACGTACGAGATGATCAGGACCCTTTGATTGTTTCTGACTCTGAGGAGTCATCACTTCCATCGGTGCCAGTTATAGATCTTGAGAGATTGGATGTAGAAGATTACATGAATTCTGAATTGGAGAGGTTGCACTCTGCTTGCAAAGACTGGGGATTCTTCCAGGTATGTATTATTGTATATTGTAATGTGGATTAGGATCTGGTGCTATTTGCACCTGTCTTATAGGATTGAGATTTTAACCTTTTAGCTTTATAAATTTTTATCCTTTTACCTTTTAAACATTTTTCTCTTAGCAAGAACCGAAGGCAGAGGCTTTGGTGCTACCAAAAGGACAACGGCAGGCCTTGGGCTAGAATGGGCTTTCCATTTGGACCCAGGCCTTGTCCCAAAGATATATATATAAATGTTTTGGTAATATGTCTATTGTCCCAGAGATTTTTTATGACTGAAATGCTACTTATATTTTCTCTCCTGACCCAAAAAAAAGAACAAAGCAAAACAAAACCAAACCGAACCGAAAATGCTACTCTGAAATTTAAGTGATATTCATACATTAGCCAAATCAAGAAATTATTTCTATAAATGTTTCTGTTCCTAGTTGTTATATTTATATTGAGTTGGGTCACTGTTTTATGTGTAACTTGACACCTTTATATTTTAATGTTTCCAAAATATTATTACTATTTGTATTCATAAAAGCCTTATTAGATTGCAGTATACCAATCTAAGTTGCTTTGAACAACAATAATGCCTCCTATGCCAAGACACATGAACTATGCAATATAGATTGGCTAGGCTGCAATGTTTTATTTATTCACATCAAACAAAGTATTTACAGTATTTAGGGTTGTAAGCAAAAATGACCAGAATTTGATAGAAAGAACAAAACACCAGGTAGCATTAGCTAGGATCCATACACCCCAGGAGGTAATCCATTTTTCGGTTTTTCAAATTTTATGGTAATGCAATAATGTACATGTAATGATTCTCACTGCACTCCTAGCATAAGATATTATTACATTGCCAACAAGTCCCTTGCCTTTTTCTGTAATTGCTAGTCCTTGAGTTGTAGTTGATAGTTGTTCTTCCTTATATCAGTTTTTAAAGCTTGTCTCTTGCGCTGCTGAGCAGATGATTGTTCGATCTTTGATTCGTTGAAGAAAAAAATGTTCATTTTATATAATGTATTATAGTATTGAATTCCAAGGCACGCGCACATACATATATATTGAATTGTCAGCACTATATAATTCTTATGCTGAAAGTGCAGGTTGTAAATCATGGAGTTAGTACTTCATTGCTGGATGAATTTCGGAAAGAAATTGAGAATTTTTTCAAACTTCCGTATGAAGAAAAGAAGAAGCTTTGGCAGCAGCCAAATGGTCTTGAGGGCTTTGGGCAGCTCTTTGTGGTGTCAGACGAGCAGAAGCTGGACTGGTCAGACATGTTCTATATAGCTACCCTTCCACATAACACAAGGAAGGGTGACTTATTTGACAAGCTTCCACCAAAGCTCAAGTCTCTTTCTAACGTCACGGTTTTGGTTTTGGATTTAGATATACTAATTTCAGATATAAAACATACACATGATTTCATTTCAATTTCATATTTGTGATGCAGAGAGAATTTGGAAACATACTCTAAAGAAGTGAAGACGCTGGCCTTGACAATATTAGGTCACATGGCTAAAGCTTTGAAGATGGAAGGTGAGGAAATGAGAGCACTGTTTGATGATGGAGTTCAGACAATGAGAATGAATTACTATCCTCCATGCCCTGAACCAGATAAGGCCATTGGGTTCACTCCTCATTCTGATGCTGATGCTCTAACAATTCTCTGTCAGGTCAATGAAACCGAAGGCCTCCAAATCCGAAAGGAAGGGAGATGGGTTCTTGTTAAACCTCTTCCAAATGCTTTGATAGTCAATATTGGTGATATCATGGAGGTACTAGTATATTTTGATCTTGATATAGTATAGCTTAACCTCATTTTCTGTCTCCAAATATGAATCCAAAACTACTTTACTAATCCCTGAAATTTATAAGATTAGCATTGTAGAACCAAAAGAATGTGACAAAGGGCTTTCTTTTTGCTGTTTTCATCTGTAGAAGCAAAAGAATGTGTCCTGTGAATGTGATACAATGTTTAATTCAATTTGAATGTATCCAGCAAGAGCATGAAATGGAATTATTGTTTTTATGAGTCAAGTTGGAATTTATAGGTTTTTTCATTTGAAAGCTAACATTGCAATTCTGGTGGGATCTGACTCATATACAACTTTCAATTTTTCATCAAAAAGAAGTTGACATTGATATTAAATTTTCTTGTTTACTCTGCAGATTGTGAGCAATGGCATATATCGGAGCATTGAGCATAGGGCAATGGTAAATTCATCAAAAGAGAGGCTCTCCATTGCTACATTTTATAGTTCCAAGCAAGACTCGGAACTGGCTCCTGCACCTAGCCTTATTGGCCCTAACAACCCAGCAAATTTTCGGCGAGTTCCTGTGGAGAAGTACTTTAAGGACTTTTTTGCTCGAAAACTAAATGGCAAGTCATACCTTGAATTCATGAGAATAGAAAATGGCGAGGACAACACCTGTTGAATGGATCGACAAAATTTTGCAGCAGTTGAGTAGCAGAATGGTGAGTTGCAAGAATTTAATTCTCAATGCCTTATCTTCTATCATGAAGAGTGAAATTCAGTGGCTTCATTAATAATTATGAAAATGAAATCCATAAACTTCTGCAATATACTTGTTCTTAATGATCGTGTTTGAAAGACCACCATATAAGGTACATTAGAGTTGCAAGGACTTCCATCTTCCTTAAGGTTGTTTTAATTAAACATATGGACCTTGATGCTCATGACCACTGCAATAATCATGTTAAATGAAAACATGGTGTTGGTCCTGTCATGTCAATTGAGCAATTTTCCTCATGAATTTCTTAGCACACGCCAAAAGATTCATTCAGAAAGTCACTCTCAAACTCATTGATTTGTATGGTAATTTCCAATTTTTACTGCCAACTCCAAGTCTTTTAGCCATACTGGCTGAAAGTTGTTTCTTTTATTTTACCAAGGAGCTGATTTTCTAAGGATCAAACTTTAGCGTCAAATCAGTTCAATAAAAGGAAAGTATTATTTCCACTTACGCTAGGCTTAAATCAAAGTTTCTCCTCTAAGAAACCACAGCCTAAATATAGCTAGCATTATGTTTAATTTTTTATTTGTTTTGTTAGTTCATTTAATCAAATATTTTAAAAGTAATTTTCCTACAACATTGTTTATTAATCTTATCCCCTAAATTATCTTGCATAGAGCCGCAGTTCCTTAGAACAAGTACATTAGGTTCCTATTTGTTCTAATTAACCAAGGATCTTAAAATCCAAAGGGCTTAACTCAATTTCAAAAGACGCCTTGAGAGATGAGGGATGCACATAGCTTATAAATTGCACAATCCAAGAATACTTAGTCAATGTGGGACAAGACTCTCACTTTAATAAAGTATAGTGTTGATCAAGAATTTTACAATGAAATAAACACCCGAAAATGTTTTGTAAAAAACATTTTACAACGAGACAAACATAGTCTTTAATTTAATGCAAGTATTTTTATTTTATTTTTCAATTTATTAGCCATAGATTAAAGTTGCATTGGTTTTATTTATTTTCTTCCATTTCTCCTCATAAAAAATTCCTATTGATTGAGGTTGTATTCATTTCTCCAGTTAGAAAAATAATTTTTTGGGTTCAAAGTTCAAAAAGTAGCCAAAGCAATTTTGTCATGTCCCTAAAGCTAGCATGAGCTGTATCTCATTTAATATGAAGGGTTCTCTACAACATAATTGCTATGTGTATAATTAGGCTGCGTTTTCTTAGAAGAGAAACTTCGATTTAAGATATAGAACGAAGGAATTAAGATGACTTGAGAGTTAGGAAAAGGAGGTAGAAATACGAGAATACACGTGAGCTGCATTGTTTCTTAAAAAAGGGGGAGTGCTTTGCTTTGTAATTAAGTTGCCAACTTTCTCATTCTTTGAGTTTTTGATTTTGACACCAGAGACTACATTGTTGTATAATCCAGATTAAATATTACAAATCTAATAGTATACAGACTATCACGTCATTTAAATTTAAATGACGAGTCAGTCTATATATCATTAGATTTATGAAATAAAATCTTAACCATAAAATAGATAAATAGAGAGATTTCTAAATAGAGAGGATCTTATTTCATTTAAGAATACCACTATAGTTTTTTTTTTTTGTTGATAATATACTTATAACTATAACTACTTCACAAGACAAGGGAGTAGTTTTTTAATTTCTTATAACTATAACTACTTCACAAGACAAGTGAGTAGTTTTTTAATTTCTTGATAACCACCCCATTTTGACAAATAACATTTATTTCATTCACTTTGAAAAGTGTAAATTTTGACAAGTACCATTTATTTCGTTCACTTTGACAATTGTAAATCCTCTATTTAATTGACTTGTGACATTTGTTGTCACATATAACATAAAATGGAGGTAGTTTTCTACCAAATAACTGCTTCTCTCTCTAGAGTAGTATGGTATATAGTGTTATGAGACATTTAAAGTTCAAATCTCTCTTTCTAACTATTGAATTTATTTAAAAAATAAAAAATAAAAAAAAGTGATAATTCCCAAAATTTCTAGGCTTGCACATGGCATAATGTAAATTATAATTACTAATGCCACGTAATGGTATAATTGAGGATAATTGACGCTAAAATCTTGATATTAGTCCTTAATGACACTTTTCCTGATATAACCCGTGTGTAGCCATCTCTATAGACTATACACATAGAAGGTGCATGGCAGTGGCACCCATGTACTGCCATCTGTTTTCACCTAATGGATGGTATTGGTGGGTGCACCCAAGTGTAGCCACACATTCATCCACCTAATAGATGATGGGTGCATGGCAATACACTTGTTAAAAGGGTAAGCATTGCATGCCATCTCATAAGCTTCTAATCCTCCACATGGTCCGTACCTTTGGACAAGCAGCATATCAATTTGGGTGCTGGTCTCGATTTTATTATCTCGATTAGAGTGGTTTTGATTCTGTTATCTAGATCACATTTTGGTCTTGACGTCAAGAGTAAATTTAGATTTTTCTCTTATGTTGGAAGATGTTATTTCTTTTCCTTTTTTGTCCTGCAACATAATGTAAAAACCGTGTACCACTATAATTAATATTTCATGCATGAAAGATGGAGAGATAAAGGAAATGATCTGACCACATCTGCTATGCACACACTCATGCACATTTGTCCAAATTTTTATCATATTGTCTAAATTTTGTAAAAGTGTGTATTAAAAGTGGTATTATGTATGTGCACAAATCATTGGAAGGCATGAAATACCGGCTTCATTTGTGAAACTTTATATTCGATGCTTGGAAATCATTTGGACTGTAATGTTGAGTTTATTTGACACATTAATCAAATAATTCGAATGTGTTAAACAGTCAATATTGTGATTATTCAATTGTCTATGAGAGAACTAATTACAAATTTGAGATGAAGGATAACATGGTCAACTTTAGTAAGAGTCACCCATGCACATATTTGAGATTGCCACCACGAAAACCTTGCCATATTTTAATTAAACTATGCATTTCACTTGGTTTATCTTGTGGAAGGCTATTACATATACAGGCACATTTGCCTATACATTAATTGCATGGCTGGGAATAATTCAAGTCAAAACCACAACTAAAGGCTGGTCCTCCTCGCCATTTGATACAAACCCACCCAACGCGGCATCAAAAGTCACTAAAATGTTCTCTCCTTGATTAATACCCCAACCCTATGCATTAGCTTTAGCCACCCATTTGCCAGCTCTAATAATATATTGGTATATATATATGTATACTTCAAGCATTCCATACACAATTCATCCACACCTTTCTAGCTCCTTTAGACCCTTACCTATATAAAGTCCTCTTTAGCAATATTATCCAACCATCAATCTAAAACTCTCTCTCTCTTAGAGTCCAATTACCTATATATATTTGTCCTACACTAATAAATCCAAACATCAAATTCCAATTCTCTATCACTCAAGATGGCAACACAAACTTACCATAGAATTTCAGTGGTGTTGTTGCTCTTGTTCATTGTGAGCAGTTCCTTAACGGTTGCTTCTGCTGGTACTTTTTATGAAGATTTTGACTTAACGTGGGGTGATCAACGTGCTAAGATACTCGATAATGGGGAGCTTCTCACACTTAGTCTTGACCAGATATGTGGCTCCGGCTTCCAATCCAAAAGAGAATATCTATTTGGAAGAATCGACATGCAGCTCAAGCTCGTCTCTGGCAACTCAGCTGGCACCGTCACCGCTTACTATGTAAATCCCTCTCTCCATTTTCACATAACAAGCTTTCAATACAATCAAAAAATGTGTTAACAAACTATGAAAAGGACGATGCATATATATACATATGATACATGAGATAATTAGAGTACTTCCACAGCTAATAAGCCTAATATGAGAAAAAAGAAAATTTGCATTAACATTAGTAGTACTATAGTTTATCCAGTGATTATATTCTGTTTGTTGTAGTTATCATCAGATGGGCCAAATCACGACGAGATTGATTTTGAGTTCTTGGGGAACGTGAGCGGAGAGCCCTATATTGTCCACACAAATGTCTACACGCAAGGGAAAGGGGAGAGAGAGCAACAATTCTACCTTTGGTTCGACCCAACAAAAGATTTCCACACTTATTCCTTTCTATGGAATCCACGATGCATCATGTAAGATATATATAAATATAGCTTACCTCAAAAATAAAGTTGCATGTATTTGAATATTCTACCACATTTTGGGCGACACATTTGTTACAAGCCAAAACTTGGGTACAAGTTTTTAAGTGATTTACCTTTAGTTCTCCAATTTTTATGTGACCATATAAGGAAAAATAATTTCTAATGTTATGTTTTTCAAATTTAATTGGTGAACTTAATTAAAGTACTTAAGCTAAGTTTTAATGCTATGTTTTTCAAATTTAATTGGTGAACTTAATTAAAGTACTTAAGCTAAGTTTTAATGCTATGTTTTAGCTCTAAAATTGTTAACATGTCTCCCTTTGCAGTTTCTTAGTAGATAACATCCCCATAAGAGTATTCAACAACGAAGAATCCATTGGGGTTCCCTTCCCAAAGAGCCAGCCCATGAAGCTTTACTCTAGCCTCTGGAATGCGGACCAATGGGCAACCAGAGGTGGGCTAGTGAAAACGGATTGGTCCAAGGCTCCTTTCACTGCCTACTATCGAAACTTCAATGCCAATGCCTGCATATGGTCTAGGGGCACATCTTCTTGCACTCCAGCGTCTAGCAATGGTATGGCCAATTGGCAGACTCAAGAGCTCAATGCAAATGGGCGAAGAAGCCTCAGATGGGTGCAAAAGTATTACATGATTTACAACTATTGCGCTGATTTTAAGCGATTTCCTGAGGGTCGGCCACGGGAGTGTCGGCACGCTAGGTTCCTTTAATAATGAAATATATTGATTCTATGTGTGAGTTTCTAAGATATCTTTTGGATAATCTTTTTTTTTTTTTTCTTTCCTTTTTGTCTTTTTTAAAATTCAAAATTTGTTGATGTTGGCTACATTTTGTTGAGTATAAAAGATGTAATGTAATATGCCATCAACATAGGTGAATATCTTATACTACTTATATTGTTAAAATTCAACCAGGATTCAAACACTTTTGTCCCAACTATCAATTTTTTTAAAAAAAACAAAGAAAAAAAAAATTGTCACATTCACATCCCAATTACGGACCACCCATTTATTTGAATTGTTTAATTTCCTTTCTATACCATTATATGTTTAATAGCTAAAATCTCTTAAAAAAAATATGATCCTATACTCGCCAAAAAAAAAAAAAACCCTATTTGTGATGGTTTTTACCCTCACAAAGACACAAAATGGAGTACTCAAATTTCAAAATTCCTTCTTTTTTAACTCAGTCTATTAGAATATCAAGCTTCTATTAAGGAAGTAAAGTACAAATTACACCCACTAAGTTTACTTAATTGTCATTTAAGTACATTAAGTACAAAAAAAAAAAAAAAAAAAAATTGTCATTTCAATCCAGTCATCCAGTAAATTGAGATAAAAACTAAAATAGAATTGTTTTATAAAATTTTAAAATTTTAACACAATGGATGAAAATACTAAAATGACAGTATTATGAAAATTAGTAAACTGAAATGACAATTTTAAATTTAATATCTCAAAATGACAATTTTCCAAACTAAGTAGGTATAATTTATACTTTACTCTAAGAAAAATGCATGCATGATGACTTTTTGTTACAGATTTGAATGGTACAATGGATGTCTATGGGCCTCTAAGGAAAATTAAGCACCCTAAATGGGCCTAGTCCAAAAAAAAATACTTTGGAGTTGGTAAATAGACGTAACATTTCCCTCAAATCATGAAGTTTAATTTTCCCTTCCGGGATATCTTTAAAACTTAACATTTCTTTTTTATTATAAATATTACAGATTATACCATATCTTTAGGGTGTGGATATTTCCACACCAAGTTTTTATATTTCCGCACCAATTGGTGCGGAAATATCAAACAAAGAAGTGAAATTCACTATCATTTCTGATATTTCCACACCAATTAGTACGGAAATATAAAAACAAAGAGTGGAAATAACAATTTTCTATCTTTATTCCACTACTAAAACTCCAAAAATAATGGTATTTTACAGACAACTTCAAAATTTTAAAAGTTTAATTGATGGGTGTGAAGATAATTGTATGGCCTGAACACAAAATAATTGTATGGAAACTTTCGGTGTAGAATTTAGATCCTAACCCCAAATATGTGCATACACAAACCCTATCAAACTATTCCATCAACATTTATTAAAAAATGAGCACATTGTGAAAGTCGCCCTTTAGGCCTTTAGCAGGTTTGTTATTAGCATTAGCTTCAAGTAACAAGCTTGATTGATACCTACACTTTCTATATATAAATTTGAAGTAAAATTCGCATTTTGTCATCTAATGGCAGCAAGATGGATACATGATGCCTAATATTATTGTCGCAACTACCAAAGGGCGCTTTCTTTTGCACTTTAGTTGAGAAGCCTTCGAATTTCAAACGGCAATGTCCAACCACTAGCGAAAGTGCGCTTGCCTGTAAGGCAATAACTACTGCGTACTATGTCACCAATATTGTGGCTTATCCTCCATTTCATATTCTCACGTCATTCTTACCTAGTACTAGTATACAGCCAGCAATGTACTGTTCTTTGGATTAGGATGCTCGAGTTGTCTTTATTCAGCACCGAATAGACATGGCGCCAAGGGGCTCAATAAAATGCTAGATATATACGTTCCTTCTCAATTCCACTCGTATCTTCTTTTTCTATTTTAGAATTCTCATGAGAAGATTTAAATTCTGAATGTCTCATTTAAAAAATACTAAAAGATATTTGCCAATTTAGCTATATATATATACTCCTTGAATTGTGGCAATTACGATCATAACTTCTCACTTCACAACTTTTCTATGTAGAAGTAAGAAAACAAGAGAGAGTGAGAGAGAGCCTTGTTTGAATTTTTGGGCAGCTATGGAACAAAAATTAACAAATTTGGGGAGCTCTCTTCCGGTGCCTTGTGTTCAAGAGTTGGCAAAGGAAACATTTACTACAGTGCCACCAAGATATGTACGAGTGGATCAAGACCCTCCAATCGTATCTAACACCTCCTCATTACCTCAAGTCCCAATCATCGACATGCAAAAGTTACTTTCCAAGGATCTCATAGTCGTGGAGACGGAGCTTGAGAAGTTGCACCATGCTTGTAAACACTGGGGTTTCTTCCAGGTACATATATTTATCTCTCGCTCTCTCTTTGGATTATACTTCTATCCACCTGAAAACTATGATTAGATCCAACGATCCAAAAGAATTTCTTAGCAAAGTGTATCATAACGAAACGTATCGCATTGGTAGATATTATTCTCTTTCATTTATGAAGTTTTGTCTCTTTTTGTTTTTTGGCCACATCCTAGCCTACCATGAATAAAAAGAAAAAATAGAATAAATAATTACATTGTAGCATAGCTAGAATTTGATCTATAAATATATATTAGTTATGTTATAGAGACAATATTTTTCACAGAGAAATTCACACATTTTTTTACACATTTATCTCAATTGGACACATAACACTATAAAATTTTGCACCTATTTAGTGAAAAAATCGGTGGAAAAGTCTATGCCCACAAGCTTTTTCAAATGTATATATATATATATATATATATATATATATATATATATATATATATATATATATATATAATTTTTTATTGATAAATTTACAACATAACTAATTGATTATTATCTCTTCTTTAAATTTAATATTTATGGCAAAAATCTTTACTCCTTATATTTTGGGGGTGTTTTCATTTTGGTCCTTATTTATAATGTTTCATTTAATCCTTGATTTTTGTACATGTTATATTTAATGAGAAATTTCAAAAAAAAAAAAAAAAAAAAAAAAATAAGGGAGGTAAAGACTCAAATGAACATGTATCCAAAAATCAAAGACTAAAACGAAATGATATAAAACATATGGACCAAAATGAAAAACACCCCAAAATATAAGGACCAAAAATGCATTTTTGAAATATTTTATTAATGTTTTTTAGGGTTCAAATATAGAATGTCTTTTAAATTTTAGTGTCAAAATATTTTTTATAAAAAAATATTCTAAAATGATTCTTTTTAATATAAATGAAATGGAAGTATGACAAAAATTTAGATAGAATGAATGAGCAATTTTTCATATTTTTCAAAATTCAAGAACTTCTTATTTCAAATAATTAGAATATCAAGAGACCTGATTGATTTTAATCCAAAGTACAAAGGGTGTTGTGTTTTTCCTTTCTTTATTTCCCTGGATACAATAAGGAAGGAACTTTATTTTTGGGGTTTCGTAGCCAAACTCACCTCTAATAAAAGCACTCACCAAGATTACAATAATTATGTGAGTTCCAATTAGCTCAACTAGTAAAGTCACTTATCATCGTATAACAAACCTGGGTTCAAATCCCACTTACACCAAAACCAACTAGTGTCTTAGTTAGATGATAATGAGCAGACGCCATAAGTTCAAATTACATCATTTCTATATATATATAAAGATTATTATCATTTTCTTCTTTCTTTGCGATATTCGGTTTTAACTTTTAACCAAAAGATAGATTGGTTATTGCAGTTGGTAAACCATGGGGTGAGCACTTCATTGTTGGCGAATGTGAAGGCAGGCATTCAAGAATTCTTTAATTTTCCCATAGAAGAGAAGAAGAAGTTTCCGCAACAATCAGGAGATTTAGAAGGGTTTGGGCAGGCTTTTGTTGTGTCTGAGGAGCAGAAACTTGATTGGGCAGACATGTTTTACATGATCACGCTTCCAACCCATTTGAGGAAGCCTCATTTGTTCCCTAAGCTCCCTCTCCCATTGAGGTTCTCTCTCTCAACACACACACGAATATTAGCAACCAACCAAAATTAATATCCACACACATTGTACCAATGAGATAAATTATGGTAGGGGTTGTGTTCCATCACACACACTATATATATACACATTGTACCAAATAACAAGTCCATCTAATTCATAATCAAATTTCTTTAATGTGATAAATTATGGTAGGTGTTGTGTCCCATCAAGATTGCATAAGGAATCACTTACAATTCAATAACGTTTTCTAATATTCGAATATTAGTAACACACACTATATATACACATTAACTGCATGTACCAAATAACAAGTCCATCTAATTCATAATTAAATTTCTTAAATGGATAAATTATTGTTGGAGGGTTGTGTCCCATCAAGATTGATAAGGAATCACTTATTATACATGCATCAGCATTGGTCAGCTTCCGTCTAAGATGTCTTTTATTCTTAAGAAAAAGAAGAAAAAAATCAGTCATAAAGTGAAATAACCATGGGTAATAGTCACTAGTGAATTCTTTCCATTTCATTTGATGGTCCATTCTCAATACTACAATAACCATGGGTAAGAGTACTCTCAAGTCTCAACTCTCCACATCTACACGACTGCTAATGATAGTGTCAGTCCAAGAATTCAAATCAAGTTTCTTTTGCCTTTGGAAATTAATTAAAGTACCTAAATTTTGGTTACACTTTTACTAAGGTCTAAGCCGAATGTTCTTTGCATATTGTAGAGATACCTTGGAAGCTTACTCATGTGACTTAAAAGCTCTTGCCATCAAAATCCTTGATCTCATGGCAAAAGCTCTCAGAATGGAAGTTACGGATATGAAAGCATTGTTTGATGAAGGTTATCAATCCATGAGGATGAACTATTATCCTCCATGTCCACAGCCAGAGCTTGTAATTGGCCTCAATCCTCACTCTGATGCTGTTGGCCTAACAATCCTCCTACAAGTCAATGAAATGGAAGGTCTCCAAGTAAGAAAAGATGGGATGTGGATTCCAGTGAAACCCCTCCATAATGCTTTTGTGGTCAACATCGGAGATATTTTGGAGGTACGTAGATAATTGCCCTAACAGTTTTTTAGAATTAAAAATTCTTGCCAATTTGTATAAGTAATAAGAAAAATTATTTGTTCAAACCACCTACATTATACACCACCTAAAGTCCTAAATATAGATAGTAATTAATGGGCACAAATTTTGGATATTACTGTTCATAAATTGTGAATATGCTCATGAATCGTAGATATCAAAGTTCACAATTTAAGTGTTACACTGTAAAAAAGTAATATGAGATCAATCAAAGCCTGATTACTAGAGGTCCTAATCAACTTTGATATAAATAGATATTTTCAAAAACCAAATCACCGGTCCAAATATTTAGAATGCTTTTGTTGTTTGGATAATGTTACTAATTTGTTCTTTAAAAAAAAAAAAAAAGTAATGCTAGGAATACAACTAATTTTACAACCAAATGCTTACAAACTGACATTGCATCCTATATGGAAGTAACACATCAACAATTAATGATTTATTAATATTAAATGTTAATATTGAATTGATAATTTGGTGTTTTAATTGCTTATGTGTTATATCCATATAGGATGCCATGTCAATTTGTAAGCATTTGGTTGTAAAATTAGTTGTATCCCTAGCATTACTCAAAAAAAAAAATTGTTTATCAATTTTCAAAATTCTTGAAATAAATATATATATATTATATATATATATATATATATATATATATATATATATATATATATATATATATATTTATATATGAGAACTAAATGTAAGGGAGAAGTAGTAGCTAGCTATTTAGGGCTCGTTTAGGAGAGCTTATTTTCAACTTATTTGGCTTAACAATTTTTAAAACTTTACTTTTTCAAGTACTTTTAAGTCCAATAAACCAATGAAAATAAACTCTTCCAAAAATTATGAGTGCTCAAACTAGTTAATTGTAACATATTATATGGTTTGTCAGATTGTGACTAATGGTATATACCGTAGCATCGAGCATCGAGCAACAGTAAATTCAGAGAAGGAAAGACTCTCTGTAGCCACATTTTACAACCCAAAGCTGGACGGAGATATGGGACCTGCACCAAGCCTTGTCACTCCAGAAACACCAGCATTGTTTAAAAGGATTGGGGTTGCAGATTACTTCAAGGGATACTTTTCACGTGAACTCCAGGGGAAATCATACCTCGATGTCATGAGGATCCAAAACGATAAAAGAGAGGCATTTGAAGTACCCATGAATTAATGTGAAAATAAGTACCCTTTAAGTACCTATACAAGAAAATAAATGTCACATACTCACATGATATTATTTTATGTGAATGCTAATTAATGGCCTGTAATTTCTCCTATTGAAGGTAGTACTTGTATGAATAATCACAATTATATTCAGGCCATCTTGAATGTTTACAAAACAACTAAGTAATTAGTTGAGGAAAAAAAAAAAAAAACGAGAATATTAAAAAGTTGCCCAAATTGCGATTAATATAATTGAGAATTTATAAAGTTACACATAAATAAATAATGAAAAAGTTAAAACTCTAATCAAAACACATAATTTAAACTTTATTAGTTTATAGATTATATGGATTACCGATGCATCCGTATATTACACTTGACAATTTCACCTATTATTTGTTAATTAATATCGGAATTAGTTGAATTGTAAAACCCATTTAAGTAGGTCAACAAACATAAACATTTCCTTCCAACTATGGATCCTGAATTTTCCTTCCCTTCCCCCCACATTATTATTATTATTATTTTTTTTTTGGTGCATATAAGAAAAAAATCCTAATCCAAATACGGGAAATTATTAAATCCATCCGGTGGTGTAGTCCGACTCGTTCTCTCGGGGGTGTACGCCCCTACACGGGACTCATATGTGGGACTCACACCCACTGTGAGATGGGGGAGTCCTCTGGGTGGAGCTAATAATTTCATCCGTATATAGTTGGCAATTTCACCTATTATTTGTTAATTAATATCTGAATTAGTTGAAATGTAAAATCCATTTAAGTAGGTCAACAAACATAAACATGTATTTCCTTCCAACTATGGATCTTGAATTTTCCTTCCCCTCAACCCCATCTTTTTATGGTGCATATAAGACAAAAATCATACCTTGAACACAAGAAATTATTAGGTCCATCCGGAGGTCACACACACACACACCTTTTTTTTGTACATATTAGACAAAAATCCTACTCTGAACATGAGAAATTATTAGGTCCATCCAGAGATCACACACACATAATCCTCTAGAGTTTTTAAGTAACTCTATCAAATAGATTTCTTTAAATACTAACTTCTTCTTTTTTAATAATAAATTGTCCACTTGCAAGGTGGTCTGACTCACTCCTTTTTTGTGATTGCCTTTAGGACCGAGTATCATTATTCCACTATACTAAAATTTAAAATGTTCGATGTGTGAGAAGATAATTGTATGGTGTGAACACAAAATTGTATGGAAACTTTTCGATGTAGAATTTAGATCCTAACCACAGATATGTGCATACACAAACCCTATCAAACCATTCCATCAACATATATTAAAAAATGACCACCTTGTGCAAGTCATCCTTTAGCAGGCCGGTTTGTTATTAGCTACAAGTGACAATCTTGATTGATTCCCAATTAATCAATTAAATATTCAAAGTCACCCCAAAGTCATAAGTTTCAGTATTGTTGTTATCGACATCTAAGAACCTTGTCTGACATTTACCTTAACTGTAGATAGATTAGCATTGAGCCATATATATATATATATATTCAGCCTTGTTCTCTTACGTCAGGATACTCCGGTCGTATATAGTGTCCGTTTGGCAACCCGTTAGGACACCAAAAAGCTTGAAATGAAAAAACAATTTGTTATTTTGGTGTTTAGTAAAAAGCAAAAAGCATGGAATGAAAAAATAATAATAATAATAATAAATAAATAAGTAAATTTGCCTCAAGAGATGCTTTTTGGCACTCTAGCTTTCAACTCCATTTTGAAAAAGGGTAAGAAACCAAAAAGCATGCTCCCCACAATTTTAACAAACGGACCCATAATATACCTCCTCGTTACCCCAAGTCCCAGTGGTATTTACTTTTTCTTTTTCTTTTTTTTCTTCTTTTTGCTTTTTGCTTTTTTATATGATTCTATAGTTACCCAAGTCCTAGTGGTGTACACTTTTTTTTCTTTTTCTTTTTTATATGATTCGATAATTAGAGAGGAAATTTTGATCAAGATGTTTCATTTAAAAAAGGTCAAAAAATGTCAACCAATAACAACAAAATAAATATATATACACTTTGTGTATTGTGGCAATTAGGAACATAACTTCTCAGTTCTCTACTCTTCTACATAGGAATGAGAAATCAAGAGAGAGAGAGAGAGGAAACATAGCCTTGTTTTGTTCTCTTGTGTTTTTTGGCAACTATGGAACAAAAATTAACAAATTTAGGGAGCTCTCTTCTGGTGCCTTGTGTTCAAGAGCTGGCCAAGGAGCCACTTACTACGGTGCCACCAAGATATGTACGTGTGGATCAAGACCCTCCAGTCGTATACAATACCTCCTCCTTACCTCAAGTCCCAGTCATCGACATGCAAAGGTTACTTTCCAAGGATCTCATAGTCAACGACACAGAGCTGGAGAAGTTGCACCATGCTTGCAAACACTGGGGTTTCTTTCAGGTACATATATATGCATGTCCCTAGCTATCTACTTTTTTCTCTCTCTCCCTTTGGATTATCCTTCTATATATCTTTCTGAAAACTATGATCAGATCAAATGATCCAAAAGAATTTCTAACCAAAGTAAATCATAAGTTCATAAAAAATTGTATCGTATTGACAGATATTATTTTCTTTCGCTCATAAAGTTTTATCTCTTTTTGTTTTTTGGCCACATCCTAGCCTACCATGAATAAAAAAAAGAAAAATAGAATAAATAATTCCGTTGTAGCAGAGCTAGAATTTGATATAGACACAATATTTTTTTTTTACCAGAGAATTCACACCATCTCTTACACAATCACCTCAATTAGATCTATCACAATATAAAATTTTCATCTACTCGGTGAAAAAAATCTGTGGAAAAGTCTATAGCCCACAAACTTTTTCAATATATATATATATATATATAAATGAAATAGAAGTGTGACCGAAATTTAGATAGAATGGGCAATTTTGGTGTTTTTTAAAATCCAAGTACTGGTGTTTGGATCTTCTACCCAAAATCTCACACACACCAAAAGGAAGAAAGAAGGAAAACAAAACACACACTGTCAATGTACAAAATTATCAAAAAAAATTGAGCAACTAAGTGGAGAGGAAGAAAAATAAATTAAAGGGGCATGTGGTGAGGACTGAGGAGAAAAAAAGAAAGCAAAAAAGAAAATTTGAGGCAGTGAGGGGAAAGAGAGACTGAAGTTGCTGGGAAATGGAAAGGGAAAATGGGAAAAATTTAAGGAGGGGGTGGGGGTAGGTGTGAACGTGTGGTGGGGAAAAAGTAGGAAAGAAAAAAGAGAAAAAAGAAAAAGAGAAATAAAGGGGGAGGGGCAGTTATCTTGCTTGTGAGAGAGATGTCATATATGTCCAAAACACTAAATCCTTTTTCGGCAGGGGGAGGGGGAGGGGAAGGTACGTGTATGGTGGTGAGGGGAAATGAAGAAAAAAAAATGGGGTAAGAAAAAAAAAAAAAAAGTTTTATTTGTTTGGTGGGTGTAAAGTGTGGAATTGTGAAAATTTGTTAGAAGAAGAGTATGATATTTTTTTATTCAGCATTTTACATTGTATTTTACCAAAAGTTTCACTTCTTAGCAAAAGTTTCAGTATTTTACCAAATGCACTATTTTCAGCAAAATGCATTCTAGAGAATAAGAGAATGCATTCCTAAAGTAGAGGATCCAAACGTAGCTTAATTATAAATAATTGAATTATTAGAAGACATATTTGATTTTAATTTAAAGTATAAGGAATGTTGTATTTTTCTTTTTTTAGTTGGATACTATTAGAGATATGGATACTGTTAGAGATATATTAGGCTATGAGACCCAAATCAAGTGTAGACTCATTACTTGTAATAGATGCAAACCTAGTTCTAGGTAGACTGGGTTTGTTTAGTATATATACCTTACTTGGATCTCATTGTAACATGTCAAGTAAGTCAAGAATTATATTAAAGATATAGTCGTTAAGAGCTTTCATATGTGGACATAAGTCTTCATGATTAAACCACGGTATCTGTGTGTGTTTGTTCTCAGTTTGTTCTCTCTATTTCTCTAAACTCTTCTCTCTAGCACTCTCATATTTGACACTTTTCTCTATACCACTCTCATATTTGACATTTTTCTCTATACCACTCTCATATTTGACATTGTATCAGAGTATCCATTCTAGAATTCTATCTGATATGTGTTGATATTTGTTGATGTGTTCTAAAGTAGAGATCAAAGCCAATTTTGCTTCCTCTTTTATTTTAAACTTTTGTTTGACTTTGCTTACCAATTTTTCACTCCCCACAATAATAATTATATGGGTTTCACTTAGCTCAATTGGTAAAGTCTTTTATTATCGTATACAAGACTTGGGTTCGAATCTAGACAAATATCATAAGTTCAAATTCTCTCTCTCTCTCTCTCTCTCTCTCTCTCTCTCTCTCTCTCTCTCTCTCTCTCTCTCTCTCTCTCTCTATATATATATATATATACAAAATATTACTATATTAGGTAATTTCGACAATAAATTGAATTATATTAGAAAAAAGCTACCAAATTATTAAATAGAGCATTTCAAGTTTAGATTATTATCATTTTTCTTCTCTCTTAATATTCGGTTTTAACCAAAAGATAAATTGGTCATTGCAGTTAGTAAACCATGGGGTGAGCACTTCATTGTTGGAGAATGTGAAGTCAGGCATTCAAGAATTCTTTAATCTTCCCATGGATGAGAAGAAGAAGTTTTGGCAACAATCAGGAGATGTAGAGGGATTTGGGCAGGCCTTTATTGTGTCTGAGGAGCAGAAACTTAATTGGGCAGACATGTTCTTCATGAACACACTTCCAACCCATTTTAGGAAGCCTCACTTATTCCCCAAGCTCCCTCTCCCATTCAGGTTCTCTCTCTTAAACACATGGGACATCACAAAACTTTTGTGATAACAACATATATATGTATATATGTATATATATATATATATATATATATATATATATATATATATATGATACGGGCTTGTGTCCCATCAAGATTGATAAGGAAGCACTTATTATAGATCCATCAAATCTCTAAACTATTGTTGGGCCAATTGTACATGGACGGTTTTTATCAAAAAAAAATTGTACATGGACGGTACACTAAACGTAATTTTTTAAACCTTTTTGAATTTTTTAATATATTTGTTTGGGTGCTGAGATTGAAAGTTGCTTTTGCAACTTGCAATCCGGAACGTCCGTACAATTGCCCAGGCAATATAGTTTTCAACTATTGTCTGGGATCTTGATGCATTGGTCAGCTTCCTTCTAAAATGTTTTTTATTTTTGAAAAAAAAAAAAAATCAATCATAAATGAAATAACTAGAACAAAACTCTCTCCATTAATTTCATTTAATAGTCCATTCCCAATACCTCGATAACCATGGCAATAGTCTCAACTCTCAACCATTACACAACTGCTAGTGATGGTGTCTGTCCAACAAATTAATTAAATCAATTGCCTTTGGAAATTAAAGTACTCAAATTTTGGTACCCTTCTACTAAGGTCTAAGCCTTATGTTCTTTGCATATTGTAGAGATACCTTGGAAGCTTACTCATGTGACTTAAAAGCTCTTACCATGAAAATCCTTGACGCCATGGCAAATTCTCTCAGAATGGAAGCTACGGATATGAGAGCAATGTTTGATGAAGGTCATCAAGGCATGAGGATGAACTATTATCCTCCATGTCCACAACCAGAGCTTGTTATTGGCCTCAATCCTCACTCTGATGCCGCTGGCCTAACAATTCTCCTACAAGTCAATGAAATGGAAGGTCTCCAGGTAAGAAAAGATGGGATGTGGATTCCAGTGAAACCCCTCCACAATGCTTTTGTGGTCAACATCGGAGATAGTTTGGAGGTACGTATAATATTATTGCCCAACATTTTTTAGAATTAAAAAATTCTTTCTTATTTTTTTAATTAATAAGAGAAATTATTTGTTCACACCACATATATTATACACTACTTAAACTTAAGTATAAACGCTACTAATATCCACAATTTAAGTAATGTGAAATAATAGTGTGAATTATAAGCTATAATGTACTACTATATGGTTTGCCAGATCGTAACGAACGGTGTATACCGTAGCATCGAGCATCGAGCAACGGTAAATTCAGAGAAGGAAAGACTCTCTATAGCCACATTTTACAGCCCAAAGCAGGATGTAGATATGGGACCGGCACCAAGCCTTGTTACTCCAGAGACACCAGCATTGTTTAAAAGAATATTGACTTCAGATTACTTCAAGGGATACCTTTCACGCGAACTCCAGGGGAAATCTTACCTCGATGTCATGAGGATCCAAAATGAGGAAGAGAAAGGCATTTGAATTACCCATGTATTAATGTGAAAATGAGTATATATCCTTTACAAGGAAATATATATATATATGTCAAGGAAGTAAATGTCACCTGACATATTATTATGTGAGTGCTACTTATTGTTTGTCTGTTCAAAGTACGTAATAATTGTATACTTGTATGCAGGGCTAGCCCTAAGGTTTAGGATGTTCATAACGGTCCAATTTTGATTGCTCAATTATTCTTAAATATTAATAAATAAATAAATAATCCAATTAAAAAAAAAAAAAAAAAATGGGTTATTTCATCCACGTGTCTTTGCTAATGGCCACATGTGCTCCACGTCACTTAAATAATCAGTCCACGTGTTTGGCTAATCCCGCAAGAAGTGAGGAGCGTGTTGAGAATCAAAGTCCCATATCAGATATTTAAAATATTGCATCTATATATATAAGATCTTAAAGCCTCTCCACCTATTATCAATTGATTTTAAGGTTGGATGCTCCAAATTTTAACACAATGGGCTCAATAAAATGCTTAAATAACATAATATAGGAGTTGGTTCCTCAAGCTTTTGTAATTTGTATACCTTTCGTTTCATCCACTTGTTTTTTTTTTTTTTTTTAATGCAAATTATTGTGAAAATGATAGACATGAGACATCCCCTTCAGCAGATTGAAAAATTAGAACTCTTTGGCAATCCAGCCAAAGATTAATGAAGAAAGAGATTAGAACTGACATTTTTCACGTGAAAAGAACTCGATAATGCCACCGAAAAACATCATCAGGTCAAAATTACCGGCTAGCTAGATTATCCAATGACTTAAAGGAAATATCCAATTTGAAATTCTCTATCAAAAAATGAGGACAAACATTGACAAAAGCAAGGATTAATCGAGGCCAGAATGCAACTCTAGATGGCTATATATTTGTCTCTTTCGATTTCTTTTAGCATAACAGTTGCTTGTCAAAACATTCGTGGACTATTCAGCATCACTTTTTCTTTTCTTTGAGATCCATGAACATAACTTTTTCTTTTCTATGAGATCCTTGAACATCACATTTTCTTTATCTACGGGATCCTTGAATAGTTATACAGTATTGTGGCGTGTATATAAACTTAAACGTGAGTATAAGATTAGTAATTTGACTGAGTAAGCTACTAAGCTGCACTTTTAAGAAAAGAGTTTAGGCTACAAATCTTATCAACTTGTTCCTCTGAAATCAACCAATTTAATGACCATATACATCTTCATGATAGAGATCACGTGTAGAGTGTAAAACGTTTATTTCATCTGAATTTAAATATTTAAAATCAAAACAAAAACAATTAAAGCTTAAATCAATTCATGAATTTCATCTAGGAAATTTTTTCTCTTTCATTCGTCATTTAAGTTATTTAAACTTAAAAAAAAAAAAAAAAAAACTGAAATTCAAATCTTTCTTTTTAAATACGCTTCACCAAAATCAATCAAACTTAGATAAGATTTAATAAAAAAAAACATAAAACCGTCAATCTTAGAGGCCTTCAAAACCACTGGAAATCGACTCATTTTCAAGTTAAATTATATACCTTAACCTGAATATATATTAGCATTCAAAATGCAGAATATATATATATATATAGATATATATAGATTATTTTTCTTTTTTAAGAGAGAAGAATTTAAACCTTAGATGTCTCATTTAAAAAACAATATAAAATATCAACTAGTTGATCAACCTTCCTCAAATAGTGGGTTTCACCAGCCTTTCTCAGATAGTTAATTGAGGTAGCTATGAAAACATCTCCAGTTACTCATAATAAAATTGTCATAATAAAATATCATATCCTATTAAATAATTAATCCCCTTATTTTAATTAATAATATACAAAATTAAATTTCAATCTAAGCTTAGATTAGAGCCCACATTGACTACAAACATCAACAAGATGCGTACCAAAACCGTCCTCAATTCCTCACTAACTAAAACAAATAAATAAATAGAAAATTATAGACCAAGTAAGCGCTGCAAGTTTCAAAACAATGACAAACTAGAATGATATGCCATTTGCTCCAACTTAGCAACCATCACACAACCAAGTATCATCAATTTCAGTATAAAATTCTATAATTATTTAAGCGTAAAGTACTTACTATTTTTAAGTATAAAGTACTTACTATTCCAAAATATGCTGAAAAAGTAAGCCAGATTAACTTCAGAGTGCTTACATTGTTCAAAAAATTCTTATCTTTCTCCAAAGTGTTAAAAAAACAATAAATAAATAAGAAAGTACATATTACACATCCACTCTATCATAGACCAAGGGATTAGTAATCCTCTTAATTTGGGAGGGCATGGGCCTTAACTACACTAGAAAAGTTAAAGTTGAACTCCCAATCAACTAGGCAATGGGCCACTTTTTTACTATCTATGTGCATCCACCTAAACAAAAAATTAGAATTAGGATTAGAATGCACTAGGCTACTGTAGCCGAGCATGTCTCATTAATCTTCGCCCAAGCATAGATGTTAAGTCTATTCATGAGTTCCAATTTCTGAATCCATGGTTGTAACACACTTCCTTCAAAATAATCTCATTTGCAAACACACACATAGAGGTAAAGAACTTCAACCGCATTAAAAGCCTTGTTTATGAATAATTGGTAGAATTAATCATAATGATTTAGTGCAGAAATAACTTACAGTGGGTGCAAGAAGACCCCCAAAAATGATAATCCCGACAATCAGAGAAAAACAAATGGCATAATACCGCTTAAGGTTTGTTGAAGTTTGTAGGCAATACATTGATTATCTACCACATGATCAATATCTTGAAGTCTGTAACCTATGAACCTAAACATATTGAAGGATGCCAATAAAAAGAAAATATTTTCAGATAGGAACAAAAGTAGAAAACAGGAAATCAATTCTCACTTATTATTTGAACTATATTAAGCATAATGAGTAAGATACTACACCATATGTTAACAATAGTTAGAAAAAGTGGAGCTAAATATAGTTTACTAAACTTCATTTCTTTGTACCCAAGAACCATCAGATGTCTAAAATTTAAATCCCATCAAATTAAATCGAGGACTAAGATAATATTATGTTAGTTGGGTATAAGAAAGATGCGGATCAATTTGATACAGTTTCAGTAACAAAGTGTATAGTTACAGTCACAGTCACAGACCTCCTCCAATTTCTGAATCCATAGATATTTACTCTGCATCTATATTATTCATAAACAACCATGGCTCAGTTTGTAAATAAACCCACAAAAAGAAAGTGACTAAAAACATGTCAAAAGCACATAAAACCTGAGCTAGAGTGGGATAAGGTAAATATCAAAAGCAACAGTTCAGTTGGGCATTTAGTCAAGCAGGTTATGTACAAAGAAAACTAAAACAAGGGAGCCCTTAAAACTTTTCATAGTAGTTACGAGTGCCATGCAAGGAAAACAGAATGAAACAAATGGATTCCTTTGAAAAATCTATATAAGAATCACAACTATAAATTAATACTAATACAAAAGGCACGAGAAAAAAAAGAAAAAAGAAAAAAAAAAAGGATTCAATACCCTTGCCTAGTTCTCATCTTTATAAGAATTGATATTTTTGAAGAAATGAAAAACCTCAAGCACACCTCTCTCTCTTTCCCCTAGTTCCCATCTTTATTGAATCGGTAAAGCTTAGTTTTCCTAAATGAAGTGAATTTTTACAAATCAAGAACCCTAGATTTAATCTACATTTTAAAAAATAAAAACCTAGATTAATCAGATCACAAAGAAAAGTTTGCACATAGCTGAAAACCCTAGGGGGGAAAGAGACAAAGGAGATGGAAAACGTACTAATTAATGGTGACCTGAGCTCCGAAGTCTTCGTTCTTGAGCTTAAATAATTCTCGTTCACTGATTGAGAATTGGCTTGCTGGAACAACTTAGAGAAGTTAGATAGGAGGGCAGCATGGGATGGGCTAAGATGGAAGAAGTGAAAGAGGGTTGAGATGGGCTGGGCCTTTTTTTTTATTTTATTTTTTAAAAAATTGAAAAAGAAAGATGAAATAAAATGAAGAAAAGCAAATAAGAAATTAAAATGAGCAAAACGTGTTTTTTTTAAGATATGGACTTAGGAGGCTATGGTTGGCAGGAGATAAGAAAATAAGATAGTAAAAGGAAATAAAAAAGAAGAGAGTAAATAAGTGGGGTTGGTAGGAGATAAGGTTGGCAATGTGGCAAGCATTCATTGGTTAGGAGGAATTGCATGCTTTATGATTGGGTGGTGAAATTTCATAAGAGATTAGGTCGGTAGAAAAATCATATTTTGATCCTAATGCTTTTAAAATTTATGCTTTTGACCCCGAACCTTTTCCAACATTACAATTTGGCCCTCCAAACTTTCCATTAGTTACACTTTGAACCCTAAATTCCCAAAAAGTGCATAAACTCTCCAATATCCGAAAATCATCAAATTAATTCCAAATTGCACAAAAATTAGTTATTTCTTTTTTTCCTAACCTTGGGAGTCTAAAGGAAAATTTTCAAAAAAAAAAATTTTTCTTTTTTTCAAATTTTTATTATTATTTTTTTTACAAAGACTACGGATTTTTATCATTTTTTATTGTTTAAAAAAAAAACTGAACATTTTTTTAATGCTTTAAACTATGATTAAAATAAATACTAAAATTCAGGATTTTAAAAATGATCACATATGAGCGACGACACACAATATTTTCACTATAAAGTACTTATAGCAACGATTCACAATGTCGTCACTAAACGGTTAATAATTTAATATAAAATCCTATATGTTATTATTATTTTGGTCACATATCAACGATGACACACAATATCATCGCTATAAAGTACTTATAGCGACGATTTACAATGTCGTCGCTAAACGGTTAATAACTTAATATAAAATCCAATATGTCATTATTATTTTGGTCAAGTATCAATAACGACACACAATATCGTTATTATAAAGTACTTATAGCAACAATCCAAAATGTCATTGTTAAACGGTTAATAACTTAATATAAAATCTTATATGTTATTATTATTTTGGTCACATATCAACGACGACACACAAAATCGTTGCTAAATAAAATATATTAGCGATGGAACTAATCGTCGCTAATATAAAATCATATTTGTTATTATTATTTTTGCCACATTTTTGCAATGACACACAATGTCATTGCAAATAAATAACAATTAATGACGACTATTGTTGTCACTGATATAAAAAATTAATTTACAATGCCAATCTTGTTGCTAAAAAGTATATATTCGTTGCAAATAGATCTCCCATTTTAAGCTCCATCATATTAACGACGACCTATAGCGCTATTGTTAATTTGTTTTGAAAATTTGCGATGACAATAATTTGTCGTCGCTAATGCTTACTTATTAACAACGATTTTTAGGTTGTCGCTGAAACTTTAGTCGCTAAAGGCTAAATTTCTTGTAGTGGCATGACTTACAAGATTTTAGGCTATATATATATATATTCTTTGAATTGTGGCAATTGCAACCATAACTTCTCAATTCTCAACTCTTCTATATAGGAGTGAGAAATCAAGAGAGAGAGAAAACATAGCCTTGTTTTGTTCTCTTGTGTTTTTGGCAGCTATGGAACAAAAATTAACAAATTTAGGGAGCTTTCTTCCAGTGCCTTGTGTTCGATCAAGAGCTAGCGAAGGACCCACTTACTATGGTGCCACCAAGATATGTACGTGTGGATCAAGACCCTCCAGTCGTATCTAATACCTCCTCGTTACCTCAAGTCCCAGTCATCGACATGCAAAGCTTACTTTCCAAGGATCTCATAGTCATGGACACAGAGCTAGAGAAGTTGCACCATGCTTGCAAACACTGGGGTTTCTTCCAGGTACAAGCATATATATATATATATATATATATATGTATATGTATCTCCCACGAATGGTATTAGCAGATATTAATTTTTTCCTTCTTTTTTTAATAAAATATGCGATAGATTTTATTCATATATATGTTTAAGAAGCATTTACATCAGCAACTAAGGAAGAGAGGAAAATCCTCCAACCAAAAAAGATTTTGATCTAAAGACTTGGCCTTTAAAGCTAATCAGGGCCGGTTCCGGGGTAAGCCCCGCAAGACCCTGAGCTTGGGCAACCCCCCACCTAGGGCAACCACAACAGAAGAAAAAAAAAAAAAAAAGAGCTGGACCACAAAGGCCGAACTCTCACTCAATCTCATCTTCCTTAGTCTCTCTCTCTCTATGTATCTCTCACTCATTCTCACCCTCTCCGTGCTCACGTCTCTACCAGACCACCACTGGTATCTCTCTCTCATCTGATGAAAGGTTGGTCATCGTCTTTAGTCTACAACTCTTCAATAATTTTCTTTTTTTCCTTTCCTTTTTTATTCACTTGTTTCTTTTGTCTGTGGCTGTGCTTTCTTGCTCTTCGGAGGATAGCTGACAAAGAAGAATTGTAACTTGGTAGCCGAGTCTAGACTTTGATGGAATGATGGGTTTGATACCATTTATTAATTGTGAATGAGACAAAATGAGAAACTTACTTTACTGTGGAATGGTCCAAACTAATTTTTATTGAGAAATGGAATGGTCCATTTCAATCGAACTAATTTTTTTATTGTTAAACAACCAAACTACTAGTCCCACATTGGGACGTGGTTGGGTGTGTGAGTAGTTTATATGCGATTCCGCGCACAAAAATGTTGCTTAAGCATTTTGGTGTGGCGTGTTGCTTGATCGAAAAAAGCATGTTGCCGCGTGTTCCAAAGGGCGCCCTTTGGGGCAGTCCCACATCAGGACGTGGTTGGATGTGTGAGTAGTTTATATGCGATTCTGCGCACCAAAATGTTGCTTAAGCATTTTGGTGTGGCGTGTTGCTTAATCAAAAAACAACCAAACTACTGATGCCCATTACTACATTAGTTCATGTCTTATGGAAAAGACCCACTGGAACTAATTATCAATTTATATAGCCCATTTGATAATTTGAAAGGAAAAAAAAAAAAAAATTTTAAATTTAAAATCTTATTTTTATATAATAAATTTATACTATACCATTTAAACTAGGAAGACATTATACACCTAGGATTATGAATTTGTATTATTTGATTTTGCAATTGGTATCAATTGAAGTATATGTTGGAGAAAATTAAGGAGAAGTTCATTTATTCATTTATTTATGTAATTCAAGTTAAAAATGTTGATTTTGCATTATTTTTTTTTAATATTATATAACTAGTAGGCAACCAAAATTGAGACAGACTTGGACAACCCAAATCTCGGGGCCGACCCTGAAACTAATAAAGAAGCCGGTTTGTTACTATGGTGGGACACAAGACTAAAATACAAATTGCGAAAACTTGAAGTCTGAATCTGCGCATCCCGCACCAGGTGTTCCACATTTGAAGGGAGGAGGCTCTTGAAGAGAGAGCATTAGAAATCGCAATTGACTCCACTTTGATTCATGGAGTTTTATTATCTCTTTTTATTTTTTGGCCACTTCCTAGCTAGGCTACAATCAGGGCCGGCCCTGGGGTAAGCCCAGCAAGCCCTTGGGCTAGGGCAACCCCCCATCCCAGGGCAACCAAAAGGGAAAAAAAAAATTTATACATATACATCCAAAAAAAAAAAATTGTATTTATAAAATAAAATTTTTATTAGAGGGCAAAATAAAAAATAATCATAATCCAATGGGAAAAATAATATTTAAAAGACAAAAAAAAAATATTCAAGGGCAAAAATAAAAAATAATCATAACTCATAAACCAATTACCAATACATGGGAGGGCAAAAAAAATATCCTAAGGGTAAAAATAAAAAATAATCATAACTCATCAACCAATTACCAATACACGGGCCACTTGGGTATTCGGCCTAGTGGTAATCTCCCTTCCCAAAAAGCCTCACTCCTCTATGAGAGTGTGGGTTCAATCCCCGGGGTCTTCAAATATTCATATGTGTGAGTTTAGATTAGAATTACTATCATATCTTAAAAAAAATAAAATAAAAAATAAAAAAATTACCAATACACGGGAGGGTAAAAAAAAATTCAGATGGCAAAAATAAAATATAATCATAAAACACCCAACAGAGCAACATATCTAAGCTATAAACCAACAGATCTAACCAAAACTAAACCAAAAATAAAATACAAAAATAAAAAAAATACAACCGGCAAAACACAACTTTACAACCGGCAAAACCAAACGTGTAAAAAAAAAAAAAAAAAAAAATCCCTAAATCACAATCTAGAAAAATCCCAAATCACACAAAAAACTGAAGGAGGAGCAGCCGAGCAGTAGTCAGCCACCGCCATGCGCAAGGCACGCCGCACGCAGACGCACGGCGGCATCTCACGTGGCACGCCTCATGGTCGAACTCTGGTATTGCTCTCTCTCTCTCTCTCTCTCTCTCTCTCTCTCTCTCTCTCTCTCTCTCTCTCTCTCTCTCTCTCTCTCTCTCTCTCTCTCTCTCTCTCTCTCTCTCTCTCTCTCTCTCTCTCATAGATGTTGTTTAGTGTTTATTGAAATTTTATGCGAGTGGCTTCAGTTTTGTTTTGTTTGCTTTTACTGGGGTCTGGCCGTCTGGGGGCAGTTTTGTTTTTAACTTTTTATGCACAGATGCATTGAACTGGTTTGCTTTTACTAAAAAAGACAATTAATTCAAATCATGTTGTACTGGTTTGCTTTTATGCATTGCACTTTTTATGCATGATTTGACTCGGATTGTTTTTATACATTGCACTTTTTCTTTTCTTTTTTCTTTTTTTATAAAAGACAGATGCATTGCACTGGTATGCTTTTACCGGGAGATGGGGACAGTGGTGGGTCATGTGCACGTGCACTGACCCGTTTGCTTCCTACTTTTTTTTTTTTGAATTTTTTTTACATTTTGACCATATTGTGATTTGTGTGAGAGTTGTAGTGTTTGTGTTTGTGAGTATTTATTTTATATTTATTTGATATTTTGAATATTGTGTTATTGAATTATTTGAGATTTTGAATGTTGTGTTATTGAGTATTTATTTGCGACTTTAAATGTTATATTGTTGTATGTGAATGTTGTGTGGTTGAGTATTTATTTAAGACTTTAAATGTTGGTCGGTGTGATATAGTTGTGTTTGTATTGACCGAATAATGTAGTATTATTTTTATTCTTTGGATGAGAGTTCTGTGCATTAAATTTATTTATCTGTGTTGTGTTTTTATTTTTATTTTTTTATGGGAGCGTAATAGTGTTATTAACACTAAAACATTTTTTTAGTTTAAAACTATTAAACCTAAAATAATATTAATAGGTATTAGTTTAGATTTTTAGGAGTGTAATATAATTTTTTATTATTTGAACGAGATTGTAATATCATACAGGTTGTAGGTATTAGGTAATTTTTTTGAGTCAGATTGTGCTAATTATAAAGTACCATAACCGGTTAAAAGTACAATATAACCTTGATTTTGTATTAAAAAAAAAAAAAAATTGGACATAATAAATAGGGCAACCAAAATTACGTCGAGGCTAGGGCAACCCAACTCTCGGGGCCGCCCCTGGCTACAATGAATAAAAAGGAATAATAGAATACATTAAAGCTAGAATTTGATGAGTATATATACACGTGTGTGTTGTTTATAAATTTACTAAATCGAATTGATTATTATCACTATTTTTAAATAGATGGAGATTAAACAAAAATAGAAATAGTTTTTTTAATATTTTATTAATGTCTTTTAGGGTTCAAAAGGTAGAATGTCTTTAAATTTTAGTTCCAAACCATTTTTTATTCAAAAACAGAAATTAAAAACGACTTTTTTTTATTATGAATGAAAAGAAGTGTGATGAAAATTTAGACAGAATCAATAATTTGGGTTATTTTCAAAATTCAATGATTTCTAATTTGAGATTAGAAGATTAGAAGACTTGTTTAATTTTAACTCAAAGTTCATGTTTTGTATTTTTCTCTCCTTTTTTGGGGTACAATAAGGTGAGGAACTTTGTCGGGGGTTTCAAACCCAAGCTCACCTCTAATAGAAACATTGTTAAAAAAAAAAATAGAGCATTCATTAAAACTACGATAATTACACTATTATGTAATTTTAAGGTTAATGACAAATTGAATTGGACAGAGTTTGGCTACAAACTAATTTGTAGCCAGCTTACTACAACCCACTACGTGACAACTAATAAAATCATCCATGTGTACTTTAGTTACATGACCTATTTAATAAGTCATATGACTTCATTAAATAATACATATAGATGGTCTTATAAGTTGCCACGTAGTGGATTGTAACAAACCAGCTACAAACTAACTTGTAGCCAAACCTTGATTATATTGAAGAAAGCTACCAACTTATTGAAGGTTGGGAAAATCCCTCGAGAGCAAAAGGCATTTGATTTAACTATTGTGTACAACATCTCTCTCACATGGGATACATCAAATACCATCTCATGAGAGGGTCAATGATGGAATTAAATCAAAATAAAAGGAGCATTTCAATTTTCAATTGCTTAGATTATTATGATCCTTTTCTTATTCTCTCTTTAATTTTCGGTTTTAACCCAAATACAAATTGGTTATTGCAGTTGATAAACCATGGGGTGAGCAATTCATTGATGGAGAATGTAAAGTCAGGCATTCAAGAATTCTTTAATCTTCCAATAGAAGAGAAGAAGATGTTTCGACAACACTCAGGAGATGTAGAGGAATTTGGACAGATCTTTGTTGTGTCCGAGGAGCAGAAGCTTGATTGGGCAGACTTGTTCTACTTGACCACACTTCCAGCCCATTTGAGGAAGCCCCACTTGTTCCCCAAGCTCCCTCTTCCATTCAGGTTCTCTCTTTCTCTCTCTCTCTCTCTCAAACACACATGACATCACAAATTTTTCGTGATAACTATATACATACATATTCACATATGTCAAGAGTTTTGTACCTCAACTAATATTAACCGGTGACCTCTTATATAAGGAGAATCAGGGTTCAAATCCCTCTCGCCTAATTATCAAATTATAAAAATAACAATAAAACATACATAGACATGGACACATACATTTTTACATATAAATAGTAATTTGGTATCTCAAAAAGAGAGAAGAAACATATAAATAGTAATTTTGTATCTCAAAAGTTAAGAAGAATAAATTTTAAATAATTTTTTTTTAATATATAAAGCTAAAGTAATATTTTTTATTGATATTTAAAAATAAGAAAATTTCTTCTTAAAAAAGAAAAAGGAAAAAGTGTACAATGTTTTTACTAGCGTACGTCTTTCTTGGACTAGTTATCTTACCTCTGCCCCTTCATTTAGCAGCCAAAAAGGAAATGAAAAATAAAAAATAAAAAAGAATCCTCACCAATGATAGTTAGCTTTCCGAGCGGCAGGGTAAGGGTCAAGGTAAATATCTCTCAACTATTCACCCAAGGGAATTATGATATTTGAAATATGGATTTAAACCACAAATGTTTATAATTAATATGCTAATTCAAGATTAAATTTCAATATTTATCACTATATCCAAAGTAGTGTTTAAATTAACATGTTAATAAAAATAATCTTGAATTGGATTGTTGATTGTTGATTGTTGATTGTATAAAAAAAAGTTTAAACCTACATGGGCAATAGTCTCAACTCTCAAGTCTCAACCTGTAGACAACTGCTAATCATAGTGTCTGTCTAACAAATTAATTAAATTAATTAAATCAATTGTCTTTGGAAATTAAAGTGCTCAAATTTTGGTTACCCTTTTACTAATGTCTAAGCCGATTAATGTTCTTTGCATATTGTAGAGATACCTTGGAAGCTTACTCATGTGACTTAAAAGCTCTAGCCATGAAAATCCTTGACCTCATGGCAAAAGCTCTCAAAATGGAAGCTACGGATATGAAAGCATTGTTTGATGAAGGTTTTCAATCCATGAGGATGAACTATTATCCTCCATGTCCACAGCCAGAGCTTGTTATTGGCCTCAATCCTCACTCTGATGCGATTGGCCTAACAATCCTCCTACAAGTCAATGAAATGGAAGGTCTCCAGGTAAAAAAAGATGGGATGTGGATTCCAGTGAAACCCCTACATAATGCTTTTGTGGTCAACATCGGAGATATTTTGGAGGTACGTAGATTGCCCAACATTTTTTTAGAACTTAAAAAATTCTTGCCCATTTGTATAATTCATAATTGACTTTCTAGAGGTCCTAATCAACTTTGAAATATATGGATATTGTCAAAAACCAAAGCAAGGGTTACTACTGGTCCAAATATTTAGAATGCTTTTGTCGTTTGGATAATGTTACTAATTTGTACAAATTCTATGCACATGACTAATCCTCACCATTGATTTGGAAAAAAAAAAAAAAAAACAAATATGAGAACTAAATGTAAGGGAGAAGTATTGGCTATTTATGACTCTTTATTTACAACTTATTAATTTTTAAAACTTTACTTTTTCTAATACTTTTCCTTAAATTATTTTTTTAAGTCTAATAAACCAATGAAAATAAACTCTTCCAAAAGATTACAAGCGCTCAAACTAGTGAATTGTAAGTTGTAATGTATTATATGGTTTGCCAGATTGTAACGAACGGTATATACCGTAGCATCGAGCATCGAGCAACGGTAAATTCAGAGAAGGAAAGACTCTCTATAGCCACATTTTACAACCCAAAGCTAGATGGAGATATGGGACCGGCACCAAGCCTTGTCACTCCAGAGACACCGGCATTGTTTAAAAGAATAAGGGTTGCAGATTACTTCAAGGGATACTTTTCACGAGAACTCCAGGGGAAATCTTACCTCGATGTCATGAGGATCCAAAATGAGGAAGAGAAAGGCATTTGAATTATAGAAATGAGTACCCATTAAATACCTTACAAGGAAATAAATGTCACATGATAATAGTTTATGTGAGTGCTGATTATTGGCTCGTCTTTTTTTCTTTTCTTTTCTTTTTTCTATTAATGAATGAATGGATTGTCCCTTCAAATTCGTACTAAGTATGAATAATCACTACGGTGACCCAGTAACCGAATCAAGTTTTTTCTTTCTTCTTTTCGGTTTTGGTGCTGTCTCGCTGCAATTTTCCCTTCTTCGACCAGGTCGACTTCCTCAGTAACTCATCTTTGTGTCTCGGCATCCAAATCTAAGTTCTTGTTGCTGATGTTTGTGTTTTTTGTGATTTTTGCTCAGTTTTGCTAGGTTTTCTCTTGTGATGAGATTGGGCATGTCTAACCCATCACCTCCACTACATATTTTCTTTGATTATCAATAAAATTCTATTGTTAAAAAAAAAAAACTAATTAATGAAATGAATGTTTACAAAACAACTAATTAATCTGTTGCCCTCGAATTGCCATCAATTTAACTTAACATAGTATCATACATTTCACAGTTTATTATAGTAGACATTTCGATCACCACATTTTACAACCCGAAACTTGACAGGTAGACGGAGAAACGGTTAGCACAAGCAAGTAGATAGGCTGATACCCCACCCACCCCATAATAAATGCATTCTTGATCTTGAGGATTGAATATTAGGAAAGCCATAAAAGTTTAAAATTTTAAGGTAAAAATGTATTATTGGTCCTTAAATTTACACATTGTAGTATCTAAATGAGTAATTGTGTTCCTCAAATTTCAAAAAGGAACTCTATTGGTCCTTTTGTTTAGTTTTGTTAATTTTCTTACATACGTGATTAACGAAACGATGAGGTGGCCTATGATATTTTTTTAATAGTTGTCTTTTAATGTGTTATAGCAGTTAGACCTGGGGTGAGTTGTGGCGTCATTAAAATAGATGAGTTCATCATTGGTCTGCTAGCAACATAAACAATAAAATTACCAGAATTAGACGAAATGATCAATTATGATCGTTTCTTGAAACTTTAGGAAATAAAATCACTCATTTGAAGTGTTAGAGACTAAAATCGTTCAACATGTAAATTTTAGAAACTAACAATTAATATGTATTTTGGCCAAATTATAAATGCAAAATTGAACATCAACCGCATTGAGGAGTTCCCTATGGCCAACCTTATAAAAATGGCATTTAATTTTAAGATGGTAATACCGAACAAACTAAACTTTCCAAGCTCGCTAAAAGATTGAATCGAATATTGATAGCAGATGCAATCCTAAGAGGTAGCTCAACTGATTTGGTCTTGGGTGTACTCCCCAATCGTCATTAGTTCGAGTCTCCTCAAGACCACCTACCCAAAGCAAAACCTTGTGTCTATTGTGGTACACGTGCTAGTAGGGTATTGCGTGTCCTCTGAGATTAGAAGAAGTGCGCGTATCTACAAAACACTAGTCCAAATACCCAAAGTTATCAAAAAAAGAATATTGATAGCAAATGCCAAAATGCTTTACAACCCAATGGCATGCCATCCCTATATGGGGCAATTACATCAAAAAAGGGTTGGAGAAACGGGACATAATGGTCCCCAAAATGGATTCTGTCATACATGGCATACAATGGTTAAATCTTATGTACATTTGGATTAGCCTTTTATTAATTTATTGAAAGTGAATATAAATACAATTGTACCTAACAAAAGTGAGACTTTAATTTAAACAAATTTTTTTTTTTTTTTAAATAATGCACATGGTTCACATAAAATAAGCTTTTTAAATTGTAGGTGGAATGTATTTTGGTTTGTGCAGGCTCTAATGCCATAGTTTACAATTTCATATAAAATGATCTTTTTAAATTGTGGATGGACTGTATTTTGGTTTATGCAGCTCTATTGCTCTATTGCCGGCAGGGGCTTGCCCATTGGCCCCATAAGATTTAACTATAGACTTTCGCGTACAAGACTCAACTAATAGATACTGAATAAGTAAAAATAAAAATAAAAATGTTAGTGTCCTTCTCACCTTTCATGCCTAAATTTTGGTTTTGCTTCTCATTTTTTTCTTCTCACACTATTTTGTGCCATAAGAATGCTAATGGTCCTACATCACGTAATATAGAAAAAGTACAAGAAAAGACTAAAGACAGTTTGGAGAATTTAATTTTTAATTTTTTAAATGTTTTGGTACATGTCATATTAAATATTTATTTTTTTTATTTTTTTTACTGGTCTAAGTCGGATTAAGTAGTGACACGTACAAATTTTGTTAGATACCTAGGATGCAAAGTTATTCGAAGTGGGCAGAAGGATATAAGGTGTAACATTTCATTACTTTAGGAAAAAAAAAAAAAAAACTTTTGATAAATTATGGATTAAAAACGAGCTTGGACAAAGCAATATTTCTACCAAATTTTTATTTAGTGGCTCATATAGGAATATTTTTAAGCATTTACCAAATTATTCTCGCAAGTAACTTTAGGGATACATTCATTTTCACACACTTTATTGAAATGATAGTTATAAAAGTTAAGTAGTAATGGTCTACCTAATGGTCATAATAATCTACTCCTTAGAACCTATCACTCAAGCCTGATGTGTTAATACGCGGACTGTTGCCAGGACCACAATTGACAAATACCAATACGTTCTTCTAGCTGATTCTTTGACCATTGAACAACAGATATATCTCAAAAAGAAAAAACAGATCATCAAATGCATAAATAATTTCTGCTAAAGTGTGATGTAATGGTACAGTTATTCAAACTTCAGACCAAGAAAGTACTGTTATTCAAACCTACCATTGACACATTAGCCATAAATAAATAATATTATAGACTTGATTACGTTACGCACGTAAGGACAATCCTAGATTAGCTATTGAACATTAAAAGAGAAAAGTGATTAGAGGATAATTTCTCCAAATTTGATTGGAGGTCAACTTTATCCTTCTCCTAATCTATTCATATTTTACCATACGTAAACCTCACAATCGTGTAAGACTACATTATGAGATGGGATATGTATATATCTAATGAATAAAATACATTTTCATAAACTATCCACAATTTGTGAGATGGATGATGCAGATTTTATATGCATAAGAATCATGAGAAACCTTCTCCTAATTATAAATTCAAAAAAAAAAAAAAACACAAAGTATCCATGGGGGTGAATTGAATTTGAAACCTCCGAGTTTACATCACGCCACAGACCAATAAGTCCACCACTTTGGTATCTATGGGGGTTAAAAATATAGTTATATAATGTAAAAAAAATTATTTAAAAAATTGTATGTCTTCTTTTTAGATGAAAATAACCCAACCAAAACAAAACTTTAACCAGCAAACCAAAAAAAAAAAAAAAGATAAACATACCGTTTAACCCACAAAATTTATACCTGCTGCCCACCACAACTTGCATCAAGCCACTTCAGTTTATGATTAAAAATATTATAAGATTTCATTGTATTTGTATACTATTTGGAAAATAATGCAAAAGAGAATAGTTCTTCTATGGGCAGTGAACACAAAAAATTCTTACAACATAAACAATGTAAGAGGTGTCAATTCAAAATAAATATATTACACCTAACTATTGGATTAATCATTAATGTGAAAGTAACCCATACCGTATGCATTAAAAGAATAAAACGTCTTTTTCTATTCAATTCTATAATTCTATTTAACTAAGAGAGGTTTGTCACCAATTTAGCCAAAAAAATAGAGGTTTGTCGACAAAAAATTCAAATATGTTAAATTGTTAACATTATTTGTTTGGTAGCTAGTCCATCTTTGTTTTTTGAAGACAAGCGTAATTCTATAGTACTCATATGGGTACCGTATCTCTAATAAATAAAATCTCACATTAATAGTACCAATGTATCACATTATGGTACCTACCTCACATATAATGATATCTACCATTTTTATTTATTATTTAAATTAATATATATAAAAAATCAGATGGTACCAATATCATATTAGATAATATCATTTGATGGTACCAATTGAGTGGGTACCATACCCACAAAAAGAGTGTGGATATTATAAAATGACCCTAAAGTCAAATGTAATTGTATAATTTATCTAGAAATAAAGTGAAGGCGGCCAAGAGCATGTAGAAAAATCAAAACTGGGGAAGGGAAGTAGGTTTCTTAAGAAAAATTGTGAACTCAACAGTCCTTGTAGGATCTTTTCAAATCTAGTTGTATAGTATTAAAATCACGGTTCTCCATTCAGGAGCTAAGACTTCAAGCTCTTTCTCTTTGAGTTTTATTGGAGCTATGGAACCAGAAGTAACGAGGTTGGGGAGCTCTATCCCTGTTCCTTGGGTTCAGGAGCTGGCAAAGGAGACACCAAGCAAAGTCCCCCCGAGGTATGTGCGTTTCGATCATGAGTCTCTTCCTATCATATCCGACACCACTTCTTTACCACAAGTCCCAGTCATCGACATGCAAAGGTTGTTTTCTACTGAATTTATGGACTCGGAGTTGGAGAAGCTTCACCATGCAAGCAAGGAATGGGGTTTCTTCCAGGTGATCTCTCTCCCTCTCATAATATTTGTCACAAATCTAAATCTAAAATATCATGATTCAACTAAAATTGGTGGTTGAAAAAAGAAAGAGAAAGATGAGAATTTTTTTTTTTTTTTTTTTTTTTTCTCTTTACGATAGAAATTCGAATATAAACTTATACACATGTATATTTTAATTAAGGTTGTGATTGATGAAAAAAATCACAGAATGCAAAAACTTTTGACATGATTTTGAACCAAACACAACTTGCCACTTCAACTAATGGTCAAATTTGGTGTGGAAACAAATGTGTCCATGATAGTTTTAAATAACTATTTCAATATTACATATTTACATATGTGAGTGATTATGCAATATTCTATGAGTATAATAAATGCATATTCCTTCCTCTCATATTAATAGTGAATTTCATTAATTAAATTCATTGAAAGACCCATCATTTATGTAAGAGAAAAAATACACATTGGATAGTATTCCGAATAATTTTCCATGTTTTGCGCAGTTAATAAATCATGGGGTGAGTACTTCATTAGTGGAGAAAGTGAAAGCAGGCATTAAAGAATTGTTTAATCTGGCGATGGAAGAGAAGAAAAAGTTATGGCAACTACCAGGAGACTTAGAGGGATTTGGACAGGCCTTTGTCGTGTCCGAGGAGCAGAAGCTTGATTGGGGTGATATGTTCTACATGCTCACACTTCCAACCCGTTTGAGAAAGCCCCACTTGTTTCCCAAGCTCCCTCTCCCATTCAGGTCTCTCTCATTTCTCTCTCTCTCTCAATAATTGGTACCTCTTTTATTTTTACTGAATCAATATTTGGTATTTTTTTTATCTAATTAATCGTTCGGCTATAAAGTGATGCACAATCGCCAATAAGATGAAATGAAAAAGACAAGCCAAACGTGCGAAAATGATGACAAAAAAGCTTGTTGAAAGTTTTTTTTTTTTTGCTAAATACAAGTTTTTTTTTTTATGACAAAAAAGCTTGTTGAAAGTTGAAACTTGAACATCAGTATCATTAAAGATTGTGTGGTCCTCGTCACCCAAGTAAAATTTGTCAAGAATGCTTTAGAAGGATTATAAGTAAAGATGGAAAATACTTTACTGCCCTATATCAACTACACTAATAATCTACTGTTAATTTAGGGAAAAAAAAAAAAAAAACTAAAATCTTCTTGCACATTGAATTTTTACAACGATTTTCTCTTTAATTTCGTACTTTTTATTTTGGAAATTAACTTTTTTTACCCTTAACTCACACCATATTTATAATGTTCCCCCAAATTTTCAATTTGCTCAATACATACCTCAATTTGAAAGAATTTTATCAAATGCCTCATGCTGTCTAAATTGAGGGTTAAATGGGATGAAAATTGAGTATAATTACAAAATTACTATCATTAGTTGTAATGAAAATCTATAATTTTCATATAATTTAACTTTAAATTTAGACGGTAGAGGTTATATTGATACGATTCTTTCAAATTCGAGTTCAGTAGAACAAATTGATAATATGAAGGGGACATTGTAAATAGAATGAAAGTTTAGGATTGAAAAGTGCAATTTCCCTTTTCTTTTTTAATAATTTGCATGGTTTTAAAAACCAAACCGGGAAGAGAACCGAAAAAGAGAGTGGTTCCCGTACTAGTGGTCCGACCGGTGGTCAAACCGGTGACGTTATAAATAATTTAATTAATAATTTTAAAATTTTATAAATAATTAAATAAATACATAAAAATTTGTAACTAATAATATTGGGTTAACAAATATATAGAAAATTTTAAAATGTTTGAAAAAAATGTTTATGCTTTAAAGATGCATGATTGCTTTGAATAAAAAAGTTTGAAAAAAAATATTTAAAATTTTAAATATATTTATGCTTTGAATAAAAATGTTTGAAAAAACATAGGATTTAATTTAAAACTTCAAATAAATTTTATAACCAAGCCCAAGCCAAAAAGCCCAAAGTTGTAAAAACCCACCTCACACAGTCATACCCCACATCTACACCCCCCTAGATAAAATGTAAAACCACACAAACCCAAATTCTCTTGCACTTCTCCTCTGCTGCACTCATAGAGAGAGAGAGAGAGGACGACACAGTGAATGTCAAACCCGAGACTTGACACTACCGCCACCGACCAAGTCTTTGAAATTCCGGCGACTCCACCGGGAGACGTACGGAACAACAACGCCTACTCCGTTGGATCTTACTTCTCTTCGACTGCATCGACGGCTCTGATCATCACGTCTTGGTACCTCTCCAACATCGGAGTCCTCCTCCTCAATAAGTACCTCCTTAGCTTCCACGGGTACCGATACCCGATCTTCTTCACAATGCTCCACATGATCTCCTGCTCCGCCTATAGCTACGCCTCCATCAACTTCCTCGATCTCGTTCCTCTCCAGCACATCCACTCAAAACAATACCAAAACCGGTTCAACCGATCCGGTTTGCGGTTTTCACGGTCGAACCGCCGGTTTCCGGTTTTTTGCCACTTTTTCCTAATTTTCGGTTTTTTCAGAGAACTGAACCGGATAGAACACCGGTTCGCTGTTGAACCGGCTGGTCCGGTCCGATTTTTAAAACCATGATAATTTGTGATTAGATTAGATATTGAATTTGTTAGCTACCAATTCAAGGCTTTTTATTGCTAATAAGATTTAATAATAATTCATCGAGTTTTTTATAGTAGTTTTCAAGTAATAGAAACATACTTCAATAGTTGCAAGGAAATTATACTAAAATTTTCATAAATTTATTTTTTCCAAGCTAAAGATTGTAAATCACAGAACACCATTGCGGTAATTTGTAATGTAAACAATTTAAAACTATACGCTATTAAAGATTAGAGAGCAATCTTAATCATGTTCAAGTAAGGAAGTGAACCAATTTGAGTCATGTACATTATAATGTTGCACTGAGAATCAAAAGGCCAACAAATAAAGAATATGTTGCCTCGTGGCTCACAATATGGGCAGTCTTTCAATCTAAAAATAAAAAACTATGAACTTTCACTCATGACAAATAGGCAAGCAGCATGCCAGCATTGTCCACTCAGAATAAAGCTATATCAACTTCTATCTCCCAATTACCAATTCCTTCACATGCAGAGATAACTTAGACGCTTATGCAGCAGAGCTTAGAAACCTTGCCATGAAGATACTTGAAATGATGGCAAAAGCTCTAAGAATGGAACATAATGACATAAGGAGCCTGTTCGAAGATGGGTTTCAGGCAATGAGGATGAACTACTATCCTCCATGCCCACAACCCGAGCTTGTGGTTGGCCTCAATGCTCATTCAGATGCTGTTGGCCTAACAATCCTCCTCCAAGTCAATGAATTGGAAGGCCTCCAGATAAGGAAAGATGGGAGGTGGATTCCTGTCAAACCCCTCCCTAATGCTTTTATTGTCAACATTGGTGACATTTTGGAGGTAAATACCAAATTTTCGAATAATTATTTAACATTCCAATAATAATACTTTCTCCTCTCTCTCACATAAAAGTGTCACTCTCACTTATATACTATGATTCATTTGAGAGAAAGATATATTATTCCCAAGTATTCAATAAGAATAAGTCTTGGACCACATAAAATTTCATAACTTTTAACACAACTTGTTGAGGTATGTTGTGTTGATTCGTAGAAAACAACGGGTATTTCAGTAGTGGTGGACCCATGTGGATTGATTATTAACCATTCACAAGTTATCACAATAACAAGATGTGATAAAAATTATGCAATTTTATATGGTCCTAAACGGATTGATTCAATAATTTCTTAAATTTCCATCTTATCAAGAAGATAGGTATTAATGCTAATAGGGAGCAGCTTGAGTCCAGTACACAGGAGCACTGGAGCTAATCCTTTCCCTAAACATAATCAGACCTAGACCCACCAAATCATTGTGATATTAATTATTAAGTGCTGAATCTTTTAGGTGCTCAAAAGTCAAAACAAGACGAAAAAGAAAATAATTATCTAATTAATTGTTCTTTCTTTTCATTTGGATAGACTTATCTTGAATCAAACATAAGCTTGACCTATGAAATATTAAATAAATTATCAAATTAATTGGTTTTCCATGCATGGTTTGGCAGATTGTGACAAATGGAAATTACCGTAGCATAGAGCATCGGGCAATTGTTAACTCAGTACAGGAGAGGCTTTCCATGGCCACATTTTACAGCCCAAGCCTTGAAGTAGATATGGGTCCAGCACCAAGCCTTATCACTCCAGAGTCACCAGCATTGTTCAAGAGAATAGGTGTTGCAGATTATTTCAGGGGACTTTTCTCACGAAAACTCGAAGGGAAGGCATACATTGATGCCATGAAGATCCAGAATGAGGAACATAAATAAAGGCACTTGAGACATACACTTGTGTTTAAAAACTTGATGACTAGCAAATAATTAAGGAAATAAATGTAATAAAAACTATATTGTATGTGTGTGCTAGAGGCTTGTCTACTCAGTGTGGTTAAATGCAAGCCAGATTTATATAAAACGCAGTATTCATAATAAAATTATTTGTCACTATCACCATTACATATGGTTTTCTCAGACAGACCTTTTCAAATCCACTTTAGTCCTGTTATTGACTTGTTGTGATTAAATAAAGCTTTCTCTATTAACCATGTGAGAACTTTAGAAAAATATCTACAACACATGATAAAGCTTAGAAGAAAGGAACCTAATCCACTAAATTTGGCATTTTCTGCCATAGCAGCCCCCATTATCAACTGAAAACTTTCACCTATTCAAGCATAATATAAATGTAAGAGAGAGAGAGAGAGATCAAACATATTACAAGGTAATTTAATAAAAATAGAAGTTTTAGCATAACATCCACTATTTTCAAAATAGGAAAACAATATACAGAAATTGTTAATATGTTACATATATCGCTATGCTATGCGGACCAATAGCTTCATTCCCTATTTCATGACCTGAAGTATATTATAACCCTAAATTCCAACAGTACCTTTAAGTGATAAATTTGTCATGTATTATGTTGGAACAGAGCAAAATCCTTACAGGCATCATTGTTATCTCTGAACCTAACATTGACACACAAAAAATAAGAATTGTTAGGAAAGGCCTTAAGTTAAGAAAAGTGGCATATTAAAGGGTAACTACATCAAGATTTATGGTATGTTATTAACAGAAAGAAAGAGAATGGCAGAAGAAGGAATGAACCTCGACACAATTTATAACAGCAAAAAAAGAATTAGAGTTACTATCTAATGCAAAGCTAGGAGGTTGATGTAGCATTTTTTTTCTTCTGCAGTAGTCATAAATCAAACAAGTCTCATGTCAACATGCACACGAAAGTATGCACGTAATATTGGACCACTTGCTGGTTTGACGTGATGCTAGTATGCCATAAGGCCCATAACCACTATATCAGTTGTCTTGCCATTGTCATATCCCATTTATCAAGTAAAACAGGGTGTTTGATGGATTGTGATCCTTCATAAAAAAATGCTTTGTAAGATTATGCATTTTTTTTATAAGTAATAAAATTTTATTAAATAAAACTCGGTATACAAGACATAATCTAAAAAGAAAACTTCAAGAGAACGAATAACTATCAACGAAATCTAACAATGAACTAGAGACATGACTATGGGTAGCCTCTATCCAATCAAACAAAGTTCGTAGAAGGTTCATCTTCAATTTTACCATTGGCCTTTTGGACCCCTCGATAGCCCTCCTATTCCACTCCCACCAAACAAGCCACATAAGACACAAGGTACCGTATTCCAAACACCATCTCCTCGTCTACCTAACCGCCCCTTCCAGCACTCTAACACAGAAAGAACACCATCCAGCATAACCTATTGGACCCCCAAATAAACAAAACACTAGCAACCAAAGCTCACTAGCATACTTCACATCCATTCTACTTTCGCTTTATCAAATTTTTGAACTTAGTCAAGTGTTTTAACATAGAAACATTAGAAAGATTTCCATGCTCACATACTTAAATAAGCATTATCAAAATAACAAATCAAAGGCAAAATTTTCAAGTTACATGACTAATGAGTTCTAAATCAAATGGCATCTACTTCATTTATAAGAGCAAGGAGGGTGAGTTCTAAATCAAAATGGAAAAAGAGGTGCATTGTTTCACTTCGCCATGGAGAGGAATTGTCTATAGTTTTGTCAAGCTGATTTAAACAAGCCACAAAAAAATAAGTGCCAACAGCCATTATAGGCACATTCTTAACAAAAAAATGGCAACACCATTGTTCACTGTTCATCAAGCTAGAGTAAAAAAATTCTAGAAGTGGGACTTCAAATGGGACTTCAAAATGGTTTAGTATTCTTGCGATAATGAGAAAGGAAAAACTAAACCATACACCAATAGGAAATTAATAATGTCACAAATGATCAAATAACATTTTCTTATTCCTCTACAAACTAGAAGTTTTACCAAAAAGAGGAAACATGGTGATATCTAGCATGAGTGAAGACAGTCTATTTAAGTCCCAATAATATTGATCATGTGTACTGAGAAAGAAAAAAGGAACAAGATTTTAATCTAGAACTATGAAAGAAGTTAATCAGCAAGGACTGATCAATCTACCTTACCAAACTGCCTTTCGTATCCAGGAACTCAATCTACTCATAGCCTTTCAAGAAAATTACTTAAGTAATCGGTGGACGGTGGATAATGACTTGGTTAACAATATGTCAACCCACAGTTTCTTACCTGGTTCCTGGGAACCAATATATACAAAGTACTCAAAGTTTTCTAATTTCAAATGAATGACTCAACTATAATATGCATTAAACTGTCCACAGAAAATACAAAAGCACCTTATACCACAGGAAATTCATCTATATCCATGATCATGGGATGGCATTCATCCCCACACAGAGATCATTTGAGTAGTTTGTTGATTAAGCATATGGAAAAATTTGAATCTCCCTATTTCATTTTCTTTCTTTCTTTTTTCTTTTTTGGGTTGGGAGGGAGGGGGGGGTGTTACAATGATCCTAGGAATTTGCATCTTTATTCTTATACACAAAACATCTGCATAAGCATGCACCATAAAAGTAGAGAAGATAATTCATATAGCTTATTGAATATATAATTCCAATAATTTGACAAGTTAGGAGGATAGCATATGTCAGATATAACCATCCAGATAACATTTCCTTTCCATCATAGCATGTGCAATATACAAATTTTATCTTCAATGATGAACATATGCTACTTTGGACCAAGCACGTGCATGTGATACATCGGGTATAAATTAATGCTCTTCCTTACCCATCAAATTAAAACCTCTGTACCGAACATTTACACTCTTTACAATCTGTCTCCTATTTTATTTCACAACAGATAACAAGTACGCCTACTATGCAGTCAATTTAATTAGTCCATTTTGGGGCATACACTTAACACTACCCGGGGGCCATTCCAATCACCACCATCTCACTTCATTAATCACAGCACATGGAAGAATAGTGTAATTTCTCTCTCCATCTATCCCTTCTCTTATGTTTGAGAGATCTATAATCTATGGAAAGTGTTACTGTTCTTCTCTCTTCTACTTGTTTTACTCAAATTTACTCACTTTAACATAATAACTGTATCAATGTTCTTTGGGATTACAGGGATTAAGGTTTTATTGCATAAATCAAAGTAAATCTCCTGTAAAGTGTATACTAAATAATCTTGTCTGCTTGATACAATCTTAGAGCAGACTCAATGTACACATTGCAGAAGAGCCCAAATCCACATAATCAAAAAAGCATTAAGGGTCATAGCATCCAAAACACAACAAAGCAATGTCAAAATCAGAAACCCAACAAGCATCAAAAGCAGAGATTTCCACAGTACTAGCTGACAAGTAAAAATTAACCCAACAACAAAAAAAGGAGTTAGAAGGAAAAATCAAACCTTTTTAGCACAAACCATCTCTCAGGGAACAGAATCAACAAGTGACGAACGCCATGGCCAGCTTGGGCTTGGGATTGGATTGCTGGACACATCTTAAACACTAAACCCACAGCAAGAGAGAGAGAAAAAGAGAGGTATGTATGGAGGTTTAAGAAAAGTGAGGGAGGGCAGAGAGTGGTGGCACGAATCACGAGGATAAATAGTTAGAGTGAAAGAGAGAGAGTTGCTTTGTAATTATTTTTATTTTATTTTTTGGCTTTGGCGTATCCGAGGTAAGTTTGTTTGGTTTGAAAATGAAACCCCGCCCTTCTGCCTTTGAAATGGAAATCACAACTCACAACTCACAACTCACTACTCACAACCAACAAAAGACATAAACCTCTGTGGCTGTGGCTGTGGCTGTGGCTGTAGCAGTAGCTGTGGCTGTGGCTGTGGCTGTCCCTTTCTGGTCTCTTCTCACTCATTTTTTCATTGCATTCCAGGCGCGTACTTTGCACTTCCCAATCATAACTCAGAAGGGACAAACTATTTATTTTGTGCAAGTAACTAAGTTTTACCTTACTATTTCCTTATTCTAATACCAATAATGTTACGGACACAACAATTTCACAACAATTCTGAGTTGTCAAGTTGTAAATAGTAAATAATAAAATGAAATAAGTAATAGGTTTAAATGAAAACTAATAAAAACTTGCCAACGTGATATTGTTGTGAAAATATTGTGTCTATTCCAATACAATCAAGTTTATTACAAAACTTAAATGAACTCCAAATGGTTATAAAATAAAATAATGTACTCCAAACTATTTGTACCTAATATTTTATAATAATATATGAAGAGTAAGATTAGATATGTTTTTTTTTTTTTTTTTTTTTTTTTTTTTTTTTTTTTTTTTTTTTTTTTTTTTTTTTTTTTTTTTGGTAAATGTGAATCTTATTAAAAAGAAAGTAGGAGGAGATCTCTAGTTTATGCCTCTTTAATAGAGGGAGGAAAAGAGTCCAAATTACAACTAAAAATGAGTCACTGGGAGCGTGCAACCTTGGTTAACTCATGGGCCAACTAGTTTACATCTCACCTCACCCAAAGATGAGTACATAAATGAAATTACAAAGCTAATTCTAAAGAGTAAGATGTCTGGGCATGTATAAACCAGGAGCATTCTTCAATCTTGGATGAGAGGGTGTCGATGCAGACTTTGGCATCATTTTCAATGCAAATGTTGTTAAAGTTCTCTGATACATAAAAAAAGGAAAATATTATTTCTGCACCTACATCAAAAGTTGTTATTTCCGCACCATAACACATTTTGGTGCGGAAATAGTACTAGCCTAAAAATATATATATAACATAAAGCGATCCATACGCCTAGTATGTATATTGTGAAGAAGACTACTTGACTTTGACCCTTCTTTGTTTTTTTTTTTTTGGTAAATGTGAATCTTATTAAGAAGAAAGCAGGAGGAGATCTCTAGTTTATGCCTCTTTAATAGAGGGAGGAAAAGAGTCCAAATTACAACTAAAAATGAGTCACTGGGAGCGTGCAACCTTGGTTAACTCATGGGCCAACTAGTTTACATCTCACCTCACCCAAAGAAAAGTACATAAATGAAATTACAAAGCTAATTCTAAAGAGTAAGATGTCTGGGCATGTATAAACCAGGAGCATTCTTCAATCTTGGATGAGAGGGTGTCGATGCAGACTTTGGCATCATTTTCAATGCAAATGTTGTTAAAGTTCTCTGATACATAAAAAAAGGAAAATATTATTTCTGCACCTACATCAAAAGTTGTTATTTCCGCACCATAACACATTTTGGTGCGGAAATAGTACTAGCCTAAAAATATATATATAACATAAAGCGATCCATACGCCTAGTATGTATATTGTGAAGAAGACTACTTGACTTTGACCCTTCTTTGTTTTTTTTTTTTTGGTAAATGTGAATCTTATTAAGAAGAAAGCAGGAGGAGATCTCTAGTTTATGCCTCTTTAATAGAGGGAGGAAAAGAGTCCAAATTACAACTAAAAATGAGTCACTGGGAGCGTGCAACCTTGGTTAACTCATGGGCCAACTAGTTTACATCTCACCTCACCCAAAGAAAAGTACATAAATGAAATTACAAAGCTAATTCTAAAGAGTAAGATGTCTGGGCATGTATAAACCATGAGCATTCTTCAATCTTGGATGAGAGGGTGTCGATGCAGACTTTGGCATCATTTTCAATGCAAATGTTGTTAAAGTTCTCTGATACATAAAAAAAGGAAAATATTATTTCTGCACCTACATCAAAAGTTGTTATTTCCGCACCATAACACATTTTGGTGCGGAAATAGTACTAGCCTAAAAATATATATATAACATAAAGCGATCCATACGCCTAGTATGTATATTGTGAAGAAGACTACTTGACTTTGACCCTTCTTTGTTTTTTTTTTTTTGGTAAATGTGAATCTTATTAAGAAGAAAGCAGGAGGAGATCTCTAGTTTATGCCTCTTTAATAAAGGGAGGAAAAGAGTCCAAATTACAACTAAAAATGAGTCACTGGGAGCGTGCAACCTTGGCTAACTCATGGGCCAACTAGTTTACATCTCACCTCACCCCACCCAAAGAAAAGTACATAAATGAAATTACAAAGCTAATTCTAAAGAGTAAGATGTCTGGGCATGTATAAACCAGGAGCATTCTTCAATCTTGGATGAGAGGGTATCGATGCAGACTTTGGCATCATTTTCAATGCAAATGTTGTTAAAGTTTTCTGATACATAAAAAAAGGAAAATATTATTTCTGCACCTACATCAAAAGTTGTTATTTCCGCACCATAACACATTTTGGTGCGGAAATAGTACTAGCCTAAAAATATATATATAACATACAGCGATCCATACGCCTAGTATGTATATTGTGAAGAAGACTACTTGACTTTGACCCTTCTTTTTTTTTTTTTTTTTTGGTAAATGTGAATCTTATTAAGAAGAAAGCAGGAGGAGATCTCTAGTTTATGCCTCTTTAATAGAGGGAGGAAAAGAGTCCAAATTACAACTAAAAATGAGTCACTGGGAGCGTGCAACCTTGGTTAACTCATGGGCCAACTAGTTTACATCTCACCTCACCCAAAGAAAAGTACATAAATGAAATTACAAAGCTAATTCTAAAGAGTAAGATGTCTGGGCATGTATAAACCAGGAGCATTCTTCAATCTTGGATGAGAGGGTGTCGATGCAGACTTTGGCATCATTTTCAATGCAAATGTTGTTAAAGTTCTCTAGTACATAAAAAAAGGAAAATATTATTTCTGCACCTATATCAAAAGTTGTTATTTCCGCACCATAACACCTTTTGGTGCGGAAATAGTACTAGCCTAAAAAATATATATATAACATAAAGCGAACCATACGCCTAATATGTATATTGTGAAGAAGACTACTTGACTTTTACTCTTCTTTGTTTTTTTTTTTAATCCAAATTGGAGTGGTATGATTATTTTATTATTGTCATAGTTACATACTAGTAATATGCATGTGCGGTAAACTAATTAATTAAAAATTATATATAAATAAAAGAAAATATTTTATTATTAATTATATCGAAGCTATCTTAATAATTGGTGAGTCACTTTTTGATAGAGTTTCACCTAATTAAATTAACTATCTTACTAATTAAAGAGTTGCGTGTCAAAAACACATTAATTTTACAATTTGGACAAGTTTTACGATATATATAATTTAAATAATTAAAATAAAATAGTAATTTTTACTATAAATACTTGAAACTTTTAGTAATAGAATTTTAGTTGAATCAAAATTTTAATTTTCTTGAAACTTATGTAATAGAGTTTTACCTAGATTTATTCTAACAATTAATAAATCACTTCAAATATTAGTATTAGAGTTTAATCTAAAGTAAATTATCATAATAATTAATGAGAGGATAAACTTTTTTTTTTAATTATTAGAATTGAGAGTATAACCAGTAGAAATAAATTCAGGACAATCATTTATGTTGGACTGGGCTAACCCTGAATTTGACCCAGTAAGAACACTATGACTAAGCAGCCCAAGCCATACTGGGCTTGAAATTGTTTTGTGTCCAAGCCAATGTATCTTGGGGTTATTCAAAGCCCAAAAAAAAAGTCTTCCAGATTATACCAAATTAATAAACGAACTTTTGCCTAAACATTCATATAAACAAAACAAAAATAGTGCACGTACTATATATCATCTATTATATAGAATTAGTTGTAGTTTTCAAACAAAAAATTTAAAAAACAAAAAACAAAAAATATTATGTATCATCTATAATATAGAATTAGTTGTAGTTTTTAAACAAAAAAAATTAAAATATAGAAGTAGTTGTAATAAACGGCCTAATCAAAGTAGCAATAGTCTTTTTTTTTTTTTTTGATAAACAATAGTCAGTGACTGGGTATATGATCCATGGAGTCACTTTGTAATGCACGGCCAAAACAATATAGGAATAGTCAGTCAAATCCAAGCTTTTTAGGCTGGCATTTCTGATTTTATTAAACAATCGGTCCTATTCTATTAGGATTTGAATTATATCTTTGCTACTATTTTAATGGAAAGCAGATACACCTACTATATTCATAAGTCATAACCCATGAACACAACCAAAAGCATTGAAAGCAGTCAAATTTAGAAAGTTTCAAACTTTCAAAAAATAAAGATCAAAACTTTAATTGGATAATGAGTAAAACTTGAAATCAAAATTCAACTCCAATAACATAGACCAAGTGACCAAACCCTCTTTCTCTCTCTCTCTGTGTTTTCTTCTTCTAGACTGCAAAGACCTGGCCTTTTTGTTCATTCAAATTCTCCATGGTCCTTGTGTGTATAAATATTAAATAACCCTTTCCGGGTTTCTTTATCTGTGATCATCTCTGTCTCTGTGTGTGTGTGTGTTTTGATTTTATACATTCCACAGTGATAGGAAGAACTGTTTTTTTTTTGCTAAATATCAAACTTTCATTAACCAGAGCCCGAAATACAACTAAAATCTCTAAACCATACCTCTTCTAAAGGGGTTGGGAGATTGATAGGAAGAACTGTGATATAATAAAGTGAGAGATATCAAAAATGTTGGATTGTTATCAGCAGCTTGATGCTGGGCCTTATTACCAAGATTCCCTCCTAGCTCTTCAGGCTGATGTTCACCATGCCAATGCACTGTAAGCCCTCTATTATTTAATTTTTTTTTTTTTTTTTGAAAGAATAAAATTTGGTATTTAGACTTGATTGTGAAATGGGGCTTATTTGATGTTTGAATTTAATTGGGTTTCTATAAAATTTAGTAATAGGCTTCTGGTATTAATGTCTCTTTTTTTTTTTTTTTTTTGGTGATTATATTGTGGTTTTTGATAATTTGTTGCAAATGATTCTACTTCACTTTTTTTTGGTGCTGAAAATTTTCATATTATTGTAAACCCCAGAAGTGTTACATGACTGACTGGGAATTTTTCAGTTTGCCTCATTTTCTTTTTCTCAATTTTGGTTTTTTTATGTTAAAGCTTGGTTGTCTTTTTATATTAAAAAGTCGATTATGCATGCATTTTATTTGTTTGGGTATATACTAATTATAGAATGTGTATGGTATTATTGGCAAAGCGGGGATTTTAGATTGGGGGGCAAGCTTAAAGGACAATGTTAAAGCAAAACTAATTTGTAAAATATGTACTAATTTAATTAACAAAATGAATAAAAAATTGAACAAAACTTTAGTTGTTATACAAAATATAATGTTAATGTAAACTGTAATTCAGAAGGGAATAATTTTTTTTTTTCTCCTTCTTAAACTACATCAATACAAGGATCCCCTGGCTCTGCCCATGTTTGTGATGCCTATTCATTATACTCATATTGATTACTTGGGTTGTATCCCAATTCCTGGATTCTAATGCTAGTTTGAGTGATTGGCATGCTTTCAAGTTAGGCTTCAACTCTGTTGTTTATTAAGTGGATGAAACTGTTAAATTGGCTGTGATGTTATCATAAATTTCTGCTGTTAATGGTCACAAATGACTTGTTTATGTAAACAAAAAGGTTGGGGTTTGAAGAATATCTGTAAAGTCAGTGCCGCAATATCAATAGTTGAGTGTATGTTAACCTAGACCCATTTCAACTTTCAAAGGGTATGGTATCAATTTAAAACATTTACAGATATTGTCCTTATTTTCTGTTCATATTGTGAAGATTTATTTTATTTTATTACAACGAGCTGTTGAGCACTAGCACAATCACTGAATTGATAGACCAAGATATGGTTTGTAAAATGAGAAAATCTTTCATTGGTTTGAATTTATATGTGTATGCAGGGCATCTTCCATTCCAAGAGGCAAGGGTGGTGTCCATTTTCAAATGAAATTGGTTTACAATCACTTGGCGCCCATTTTACTGTTTTTGCTTCAATGGATTGATTGCTCATGTACATGTCTACTTTCAAGTTATTTAAACCTGTTTCACATAGTTGTATTTAAGGTTAGTTTCTACTTCTGCACTTATGCATTACTATGCAAATCAGAATGTTAGATGGTTCCCATTTTATTGAAATTTGTTATGTTTGTTAATTACTTTTTTATTTAGGTGTACTCAGATGGGAAGCCAAATATCTCTTCATGCAGAAGGAAAGCTACCATTAGAGAATTCTATTGTATGTAAACCACCTTGAATTCTTTATTGTACTAGAGGGCTGTTTTATGTCATTTAGAGATTTGAATAATTTACAAAATGAGTGTATTTCTCAATAAATTAGTAGTTTCATTTTAGGATTTCCAGGAGTAATGTTTAATTCTCAATGAGTAATTGAGTATAGTGAGCCTGCTATGACTACAATTTGCTTCAAACCGATTTCTTCTAAAACTTACATTTATTCTTTCAAATTTTAAATAATGTGAAATTTCGAGTAGAATGATATACTATTCTTGTGCTGTTTTTTTTTTTTTGTCCTTCACTTAATCATATTTGTTCTAACCTTTAACTGCAGCTGTTATATTACCATCTCTTCAGCGTCTCCATGGTGACTCATCAGAGTTGGAAACTACTCAAGAGGAAGTTCATGGATTGGAGATGGTAGTCAGAAAGAAATTAGAGGATAAGAAGAAGATTTCAAATGTGGATTTGGAGAGAGAAGATGAGTGTGGGATCTGCTTGGAGCCTTGCACCAAAATGGTTTTGCCAAACTGCTGTCATGCCATGTGCATCAATTGCTACCGGGACTGGTAATTCCTATCTCATTTTCAACCTTTGCTGTCAGGGACAGAACCCCTACCGAAATTTCAGAATTTTTTTATAATATATATATATATATATATACAAACACACACATATTAAGAAACAAATAGGAGGTTGGCAAATAAAAGAGCTTCCCCCTCCCCCTGAAAATGTTAGAATAGTTGAGAAAATAAGAATTATATCATAAAATGGGAATAAAAGTAAAAGTACTTTACAAATGTCCAATTCACATTCATCTTTTTTCTTTTACTTTTTTAAATAAAGTTTAGTCTTTAAAGTATTCAATTATGTATGACCATTTTTCATTAAGTTTTATACAATTGTACATGAAAGAATGGTATTTAATTAAAACTTATAATGTTAAAAAGCTCAAAAGAGGAATTGAATCAATAACCTCCCCTATGGTGTAGTTTAGTTCATTCTTAGTAAGTATGGATTGTTTCACTAAAACTTTACAAGCAAACACATACATATGTGTGTGCAGGGATGTAAAAATGTATGTGTATGTCTTATGCACACATGCACGCACACATACATAGGGAGAAACTATGATGGGGTAGTGCAATGGCGCTCCATCAAAGTTGATGTGGCCATCATTTTTTGAGTATAATAATCATGTTATTTTTTAGATCTAATCTGTTCAAACAAAACTATAAAACATAAGGCTAGACAATTTTAAATTTTCGCTTGAATTAATTAAGTAAAATGATTCATATCTTTACTTATATTTGTACGGTAAATATATTGTATATATGAGCTAAGTTTCCTGATTCTGTGACTATTTGCTCTCGTTATTTCACTGTCAATTTGTGATGGAGAAGAAGATGTGAATCTTAACTCTCAAGAGTTGACACCCTTCCTTACCTTTTACTTTTCACAGGAACACCAGGTCAGAGTCATGCCCATTCTGCCGGGGAACCTTAAAGAGAGTGGATTCAGGGGACTTATGGGTTCTGACATGCAGTAATGATGTGGTAGACACTCAAACTGTGTTGAGGGATGATATATTGCGCTTCTATCTTTTTATAAACAGCCTGCCTAAGGATAACCCAGATGCTCTATTTATAATGTACTACGAGTACTTATTTTAATCCGACAGATAAGAAGAACGATGAATAGAAAGAGGGAAATGCCAAGCACTGGCTGCACATAGTCTACTGAAGTTTTCAAGTGGAAAATTTCACTTTTAATTACTTCATATTTTTGCAGAATAATGTAATGCTGTGTAAGAGACCCAATTGTTAATATTGAATTGAAACACACTTCTTTCCAGCCTGGTATTGTTTTACTGTTTTCTTTTGATGACATTGCACAAGAGGTTTAGGCTATCTCTGATGTGATTTCTTGCATTAGAGTGACAAAATTATTAGCATAGCTTAAGCAATGTTTGCGTCTTAGTTTATTTCTTGGAATTTAATGAATGCATTATTACCAAATGCTGCTAATGAAACAATCAAACAACCAGAGTAATTCCTTTGATTAGGCTACTTGCTTTTGTTGTAAAACTCTTTTCTTTGAAAGTGACTCTGGATGCTTTTTGTAAGTGCAAGCCTGCATTATTACAGCATAGAGATGAGTTACCTTGTTAAAATATGAGTATGTTGAACTTGTGCTAGTTCACACATTTTCAAGTGTAACCTGTCTTCCGTGAACTGTACAATTTGATTTATACATGCAAATTGTATATATATTTTTAATAGTGCAGAGCAATAGAGTATGCATGGTTGGAGGATTGGATGGTGATCTGGTCATTGTATTCATTTGCTTGCATATAAGGCATTCAAGCTCCTACCTACAATACATTTTCTTTAGCTACATGGGTTCTATTTACATGTTTGCTTCATACTTGGGTCATGACTGCAATTGTGTTTCTTTTCACTTTTGCTGCCGGCTCTTAATAGCCTGGTTCATAATATAGTTCGTTGGGCCTCCTTTTGTTCAACTTGAGGACCCCAACTTAGCCCTTCTATCCCTATTGGGGCCTTTGTTGAGAGTTTTGATGGATTGGTTTCCCCTAATATGCCTTTTGTACTTTCTTAATAAATTCATTATTATCTACCAAAAAAATAAAAAAATTAGTTTGTTGTTGATAAATTCTAAAAAAAATTTATAAATACTCAAGAATCCTTAAGTTTTAACACCCCCCCCCCCCCCCCACCAAAAAAAAAAAAGAAATAATAATAATTAATGAGATGCATCACTCATCACTATTATGTTAAAAAAATGTATAATTATATCATATGTTTTTTCAGTAATAGTTTTATCAAGAGATCCTATTTGAGATTTAATTAATTTTTCAATTCTTCTCTCATTTTCTTTTCTTTAAGTTTTTCATATCAAATTTGATAATTTTAGTAAACATTTATAATTAAAAAAAAAATACAAATAAGAAAACACTTTCTACAATATAAAATATAACAATAATAAAATGAATTTTAAAGTGTAGAAAAATATAATCTAATTTATCAAAATCACTATTACGACTTCACTTAATAATATAATCGCCCAACAATGTCAACTTGTCTAAATAAAGATGGATTTAATGCATAATTCGATGAATTGATATTAACCAAACCAAGATCAATTTTATATAGAAAGTCAAATATCATTGTTCAAGTGCAAAATTCAACAAAAAAATAAATGTAATGTTGCCTGAAAGCTAACATTTAATTTCCAATTTTGATTTTAGAATTGAAAGAGATAGAGAAAGATTTTTTTTTGGTGCCAAATGGAAGATTAGGTGACTGAATTAAGTTGACAACACATCATGTGAGAGAGTTGTTTACAAAAATTGAAACCTTGAATTGTTTATGGGAAATTAATCATTAATGATGATTCGACAAACTGACAATTTTTTTTTTTTGTAAAACAATTTAAGATTTTGTTTAGGTAGGATTTCTATTCGCCCACAATTTTGAGGGCTTTACTAGGATGGTAAAAACTAAAAGGAACAACCAACTCATTTATGAGATTTTTTATTTTTTATTTTTCAATAAAACTAAAATTTGAGAATTTTTCTAATTGTGGGGCCTTAGGCAATGGCCTAAGTGGCCTAGCCTAAGAGTGTCCTAGCCTAAGAGTGGCGCTGTGTTTAAGGCTAGAAAAATGCCATTTAGTCCATAGAACATGAAATGGGAACCATCCAATATATATCTATATATACAATCTCTAAAAGAATTTGTGTTTGGAGAAGGTGAGTATATATACAATCTCTAGAAAACCACCACATTCCCTCTCCAATTTAAGGCTAGAAAAATGCCATTTAGTCCATAGAACATGAAATGGGAACCATCCAATATATATCTATATATACAATCTCTAAAAGAATTTGTGTTTGGAGAAGGTGAGTATATATACAATCTCTAGAAAACCACCACATTCCCTCTCCAATTATGCATTGTTAGTTTGGTGTGTACACAACTACCAATTTTTTTTTTTTGGCACTGGTTCCGTCGTTGGGAGCTCCTTCCATGATCGCTATTGACCTGTTTGCGGCCCTTTTTGCTCTAAGAACGACAGTAGCTTGCTAAGTCGTTCCCACAGACGGCGCCAACTGATATTGCCTAAAAATCAGTGGGCCCACACGCTGATCAACTCGAATGGACGATGCTTTCACCGACGAATAAATACCTGCAAAACAGAGAAACAAGTAAAGGATGCGCTGGCGGTGGTCCGGTGGGGGGGAGCCTCCGATGCTTAAGTTAGCAAAGAATGCAGTGACTTGGAGCAAGAATACGGATTAGAGAGTATAGTGGTGAGAAAAAGAGTGAATACCTTTGTCCGAGAATTCCCTGGGTTTATATAGGGAGGCTCCAGTCTTCTAGCCGTTTGTGGTCATTGAATGGTTCTTAATGCCCGGATTTGTAACCGTCTGGTCCTGATTTGTAACCGTGTTGGTCCTTGATTCTAGTCCTTAAATTGTGCTTTTGACTTTTCCAGTGGGGTGTAAAAGCTGGCACATTTGACACGTTGGCCTAAGGCTGTATATAGCTGTACACTTTAATGCTATCGTCCATGTCGAGTTACTCGTCATTAGGGTTTAATGTCGTCGGTATCATATATATATATATATATATATATATATATATATATATATATATATATATATATAAACACTCGAGAAAGGACCAAAAAAAAAACACTCGTCCAATTCCGTCCCCTCTTAAGAACGGAGAAAATGTGGGTAGGTTGGGAGTTTGGGACACACATTAATTTTGCCATACCTATACAATATAGGTATAATAAATAAATCTATAATTACTACATTTTCCAAACAAAAAAATGTATACAGAGGACTTCTAGGCAAGGAACTAATGCAGCCGAAAAGCCAAGCAATCAGAAATTAATGACCAAAAGAAAATATCATGTCATGTGGACCTCATATATGCCTAAAGGATTCATTGTATTTGACTAAAACATGACAATTTAGCATCCCTACTCAAAAGTCATTATCATCACTAATTATTAGGGTTGAATTTGATGAAGAGGTCTACTTCTCCTGGGGGACCAAAAGAACAAATAGGTTGTTGAAGAGTTTGGTGTAGAGCTCATTGTACGTAAGAAATAAAATTTAATGAAAAACAAACACTTATTAAGTTCCTAGACTTTCAAGAAGGATTAGAGAAGTAAAAAAAGATGACTATTATAGGTTTCAATTAGCTCAATTAGTAAAATTTTGTTATCAATTAAGGGACATGAGTTTGAATCTCGTATACACCAAAAACTAATTAGTGTATTAACTTGATGATAAAGAACAATCATTATAAAGTGGATACCATAAGTTCAAATTTGTCATATCAATTAATAAAAGAAATGAATGTCCTAAGAAATTTTTGCATTTTTACATATTGTAAACTTAACACTTCTATTAGAAAATGCTAAACATACTATCACCTTTGCTCTTTAAAAAAAAAAAAATAAATACAAAAATCTTAAAAACTGAAGTAACAATGAATGTGATTAGTGTCACATTAATAATATAATAAATAAGTTTCTTAATTACTTTTTTGTGTTGTGTTTAAAGTTGAGACGTCAGTTATAAATCCTATAGATCAAACTATGTAATATCATTAGCTTCACTCTCTTAAATATTTTATTTTATAGAACAAATTTATTAATAAAAACTATCATATAGTGATCTTTTTTTATTATTTTTTATAATTCGATAGTTAGGGGAGAGGGGGATTTGAACCTAGATGTTTTCGTTGAAAACAACAAGAAATACTAATTGAGCTACAATGCTCTTGGCATGTTTTGATAGTAACCTTAGCCTAATTATTGAGATACTGTAGCTTCAAGCCTTCAAGAGATTTTAATTAGAAAATGTGTAAGCTTTGGCAAATTAGGTTAATTTTCACCATATTCATAATTTCTTAGGGGAACTCCTATGAGACAAACATCACCCGAAAAAATGAAAATAATTTTGCAATCAAACTGTATATTTAACATTACTATGTTGCAGCCAAGAGTCTTACAACTTAATTGGTTGACATACCTCCTGATGTTCTTCAAATGAAACATCCAAGGTTCAAATACTCCATCTCTCAACTATTGATTATAAATGAATAAAAGATGTCACAATGTTGCAAACATACAGTTAATAGTATACACATTTACTGGCACTAAAAAAATGTCTATATATGTTAGGTTGTTTCCATTACCATCCATTATTACCATATTCTTTTCTGTTTTGAGAAAATCCTTACCATATTCTGATATAGTAGTATAGTTAAAAATATGGTAATAGAAACAACCTAACATAAATAGACATTTTTTAATGCAAAACTATTGATTCAAACCTATAATATACACATACATCTATTTACCTCTTTCTTTTTCCATTCTCCTTTTTTATATATATCAAAACTTTGAACAATTTTCTAAACTGAATGAAACATGCATGTATATGGTATTTAATCAGTCCCATATATACGAACCATAGTTACAAAAGTGCTTAAGAAAAAAAAAAGAAAAAAGTCTCATAGATATTTCAACTTTAGTTAGAAAAAATAATAATAATCATATTAACAATGTTATAGGCATTGTGTCCTGTTACGTAGCTCATGAAAGTGATGAAACGCGTGGACTCCGTGAAACCCTATGGCTATAACAGATTGAGTAAAATAGAAGGAAATTTGTTTTATGATTTCCTTTAATTATCACCACATAATTATATATATATATAGATGATAATTATAGGCCATAATTATATGTAAGTACGAGCTTCTAGAATCTAGAGGAAGTTCATTTTGTAACAACGTGGATGTTGAATTGATCATTGGATTGGTGGTAGGAGAGTTAAAGAACGTACCGATTGAAACCATTTTAATAGCCACCAAACTCTCATAATAACAAACTGATTTGGTTTTCTCTATATAAAAAAAGTCATTAAATTTCGTTTTCAAAGTTTAAACTCTCATTGCTTCCGTATCTATCTCCTCCTCTCTCTCTAACATACCTATTTTGCCAGGTCTCTTTCATTCTCTTTATCTCTCTCTCTCTCTCATGCACTTTCTTTTTTTGTTTGGTTTTGCTGGATTTCGAAGTAAAAGCTTTGTGTGGCAATAAAAAAGGCACGTTTTGTGTTTTCTCATGTTTTGTTTTGTGTTGTATTGAATTTTTTACCTACATCAACGTGAGTCCTATATAAGGCTTGTTTGTTTCACGAAAAACAAATATGCATGTTTGTGTTTTTTATGTTTGTTTCATAAAAACGCATTAATCATTTCATATAATATTCATTTGCCTCTTGTAGAGGTTTGTTAGAGAGGCAATGGAAGAAGGCGGTGATGGAGGAGAAGGAGGAGGAGGAGGAGGAGGAGGAGCCACGGCTGTGAAAGTTGAGAACCAAAGGGTTCCATTCTATAAGCTTTTCTCGTTTGCAGATAGGCTGGACGTGATATTGATGATTGTGGGAACGATATCCGCCATGGGAAATGGGTTAACACAGCCTCTCATGACGCTTATCTTTGGTCAACTGATCAACTCATTTGGCTCAAGCAACCCATCCAATGTCGTCAAGGAAGTGTCCAAGGTATGTATGCCTTTTTTTGCAAGTCTTGCAGGTATTTTCTTCTTGGTGTCCTTTTGTTTCTTGGCTTGTACGTAATGTTCCATGAATTAAGCAAATGCAAAATGATTTTTTTTTTTTGGGCACCCATTTTTTCACCAAAATTTTCACACCATACCTAACATTTTTTGTGTTGTCACGAGCCTAATTGAGGTGATCTTGAAAAATTTTGTATCTATAGCAGAACATGATAATATTTTTTAATTAGGGTGTAATTAGATGGGTCTTAGATTCAATTTCTTGTTAATTAGAAAAAAATGGAGATTCAAGAAGTTCAACACATGTTGGAAGCTACATGGCCCTAATTAATTGCAAACGTAACAATATGTTGGTATATATCATGGGTTTTAATTTATTTTTTTGGTACAAATTGACATACCGCATATGAAAATGTAGTTGGGAGTACTTTTCATATAGTATCTCTCTTTTGTGATTATTGGAGATGTAGTCCCTAGCTTCCATTACTAGCAAATTTGTTGAACCTTCATTTTAATGGCAGACATAAGGTAAATTTGGTAGTTACTATACAATATTCAAGGTTCAATCACCAACAACAAACAACAACAACAAAAATTCCCCACTAAATTAGACTGTGAAGCTTAAGCTTGGCCTGATGGACCCTACTTTATCACGTTGTACACTAAGAATTTATTTTGACTTACTAGTATATGTGCCTGTTTTTTTTTCAGGCATCAATAAACTTTTTGTACTTGGCAATTGGTGCGGGACTCGCTGCATTTCTACGTAAGAGTTGCATATGTTTTCTTTCTAGGATATTGGTTTTGCATAGGCATGTAAAGTGTGAGTTCAGTGTCCTTAGGCTGGTATTTATTTATATGGTTATTGCTCATTGGGTAACCTGGCCTTGTGGATATTTAATTTAATTTATAATTTTATAAATGAGATACTTTCGTTTCAAACTAACAGAATATGCAATTGGTGTATGATAGAGAGCCTTCCAAAGAGAAAATGTTAAGTGCATAAACAAACTTCTAATTCCAATATATGTGCTTCATATTGAGAAGTTGATCTTATGTAATAGGACTATAGGAGCACATGTAGGCTAAGAGTCCCCTAAAAATGGCTGCATTGATATCTAGAGTTAGCACTTGGAATGAATTGGTGCTAGTTAGATGACTCAAGTAATTTTGGTTGCAAAGTTCTTAATGTAATGATCACTTTGTGTCATATGTTGTAGAGGTATCATGTTGGATGGTAACTGGAGAAAGGCAGGCCACCCGTATTCGCAGTTTGTACTTGAAAACCATACTAAGACAAGACATTGCCTTCTTTGACACTGAAACAACAACTGGAGAGGTCATTGGGAGGATGTCTGGGGATACCATTCTCATTCAAGATGCCATGGGTGAAAAGGTAAACCTCCTTGTTTGAAGAACCTTTGCATAATTGACCATTTCTATGATAAAGTCTTATTTGTATGATTAAATGTGATAGTCATGCTTGCAACTTTTTCTTCACCTCAGTTTTCTCTACTTCTATCTCAACTTCATAAGTGTTCTAGGATTTGAAGAATCATTAACAAGAAGTGCATTGACAGGTTGGAAAATTCATACAACTTGTTTCTACTTTTGTTGGTGGCTTTGCGATTGCCTTTGCAAGAGGATGGCTGCTTTCACTAGTTATGCTTTCTTGCATACCTCCTATTATAATTACTGGTGGAGTTATGTCACTCATAATGTCAAGAATGTCAAGCCGTGGGCAAGTTGCTTATGCAGAAGCTGGCAATGTAGTAGAACAAATAGTTGGATCCATAAGAACAGTAAGGAATTGATAATAACTATTTACTATAGGTAGCTTTCCATAATGTCAAATCTCTTGATTCTTTTTTTAACTTTGCAAGGTTGCTTCTTTCACTGGGGAGAAGCGAGCACAAGAAACTTATGACAGCAAGCTGAGAATCGCCTACGCTGCTACAGTTCAACAAGGGCTAGCCTCAGGGCTAGGACTTGGGGTACTTTTAGTTGTTATGTTTAGCAGTTATGGACTTGCTGTATGGTATGGATCCAAACTGATCATTGAGAAAGGATACAATGGTGGACAAATCATCAATATAATGATGGCAATCATGACCGGTGGAATGTAAGTAGAGTATCACATTTGATAAAATAATTGGCATGATAGTTTGTCTCCGTCGCATATGATGTTTATAACTTTGTCCATGAAACGTTATGACACATATCATTGTGAATTTAGACAATCCAAATTTATTATTTAGCTTTTAATTTCACTCATTCTCATATATTTGTTTATGATCTCCTTGACTAGGTCTTTGGGCCACGCATCCCCTAGTATGAATGCATTTGCATCAGGGCAAGCTGCAGCATATAAAATGTTTGACACAATCAAACGAAAACCCAAGATTGATGCCTATGACACCAGTGGGGTCGTATTGGAGGACATAAAAGGTGAAATAGAACTTAAAGATGTGTACTTTAGATACCCTGCAAGGCCAGAAGTACAGATCTTTTCTGGATTCTCGTTGCATGTTCCAAGTGGCACAACTACTGCTCTGGTGGGGCAGAGTGGAAGTGGGAAGTCTACAGTGATCAGCCTAGTCGAAAGATTTTATGATCCTGAAGCTGGTGAAATACTTATAGACGGTGTAAATTTGAAGCAGTTGCAGCTTAAATGGATAAGGGAGAAGATTGGTCTTGTTAGTCAAGAACCTATTTTGTTTGCAACTACCATAAAGGAAAACATAGCATATGGGAAGGAAAATGCGACTGAAGATGAGATCAGAACAGCAATTGTGCTTGCTAATGCTGCAAAATTCATAGACAAGCTACCCAAGGTAATCGTAGTCCTTTATTTTTGGTGTTACTGTAAATTGAAATTTAAGAATACGATTCAAGTCTTTCCATTTGTTCTCTATGTTTATTTTAACATTGTTTTTCTTCATAGAGGTGTAATAGGGGATGGGTGTATGTTGTTTGCAGGGGCTTGACACAATGGCAGGGGAGCATGGAACTCAGCTCTCTGGTGGACAAAAGCAAAGAATTGCAATTGCAAGGGCCATTCTGAAGAACCCAAGAATCCTCCTCCTTGATGAAGCAACAAGTGCGCTAGATGCTGAGTCTGAACGCATAGTTCAAGATGCATTAGAAAACATCATGTCAAATCGAACAACTGTGGTTGTTGCACATCGTTTGACAACTATTAGGAATGCGGACGTTATAGCGGTGGTGAATCAAGGGAAAATTGTGGAGAAAGGTAAAACTCAACCCTTCATTTTCTTCCCAAATTTCCAAACTTTCACACCAAATTTAATTGCATTAAAAAATCTGAATTCTAGGAACACATGAGGAGTTGATAAGAGAATCAGATGGGGCTTACTCCCAGCTAGTTCGCCTGCAAGAAGGAGCTAATGAAGCAGAAGATAACCGGACCTCTAACACCGATAAGACAGATACAAGTTTCGATATAGATAAGAGCATAGCCCGTTCTGGCAGTCAGAGACTATCTATGGGGAGATCCTTAAGTAGAGGTTCATCAGGTAGCAGACGTTCTTTCACAATTAGCTATGCTGTCCCTGGCGCAATTAGTGTGTATGAGACTGAAGAAAATGGTGAGGAGAGCTATGCAAGAAATGAATTGGATATTGAGAAGCGTAAAAACGTTTCCATTAAACGGTTGGCATACTTGAACAAGACTGAGGTTCCAGTTTTGATAGTTGGATCTATTGCTGCAGCTATACAAGGTGTAATTTTCCCCCTGTTTGGCCTCTTACTCTCATCAGCCATTAAAATGTTTTATGAACCTCCAAGACAATTACAAAAAGATTCTCGATTTTGGGCACTTGTGTATGTGGGTTTGGGTTGCGTAGCTCTGGCAGTTCTTCCAGTGCAGAATTATTTCTTTGGAGTTGCAGGTGGGAAATTGATACAGCGAATTCGTTCCTTGACATTTGAGAAGGTTGTGCACCAACAAATAAGTTGGTTTGATGATCCTGCAAATTCAAGGTGTGTTAAACAAGTGGTAATTTATATGTGCACCATATTTTTCACATTCTAGCCATTTAATCTTTTTTTGCATTTATCAGTGGTGCAGTTGGTGCAAGGTTGTCTACTGATGCTACCACAGTCCGGAGTCTTGTTGGTGATGCATTAGCCCTAATTGTTCAGAATATAGCAACAGTCATAGCAGGGCTTCTCATAGCATTTACAGCTAACTGGAAATTGTCTTTTGTAATTCTGGCGTTGTTGCCTATCTTGTTTATGCAAGGATACCTTCAAGTGAAATTTATGAAAGGGTTCAGTGCAGATGCCAAGGTCAGTTTTCTCTTCGAAGGTGCACATTCTATGAAGGGATATATGTTGGATGTACTAATGATGTTGCAACCGTTTTCAGGTGATGTATGAAGAAGCGAGTCAAGTGGCAAATGATGCTGTTGGCGGCATCAGGACTGTTGCATCATTTTGTGCTGAAAAGAAGGTCATGGATTTGTACAAAGAGAAATGTGATGGCCCTACAAAACATGGAGTTAGGTTAGGACTCATAAGTGGAGCAGGCTTCGGCTTCTCTTTCTTTGCACTCTATTGCACAAATGCATTTTGTTTCTACATTGGTTCCATTCTTGTGAAACATGGGCAAGCAACATTTGGTGAAGTTTTCAAGGTACAATCTGAGTGGTTTGTTTCTTTCATCTAATCTCCATGTAGGACTAGTATTCTAGATATATAACTAATGAATTTGTGCAGGTTTTCTTTGCTTTGACAATGGCAGCAATGGGGGTTTCGCAATCTAGTGCTTTGGCTCCAGACACCAGCAAAGCCAAGGATTCAGCAGCTTCAATATTTGAAATTCTTGACAGCAAGCCTAATATAGATTCAAGTAGCAATGAGGGCATCACATTGCCCTCTGTAACTGGGAATATAGAGTTACAAAAAGTCAACTTTAAATATCTCACACGTCCAGATGTTCAAATTTTCAGAGACTTGTCTTTGAGCATCCCCTCTGGAAAGGTATAGTCATTACCACTTTGTTTTATGACTTTCTTAAATTTTCTTTTTTTATCCTTTCTTTTCCATGGTAATGTTTGAACCTATGATCTACCAAAAAGAAACTCCCAATTCCTAGATTTTCAGCATGTGATGTTTGTATGTTTCATATTAATCTTAAACCTATTTGATCTTCCACTTGACATGTAATCAAAGTAATCCTCAAAATACAGTTCAAACTTCAAACTGTCTTATTTCACCTGTACCTTTGTGACTTCATGTACTTGTGCCCTATTTGTGTGTGTATGTATCAATCAATCATTTTTATTATGTTTTGAATCAATTCTGCTTGGCTTGAAATTCTATCTGCAGACCGTTGCTTTGGTTGGAGAGAGTGGCAGTGGAAAATCAACAGTTATCAGCCTCATAGAGAGATTTTATGATCCTGATTCAGGTAGTGTACTGTTGGATGGAGTGGATATCCGAAAGTTGAAACTAAGCTGGCTGAGGCAACAGATGGGATTAGTCAGTCAAGAACCTGTCCTCTTCAATGAAAACATCCGTGCCAACATAGCATATGGCAGTGGAGGGAATGCTACTGAGGAGGAGATCATTGCAGCCACAAAAGCAGCAAATGCTCACAAATTCATATCATCTCTACCTCAAGGCTTTGACACCTCTGTAGGAGAAAGAGGAATACAGTTATCAGGAGGTCAAAAGCAACGAATAGCCATTGCAAGAGCAATACTAAAGGATCCGAAAATCCTTTTGCTTGATGAAGCCACAAGTGCACTAGATGCAGAGTCAGAACGTGTGGTGCAGGATGCTTTAGATAGAGTGATGGTAAATAGAACAACTGTTGTGGTTGCTCACCGCCTTTCCACCATCAAAGGAGCTGATATAATCGCAGTGGTGAAGAATGGTGTGATTGCTGAGAAGGGAAGACATGATGCGTTGATGAAGATCACTGATGGGGTCTATGCCTCCTTGGTAACACTTCATATGACTTCTTCACCATGAAAAATAGCAATATAACCTCATTTTGCTGTGCAAGAGAGGATTTGTACTTGCAATACTAGTTTCACAAGAAGATATGTCTGAATTATAATTCCATAAGCACATAAATTCATGAGCTTTATGCCTTGTTTTATTTTTGTATTTTATAAGTGAAGTCACAATAATTAATTAATTTAAGATATTCACGTGAAGCACCAGAGAAAAAACAAACTCAATTAAGAGTGTTTGGTATGCAAATTTTAGAAAACTATTCCAAGAGAATATAAGTCGTTTGGTTAGGTTTATTTCTAAGGAATATCTATTGCAGAGTAAATAAATAGGCATTCCTTATATGAGATGTAAGAATAGCCATTCCTACTTATATGTGAATAGCTCATATTGAGAAAATAGAAATTTGATTAATTACTTTAAATAATTTATGATATATAATCATAAGGTATAATAAATTTATATAAAATTTAAATCATATATAAAAATTATATATGAATAAGATACAATTTATTAATTCTTAATTATATTGTACTGTTACCTAAAAAAAAGAGATAGAGATAGAGATAGAGATAAGATAACTACATTATTGCTAGTAACACTTATTTCTAGTAATATGTGTTCATATTCCTGTTTTATTTTGATTCAACCTACCAAATGTGTCCTAAATGAATAATAGCTCCCAGCCGCTACCTCATGAGTTGTAAACTCCTGAAAACAAGAAATAATATCCTTCTACCCTATTTTCTTTTTGTAAAATCACGTAGTTGTGAAAACTGAAATGTGAACTCACTAAGCTTGTGTTTGGATCTTCTAGTTAAAAGTGATTTCATGGATTTTTATGCATAGAATACATTCTGCAAAAAATCTGAGATGTTTGGTTTGAATTTTGGAAAATGCAAAATGCATTCTAGGCAGAATGCATTTTATAAATTCTCATTTCTAGAGCAGAAGTCAGAATCTAAAACATTTTGAATTCTAATTCTAACTTCTACTTTTAATTTTTGTTAAAGTAAATGAGACCCACTTATAACAATTTATTACTCGAACAACTTTTTTTTTCCTGCTTAATTTTTCTCTTTCTTTCTTTTATCTTTGAAAAAGTGTTCTTATTTTCTCATTTTGTATCAAAGAACCAGAGATGATTTGGAATGATCATTAGTAATGTTTTTTTCTTTGTTTAATGTAAACTTGTTATGATGTGCTTTTTCCAACACTTTATTTGTAATTTTGGATTTTATGTCACATTATGTTTTTCTTTTATTTCCTTTTATTTTATTTGTAATGTTTGAATGTTATATGAGAGAGAGAGAGAGAGAGAGAGAGAGAGAGAAAAAGGGAGAAATGGGGGAGGGGTGTGAACTGTGAGGAGGAAATGAGAAAAAAAAAAGAGATGGGTGAGGGGGGATGCATGTGTGTGGTGGGGTAGAAGAAAAAAGAAAGACAGGGGTACATGGGTGGTGGGGAAAAAAAGAAAAAAAAGAAATGGGGAGTGGGGTTTACGTGTATGGTGGGAAAAAAGGGGGAGTGGAAAAGAAAGAAAAAAAAAATAATAATAATTGAAAGGAAAAGAACTAAATTGGTTTTATTTGTATGTTTACTTTGTTTGGTACAAAATATAGAATTGTGAAAATTTATTTAGAGAATGTCTTTGATATTTTTTTTATCATAAATGGTTTGTGTATATCTCTATTGCACACACAATAAATATTTTTCTATATTTTTTTATTACATTGTTCAAATTTTATAAAAATGTATGCAAGAAGATTACACAAATTATGCCCTATTTTTTTTATTAGTAGACATTAATTTAAATCACAACGTAATACTTTATTTCTTTATTACATTTTTAATTTTGTATTGGTAATAAATGTATTTTTAGCCTTGTATTGAGATATTTAAAAAAAAAAAATGTTAATTACATAATGTATACTAATAATATATTATTTAATAGAAAGATTGCATTCTTTGAAATATCAACCAAAAACAATTCCTTCTAGCATAATCACTTATAAATAATTTCAATATTTTACCAAACACACTATTTTCAGCAAAATGTATTCTCGAAAATGCATTATAGCAAGAATGCATTCCCAAAATAAAGGATCCTAACACAGGCTAAGTAATTACTAATCAGTATTATTATTACACGTTAGTATTGTGTTAGCCTGCACATCCGTGTACCAATTACCATGCAACAAAATTATGCATGCCAGAGAAAGATGCTACTACGAATACATTGTTGCCTTAAGGCTTACTGCATTATAAACTATGGACATCCTCGTCGTTTATGAACATTGCATTTGAAATTTTGGATTTTACTCCACACCCTCATGTCCTGCTAATCGACCATTGCACTTTTTTTGCTTTCTTATACAGCACAACATAGTAGGATAGTTTAAATGAAAACCAAAATATAACAAACAAAATAAATAAATAATTTAATTGGTTTTTCTTTCATTCATTTTCATATTACCCCACTCTCAAAAAACAATCTGATTCCTTTTTCAAGTCTTTAAAGTCAGAACCTTTTTTTTCCTCCTTTCCTCTCTTCAATCAAACAGTAATCCTAAAACAGACAACAGTGGGTATATACTTCCCAAACTTCCCCACACAGGACTAAATCCCAGCTTCTTTAAGAGAGATACCCACTCCACTGAATAACTCAATAAAAGAACTAACTACTATCTTTTTTTAAAACAAGTTTTGGCCTCAAGAGGAAGGAAAGATTCACACTAGTAACCTTCACGGTCACCTTTTTGATGTAGTACTAGCACCATGTACACCAAAACTTTCGAATGAACAAAACTATTTATTTCCTTTTCAACCAGCTAAATGCCACATCCCTAATTTTTGCTTTCAGTACCAAACAAAACAGAGCCTTCTTTCTGCAAATGACTATTCTCTTTAAGTAAATATGAAAGAACATACAAAACACAATTTGAAAACCCTACAGCATAGACACTAGAAATACAGCATTCTTTTATACTATTTTATATATAAAACAGTCTTTTTCCAATTTGGACGGGTGACAAACCCTAACTACCAGCTGAATACTTGGTTACCGCTTAGTAAACTTCACCAGCCACATTACTGGTAGGAATCCTTTGGCGCTTCTCCACATATGCTGATGGAAACCACCCTGCTTGACCACTGCATTCCCCTTCCGACCATCCTGATGGGCTCACCTGGATAAACATGTGAAGTTTTAGAATTACTGAACAAGCAAATATAAGGTGTGTCAAACCCATACTTAGAAATATACAAGATACATTAATTTCACTTCTTTTCTCTTTTTAGCATCTAAACAAAACCATGGCCTCTGTTTGCTTCATAGTTGAGTATATTTTCTTTAAGACAACACGTGGCTGTTGCAATGTTGTTGTTTAGAATAAGAAACAAAAATAGCGGTTAGATGTAAACCTTTATGTTACTCATAACAAAAAAAAGATGTAAACCTTTATGTTAGAAAAACTTAAAAAGAAAAAATGCACTTTTCCAAAATTTTAAAAGAAAGTTTTGAATAGCTTGACTGCCAGTTGGATGTATTGGAGTTGACAGTGTTTCAGAAAAATAAATGCTTAAGGAAATGGAGATGGGAAAAGAATATTAGGGATGATGTGATACCAACAACCAGGTGAGGATGATTCAAAAAGCAAAGAGAAAACCTATTAAAGGAGGTTGAAGTGGACAGGACCGTTAGGAGAATATGTAACCCTCAATGTCAAAGAATGATCAACTTATTGTTTGAAATGTGCTGATCAATATCACTTATAAATGTTTCAAATACTTATTTTATAAGATGATATTGCTTAAAATATTTGAATGGATCTCTAGAATGGAAAGTTTCCAGAAAACATTAAGACTGTCATTTGTTCCAGATACTAGAACTGCAATAATGAGAACATAGTGCAGGGAGAGTACCCCACCATCATGTGACATGTAAACTGCTAGCAAACCATATGCAACATATTTCCTTTTGCTCCAACAAGAGCAGTGGCAAAAACCTTCTCCCAATCTACTTATCCATTATGCAGATGTTGGCTATATGCAAGTAAAATACATTGCAAATTAAGATATTTGTCTCAAGGAGGAGATTAAGTACCTTCCGCACAACAATGTAGTTACCCACCGACAAGCTCAGTTCCTTCTCTGATTCAGCATTAAAAGGATGCATTACCTGCAAGAGGTATATAAAAAATTTAGTGATTGACACTCTAATATGTATTCAACAATATGGAGTTGGGGAGCCAGTTCAAGGAAGAAGGGCTTAAAAGTCACATAAGCTGCTAGATCAAATTCTATTGCTTACTCCAAGGAAAAGCTACAGTTTTTTTTTTTGGATTGGCACCGAGTATTCGAAGCATTTGTTCCGACTATTCTCGAGGGTGCACAGGCCCTCGGCAAGGAGTTTCCAGCAAGTGCACCTCGGGTAATTCAAGGGGCAATAAATTCCCCCCCAGTTTGATAGCCACAAGGGGGCAGTGACTATTCGAACCCAAGACATCCGAGTTTACGGCTCGCCCCAGAGTTGATTGACCACTAGACCAACTCCATTGCGGTTAAGGAAAAGCTACATTTTTGCCAATAAAATAACATACATGAGTATATAGCAGAGTTGTTCCCCCTCAGTACCCTCCTAATTTATCTCATAAGGATGTGCTACTTCTATGTCCATACTTCCCTATTTTTATTTTTCCTCATCTTAAAATTAATTTAAAAAAAAAAAAAACTCATTTTGTATAACAAGAAACTTGGATGGAAGAGGGGCTAAACCTTACACACACAACAAAAACAAAGCCTTAGTCCCAAGATTTTGGGATCGGCTATGGATTCTCAACAGACTAATAAGGATTCGAGATTCGTCACTTGTATTCTTTTCTATCATTCTATTTTATCTGAGGTCATACTCTTTGTTACATCCTTAATTGACAAGTCACATTTTCTATTACTTCTAGTCTACTAATTTTTTATTTTTTTTATAACATGGGTATCCAAAATTTCATCTCGACTAATTCCGTAAACAAGTGCAGTCCCCCGTCCCACACACACCGGATAATATACCAAACCCAATGGCCCTAAGGGTAGCCCCAAAGGGATTTTCTGTCATGGGGTGTCGACTTGAATCAACTCAGTCTTCATCATTGGTGCAAGCTAACCCTTACACATCATGAGTCAAAAAAATAAAATACAAGGTATATATTTATTAAATGGATTGACACACACTTTGCCCTCAAAAAAGGAAATAGGATTTGACATCTACTCACAAAATGGAGAAAACTTGTACTGAGTATGAGAATACACAGGTGTTGTCATTTATATATGGTTTCCAAAATGATTGGGATTGCAATACACTACTTGTTCCCAAAGTACCTTTTTTTGGGGGTCATTTTGTTGGTTTTTCCTTTATTTTTCCCTTTGTTGAACAGGCACGATGGAGTATTTAAAAAAATCTCACTTATTACCAAATGGGGAATAGATAGGAAATTACATTTAGAAAGACAGGTAATATATGGGCCCTTAGAGGACAGTTTCAATTCCTTTATTCCATTGCATTAGTTATCAAAGCACATCAGAGCTCATGAACCCAACCTCTAGGTCAACAGGCCATCCTTTTATACACCATAGTTTGCCTCTCTGGTTTAAAATCCTAGAAACTCCAAATTTTGAGATGTCATGGGATTCCAAGCTTCTATGGGAGGTCATTTGTTTACGGTTGGTTCTAGCATAGAACTCTTGGCCCCAAGGCAGATAAAGCCCAAGAAACTTTATGTTGCTATGTAAAACCATTAAAGGGAGCTCATCAGTTTATTGTGACCCAAGAATTCCTAGAATGTGCTAGCCATACTTAGCCTTAATGCATCACTACTTTGTCTTCTTTAAGAGACCTTCATAACTTATCTCTCCTAATAACGAAGTAATAAAACTCCAGGCCATTAACTGATCACTCGTTTTGAGGAGATACTACTTTCCTTAAAATCACACCGTTTAATATCAACTTCAATTCCCAATTCATCAAACACATAGAAGCATAAATTTTCATGACACTGATATCTACTAATCACTCAACTGCACCTTCCTCCTTTAAAGAAATACTATAGGGGAATTTCCACACTCTGTCAGATCAAACCGATCAGGAGTCCTGGATTATTTAGTTAAAACTCCAATAGGTCAAATCTGTGCCATTTTGATGCAATATGATTGAGAAATTAATTTTATCAATTAATTATAATACTTAATAAAAGTATTTCTCCTTGAAGCTCCTTGAAAAAGCAACCCCTTTCAAGTTCTAAGTTTAAAGAAAAGTAGCATACCTCAGCCAAGAAGTACGTCTTGTTCTCTAAGCCATTCTCTGACGAAATCACAGGGGGAGCAGACTCTTTCCGCTGTTTCTCTGAGACCATCTGCCACAAGTTCCAGGCCAAGGCATTATTTTTTATAGCTTAAAAGGATAAAAAATTCTTTTTTGAAACAACAGAGCCAGGAACTAACCTCAGCTTCAACCTCACCAAGAATAGCAGCTAATCTTAGATGATAAGTCTTTTCTCCTTCAACCTTAAAATGCACAAGCTCATAAATATCACACTTAAAATCATTACACACAGAAACTGGTAGCCTAAAAACTGTCTGTACATACCATTGAAACAAGCCTCTGGAAAGTCAGCCTTTGTTGTTGTGCGTCAACAGCAGCCAATGCAGCTGAAGCTTCTTTACCCAGAACAGCCATGTTCGCTTTTAGTTCCTGCTTCTTTGCTTCAGCTGCATGCAGCTTTGCAACATTTTCAGGCGTTGGAGATTCCCTTACCCGTGCTTGTCTTCTGGAAACTTCTACTGCCTGTTTGCTTGTTGTGGTCAATATGAATTATGGATTTAAAAGGCAAACATTCAGAATATGAGACAAAAAGTGAGAGTTAAAGCATAATGATTAGATAATAAAGCATGTTACTCATGCACAGAAAACCTAGTGTTCAGATTACCTGAGTCTCTGCTTCCTGTCTCATACGACTATAACGTTGAGCAAGATGACGAGCATCTTCCAAAGGAGCACCAGCGATCATTGCTCTCATGGGATCTAAAACCTGGGGGAGGTTGAGGGGAAAGAAAAAAAAAATAACAGGGTTCATGCTTGTATTTTAATTATTTATAGTGAATGTGAATCTCAATAAAACATGAACTGGCCTTTCACTATAGATAGTCAACATCATTCGTAGTACATTTAGGGTTATATACAAATCCTAACCGCCAAGACTCTAGTTCTAATAGTACAATAATTATCAAAACAAATTTGTTGCCTATACCAAAATACCAGCTATATACAAGGAAAAATACTGTCGAAGCATGACACTTGAACAAAAGAAATAGTCTAGAGATTAAAGAACAAAAAAAGGAGGAATAGAAGAAATAATCAACATATAAGTGTTCACTACCTGCATCGCAAAAACTAGCTTTATTATATTGTATACTAGTCATTCAAATGTACATCAAATAATGCTGAAATGTTTTAGATGGGTGAGAATCCTAAAGAATTCCACACCTCATTTAACCCAAGACACTTTTGCCTTTCTATGTTTTAAGTACAATTTACTTGATTCAGTGCCTTACAATAGAATTAATCATATTTATCATTTGGTCTTTTGTAATGTTTTAAAAGTAACAATCTTGTGCGTTTGGATGAGCTTTGTTTATTTTCTGTAAGTAATCTAGAAAAGGAAGGGGGAAAGCTTTTTTTGGTGTCGGGTCTGCCAGAATGCTGGCTTTTTTGGGCTTGCCAAATGCACTCTAGTCAGCTATCACCTGTCCTGGATTAGTATGTATGCTCATTCATGGAAAGCAAAATTTTACATTTTGCTGTTATGATACCAGAGATCAAAAGGCAGAAATTGTATGCCTCAACCAACAGCATCTGAAACCATGTCAAGCATCTAGAACTGGCTAAAGAATGGAGTTGGGAGTTGCTAAAAGTATAGCATATTCTAGAAAGACAATAAGCATGAGAAAGTTATGAACTAATACTAAATGTGCAAGTAGGCAGCATCCAGGATAAAAAATATATATATCAAAGTGGATATATCAGATGTATTCTTTCTATCCGAGTAATCTAATAATTTATATATAATCATCCAAGATGTTTTCCATTTCTATTAGTATAATAAAAAAGATAACCTGTGATAATAATAGCTTATTAAAGTCCTCTTGCTCCTTTTCCACATGTTTACGAGCATCTCCATATATAGATGCAGCCTTAGCTAAAACATTATCATTTATGTTCTCAGCTCCATATCTGCAGCAATCCTCAGACAACTTGGTTCCTGACTACCGTAAAGATTATAATTAGTAAATGCAAGAATAGAAGCACCATTGTGTGCTAATAATGTCTTATCTGCCAAATGAATCTCATAAAGCCAATTGCATAGTACTTCCAATCTCTTAAACTTTTTTATATGATAAATATAATTTCATGCAGAAAGTATACTAAATTTTCACCTGTTTCAATATGCTTATAGCCTATGGCTGTAAATGCTTCCGCTGCTCTAACAACGTCTTTTTGAAAATCCTGAAAAAGAAAAAGAGCATTACATTCAAACAGAATTACAAAATTAAAGAATACCAGGATAATTACTAATTTACTCCACTCCCCAAAAACCAATGAACTAAGGACAGTAGGACAAAAATGTTTCACCTAAAGTTATATGGTCATGTAAACCGGCGAAAACCAACTTCATTTCCATATTCCACATACAAATGAGTACACTTAAAGGAGTGACGACCAGCCTCAGTAATCTTCATTCTCTAGATGCTTTGGCGCTGAAATAAATGATCCTACATCACTTACTTGCTCAAGAACATCGAGTCACTCTCATCCACGTTTAAAATGTTTACTATGTTCCATCTAACTTTTTTGATTGGTAAGTCACACACGCACATGGTATAGAACCCAAGACCTCACCCTCCACCTTGGGAGAGGCATTGTCGTTTGAGCTAAAGCTCATTGGCTAGTTTTTTCCATCTATCACCTCCCTCATATGTAGTAAGGCACATTCAGTGCATCAAGGAGTTCATTTTCATTAACTGATATCACTAAGGTCCAATTTTAATTATTATAAATACTAAACTAAGAATATAAAGCATTTTATAGGAGACGGTACCAGACCCTACAGTCTTAAATGAATGATGGAATCATGTTCACCAAACCTTACATCCAACTTCAATTTCATATGCCAGAGGGGCTTCCATCCAAGTGCATATAGGATAGCTCCCCATGGTATGACACTAGTGAACTCAAAAATCATACTATGTTTAAAAGCTTATATTTCTCAGTCCTTGATTCCCAGCTGGAATTCAAGTACCTTAATCATTACAAGGTGTTGCGAAGCAATATTTTTTAGAGTTATTTTTTGTATGTGCAAAAGCCATACCTTCCCATGCAGAACACAAAATGAGAGGAGCAGAAGCACCAAAGTTATGAAACAAAACGCTATTATATGTGACTAAGATTATGTACCTCAAATCTTTTGCTACAAATACATATAAATGAAACTATGAAAGCACATGAAGGCCTCAATTTTATGCAAGGTTCATCATAGATGGTAAAGGATTCAAAAGCACCAACCAAAGTTCGATGACACGAGACTTTAGGGCTTGTTGTTGGAGACAAAGTAAAAAACAAAAGTGGTAAAATGAAGAAAGTGCCACTTCTACAAATATAATGGTTTAGCCCAAGTCTACCCAACAACTGCAGCCCAACTGTTAGTCAATTACAATTAATGCAACTCAAAGCACAAAGCACAAGTTTTAAAATGTAGAATTCTCGCCTTCTTTCCTTCTTAGTGGTGAGATCAATAAGATCCACCAAACGATTACTTGACATTGTTACACATAACATCACCGACAAGACTTATTTTAGAGTATGGCCTACAGAGGTGGTCAAGATACCACTTTAACTTAAAACTAACTTTCCCTCTCCGATGACCTCGACAGCTACGAATTCGACATCATTGTCCAGTTCCATTATCGTTTGTACTTATGTTCTACTGGATTCTGTAAACAACATATGTAGCAGCCCATATCCTGCAGCGTTCCTTCGCCAATCCAGTCATTCCTAATATCGTGTCACTTTCATATAATGCCACCTCATTCAAGTCCCTATTATCCTCTTTCTCTATATTTTTCATGCGCGGAATTATAAAAACCAAAAGTAGAAGAACCCTACTAATACAAAATCTTTCCAATTATAAGCTTTAGAACCAGATAATTTTAGCAAAAAGATGTACAGGACCAAACTATTATCCAATTATCAAACAAGAAACAAAATGAGCAGCTAATTTCAAAAATAGAGTTAATAAACATAATGTCAAGCTCAAATTCAAGTTCAAATTCAAAAAAAAATAAAAAAGGATCTCCTACCCTTCCATTGCGAGTGGACCTGTAGAGTTTCTCTAGCTGTTGATGCCTCTGCATTTCAACCTCATCGATAACCATTACATCGGAGCTCTCATAGCCAGTTCCACCAAACTGCTTTATCACAGCCTGCAAATTTCAAATCAAACTCAAAATTAAACGATTTCTCTAATTCTAGCTTCTATTTTGATCTTCCATTAAAGCAAAACTTTCAAATTCAACTTTCAGATCAAAATGCTGATATAGATTATATATAATACATAACCTGTTGTTGCTTGGCGACTTGTTCTCTGAGCTTACTGGCTTGTTTTCTGAGAGTGTCCATTGCGTTTCGAATCGGAGGTAGCGAGAGCTGGATCGGAGGGAGGTGAGTTGTCAGATCTGAAGGCTGAGTAAAAATTGATAGCAAATGCACTTTTCAGTCTTCTACAGCTGACTCTAAGACTTTGAGAGCTTGGCTAGCTCAATGATTTTCGTCATCGCTTCGCTGGGTTTGTTCGTATTTCGTAACGACAATTTTTTTTTTTTCTCTTTCTTTTTTGGGTTTGGGAAGTATTTCTGTGGTGGTGAGGTGTTTGATTGATTTTGTGGACTCAAGGCTTAAAATCGACACCTGGCATTTAGGCCTAGCAATTGGTTTACAGTGTAAAAAGTTGAATGGAGTTTGGATAGCGATTTGAAACATGAAAATTAAGGTAGATTTGGTCAAATCAAAGCATAAACGGGAAAATTGGTGTTGTAAGATTTCCAATGACACCTTATTTGAGTAATTTCGAATTCGAGAAGGGTTTAAAGTAAGAATGTGAAGATGGAAAGCTTAAGAATTTTAAAATGAATCAATCGGATGCCTGCTTTGAACGCAAAGCTTTCGAGATCCTTACATAATCGATCCGACTAATAGAAACTTTTTTGAAGCTAGGTAAAAATATCTAAAACTTTGGCAAAGACACTTTTTTTTTTTCAAAATGTCTTCCGATCCTTGAGATGAAAATGAGTGCAAAACAACATCCCTAATGGGAGCTATGCGAAGTCATTTGTTGTAATAACTTTGTGTGTGAATCCTAATTAATCAGTTTAATTAGCAATCATCCGAAAAGCATCAACCTTCTTAAAATATGTCGCTTCTTCTTTGAAAAGGTATCCCCTCATTCCCGGGAAAATGTTTGGATTGAAAGGAATCACGCGTGCAAAGTGGTACCAAAATAAAGCTTTAAGTGAGAGAAAAAAAAAAAACCAACTTCCAGAGACCATAACTTTTGAGTAGGAGTGGATCCAGTAATTGGCGAGGTCTTAAGTTGGGTTTTGATGTGTTTAGGAGTGGTCTTCGGTGGGTGATTAACAATTGGGCAACGTGTTTCTTTTTGGCATGATAGATGGATTGAGGATTCTCCTCTTAGGACATATGTACAAGGTCCCCTTTCGCTTAGTAAGTCCTCTTTAAGGGTGTGTGATGGTATTGGGAGTGGTAGTGTTTGGCACCTTAGTGGCCTGACTTTGTTGCTGCCCACTCCAGTTGTTGATGCTATTAGAGCCACCTATGTTTGCTCTTTGAGCCCTAAGGAGGATTGCCTTGCTTGGGATTCCAATAAGGGTGATTTTAGTACTAAGCTTGCCTTGCAACTTGCTAACAAGCATCTTGATGTCTCTAGCTCTATCCTAAGTGACCCTTCTTGGATTTGGAAAGTTGATACTTGTCCTAGAATACGCTTTTTCCTGTGGCAGTGTTACCATGAAAGTGTCCCTATTCGTGATACCCTCATTGCCTGTGGCTAGAATATTCTCCATGGTTGTCCACGTTGCTCTTGTCCCTCTGAAATTATCCTGATTCTATTTTCATTTGGAATGATCTTTTTACCCCTGTCTCTTGTTCTCATTCTTTCCTTTTCCCTCTCTTGGATTGGATTTCCTTTAATTGCACCTCTTCCAAGGCTCATGATAAGAGTCATATTGCTTGGCAAACTGTTTTTTCTTTTGGTTTATGGACTATTTGGTTGCGTAGGAATCATGTGGCCTTTAATTCTTCTCCTTTGCTCCCGGATCCTGTTAGAAATATTATCTCATTTGCCTTAGAATTTTTCTACCTTATGGGTGATAAATCTAGCTCTAAATCTTTAAATCCTATTGCTGTGAAATGGGTGCCTTCTCTTTTAGGCTAGGCTAAACTTAATACCGATAGTTCCTTTTTGGGGAATCCAGGATTGGCTGGGGGTAGGAGTGTTATCCGTGACTCTTGTGGGACATGGATGGGAGGTTTCTCTCAGACCATAGGGCATACCACTAGTGTTCAAGCCGAGTTGAGGGCTCTCCTTGATGGGTTACAATTAGCCTTGGAGTTTCATATCACTCATCTTGATATTGAGATGGATTTTCTTGTTGCAGTTGATCTTGTGTCTTCCAGATCTATTGCTAATGTCTTTTTAAGCTCTATTGTGGATGACTGCAGGTGCATGCTGGAGAAGTTTGAAAGTGTTACCCTTAAGCATATCTATAGAGAAAGGCGAATGTTTGTACTGATTTGCTAGCCAAGGAGGGTTGTACACAGTTGCTGCCTTTTATTGCTTTTACTACACCTCTAGCGTTTGTGCTAAAGTCTTTAGCTTTTGACTGTTCAAGTTCTGTCTATACTCGGTTAATTAATTGTTAATGTATAGATTCCCTTTTTCACCAAAAAAAAAAAAAAAACTTTTGAACCATAAGTTCGATTGATACAAACTTGTTACTGTTAAAAAGATAATTTCATAAACTTTCCAATGTCACCAACAACAAAAAAGGATTTTTGAGTTCCATGCTCACACTAGGTACATGGTACTTAGCTTCCATTTTGATTTTCTATAAGTACTTTCTCCCCATTTTCCTATAGTAACACATCAAGAACTCTCTTAACACTTATATTTTTCCTTGTTTTCCTCACAAAAAGACGACCTTACAAACTTCTATCTGCAAGAAATGTCAATAAGAAATACCAAAGCCCTAGTGGTACAATTCCTCTTCCAACCCTCCTCACTTGTGTGATGAAGTAGACATTTTGGCATACCCCTAATGTCTTGGCATGATCCAAAAGATTGACTATTGTCTGAGTAAGTTTCTTGATAATAAGGAAAATCCACACATGTTAGGTGTTGTTGTAAATATGTGGATGGATCTAATCATGCATGTCAAGATATCACCCCCCCCCCCCCCTCCTCTCTATACTCCTTCGGTATCTTGGAATGTCCAAAAACCCTTGCTATCATAGGGAGGGCTATTACCGTCTGTGAGTGAGTTTCTTGATGGTGCATGGCAAACGTAAATATATTATAAGTGAGTACACAAACCAATTTTGCATCCCAAGATATTGTTCATGCCATGTATAACCTTTTCACAGTTCACATGTGTTCCTTATGCCTCCATCCACCAAAACAAGTAGCTCTGTCGACATGCATAAGACTCACCCACATAGAATATCGATGGTGCACGCATTGCAAACCAAAATGAAGCGCCACAGCATGCACACAGACAAGGCCAGGGAATGTGCATATTGTAACACGAAACTCTGTTGGTTCTTAACCAAGAGACACCTAAAGCAGGGCCGGCTCAACGAATTTTGGAGCCTAAGGCGAAAATTTTAATGAGGACCTTTCTTATATTTAAAAATTAATTAGATAATATTTATTTAATTTTGATATATTTTTATTTAATAGTTTTTTTATTTTTTGAGATGCAAAATTATTAATTAGGTAATTTCTAGTAAAAATTTATAATTAAAAAATATTAATGAATAAGTGAAATACAATTTATAATGAAAACTATAATTTAACTAAACTAAAATTTAAAGTAAAAATCAATAAAACCTGGTTTATCATAATTTTGCAACTTTATTAAAAAATATATATGATCTCTTTAAATGAGAAAAGTAAAAACTAATTAAATTATTAAAAAAAAAAAAGTAACAAAGTAGGAAAAGTGGATACGTCAACTCATGTGATAATAGGACAATAGGTACAAACCTATGTGTGTGGTGTAAAGTGTAAATCAATGGTAATAACTAGGGAGTAAACGTGTGTGTGTGGAGAAAATGTAATAAGTGATAATAGATAAGTTTTGTTTAGATGAGACACATGATGAACAAAAAAAGTAAAAAGAGTTAATTGAATGAGAAGACGAAACTAAGAAACTAACCTGAAGAATGAAGTTCATAGCAAGACTTAGATTGGGATTTAATTTCTTCAAGAATGAAGAACGAAGATCACATTAAGGTGAGTATTGAGCAAAACAAATTTGGATTTAATCTCTTCAAGAGTTAATTAAGACGTAGAGAAAGAAATTTGTTTGCTACCTTTTGGCAGATTTCAAGAGATAAACGTTTTATTAATGACTTTGTCTAATAATTCAGATTTTAATTTTGTAAGGAGTGTTTTGTCTTTTCACCTTCTATGTTTTGGATTCAATGTGGCTCTTTTTAATAGACAATGCATTTTATTGGTCGATAGAGAGGGCTTTAAATATATATATATATATATATATATATATATATATATATATATATATATATATATAATATATATATATATATATATATATATATATAATTATATATATATATATATATATATATATATTTTTATCTGAGTGAATTAATTAGAAGATTAACACTTTTTTTTTTTTTTTCCCTTCCTTCGGGGGCCTTCTTTTATTTGGGGGCCTTAGGCCATTACCTAAGTTGCTTATATGGTTTAGCCGATCCTGACCTACAGCTATTTTCAAAAAGAGTCCTATTGTGCTGGAAAATGAGCACATAAGGGATAACTTGTGTGTGATCACATATTATGTTTAATTAAACCCTCATTAGTCGACTTATCACATCATTCTAAAATCAAATAGTGTGATCTAGATGATGACTATTAAAATCAAGTGTTGATTGCTTTAGTTACGTTGAGATTTTAAGCATATCTTGACATTAACTTTTGTCAACCCACTATTTTCGAAAAATGCAAAATAAAAACTTCATTTTCTATTTTCCCCTAATTTATAAAATCAAAACCATTGGTGTCATCCCACCACCACACAAAAAGAGGAAGGTTGTGTATGCAAGGGTGTGTAATTCTTTGTGCCTCTAACTTTTTCGAAAAAAAAAAAAAAAAAAATTGGTACGATAGACTTTCCAACCATTCAAATTGAAGAAATACCTATTTATGGAATCCTATGGTTGGTCAAAGCTTGTCACAACTCACAACTATTCGGCGGTGGACAGTGGACTGCCACTGCATTTGCAATTTTGCATATGAGTGTTGTGCTTCTAAGTTCTACTCGCTTAATTCTTTCTTTTTCTTTATTTGCTAATCATTCTACTTGATTTATTCATTTTTAAAGAAACATGGTGATGTTAGGATAGGAATCACTTACGGTCCGTTTGGAAGAAAATAAATGAATGAAATAAAAATGATTTTTAAAAGATATTCCATCTAGGGCAAAACTTACCTACAGTACCATAGGTCCTGTTGGTCCGGTACCCAGGCTAAAAATTAGCCACGTGTCTACCTTAACATTTACAACAAATGGCGTTAGTGTGGGAAAAAAAATCTCAGCTCTCTCACCTCAGCTCTCTCTCACCTCAGCCCTATTGTTCTTGAGGCCTCCATGGCCAAAAGCTCCAAACCTGCAAACCCACGAAGCAACCACCACCACAAAAAATCCAGAGACCCACGGAGCTTAGCTCCTTCAACCACACACACGGAGCCACCACGAACTCAAAAAAAATCAAAAACCAAAAAAGAAAAAAAGAACCGATTGCAATCGGTATCTAGAGAGAAAGAAAGTGAGACCGGCGGCGATGGATCCATGAACTAAAAAAAAATCAAAAACCCAAAACCCCATATCTGGAGAGAGAAAGGGAGAGATACCGGCGACGATGGATCGGAGCAGAACCGACCTCAAAATCTCGTTGGTGACAGCCGTGGTTTCAGCCTGATCTCAGGCCTAGACCCTCTTTCTCTCTCACCGTGACTCTCACTCCCAGCTCGGTCTCTCTCTCGGAGCTTTCTCTTTCTTTCCCAACGACCGCCACGAAGAGAGCCCCGGTCTGGATCCATGCCGCCGCCGATGGTTGCTTCGTGGGTTTGCAGGTTTGGAGCTTTTGGCTATGGAGGCCTCAAGAACAATGGGGCTGAGGTGAGAGAGAGCTGAGATTTTTTTTCCCACACTAACGCCGTTTGTTGTAAATGTTAAGGTAGACACGTGGCTAATTTTTAGCCTGGGTACTGGACCAACAGGACCTATGGTATTGTAGGTAAGTTTTGCCCTTCCATCTATTACTTTGTTTGGTAGTTAAGTAAATATAAATGGAATAACTATGAGAGAATCTTTATTCCATTCTAAACATTCCTTCAAAAATGGGAAGCCCCTAATCCAAGAGTTGTTTTTTATGCTGCTCAAGTCCAACATGCTTACCAAAAAGGGAATCATTGTTCATATCTACTAGCACAAAACATAGAAGTAGATATAGGGAATCTTTTATGTTGTATCTAGATCCTCCCTCATTTACTGTAAGTCGGTTGTTGGTTGATGCATGGGGTATACCCTATTACCCTACATGGTTTTGTACTTAACTTCTCTCTATTTATTTAAGTAAATTCCATTTTCACAAAAAAAAAAAAAAAAAATGTGATAAATACGTTTAATCCTTTTTTTTTTTTTTTTTTTTTTTAAACGACAAACAAAAAGTAAAGGATATAATAGTAAAATTAAATTTTATTTCTCTTTCATTCATTCTTTTATAAACTTTCAAACACACTAGAAAAAATAAAAGCTTGATAGTTGAATAAAAAACTATTTTTTATTAGGCATGACAGAATAACTCAATGACCCAACCTAACCCAACTTGATTCCTACGGTTTTGGTTGGAGATTTCTCAACCCGAGGAAGTTGAGTTGAGTATAAAAATATCTCAAATCCAACCTAACCCGATCCATGCATACCCTTATTTTTATAAACTCTAATAACATAGTGTAAGTCTCATATGCACTTCAATCCACGGTATTCATCTTTAACTTTGCTTTATAAAAGAATGTTTTAGCTTAAATTTGTAGTGTACGAAGTATGAAGTTAAAGTAGCATTTGGCATGGAATATTGACTCACCATAATTTTTTTTTTAAAAAAAGAGTAGTTGGCATAAATCCAAAGTTTACCGTCACAAACATTTGGCTTTATCCGAAGCAAAGGTTAGAATAATGAGAGGATAAAAAAGTGCAGGAAGGATAGATAACTAGAGATTTTCTTTCATAGATATGTAATAAAGAAGATAAAAAAAAGTAGAAGAATAGATAATAAATATCAATTTCCCTTATTTGGTAAAAGAGAATATTAGAAGGAAAGAAAATCCATTTGACTATAATTATTATTTGTCCTCATATAAAAATAATATATATTTATATTAAAAATATGTTTTACATATTCATTAATTTTTTATATTCTATTTGGAACACAAAATTTAAATTTTTTATTTTGATTAAATTCACATAAGTTCTTTCAAAAAGTTATTCATTTTTTTTTTAAAAAATATTGTTATAAACACATTGATATCATCCAAAATCCAAATCATGCTCTTGGCATTTTTTTTTTCCTTGTACATAAATTATCCTGTTTAAGGCCAGAAAAAAAAATGATAAAATCAATAAGAAAGAATGCAACAAAAAAAAAAAAAAAAAAAGGAATAAAATTATATTTTGAAATTTTAATTTTTTTTTTTTCTTTCTCCACACACATTTAGTCTTTAATTTTCCACCAACCTGAGTTCGGGGGGACAACTGAAAAGGGACATCTACCCAATTGTCTTTCCTTATTGATTTCCATCTTACCAATTATTGAAAAACTATCCTCCTTTGACTCTTTTCTCTCCTACCAAATACTACCTCAATTTTAATTCAAATTCTTTCTAAATTTCTTGATGCATGTATTTTTCAAATTTTGTTTTTGAAAATGAAGTTGTTTGAAAAAAATTATTTATCTTAAAAAATTGTATAAATGCAATTTGAAATTGATGTACCAAACAGCAAAAACTCATCAAGTTATAATGAATAATCAAAATATTTATGCAATTATCTCAATAGAAATCCTCAATTCCAAATTGAGCACACTATCAAAATCATACTCCGGCCGACATAGTGTGAAATTATGAATTGCAGGTTTAAGCTTAATTCCAACCATAATAAATTGGATGTGACATTGAGTCATTGAGCCCTATAAACTATAGTCCCCTTTGGATAAAATTTGGAACCATTGTTATACTCCCATAACACAAACAAACATTGGCAAATTCCACACCACTCAATTTCCCTCCATTCTCATCATCTATTTCACCCATTTTCCCACAAATAAAAAAAAAAAAAATTCCAAAACTTGAAAACCTCATAAATTCATATATCCACATCACCCCCTTCAAAAAATGACACCTGCCATCATCATTGTCCAGTTCATTTCCCAACGTTTTGTCTAAGAACACGACAAACATAGTATGTAAACCCCCAAAATACACAGAGAATCTTCTTATAAACACCCTCGCCTCCACAAACACGGTTTCAACTATTTGTAAACACAGATTCTAAACGCTTTAAATTTTCAAACGTAGACAAACACAAAGTCACTAACACACCCACAAACACAAACACAAAAAAAAACACACACATACATATATAGTTATATATATATTATATATATATATATATATATATATACATATAATAAATTGAGTGAGTAAGAGAGAGAGAGAGACCCGATTACAGGACAACCCACGATCTGTGAGGAACCCCATATTAGCGCCCACCACACTCAATCATGCCATCAGGTGCCAAGAAGCGAAAAGCTGCGAAGAAAAAGAAGGTTTTGGAAGCCCACACCAACACCAATCTCTCAATCTCAACCAACAATCCTCAAGGTATATATAAAGAAAAATAAAGTTTTCAACTTTACCCTACTCTACTTTTTTTTTTTTTTTTTTGAATTTGAGTTTGGACCCATTAGATTAGACCAATCCACACTTTACCCATCTGTCATTTAAATCATGCAATCTACTTTTTCAATCTATTTTTGCTTTTTGATTTGTTATTTCTAGTCAATTTTGGTTGATGGGTATTTGTTAAAGCTTTCTGTTTTTGCTTGATTTCTACTCTATCAGACCAATTCACACTTACCCATATGTTATAATCTTTGTTTTTATTTTTATTTGTTGGTCAATTTGGGTTAATGGGTGTTTGTGCTAACTGTTTCGCTTGATTTTTACGCCATCAGACCAATTTAAGCATCTTTAGCTGTCATTCAATTATACAATAACTTAGTCAAATTTTTTATTTTTATTTTGGGGTCGATTTGGGTAATGGGTATTTGTTAATATCCTTGTTTTGCTTGATTCTGATTGTGATTTTTGTGATTGGATCAACTTATTCCTCTGTCATTAAGTCCTTCTCTATTTTTTAATTTATATTTTGGGTTGAATTGGCCAAAATAGGTGCTTTGAATCAACTTACTCTCTGTCGCTTAATGATAAGATTCTTTATTTATTTTTATTTTTTTAAAATTTGTTTTGAGTTCATGGTCAAATTGGGTTAATAGGTATTGTTAATGTCAGTTGTTTTGTTTGATTTTTGATTGGAAATCTTCTTTGAACCAAACTATGTTAGGAAATGATGATCTGAAATCCCAAGATGGGAAGGAAAGTGATGGTGGTGAGGTTAGTACCCCGGCTTCTCGGGACCTTGATAGTGACCACAATTCATTTAATGAGGGGAATGAGGAATTGGAGGAGCAAGACCCATCATCCATTCGGTCATTTGTTGCTGAGGACAAGTCTATGGAGGGAGTACCTATTGATGTTGAGGGTGAGCAGAAAATAGGCTCAGAGGATGATGGTGCTGTTAAAATCGAAAGGGAACTTAAATCTGATGATAATTCTGAGAGAAAAAATGGTATCTTTGAGCATATTGAGTCCACCAAGCAAGCTCATAACAGGGATGATCAGAGCTCTAGCAGCAGTAGTAGTTCAGATGATGAGACCCGAGTCATTGAGAAGAAAAAGGAGGAAGCTTACAATTCAGTTGTGGAAGCAAGCTCATATGATGATTTGGTGAAGCCAGTCGATTGTTCTCTGGAAGAGGTGACTCAGGTTACTGAAAATGCATTGGTTGGGGAGACTGTTAAGTCAATTGCAGAAAGTGTCCCCCTTATTGATACTGTTGAGTCAGTGGTATCCGTGTCCAAGGAGAAAATTCACATTACTGAAAGTGCTCCAGTTGAGAATCCAGTGATTAGTGATTTGGGTGAATCAGGATCAAAAGAAAGTGAGAAAAACTTTTCACTTAAATTAAATGAGGCTCCGGCTGTTGTGACAGATTTGGCATTGAAGAAAGCTGAGGATAAAGTATTTCCTTTATCAGATGAAACCGTTCAAGCACACTTGAATGTGGTGGAATCTGTGTCAAATGGTTATGAGGATACAATATTGCCATCATCAAGTGCTCCTGTTGCTGCAACTAGTAATGGTGCAGCATATGTTAGTGATTCTGAGATTCCTGAATGTTCTGAAAACGAGGTATTGCTCCTGTAATTTTCTAGATTAAAATTTTGCTTATATATTTACAAAAAAATACATTGAAAATAGATGTGCTTACTTTTGCTGAATTTTATGTAGCCTCTGGTAGCGCCAGCTCCACAAGTGGTGCGAAGGACTTCCTGGTTGAGTTGCTGTGGATTGTTTGATTGATGTGTTAGGCTCTGGAAGATAAGCTCAGGTTGGGATTCCTAAAATAGTCTATAGATTTGTCTACCCTTCCCCTGTCCAATAAACAAGGCTGGGTATTAGGAGGATGTCATTATTGTTCATGAGAGATTTTGGTGGTATATGCTATTGATTGATTGCATCAGACTATTCAGTTGGATTTTCATTCTTTCTTTTTTTATCTTTCGTTTCTTAAGAATGTCATGTAAGTATCTTCTGTATTCCTTGAAAATACCGTCAGTTTTCTTTATTGCAAACAGATGACAAGAATGATGGGAAGGTCTTGTTGTAGTAAAGAAAGGTCTTATGGTGGCCAAATTAGTTTATCTAGTAAACATATATCGAAGAAATAAAATATCTGTGCCATGCATTTTCTACCTAACATTTGCTTTGCAATACGTGTTTCTATTTTTATTCTAAGAGAGTTCATTTTTATTGAGGGAAGATAGGATGGGAAAAAGGGCTCTGTGGCGTTTATCAATTGCTTGATGATGTAAATGTCACATTTATGACATATGGTCTGTGAGATACAAGTAGAGTTTTATGGTAAGGTAGACTTTTGGACAAGTGCTCCCAGAATTAAAACTTTCTCAAGATATGTTTGTAGGAATACTATTTTAAGGAAATTAGGAGTGAAATGTTTGAAAATTTTGAAGATCAATGGGCATGGGACTCCTTGGTTGCTATGTTCTTGACTTCTTGCAAAGGGATATCGAATTAGCTGTTATGTTGCCCACAAGATTCAAGCCTTTAAGGATAGCTGCATTATAAAGTAAAAAAGGGTGGGGTAGTTAAGAAACAACATTTCTACCTTGTGGATGTCTTGGTAAATGGATGTATTTCATGGTGTTCATGTGAACAGAGGTAAATAGATTAGAAATGGATGTAGCCCTGAGGAATACTAAATTGAGATGATCATTATGTGCAATTGAGGTTACCTTTTAAAAAGCATTATTGTTTGCAAAGACAAAAGAAAAGAAGAAGAAAAGGTTGAGATGCTGTGGTCGTGTACAATGAAGGCCAATGACTAAACCAGTTGTTTTGAAGTCGTTATGACTACATGGAAGAGATGCTGTGGTCGTGCACAGAGAAGTTATCTTCTCTGTCCTTTCCATGTATACATAGTGACTTCAATACAACTAAAGGTTCAGTCATTTTTTGAGCCTCTTCTGTTCTGCGTTATCCAGCTTTTGCTTTGAAGGACCTGTTGTGAGTATGATTTTGGAAGCGAGCCCCAGATCACATTTTTACTTTATTCTGACTTTTTTGTTCTAACCTATGTTATTTCTTGAGCCTCTTCTAGTCTGCATCATGCAGTGCTTTTGTCTTTTAAGGACCTTTGTAGGATTGATATTGGAGAATAGATAACAGTTATCCCTAATTCCTACAAGTTCCTTATAGATTTTCTGTTTGCCTTGTTAATTGGGTTGCTGTTGGTGCATGGTGTGACCTGAAACTTTGAAAATGTAGGGGTTTTTTTTTTTTTCTTCATTGGTCACAATGTGCTGTAGAGATTGTCTCATATCTTTATTTGAACAGCTCTTTTGTGGCTCTTTTTTTTTTTTTTTTTCTCAGTCAGCATGAGGAATGAAATACTTGTATGTAGAATTTTTAACCAAACAGTGAATTCATCTTATGCCTTGGACTTTGTTGATGTTGTAGTTTAAGAAAGTAACGGTGTCAGCATTATCATTTTCACCATTTTGAATGGAATTGTAGTTGACAATTTCTATGGTTTCATTTTGATGCAGAAACAGCGCATGGATGGGCTTGTAAATCCTTTTGATGCAGAAACAGTGCATGGATGGGCTTCAGTGGACCAGTGAAAGCTTGTGAAAATTAAAAAGGATTCAGTCTGGAGAAATTTTTGATATTTCAAACTAGAATATTTCTTGTGTTTTCCCAATGAATAATAGGCAAGAGGCCTGATCGTATAAACAGTCTAAGGTTTGTGGTGATAGTGTTTTAGGCGGCTTAGTGTCCCTAGATTTCAGTACATTTCTGGTTAATTTTGTAGTCTAGTGTTTTTTCTAAGTGGTGTGTTGTATTTATTTTATTTTGTGGCGGGTAGGGAATTGGTGTGACCTGGATTTTACAAGTGTTTTTTTATATGATATCAATATTCACTTGATTGCTGTCTTGGTGTTTTCTAATGGATAGATGGATGCTTTAGTTGCTTACTCTTTCTTGAGCAATTTGTGTTTTGCTTTTCTTTGTTGTGTGTTCCTTTGTTTGGGGTGTGGGTTTCTTTTAATGATACAAGCAGCCCTTTTTGCTGCATGCCTGGCTTCTCTTCATTGATCAGGGTGTTATTTATTTTTTATTTTTCTTTAGAAGTTGAATGAGAATCATCGAACAAAGTCTCATGTGGTTGGTTCTATGTGTCTAAATGAGCTAGGGTTTTGTAGCCTACAAATATGATCATTGGACTTTTGATGAGAGTGTCAATTTGGTTCTTGGACTTGATTTGAACAATTAACCTTTAGACATTAAGTTTGTGAGGATTTAATTTAATCAGATGATACGTTACATTGTAATAATGACATTTTAAAATTATTGATAATGTGATAGAAATCATGTATGCATTATGTGATTAAATCTATTAAGATTTAACTGAAAATATTAGTATAGTGTTTGATTTGTCCTATACCTATATTGAGAAAGTTAATGGTTCAAATGGATAGCCAAAGGATAAAATTGACATTTACATCAAAGTTTGCTAGTGTCAAAATTTCACATTTTATCTTATTGTTACTAAAACAAAATGAGTTTTCTGATTTATTTGGGTGATGATTGTGAGTGACATTAGGTGGCTTTGGTGGAAGATAACAGTTGAATTGATCTTTCAGTAGGCTTTTTCATATGAGAAACTGAAACTAGAGGAGACAGTTTAATTGGCTATGTTTTGATAAAGGAAATTTCAATCACTCAGGGTGGTGGCGCATTGATATACAGAAATATAGCAAGCTTTTTCCAAACCATGTCTTATTATTATTTGAATACAAATCAAATTGAATCAAATTAAAGCACACCAAGCACACGGCAATCTGCCAATCAAGGCTAGGTCTGTACACAGTCAAGAGGTAAAAATGAAGAAGAAATAGCAGGAAAAAACATGACAAGCCACACAAACACAATGTCACTCTGCTTTCTATCAAGCAATCGCAGACTGTCTTCTTGTTGCAGCGGTATGAATGGCTGCTAGGTATAGAAGCTGTGTAGCCGAAAGGATGATTAGGAATGCCTCCAATGTTCTCTGCAACAATACAGAATTTATGTTTCAATTTTCTGCATACTAGTATTGAAATTAATATCAAAACGTGGCGATGAATGTTTTCGGATCTTACCAGTTTAGCATTTCTGATTCGGAGTTCAATCTCTTTGCAAGCAAACCTGTATAATACAAATGATTCAGCTGATTAGGATCAACAACAATATCACATCTCTGATGCATTTTGTTATTGCTATTAATTGATTACCCCGTGGCAAGGACAGTCAGAGTCCAAGCAATAGCAGCAGCTGCAGCCGCAGATGGCAAGCTATCAGAATGCCAAGCACGAAGATGGTTGAGCCCAACTATTGCTGATGCCACTCCAACAACTCCGGCAATCATAGCATACGTGACGAAGAACCCAGTTGCAGCATTTCCCATTGGAAAGTATATGGGTGAAAAATGTGCTGGAAGATCAAATCCAGGTCCTACAATTCTCAAAAAATCACTATTAGCATGAAAGAAAGTTGCAACACATTAACACAAGAGCAGTGATATGTGCACACCATCTAATGCACATAGTCCATACACACCACCTAAAATGTGAACATTTTTCATAAAAAGTAGACATTTGTGAATGTTAATGTTCACATTAGATGGTGTGTACACACCAGGATGTGCAACAATATTTACCCTGAACACAAGAGAGAGAGGGAGAGAGATATACCAATGATGAAACCATGATCAATGGCTCTGTTCATTGCCCAACTACCAATGCCCAGAACAATAACATACATGCAGAAATTCAGGGCTAAAAGGAGACCTGCAACAGGTTTTATATTCTCACCAGCCATCTTTGTACTATATGGTTTATGATGAAAAGCTGTTGTTGGAAGAGGAGAGAGTTAGAAGTTTTCAGGGCCTCAAAAGTGGAATGCAGAAAAAATTAGTACTTGGATACGTGTTTTGTGCAAGAAAGGGGGTCTATATATAAATAAGCATGGCATGTAGGTTTGGGTTCTTTTCTTGCTAAGGCTGTGGGCTACAAAGCGTTATGTGGGGTTGTAAAGAGGATGCTTTATATTCAAGGCAACCCAAAAAATAATATAAAGATTCTTGCCTGACTAACATTTACAAGTCTTTGGAATGGAACATTCTTTTCTAGGCTTTGTGCCTGTAAGTTGTTCCCTAGAGGGAAAGTTATATTCTTTGCCAATCCTAATATTCTTGCCAGTCCTAAAGGAGCTTACGTGTCCTATATGTCATACCAAATTCATCTTTGTTAACAGTTATGTCATTTAACACCAAATGAATTAGTCTGTTTGGACACCCTATTTTCTCTATGATTGTCTTTTTTCACTAGGTGAAGAGGAAGGTATTGAACCTCTCGGATCTGGACCACCACAATTGGTTGCTGGGATTGACACTTGGCCTAAAGGCCATTGAGTTCTCTCAATGAAGAGTGATGTAAGGAATACTACAAATTAATTTTATTACGTAAGTCTTATAAGTATGTATCATCAATCACAAAATAATAATTAAGAAATGTATTTGCAATAAAGTTAAGGTTACAATGTCTTCATAATGTTTTCACAACATTGCTTAGATGACAAACTGTAAATGGTAGATAATAAAATCATGTAAGTGGTGGGTCAATGTGAAAATCAATAACAATTTAACATCTAGAAATGCTGGGATTGACACTTGGCCTAAAGGCCATTGAGTTCTCTCAATGAAGAGTGATGTAAGGAATACTACAAATTAATTTTATTACGTAAGTCTTATAAGTATGTATCATCAATCACAAAATAATAATTAAGAAATGTATTTGCAATAAAGTTAAGGTTACAATGTCTTCATAATGTTTTCACAACATTGCTTAGATGACAAACTGTAAATGGTAGATAATAAAATCATGTAAGTGGTGGGTCAATGTGAAAATCAATAACAATTTAACATCTAGAAATGTTGTGGTAACGCTGTACCTGTAGTATTACTAATTTATTTATTATGTGTTAAAATAGTACCAATCTCATTCATATATATGCTGTAGTAAAATTTGAAATAGGATTATCATTTCCCCTTTATGAATGAGAATATATATATATATATATATATATATATATATATTTTTTTTTTTTTTAAAATAGAAAATGTTTAAGTTACTATCAACTTTATTACAAAAGACTTTCAAACTAATGTCTCAATTTATCTTAAATAATCTAATAAAAAAAGTATTTGATTTTTTTTTTTAATATGATTGATACACTTTGTTGTAAAATTTGTCTCTTAAATAAATGTTACATGCTTTTTATTGGATCTAGACTACCACAATGCCAGTAGTCGTTAACCTCTCTTCAAGAATGTTACATGATAATGAGAAATTATTCATTGTATTGTACATGTGATCCTCTCAAACAATACAAATAAGTGATTTCTTATTCATTCATGGTTTTAAGGAATCACATAATTATCCAAACTCATAATCACTTATTTGTATTTATTGAGAATATCAAGTATAAATATAACATGAGGACTGAAAAATTGAATCCTTTCGAAATAATTCCACCAACAAAACGGTGCGTTTGCTACGTTTAACCCTTAACCGACCTTTATATTTATATTCCCAATTTACTGTTTCGCTTCTCTTACTCTTAGTGACCGTTACACAAACCAATAGCCATGTTAACATTTCGCGCCACTTTTTTTCGAAAATTTAAATTCCCGCACACTTTTGTTTCACGCTCTAACTTCTCCAAAGTGAATCACACAGAATCAAGCAATCACTCTAATAAATCATTGTTAACCCATCACCTAAAGAACCACAGATTAGACAAAGCTCGTGTGCTTTTCGATAAAATCCCGGTTCGGGATGTGACTCTATATACCATGATGGTTACGGGTTATGCACGAAATGATAGACTCGGCAATGCCTTGGAACTGTTCGATGAAATGCCAGTTAAAGATATAGTTTCTTGGAATTCGATGATAAAAGGGTGTTTGGATTGTGGGGATTTGGAAATGGCGCGGACCCTGTTCGACAAAATGCCGGAGAGAAATGTTGTTTCTTGGACGACGATGGTGAATGGGTACTTGCAGTTTGGGAGAGTTGAGATGGCGGAGCGCTTGTTTCAGGAGATGCCTGCGAAGGATGTGGCGGCATGGAATTCAATGATTCATGGGTATTGTGGTAGTGGTAGAGTTGAGGATGCTATGAAATTGTTTGAGGAGATGCCTCATAGGAATGTGATTACGTGGACTTCGATGATTGGTGGGTTTGATCAGAATGGGAAGAGCAATGAAGCTTTGTTTCTTTTTGGGAAGATGGTGGGTTCTGGTGTTGAGTCCACTTCAACCACATTGGTTTGTGTATTGACAGCTTGTGCAAATATATTTCATTTACATCTAGGTGTTCAGATTCATGGACAGATTGTTAAGTTAGCGTACCACTTTGATGAATTTATATCTGCTTCACTTGTAACGTTTTATTCAAATTGCAAGCAAATAGATAATGCTTGCAAGGTTTTCCATGAGATAATGCATAAAAATGTAGTAGTATGGACGGCTCTTGTAACGGGATATGGTTCAAATTGTAAGCATGAGGATGCATTGAAGGTTTTTGGGGATATGATAAAGATAGGCGTCCTTCCAAATCAGTCTTCTTTGACTAGTGCTTTAAATTCATGCTGTGGATTAGAGGCTCTTGAAAGGGGCAAAGAGTTCCATTCAGTAGCTATTAAGTTTGGTTTGGAAACCGATGCTTTTGTGGGTAATTCTCTTATTGTCATGTATACGAAATGTGGAAATATAAGTGATGGCATAGCTGTATTCAAACGAATTTCTGAGAAGAATATTGTTTCATGGAACTCTGTTATTGTTGGATGTGCACAACATGGGTTTGGCTTGTGGACTCTGACTCTCTTTAGCAGAATGATACGTGCAAAGGTAGATCCAGATGAAATCACATTCACTGGGTTGCTTTCTGCTTGTAGTCATTCTGGGATGTTACAAAAAGGGAGAAGCTTTTTCAAAAATTTCAGTCAAGATAAATCCATTGAGGTGAAGCTTGAACATTATGCATGTATGGTTGGTGTCTTAGGTCGATGTGGCAAGTTGGAAGAAGCAGAAGAGTTAATAAATAACATGCCCATAAAAGCAAATTCCATGGTATGGCTAGCTTTACTTAGTGCTTCTAGGATGCATTCTAATGTGGATGTGGCTGAAAGAGCTGCAAAACACATTTTTTATTTAGAGCCACATTGTAGTGCAGCTTATGTTTTATTATCTAATTTATATGCTTCTGCAAATAGATGGGGTGATGTCTCCAGGATACGGGGGAAGATGAAACATAGTGGAGTTGTAAAACAAGCTGGATCCAGTTGGGTTACTCTAAAGGGACTGAGGCATGAATTTCTTTCTGGAGATAGGTCCCACCCCCTCAGTGAACAAATATTCAAAAAACTGGACTGGTTGGGAGGAAAGCTGAAGGACTTTGGTTATGTTCCTGATCAACAGTTTGCTTTGCATGATGTTGAGGTTGAACAAAAGGAAGAGATGTTATCTTATCATAGCGAGAGGCTTGCTATTGGATTTGGGTTAATAAGTACCGTGGAGGGGAGTACAATAACAGTAATGAAAAATCTTCGTGTATGCGGCGATTGCCATTCTGCCATTAAGCTTATAGCAAAGATTGTTGAGCGGGAGATCATTGTAAGAGATTCTAGCCGCTTTCATCACTTCAGGAATGGACACTGTTCTTGTGGGGATTATTGGTGATGCTATCATTGACTTACATGATGAATCCACATGAAGTTGTTTTGGAGCAGGAAATTTCCTTCTTCCTAGATAGTCCTCACCATCAGATTATTTAAATATTTAATGAGTTATTAATTTGTATTTGGTCAAGCGTCACAACGTAGTGAGAATGAAAGAGTAGGGAGGAGCTTGAAGGGATTAAGAAAGAAGGCAAACTTTTAGCAGAAATGGAGAACCAAAATCAAGGCACACTTTGTTTATCTCTCTTAAAGTATGTTCTTTTTATTTCTCTGCTATTTTGATCTCTGTCTTAAACTTTGTTTTCCTTTCTCTTACCCTCAGTCTTTTTTATTTTTTATTTTTATGAATAACCCTCAGTCTCTGATGTATCAGTTCTCTTTTCTTTGTTTTTTACAAAAGGAACAACAAAGGTTAAGAAAGACAGTACTGACATTGATTACGAATTCTGTACTGAGAGGGTACTTAAAAATAGTTACTAAAACTGAAGATGAACTAATGGATAATGTGAGAAAACAGCACAAAAAGTGAAGATCAAATCAAGCTTCTGAAGGCTCGGAGCATGGTACTGAATAAAGAGCAACAAGGTTTAAAGAGAAGATTTTACAGGTGGATGCACAAACAACAATTTTAAACTTTTAGAAACAGTAGTGAGGGATTTGAGGTTTTGAAGATAGAAATCACGTGGTTTGAGAAAGAAGATAACATGGAGACAAGGCTGATTGAATTGTTGGCTAAAACTGGAGGACTTCAGCAAGCGATAAGTGAACAATTGGTGCATGAAGACGAAAGGATGGAAGAGGAGACAGAAGGATTCAAGGAAGAACAAGATAATGTGAATAAGAATTTTAGTGCAGCTGAGATGGAGATTTCTTATCATCGTGTTCAAGAGATAAACTGATGAAGCGAGTGGAGAATGATCAAGATGTATGGATTTTTGCATGAAAGTTCATAACATGAAGAGGAATACATAAGGCCTTTGAAGGCAGGATATAAAGCATGGAAGAATCATCAAGATGATGTGACAAAAGGTTAGAACAAGATGCCTATCACATCTGATTGACCAAATGATGATGATTTTGAATTTCTTGAAAGTATTGAGGGGTTGGTAGTAGATTTTTCTGTGGGAAAAAGAAATTGCTAGGGAAAGGAAAGAGAAACTTGAGGCTTTAACTCCGAGGATGAAGGGATTCAACACTGATCAACATGATGTCAACTGGAGTTTGTGTGAGATGCTGAAAGTGTGGGATGGAAATGATTAGTTATGTGAGGCTCTGAATTTGATAATGCAGTGCAGGGGTTGGATCAGCTTGTGACTGAGTTTTTCATGCTGGTAACAGATCTTCTCGGTAATCTGCCAAACAAGGAAGACATTATGGTCTGGAAAGAAGGAGGCATGGGAGAGTACATAGGGTAGTCTATAGGATCCTTGCTGTACTGGAAGGTGAGATGGGAACTATTGAGGAAACAGATTTTAATGACAGATATGAGAAGGAAATCCTTTACAGAGAAATCCAGATTCACCACCTATTTAATCACTATGACATAATTTTGCAGTCTGAGTTTGTTTTGAGCCCATCTGGAGATGGATGTGAAGGGAGGATTATTATTTTTAAGTGAAGACATTCTTAAACAATCTGAGAAGGAATGGGATAAGTTACAACTGAAGGTCTCTGGAGCAATGAACAGATATAGGTTGTCAAAGAAGAATAATTGTCCGAATGATATGAGGAAGCAAAGAAAATCGGTTTATGGAAGATAGGCATAGAAGTTAGACAAGTCAGAGAAGGATTACAAAAATAACAATTTGTAATGGAATAGAGGAGGAGGAAGATGCAAATAAAAGACAGATCTGGTTAGAGTTCCTTGTTTAGTGGTGACGCTTCTGTAATCATAACTGCATCAAATAGGCCATTTGTTTAGCTTTCCTTAATGATCCACCCATCTTTTGCTTCTATATTGATCAAAATTGCCATAGTAAATATGAGACAAAAAGAACTTCATTGAATTTGATAATGGTAGATACTGAACAAATTTTGTAAACATCTTTGAGGGCTTCTTTTCTGCTATCTTCTATCCTTACTTCATTTTATACTAATTGGAGTGCAGAACTTCGTCAACTCACTCGAAAACTTTAAAAAAACCTTGTATTTTGAAATATAGTCTTCATAGAGTAGGAAGAAAATCCATGAAATAATTCACCTATCTTAAAGAATTAGAAAAAAGTCCACCAAAATTATTTTCAGTTACAGAGCAATGTTTATTAGAAGTTGGCAAAATAAACAATCCTTCATGGTAAGTATGAAATATGTGGGTAATGAAGCTTGACGGTTAAAGTTGGAATACTCATGGATTAAGGAGAAGTTAGAATAAGCTCATTGTTTATTAATCAGATTTGGCTTTAGATTCAATAATAGTGCAAAATTTCAGTTCTCGCATCTCTATTGAAAAGAAGAAACTTCAGGTTGGAGCTGGTTAAAATTCATAAATAAATCATAAATTTCCTATTTAAACTCTCTTAGATCACTGTCTCAGCAGGAGCCCAACTGTAAACTTGTGTATGCTTGTTCAAAACCTAACTGGTTAAGGAAGGACAATGCTTCACATATGTGATTTTGGTATGTTTTGTCCAGTGGCGACATACCTACTTGACTTATGAGATGGGGTTTAATGTTAGAGGTCTTATTTGTTTGGTGAATTAGAGAAAGAGAATAAAAAGTGGGACATAATTTTCCTCCAAACCAATTCGGAGGAAATTTCTTTCAGTTCACTACATAACAACTCAAATGAGCGTGAAAGAAAGAAAGAGAAGAAAAAATCTTCTGCTCCAAATCCCCGAGCTCATCAAAGAGCTTCAAGTCAATAAGTACTTGAGCAATGTTATTGATAACCAATGAGGAATACAAATTATCTATCTCACTTTTTGAGTACCACTTTATACTCCATCAATTACAACTCGCAACACGTTCTTTTTTATCTTCCTTATAAAATAACTAAAGCTTAAAATGGAAACAAATTAAGTATGTGTCGTATTACAATTAGTGGAACAAAAAGTGAGATAAAGAATATTTATTCAATAATGAGCGTCCCACTCAACAAGTATATGCATGCCACAATCCCAGCCCTAGGTGTAACTTCCAATCAAGCAATAATGGCAAAATTATTACAGATCAGATTTTCTTTCTAATGGCTTTTTCACATGTATCATGGATTGAATGGTCTTCTTGGGTCCCAGAAGCCACAAAAAAATCGTTCATTATGATTTGAGATCATGATCCTTAGACTAAAATATCTAGTTTTATAAACATTCATATGGTGCAAATTAAAAGTTAGAAGACTAGTGAGTGTATAAAATCCTTAAACTAAAAGTGTTCCTACAGGTTTTTTAAAACCATAGTCAAAACTATAAAACACTCATCCTCTAAAAAAAATAAAATTATATCTCAGTTCTCAGTTCCCTCTACAAAGTAAAATCCTCATTCTCTCTCCAAGAATGTAAAACAATCATGAATTTGATATTCAAGTAATCCTCATTCTCTCTCTCCAAGAATGCAAAACAATCATGAATTTGATATTCATTTTTCCAAAATGCTTAAAACCATCATACGTCTCCACTACCAAGGTAATTAAACAAATGTGATGGATACTGTCGTTTTAACATAAATGCTTGCTTGAACAATCTTGGAAATATGTCAACGTGCTGCAAGATATGCGATGGACTTTTTAGATGCTGGCTTCGTAGAAGAGTCTGTGCATGATATGGGGGAAAATGTGAGAATTAATAAGTGGCAACCAAATGCTACAAACCAGTACAAGATAATTTGTTTTTGTGCCGACACATTTATATCACCAATCTTGCATGCTTCCATGGTTGAGTCGGAAATATACTTGTCCTTATTGCCATCGTATCCTCGATAGAACAAATATGAATATCCTCTATCCTACGTAGACCAATACAGAACCTTGGAAGGCCGATATGCTTCATAGGGATATCACAGATGAAATACATACAAGCGCTTATCACAACGAACAAGGTTATATTTGTCAACCATGCATGAAACTCAAGAAAGTGTGACCACAACATTTTCTTATTCCTAAGCCAAATTCAATTTGCTTCCTCTTCCCAAGTTCTCCTATTCCTCCAAGTTACCGTTAATTAAAGCAAATTGGGATTATAGAATTTTTTTTCTTTAAAAAAAATTATACATTCTTAGCCTGCTTTTCCATAGAGTCAAGTTACCGTCGAAGCCAACACGTATGAAGCCTGCTCCCATGGTTCTACTTGTCTTGCACCAAAACAACCTGGACACGAACTCCGACTCTAATGCAAAAAATTCCAACGGCACCATTCTCCACATTTTGAGATACTTAAGGGATTACTCAGCTTCCAGTTCCGAAACCCTCCTAACCCTGGCTGATCTCTCCCTGGATTCCCTTTAGCTAGAAGTAAGTGATCTCCCCCCAGAGATTATAAAGTCAAAGATAGAGGACATCGCAATACAAGTCGTAGAATCCAAGAGAATCCGGGGTATGTCTCGATCTTCTAAATTTTAAGTGTACATTCCAGAACTGGATCGCCTTTTTCTAAAAAAGAACACTGCCATCCAATATTCAAGCAAGCTTAAGACTGAAATCACGTGTATAATCATTACTGCAAGGGGTTATCCGGATGTGGCTACGAGGATGTTTCTGTGAAGGTTAAGGATGGAACTGCATCTTCCCGTCCTTGCACTGATGGATAGTGATCCTCACGGTGTTAAGATTTTATCGATTTATGGGTGTGGAAAAATACATACAAGCGCTTATCACAATGAACAAGGTTATATTTGTCAACCATGCACTAAACTCAAGAAAGTGTGACCACAACATTTTCTTATTCCAAATTCAATTTTCTTCCTCTTCCCAAGTTCTCCTATTCCTCCGAGTTACCGTTAATTAAAGCAAATTGGGATTATATAATTTTTTTCTTTAAAAAAAATTATACATTCTTAGCCTGCTTTTCCATAGAGTCAAGTTACCGTCGAAGCCAACACGTATGAAGCCTGCTCCCATGGTTCTACTTGTCTTGTGAAATGAGAGAGCAAATAGAATGGAGAAACTCAATTTGCTTGAGCTCGATGATATGATGGAGGAAATGAAAGAGAGGAAGAGAGTTGATAAGAAATGAGACGGTTGATGAGGAGTTGGATAACTTGGTCTAATCGAGTACGGTGAAGAAAGAAAAAAAGAAAAAGAAAAAAAGATAGCTCATAAAAGGGAAAGAGTCATGTGGAACTTGTGCTTTTATTAGGTGGGGGCAAATAGTATTTAGATATGCAATAAAGCTATGATCATAACAAAATTCATAACACCACGCAATTTGCCTACCAATTCACACTTGGTCCCATTCCCACCACAATTTGAATTTTTTTTTTTTTAAATAAAAAATAAAAAGTCAGTCCATGTGTGAGGTGTTAGGCAAATTGAGTGACATTGTGAAATTGTTGTTAGACAACGTTGGAGTAGTTGAACACAAAACTAAAAATATGAATTAGGGGTCTTCCATATGATTAAGTGTTCATTTTCATTAGATGCCATCCAATAACTTGTGAAGACTAACAAACCGGTCACTTTCTTCTTGTTGGCTCTTAGTAAAGCTATTGCCATTGTGCCAAACACCTTGTAAATTATCCAACCGAATGAGATCCCTAGAGGCAGAGTCTATAAGATATTGACAAAACTCAATAGCACAATTTTAAGTGAAATCATGATTTTCCAAAATCGTGTTTTAAAAACACAATTTTAAAAATAAGTCTAATTTCTCAAATCAATTTACATAACTAATATTAAAATGGTATTGATTTACAAACTTTGCCCAAAGTGGTATGCATCAAGCAGCACAGCTTTTGAGGTTTGAGCACAACTTCATTTCTCTAAAGAAGAACCCATGGCAAGTGCCAACTCAGCAAAAATACAATTTAGAATAAGATAAATTACACTAATAATACCTGAATTTACAGTGAAATTACATTCAACAACGCATCTTATTTTTAAGAAAAATACTCCACCTCTAAAATAATCAAAATAATTAACATTTTATTTCAAAATAATTAACACTTCGTGTGAATTATCTTAAAAGTTTTAAAATGCAGTCTCATTTGTTAAAAATAAAGTATAACACTAAACCCTCCGGGTGGGAATATAATTTACCATTAAAATATTATATTTGTTCATTTCGATGATATTTTTATACACTTATAACAATTTGGCACACAATTCTTAACCAAATGACAATTTTTCCCTCGCGTGCCTTCATTCGCCAACCGCTGTGCGTCGCTCTTTCTAAAATCAGGAACCCTAATTTATAGTGCTCAGCCCATGGAATCAGGGTCTCCAGGTAAATTCCTTTCTCTTGGAGTTTCTCTGCGTAATCCCTCTGCTTAGTAATACATTTTCAGTTTCGATTACCATTCTCAACTTATACTGAGAAATTAGGATTTCACAACGTATAGTAATTTAAAAAAATAAAAAATAAAAATTAGGGGAATTTGATTCTCTATGCTGAGAATAAGCAATTAGACTGTAAGCTCGTGTAGCAATGAGTAAGTAATGCCGCACTGCTCTGCAATTTCTTGTGTAAATTTCTAATGAAGTAGCTGAGCTAAAAATTAAGCTTGGGTTTGGTGGCTTTAATTGGCAAATAAACTTGAATGAGCTTTTTATTAATCTGAGAGGATGGTGTGTTTGTGAGTAGCTCAATTCATTTGATAGGCGTAGCGTCTTGCCCGTTAAAACACATAATTGTATACACCCCTCGTGAAGTGTAGGTCACTAGTTTGAATCTCCTGGAAGGCGTTAATTTATTAGCGCATGTCATGCCAGTGGTCATCGGGTTAATCCAATTCTGTTTTTGTCAAATAGGTTGCTGACTATGTTAATTAATGTTAAAATGGACGTGTGAAATAGTATGAGGTTATGCTAAAATAGGAAGACAGTTGATATGTTATACTAGGCTGAAAGCAAACAACCTATTTAGGTATTCATCATATTCTTAGAGTTTATGTATTTGAGGTTGGTTAATTTGCTTTGGAGGTGGAAGATGCAAATCTCTTTCTAGGATGCCATACAGAGTGAGTTCAATTTAGGCTTTTATGTCATTCCTTGAGTTCTTGGATTTCTAGAATTCACCAGTATTGCAAGGAATGTACCGTAATTGCATTCTGTAAAAGGAGGGCGGGGTGGAAACGGGTTTATCTCTCAAAAGGAGGGCGGCTTACTCTGATAAAGAGCACCTTGTCTAATCTACCCACATATTTCCTATCTCTTTTCCCCATTCCAGCTGCTGTGGCTAAGAGAATTGAACAAATTCAACGAAATTTCCTTTGGGGGAGTTCCATGGACTCTGTTAAATTTCCTCTGGTTAAGTGGGATCAGATTTGTAGGCCATACTCTCAGGGAGGCCTGGCTATCAAAAATATTAGACAGTTCAATGCAGCTCTCCTCAAGAAATGGCTTTGGCATTTTGGGGTGGAAAGGGATGCTCTTTGGAGGCAGGTTATTATGGAGAAATATGGCTCTATGGAGGGTGGTTGGATGTCCAAATCCCCCACTGGGCCATATGGAGTTGGGTTGTGGAAGCATATCCGGCGTGGTTGGAGTATTTTTGCTAGATTTTTATCTTTTGAAGTAGGTGATGGTTCTCGTATTCGATTTTGGGATGATGTGTGGTGTGGCGGGGATCCCCTTAGGGAAGCTTTTCCGGAATTGTATCGTATTGCCCGGGTGAAAGAGGGGGTTGTGGCTGACTTTTTACATTTTAGGGGTGGTTCTGTGCATTGGGAGGTGAATTTCACTAGGTTGATTCAGGATTGGGAGCTGGAATCCGTTTCTTCTTTCCTGGATTTACTATATTCAGTTACTATTCACAGTCATGAGGAGGATAAGTTGATTTGGAAGCTGTCTCCAGGCAAAGGCTTTCAGGTAAAGTCTTTTTATAATGCAATTTGTTCTCCTGGTTTTGGTTCTTTCCCTTGGAAGAGCATATGGAAGACCAAGGCCCCCCCAAAGGTTGCTTTTTTCTCATGGACGGCTGCATTGGGAAAAATTTTGACTGCAGAAAATTTGAGACATCGGGGTATTATTCTGGTGAATTGGTGCTGCATGTGTAAGGTAGCTGGGGAATCTGTTGATCATCTTCTTCTTCACTGCACGTATGCTAGGGAGCTATGGGACATGATCTTTGTGTTATTTGGGGTCCATTGGGTGATGCCTAGGAGTGTCATGGCTCTGTTTGATTGTTGGCAAGGGAGTTTGGGTCGCCACCAGAATGCTGTGATCTGGAGGGCTGTCCCTCATTGTGTGCTTTGGTGTTTATGGAGGGAGCGTAATGCGAGGACATTTGAGGGATGTGAAACTAGTGTTGTTGATTTGAAGCTTCATTTCTACCGATTATTATTAGATTGGTTATCAGTTATAGGGTTATTTAATTTTACAAATGTGATTGACCTCATAGATTCTTACTCATTTTGAGCTGGTTGTATTCTTTCTCTTAGTATACTTCTAGTATACTGGTTTTTTAATAAAGTTATTACTTATCAAAAAAAAAAAAAAAAAGACATTTATTCTGTAACTTTCTTCCCTTATGTAAGTTGAAGGGTTATACTTATCAACAACAAAAAAGCTGAAAGTTTATGAATTTTAACTTGTAAAGTTAGTAGTCATTCATGTCGCTTTTATTACTTTTATTAACCCGCAGCTGCGGATTATATATGTAGTTATTTTTTCCTGTGCAACTCTTAGAAACTTCATTGTTAGTTGTTTTAGATTAAGCTATACGCCTCCTAGGCAAAAGGATAAACTACTTAGCCTGTCAGGGGTGATTTGAGGCCAGAAGGCGGGGAGTACTTCCACTCAAAAATGATCCTCTGGATTACCTGGCAACTGGTTATGGCGGGTGGGGTCAGTTGTCTGTAGGTTTTACTACTGGCTAGAGGCAAGTCCAAAGGGCTCTTCTTTAGAAAGGTTCCTACGTTATCAAAAAAAATATATATTAAGCTATAGGAATCTGCTTATTAGGTTAATTCAAATGCTTTTGCTGCTTATTTCTTCATCATGTGATGCTAGCAACTCCCCAGCTGAATAAAGCAGCTTATAAGCATGTTGCCTTTTCTGCAGTTGGTTTTGATGAACTTGAACTTCATGAAGATATCTCTCAAGGCTCATTAGACTTTCATGAATGGACATCACTTGTTTCAGAGATTGAGAAAAAGTATCATGTAAGTTCCATGCCCATGTTTCAAAATCTTGTTGTACTCTTCAATTATTGGTTTTTGAATTTGTTCTGAAAATCATCTTTAACTATTGACTTGGCTTCACCCAGCAATTTAGAGACGTGATTCTTAGAACATTGCCTCTATGCCTGATTGGAACTATGTGGTTGGAGAGAAATAGGCAAGCTTTTGACAGAAATGACACTATGATGCATACATGGGATCAAATTTGATTTTCTTACTACCCTTTTTCCTTTTTCTGGAACTTTATGTTTATGTTTATCTTTTCTTTTTCTAATTTTATCCTGATTCGTTAAATTCTGTCCTATATCTGCTAATGTTTCTTGAGGAGTAGAGTTCTTTTGCACTTCATTTGCACTTGAACACTGCTCTTCTAAGGTGCTCCTTTATGTGTTTATGATTTATCAAGAAAAGTTTGTACAAATCTACTTGGATGACTTCGCTCTAGTGGCTACATTTTGATTAGTTGTCTACTTCACTCCAATTGATTCAGTTACTACTTAATTATTAATTTTTACTGCTCACAGATTAATTTGTATGCTGACTACAAATAAGGTATTTTGTGCAATTACTGCAGGATGACATTGAAAAAATATCTGTAGTTTATGACTCCTTCTTGTCTGAGTTCCCCTTGTGCTATGGATACTGGAGGAAGTATGCTGATCATAAGACACGCTTATGCACTGTTGACAAGGTTGTTGAAATCTTTGAACGAGCTGTCCAGTCAGCAACATACTCTGTTGGTATGTGGGTTGACTACTGTACCTTCAGCATGTTAGTTTTTGAGGATCCATCTGATATCCGTAGGTAATGTCAATAATTAAAAAACTTGACTCAGCTTCCACAACAATTACTTGCTGCAGTATATATTTTGTGAGACATGCATGCTTTTATGTTCTAGAGTTCTCAGTTGTATGATTATATTCTTGGAAACTGAACCATGCTACATCACTCTCCCTCTTAGAAATTGGAAAGGATTTTAATTAAAAATGTTGCTTCTTTGTCACTATGATAGGGGGATGTTTTTTTTTTATTTCCAAACTTCTGTTCGGTTTTTTATATCTCAACAATGCACCTGGAGCCTGGTTTATTCAGGTGCAGTTAATTACTCGTGGAAGGATTAATTAGTACATAGACAGACAAGGTGTCTGATTATTCAAAAGATTTTCTAAGCAAAACTTGATTTTTTTTTTTATGAAGATAATCTGGTATAAAAGGCAAAAAGTAAAACAACAAACCTGATTTGTCTCAGATGAAGATAGTCTGGTATAAAAGGAAAAACGTAAAACAACAAACTTGAACCTTTGTTTTAAAAATTGTATCATCCATGTTTCTCTGTTTTCATCTCTCTCTCCCTCCCTCTCCAAATGTATGAATGCCGTATAAATATACTTACCAAAAAAAAAAAAAATGAATGCCGTATAAATATATATACCCACAATCAGAAAAGGCAGAAAGTTCCTTTTCTTATAGGAAAAGGTGAATTTTGAGTAAAAGTTGGTCATTTGTGGCCTTGTGGGCATTAAGAATGAACCTTCTTTGGATATCAAGCTTTGTTTAACATTTGGGTAGCTCCAGGAAGTGAACTTTGGTGTGGACTGTTTCTTCCACAATTTCCAGTAGCCAAACACATTATAAAGAGACTTGGCACCATGTTGTAAATGCAACCTCTTTAAATGTATGATCTGGACAACCCTGTATTTAACGGATTGAGTCAATTTGCCAGGTTATTCTTGTCCTTGTGGTAGGCTTGGCTATAGAGCAATATTCTAGTTTTGTCTTGGTTATCACATAGAATTTAAATAATTTAATGGGTTTTGTAGTGAGTCTAGTTTAATGTCCAATGCCTGTTTCACTTGATGGTAATACTAACAAGCAGTAATGCCAGAGTGATAAATGCAGAAGGATTCTTACCTCCTGGTGCACAAAGGTCTAAACAATACTTATTGATGAAAGTTGAAAATAATTGTGCATATTCTAAAATTTGTTTAATTCTATTATTTTTATTTTTGAAGTAATTGTATGCTTTGGCAATTGAAATGTATTTTCTCCTCAGAGTTTTGTAGTTTTCAATACCTTGGATCTTCTTGATTGATGAGACAAATATAGCCATTTAAAGGCAATTGATGGTTTCCTCTTTATTTTTTCTGATAGATTGTTTCAAAGAGGCATGTCCCTTGTTGGAAAAGATTACTGTTGTCATACTTTGTGGGACAAATACATTGAATTTGAGTTTTCTCAACAGCAGTGGAGTTCCCTAGCTCACATTTACATCAAAGCTCTGCGATTCCCAACCAAAAAGTTGCATCATTATTATGATAGGTACATCTTGCTTTTTTCTAAATTTCTTTTTTACAATTCCATTATGAAAAAAAAAAAATTTGCTATATAAACCCTTTAAAAGCATGTTCCTAATGACATATCTGAAACCAACCAAAGTGTTCCCTTCCATTTGCTATCATACACACGTTTTTTAATGTTATGTACTACTCGCTCTTATTCAAATTAAGTCTACCATGATCAACCAAAGAGCTCAAAACCAGCAGTAGTCCACCTCCTCTTCCAGTTAACCTTAAGGCATCAACGTATTCCTCATGACACTGTTCCGCTTATAAGGGTATGTTTCCAATGGAGGGTGATGGGAGTAGATGGGAAGGGTGGCAGGAATGTAATAGTCTCTTCTCTGCTCATCTCCTCCTTCCAAACCTAGGGTAAGATTATGGACCAGTATATAACTCCTTTAAAAACTAAGTCAGGTTATTGCAAATATCAGATCATATTATCATTAATCATGATAGATGTTCCAACTTTGATATGGGCTGGTTGATGCATTGCCAGTTTGTCATGTGAACAAATGATACATTGTGACATTTTGCTTACCAAAAGAAAACAAAAACACCCAAATAATGAACAGAAATGATTAATAAGGAGAAACATTAAGATTGATAATTTTGTTCCTCATTTTGAATCATCATGTTATTTGGTTGATGGCTTTAGCTTAGAGTATCAATGGTTTCAACTTATAATGTTAGTCAAGTAAATGAGTAATATGCTGCATATGGATCTTTATATTCATGTGAAGGCCAATAAGATTGCACATTCTTTTCTCTCTTCCTCCCCCCCCCCCCCCCCCCCCAAAAAAAAAAAAAAAAAAACCTTCGTGGTACTATTATGTAAGGATTTTGAATTTCATGGTTGTCAACAATATACCGCAATGTATTCTTCACAGTTAAATTTCTTTCCATTGAATTCTCGTTTATTGTGATACGACCACTGTTTTACCATGATTCTGTTTTCTGGTCCATCTAATTTGTATCTTACCAGATATTAGTTCCATTTTTCTTCAGTTTTAAGAAGTTGGTTGCCTTTTGGGAAGAGGAGATAAAATGCCAGAGTATTTCTGCGACTGAAAAATTACAGAAAGAACCTGTGCTTGATTGCAAAGTCCCAATATGTTTTAATGATGATGAGATTTCTTGCATCATTAAAGACCTGCTGGATCCATCTGCTGGCTTTGCTAGATCTACAGCACTGCAGAAATATCTGTCTGTGGGAGAATGGTTATATAAAGAAACACGCCAGTTAAATGAACAAATTTGTCATTTTGAGGCTAATATTCAGAGGTCATATTTCCATGTCAAACCACTAAATGCGAGTCAATTGGAGAATTGGCATCACTATCTGGACTTTGTTGAGATGCAAGGGGATTTTGACTGGGTAGGATGGTTTTATATTATCCTTGTGCTTATGTGGACTATGCCTGTCCCCCCCCCCCCCCTTTCCATTCTCTCCCTCCTCTTAGGATTTCTAATACCCCTTCCTTTCATTGATGGTAGGCTGTTAAACTTTATGAGAGATGCTTGATTCCCTGTGCTAATTACCCGGAATTCTGGATGCGTTACGTGGAATTTATGGAATCTAAGGGAGGAAGAGAAATAGCCAATCATGCTATGGACCGATCAACACTAATTTTTCTGAAGGTATGTTCCTCAAACATATTTTTATTTTCATGCATTTCATTCCTTATTTTGTTAAGAAGCAACATCATGAGTGTAGCCAAAATGTGAATAATAAGATGGATGAGATTACTAGGAAAGATAAGGAATGAAATTATCCGTTCAAAGGTAGGGGTGACACCTATTGATAAAAAGATGAGAGAAAGTCGCTTAAGATAGTTTGCAATCAAGACTGATTAGTACACTGGTGAGAAGGGAGTGGTTCAATTCAAGTTGAGGGAGTAGTAGAGATAAAGAGAGGCATAGAATAACACTTAAAGGAGTGAAAAAGGATATGTTAATTAGGAATGTATTTGCATATGACACTTTGATAGTCTGCAGTACTGATCCGGAACACCTCGACTATCCGAATTGTGTGCTACTGTGTTTAAAAGCAGTTTCTGGGTTAAAGATTAATCTAAGCATTTCTAAAATGGTGCCGATTGGTGAGGTTCTGGAACTACCCTCTTTGGCTGAGATATTGGGTTGCAAAATTTCCAAACTTCCTTTGAAATATCTAGGGCTACCATTTGGGGCTCGGTTCAAATCTAAAGCGATTGGGAACTGATTTTGGAGAAGATGACCATAAGGTTAACTAGCTGGAAGAAGTTCTACTTATCTAAGGGAGGTCAATTAACTCTCATCAGGAGTACGTTATCTAGCTTGCCTACTTATTTCCTTTCTTTGTTCCTGATCCCTGTGAGTGTTGCTCACCATTTTGAGAAATTACAACAGGATTTTCTTGTTCTTTTTTTCCTTTTGTGTGTGTGTGTGTGGGGGGGGGGGGGGGTTGGGGTCTTAGGCGGGAATGTTAAGTTTCCTTTGGTGAGTTGGGAGACTGTCTGTAGGCCACTCAAGGATGGGTTTTAGGCAATTGAAGCCTCATTCATTTCAATAATGTGTTATTGGGGAAATGGCTATGGCGGTTTACACAGGAATCGGATAACTTATTGAGGCTAGTCATAGCTATAAAATATGGGAGTGAGTTGGGAGGTTGGATCTCCGAGTTACCAATGATTCTCATGGGGTATCTTTGTGGAAATATATTCAAAATGGATGGGACAGGCTTTCCAAATTTATTCAGTTTGAGGTGGGGAACGGCTTCCGTACTCCTTTCTGGTTTGATTTGTAGTCCCTCTTAAAGAGGCGCTCCCAGCTTTATTCCCTGTAGCCCGGGACAAGGAAGCTGTTGTGGCAGATTTTATGCAGTGGAACAACAAGGTTACTCTTTGGGATGTTTTATTTACCATATCTCTTAATGATTGGGAATTAGGGTACAATCCTTCTTTGATCTTCTTTATGCCAAGAACTCTGATCGGAATAAGGAAGATCAGATTTGTTGAGTGCCTATTAAGAGTGATTCTTTTGAAGTTAAGTCTTAATATAAAGTGCTTGGGACTTTTTGTGGAAAAGCATATGGAAGGTTAAAGCTCCTACCAAGATATCCTTTTTTACATGAACGGCAGCTGATGATAAGATTCTCACTATGTATAATTTGAGGAGGATAAACTTTTGCATTGTTGATGGTGCTGTATGTGCAAAGTTAATGGGGAAACCATGGATCATCTCCTTCTCCATTGTGACTATGCACAAAGTTTATGGTCTTTCATCGTTTGTTTGTTTGGTGTTTCTTGGGTGATGCCTAGGCGTGTGGAAGATAATTTGGCGTGTTGGAAAGGGGGTTTTGGTAGATATTGTTCTCTGGATATTTAGAGCGCTATCCCGCTCTGCATTATGTGGACTCTTTGGTGAGAAAGGAACCAGTGTACATTCAAGGGGGTAGAGTGTCCACCTATGGAGCTGAAATGGATTTTTTTGCTTTCATTGTATGAGTGACTGGCTACTTCGTGTTCACTATTTTTCTCTCTTGAGGAGTTTCTGGACCTATGTACTTTTAACTGATCTCTGTTTCTTTATATTACACTCCTTGTGTATATAGGTAGTTTTTATCTTTTTACTAATATTTCTTAATTACCTATAAAATATATATATATATATATATATGTTAATTAGGAATGTGACTAAGAATATGATTTTAGATAGGATAGAATAGCAGAAAAGTTAAATGTGACCGATCCCAAGTAGTTGATGAGCATCAATAGCCATTCCAATTAATTAGGATTAAATCTTATTTAAGTAATGTCCTAAGATTATAGTTTTTTAGAGGGTTAACTGCATATAATAAATGTTATGCAATACGATCAAAATATGAGTGGATAATTATAAGAAAGATGTAGAGGAAATAGAAGTTATTAGTAGACAAAAGTGGCTGAATTTTCGTACACAAATGATTGGAGGATAGGTACTCTCTTTTACATATAGAATGAGCAAGAAAGCAATTATTATTTATTAGCGTAGATCTTTGTGTTTTATTGAGACTATAAGTTTGACAACTTAATTTTTTTTAGATATGTCGTAATGGACCTGTTCCTGGCACTGCCAATGAGGCGTACAGCTACAAAATTGTGACATAATTTTTTTTAAATAACCTTTACCTTAATTATATATGTGAACTTTTTTACATAGGCTTTTTCTGTATTTAAATGAATGGAAAGTATGTCTTTTGCAAGATTTTGTTCCTCATTTGACAATATTTGTGAAGGAATCTGCAATCTTGGTTCCCATAGATGTACTAACTTTTTTATGTTTACCTTTTATATAAAAAGAAACCTACTGGAAAGATATTTCTCATTCAGTCATAGTGGGAATATGCTGCCTGCAAAACAATTTAGAACCACTCAAACTACTTAAGCATAGTTTAATTATTATAGCTTTATCATGAAATAACATATTGGACAGTGTGAATATTGTGCTAAGAACTTGCTAATCCGTCCAGAATACCATTGAAGAAAACTTGAATGACATTATGCGGATTTACTTAATCAGAATTCTTTCCTGTATCTACATTCCTTCAACTAACTACAAGACAAGTTTATAACACTGAAACTTGCTTGATTGCTGGTTTTCATAGGATACTTTGACTCGATTGCTTTATACATGACTGGAGATGTTTATGGCCCTCCTCATATGTTTGTTGCAGAGAGTGCCAGTGGTCCATCTCTTCAATTCCAGGTTTAAGGAGCAAATAGGAGATGTGTGTGGGGCCCGTGCCACTTTTCTGCAATGTGAGGCAGAATCCAGTTCCAACTTTGTGGAAAATGTTAAAATGAAAGCTAACATGGAAAAACGTATGGTGTGTAGTCCTCTCTTTTATCATTCAAAAGGAGGAACTGACTTTATACTGTCTAGATGTAGACTAATAAATTACATATGCTTTTGTGTTCCGCCACTGTCAGGGAAATCTTGAAGCCGCTTCCAATGTATACAAAGAAGCACTAGAAATGGCTGCTATGAAGAAAATGTTGCATACTCTTCCCATTTTATATGTGCATTTTTCTCGACTTAAATATATGGTAGGTTATGCTCACCCAACTTTTCAACATTGCAGTCTTATCAATTTTTACATGTACTGTCTCTAGTTCTAGATTTATTTTCTTAAAAAAAACTATTAAATTTTTAATTATCAATTACTTGTTGAATGATTTCTCAGGTTAAATTGTTTGAGTCTTACAATCGTTTTATTTCTGCTTCCCCAGAATTAGTCTTTCTTCTTCAACATGAAAAATCATATTCAAATTTTCAAAACATTATATTTGTGATTTTGAGCTTTTTTTATAATTGTTTGTGCTTGACATACGTATACATTGAACTGAATAAGTTGAATTCAGTTGATTTGATATGAAGTTGTAATTGAAACGGAGAGTAAATATGTATTCCCAGTTTGGCCTTGTTAGGGAGTACCTTTTCTTCATTGTAGCTTTTTTGTTTTGCAAATATGTACTGTTCCTTTTTCATTTTCTTTTTTTATGGCAAATTGTTCCTTCTGTGTTTGTTCTACATTTGAATGCTGATTTTAGATAGATTACTAATTTTTCCTTGTTTTCCTGGTTTACAGAGTACTGGTAGTGCAGATGCTGCCAGAGATGTCTTAGTAGAGGGCATCAAACGTGTGCCTCACTGCAAATTACTTCTAGAGGTTTTTTGTCCTTTTTCCATCTAATCATATTATTGCTTCCCCAATCAATATGCCTGTAGAAAATAATGACAATATGCCAGCATCGAAGCATCAATTTTCCTAGTTATAAATTTATTAGTTACGTTTCTGTAATCCTGAAGCACAAATGATTGACAGTCTCTACTCTCTACACCATACACAGGCTTGCGTAAGTGATCACAATCGAGTCATAGTGCCAAATGGCCATTTGTTTTTCTTAGATTATGAACCCTTGACACTGCAGCATTATAATTGAGTTTTAACTGCTATTAAAAAGTTAGTTGTTGCTTCATGTGCTGTATTGTAACTTCTGCAGGAGTTGGTAAATTTCACAATGACGCATGAAGGACCAAGGCACATAAATGTGGTAGACTGTGTTATAGCTAATGCAATATCTCCAGGGCCAGGAACTTCTCAAGGATTAAATGCGGAAGATGCAGAGAATATTTCAAGCTTATATTTAGAGGTAAAAATTCTCTTTGAACTCTTATTTCAAGATGTGGAGGATATTAAATGCAGATGATACACTATCCATCATTCTGGTCACGGGCAATGTAGTAAGGTGTTGAAAATTTCTCTCTCTCTCTTTCTCTCTCTCTCTCTCTCTCTCTCTCTCTCTCTTTGTTTTGTTTTTTTGTCCCACACTACAAAGAAAAAGCATACTGGCTCTACATCTGTCAGTAGGATTAATAAATTATCTATTTGCTAAAATGTATTTCCTGTTCTGAAAGATTTCAGTCTGTATGAGCCTGAGCTAATAGGAATCTTGAAACACATCATTGCACTTATTCTCAAATACACTCACGCTTTATTATTCAATTGCCTATTTACATGTATTCGTATCTAAAAAATCATTACAATTTTATCATATTTCACTTGTTACTAACTAATGTATGATGGAGCAGTTTGTTGACCTTTGTGGAACCATCCATGACTTAAGGAAGGCATGGAACCGGCACATACGATTATTTCCACACTCTCTAAGGGCAGAAACCTTGAAACTGGCAAAGGAAGGCAGAGAGGAAACCTTTGTTGCTAAGTCTCATCAGCTATATGGAGATTCGAGTTCTAACCTCTTGACCCAGCTCTCTTTACGAGACAAGAAAATGTCACCATCAGAAAATCATGATGCCCAGTCTGACCAGGCTCCAACTAACATATCAGAACAGAAACTACCATCTTTGGAAAATGATGATAATCAATTTGAGTGGGTTTTCATTGACCAATTTCAATCAGAAGAGGCTGACCACAGTGTACAGGCAAGAGAAAAGGCATCTCCAAATGTTTCTGAGCAGTCCAGAGACAATACTCTTGAACCAAGTGTTCCATCTGTAGACAATACTCCCGAACCAAGTGTGCCATCTGTAGATTTAGTACAAGGAGAACACTTATCTCCCGAAGTTCCCGCGCAGCTCAGAAGAGATACTCCTGACCCGAATGTGTCATCTTTAGATTTAATACGAGTAAAACAAGTGGCTCCAGAAGTTTCCAAGCAGCCTAGGGAAGATATTTCTGAACACCCTGAAGTTCCCGAGCAGCTCAGAAGAGATACTCCTGACCCGAATGTGTCATCTTTAGATTTGATACGAGTAAAACAAGTGGCTCCAGAAGTTTCCAAGCAGCCTGGAGAAGATATTTCTGAACCAAATGTGTCATCTGTTGACAGACTTAGTCATATCGCTAATGGAACTGAATCTCTACAAGCTTCAAAAGAATACTTGAAAGAACATGATGTTCAGCAACAGTATGACCATGAGTCTGAACAAGACCTGAAGCCACCTTTGTTGGAGAATCTCTCCTTGAACGCACAGAATGATAGACCTCCTAACTCAGTTCCCTCCACATCTCACAGGTGTGAATCTTCTGAAGAAACCCGAATGTTGAAAGGAAGCATGCTAGAGAGCAGTTGTAATGCTAGTCCCAATGCTTCATTGTACAGCCCACTAGGCACTCAAGCTTCTTCCAGTACTGAAGTTGAAGTGGTTAATCCTTCATCTTCAGCAAGCCATCAAAATCGTATTCCAACACAGACACATAGGCAGCCACAGTTTACTGCAAATAGTGGTGGGAATTGGCGTCAAAAGAATAATTCTGATAGAGTTCGCAGGAATTTTAAATTTGGGTCTCGTGGGCATTCACAAAGAAGAATGCATCAAAAACGGCAGGAGTCTCCACAAAAGTACCCACGGGCCGAAATGGATGCTCAAATGCCTACAAGTCAATGTTATTCCAATCAGCCTTCTCAAAGCAGTGAAGGACAAAATCAGTATCAAGAAGTAGCTGCTCATACTAATTTAACAACAAATCATGCCTGGCATATGCCAAATGTGCAGCAACAGAGTATTGCCATTGTATCTGAGTCTCAACCGCCTGCCATACCCGTTGCTCCGCAGACATCTCAATATTTAATGCAAAGTGATGGGCAGTATGGGCTTCTTCAGAATAACCAATCATATAATCATATGTGGCAATATTATTACTACCAGCAACAGCAGTTTCTTCTACAACAACAGCTGCAACTGCAACAGCAGCAGCAACAACATCCCCAGCAGCAGCAACTGCAACAACATTATCCGCAACTGCAACAGCAACCCTTTCAGCAGCAGCAGTTGCAACAGCTTCAACAACAGTTACAATACAATCAGCAGCAGCAGCTTTTGATGCAACAACCTAATCAGCAGCAACAACAGCATCCAATGTACCCACAACAGCCTCCACAACATCAAGAGCAGCAGCCATTGCAGCCACAAGAAGAGGTAGAACAGAGAGAACACCAGCAACAGAATACTCCATCAGAGATTTAGACATAGAATGCTAACTGTTACCAACAGGATGTTACTAGAAGATGATTATGTGATCATTTACTTGGTAAAAATATTGGAAGGATTACTTATTTACTTCATTGTGGAGGGAAATGGGCAATACACTCGAGAATTACAGGGCAATATCCAGATGAAGGGTTTCAGTAGCCAATTGCAAGCGGTAAAAAATATATATATAAAAAAAAAAAATTATTCCTAGTACTAAATAAAATACAAAATCACAAGACTAAGAGAAAGAAAACAAAATAAAAACGACGCAGTTCCTTTATTCACAAATTTTAACACTAAAATGCTAGTCATTCTTTAGTAAAAATAAATTATAAGATTATTTTTTTTTTATAAAAAATTTCTCTTTTCTCTCTTGAATTTTTCTTTTTTTAATTATTATTAATAAGGTAGAAATTTTATTGTTGTAGGAATGAGTATACAGATAAGATCGAAGGGGCATAAAACACCCATCCCACAAACACGATAAGGTCATAAGGGTGAGAAGGGGCATAAAACACCCAACTCACAAACACGGCAAGAAGCCATTTGCAAAAACATGCGACATCCCACGGGAATTCTAATACCCATAACAAGTGACAATCCAAACAGACTACCAGAATTCTAATACCCATAACAAGTGACAATCCAAACAGACTACCAAACAAGCGTAGCACAAGTGACCATACTATACAGGGACATGTACTAATTTAGTAATTTGTAGCCAAATTCTGTTCGAAGGGATAAATGAGTAGAGCAAGTCTTACGTTCAAATCAGTTTATTACAACTAAAATTTCATAATTTTCGAAAAAAAAATAATAATAATAATAATAATATAGATGAATTGTCTTTTATTTTTAGTTTTTGCTGAATCAATAGGCGAAGGTTTCCACTACATGCAGGGCTTAGCTAGTTTGCCTCTTCCATAAAAATTTCAGAGTTATCAAACGGAAATGGCAATAACGAAGGCTTTGTCAGTACTAGTTTACACCATGATCTGCCTCAGCTTAGCCACTGCAAAATGCCCCATGAATTTTGAGCCTCTAAAGAAAGCTGGATGGATCAATTCAACCTTAAACTGCACAAACTTCAAACCCAACAACTAAACCTCAATCCCCTACAACCCCAATGCCGATTGTTGCCACATCATTAAATCCCTTTTTAAGATAGCACTGGCCAGGTACTTTAGTGAAACCGAACATTTCTTTTTACATAACATCACAACATCTAAAGCATGTGTACAAGAATTTCAATCCAATGTTCTACCCTCCCTTGGATTCCCACAACATTTGGTCTCTTCTTGCACATTAGACCCTTCCCACTTCGCTGCCAATCCTCACCGCTGTGCCGGGATCGAAACACTGGAGGACTTGAATGCAAAACTACATCCTGTTTTCAATTTCATTGCATTTCTAGAAGCCTCGTTCTCCAAAGAATATTGCCAACGGGACATATACGACATGGAAGAGTGTTGGGTGTGCCAGGGTGAAGCACAAAGCTTTCAGAATGTGTTGGATACTACCATCGGCCGGGATGAACCTAATCATGATCCACACGGTCTTCCTTGTTCCAAGTTGTTAATGGAATTATACATGGCTGGATACATCAACCTCCGTGGTCCTGAAAGTTATGGTGTTGCGTCTTGCATCTTTAAGCTATTTAAGACACTCAATAATCAGGTACAGAAACAGCTCATTTGGATAGCCGGATTGGTTGCCTCCATCATCTATATTCATTTTCGATTCTATTACATATATGTGATTAACAAGAAGCGAGAGAATTTCAAGGTAAAATTTACTGCTGCAAAATAGTTTGGTTATTGTTTAGTTCAAGGATAAACATTTTCAATATGTGATTGGAATACTATCACTTTTATTTCTTCTATCATTTACGTCATTTTTATTATACTATGTTATCGAATGTAAAAATGAGTGTGTCCTTACGTATTGTTCTTTATTATTTGAAGAGTTTAAAAATTCAAGAAGGTAAAGGCAATTATCATATCACTTAAATGTGGATATCAATGTTCATAGATTATGATCATGCCCAGTTGCCCACAATTAGTTTAAAAATATATGTATGGGTTGTATGAACCAATCAATGCCATTCCCATTACAGTACGACTGAAAATATCCATTTTGAATCTCCATGGAATTTTGAATCTCCATTTTGAGTCTCCGTTTTGCATGGACATGGACTATTGCTTGGGACACATTTTTACAACCAACAATTGGTGACAACTGACAAGGACATGATACACCATTTTAATGAGTTTCTTGGCCAATTTTTATCTCCTATATGTAGAAGAATTTTAATTAGGGTTTTAAATAAATTTCTAAACAACTTTCTTTCCTGGAATTTAAATCTTCAATTTCCCATGGGGTTCATCTTTGGGTAAGAATATATAGTCCAGCACCTGTAGAATGTATTAAGAACTAAAGGTATATTGAAAAAATAATGAATGTGAACTCCTTAGGAATTTAATTAAAAAAAAAATCCTAGTACAAAATCTCAAGACAAAGAGAAAGAAAACAGACTTAAATGGATTATTGGTAAACTAAACAATATCTTCTTTGGTCCTGATTTAAGAGACTGAATGAGTAGCCCTATATACAGTAGAAACAGAGACTAAACCAAGAAGGAACCGGTGTGGACCATGCCCTCCACCATTTTTTTTTTTTTTAAGTAAATAGTGTATATATAATTTAAAATGAAGGTCCAAAATATCTATACTTTACCCCTTTTCTTCAAAAAAAAAAAATTACAAATAGGCTCTTAAAACCCAAAAAGCAATTGCTAGTCTAGCTCATCACTTCCCAAAGGGCTCATATTTACAAAAATCCTTGTGACCTAATAGTTATAGAAATGCAAGTTGACAATGTCCACAATAAAGACTCTCAATTTAGTCCTTAAACTTTGAAAACATTCTCAATTTAATCCTTTCAACTGTTATAAACATTTCATTAACCCCATCAGAATGACATACTTTCTTTCTTCACAAATCTTAATACTAAAATGCTACTCATTTTTTTTTTATTAAAAATAAAATATAAGATTATTTTATTAAAAAAATTTATAAATTTTTTTTATTAAAAAAAAAAAAAAATACTCTTCTTCTTCTCTTCTCGGAATAGGATCTTCTTCATTTGGAATCCTCTCCATTTATCCATTTCTTGGTTCTCTCTCCTCACGTTTTTTTTTTTTTTTATTAAAAAGGTAGAAGTTTTCTTGTTGTAAGAATGAGACCGTAAGGTCATAAGGCTGAGAAGGGGCATAAAACACCCAACCCACAAACACGGCAAGAAGGGAATAGGATCATCTTCATTTGAAATGAAATTAAGAGAGTTCATTTCATGATTTAGATTAAATATTACACATCATTTAAAATTTTAAATGACGTGACAGTTTGTACACTATTAGATCCATGAAATAAAATCTGAACCAAGAGTTGAACAAAGAGATTTATAAATGAAGATAATCCTATTCAGGCAAGAAGTCATTTGCAAAAACATGCAACATCCCACATAGGGGAATTCGTAACACCCAGTGACACAATCAAACAGACTACCAAACAAACGCAAATTAGGCGGCACCTTGACCATGCTCTACAATATAACAACACATCCTACAAGACATATACTAATTTATAGCCAAACTCTATTGAATAGGATAAACGAGAAGAGCAAGTCTTACGTCAAATCAGTTTATTACAAGTTACAACCAAAACTTCATAAATTTCAATAAAAATAAAAGATAGAATATAGATGAAATGTCTTTTATTTTTATATTTTTCTGAATCAATCAGCCAAGGTTTCCATCTACATGTAGGGCTAGCTAGTTTGCCTTCTCTGTTTAGGCTGAATGATCTTTTATTTTTCTCTTCCATAAAAATTTCAGAGTTATCAAACGGAAATGGCAATAACGAAGGCTTTGTCGGTACTAGTTTACACCATGATCTGCCTCAGCTTAGCCACTGCAAAATGCCCCATGAATTTTGAGCCTCTAAAGAAAGCTGAATGGATCAATTCAACCTTAAACTGCACAAACTTCAAACCCAACAACAAAACCTCAATCCCCTACAACCCCATTGCCGATTGTTGCCACATCATTAAATCCCTTTTTAAGATAGCACTGGCCAGGTACTTTAGTGAAACCGAACATTTCTTTTTACATAACATCACAACATCTAAATCATGTGTACAAGAATTCCAATCCAACGTTCTACCCTCCCTTGGATTCCCACAACATTTGGTCTCTTCTTGCACCTTAGACCCTTCCCACTTCGCTGCCAGTCCTCACCGCTGTGCCGGGATTGAAACACTGGAGGAGTTGAATGCAAAACTATATCATGTTTTCAATTTCATTGCATTTCTAGAAGCCGCGTTCTCCGAAGAATATTGCCAACGGGACATATACGACATAGACAAATGTTGGGTGTGCCAGGGTGAAGCACAAGGCTTTCAGAATGTGTTGGATACCACCATCGGCCGGGATGAACCTAATCATGATCCACACGGTCTTCCTTGTTCCAAGTTGTTAATGGAATTATACATGGCTGGATACATCAACCTCCGTGGTCCTGAAAGTTATGGTGTTGCGTCTTGCATCTTTAAGCTATTTAACACGCTCAATGATCGGAAACTGAAACTGCTCATTAATATAACCGGATTTGTTGCCTCCATCATCTGTATTTATTTTCGATTATATTACATATATGTGGATAACAAGAAGCAGAAGAATTCCTAGGTAAAATTTACTGCTGCAAAATAGTTTAGTTATTTTTTAAGATCAAGGATAAACATTTTCAACATTGATTGGAATAATATCACTTTTATTTATTTTATCATTTACGTCATTTTTATTATACATTAATTACAATGTCAGTCATTGTGAAAATGAGGGTATCCTTACGTATTGTTCTTCATTATTTGAAGAGTTCAAAAATAATTGAAGCAAACGCGATTTCATTTTTTAGTGATATAGCAATTATCACATCATTTAAATGTGGATATCAATGTTGGTGGATTATGATCATGCCCACAATTAGTTTACAAAAATATGTAAGGGTTGTATGAAACAATCAATGCCCATATATTCCCATTACAGAACGACTGAAGATATCCATTTTGAATCTCCATGGAAGAGTATGTGGGAAACTTGTCTTGAAAAACATGTCTCTGTTTTGCATGGACATGAACTATTGCTTGGCACACATTTTTACAACCAACGATTGGTGACAAGAACATGAACATGATACACCATTTTAATGAGTTTCTTGGCCAATTTTTACCTCCTATATTTTGAAGAAATTTAATGAGGGTTTTAAATAGATTGGTAAATAACTCTCTTTCCTGGAATTTAAATCTTCAATTTCCCATGGGTTCATCTTTGGGTAAGAATATAAAGTCCAGCACCTGTAAAGTGTATTAAGCACTAAAGGTATATTGGAAAAATAATAAATGTGAACTCATTAGGAATTTTTAATGAACAGTAAGACTCTTAGCATTTCATCTCTTGTCACTATATGAGTAAGAGCACTTGCATTGAACAGTCAACAATGAAAATTATTAGAAGAGTAATGTTACATACACAATATTTTTTACAACAGTTGGATTAGCAATAAAAATTTCTTTTATATTTTTTTAGGCTAAAACACATTGACACATTGTAAAAGCTATAAATTTGGGATAATTTTTATTTTGGTCCTTGAAGTTTCAATTTTGTCAATCTAGTCCTCAAATTTTAAAATTGTTGTCAATTTAATCCTTTCATCCATAACCGTTATAAACCTTCTGTTGACCCCATACAACGATGCAGTTCCATTTATTAAAAATAAATTATAAGATTTAATAAATAAATAAAATTCCCTTCTATTGTGTCTCCTCCCTTCTCATACATAGTTTATAAAAGATAATATTTTTAAAAAATATTTAAAAATAAACATATATTGTAAGCGCACATCCTATGGGACATGTGCTAGTAGATGATAGAGTAGAGCAAGTCTTACGTCAAATTCAGTTTGTTTCAACTAAAACTTTCTAACTTGCAATAAAAAAGAACAAGATAGAATAGATGAAGTGTCTTTCTTTTTCTTAATTGCTGTATGAATAGGCGAAGGTTTCCACATGTAACAAATGGAGAAAGAATAAAAGGGCTCATATTTACAGAAATCCTTGTGACCTAATAGTTATAGAAATACAAGTTGACAATGTCCACAATAAAGACTCTCAATTCAATCCTCGAAAGTTTGAAAACATTGTCAATTTAATCCTTCCAACTGTTATAAACATTTCATTGACCCCATCAGAATGACGCACTTCATTTTTTCACAAATCTTAATACTAAAATGCTACTCATTTTTTTTTTTTATTAAAAATAAAATATAAGATTATTTTATTACAAATAAATTATAAGCTTTTTTATAAAAAAAAAAATAATAATAATAAATACTCTTCTTCTCTCTCTCTCCTTACATTTTTTTTATTTATTAGAAAGATAGAAATTTAATTGTTGTAAAAATGAGACTGAAAAGTCATAAGGGTGAGAAGGGGCATAAAACACCGAACATACAAACACGGCAAGAAACCATTTGCAAAAACATGCAACATCCCACATAAGGGAATTCATAACACCCATAACAAGTGACACAATCAAACAGACTACCAAACAAACTCAAATTAGGCAGCACCAGTGACCATGCTTTACAATGTAACAACACATCTTACAGAACATATACTAATTTATAACCAAACTCTGTTGAATAAGATAAATGAGAAGAGCAAGTCTTACGTCAAATTAGTTTATTACAAGTTACAACTAAAACTTCATAATTTTCAATAAAAAATAAATAAAAATAAAGATAGAATATAGATGAATTGTCTTTTATTTTTATATTTTGCTGAATCAATCAGCCAAGGTTTCCATCTACATGTAGGGCTAGCTAGTTTGCCCTCTCTGTTTGGGCTGAATGATCTTTTATTTTTCTCTTCCATAAAAATTTCAGAGTTATCAAACGGAAATGGCAATAACGAAGGCTTTGTCAGTACTAGTTTATACCATGATCTGCCTCAGCTTAGCCACTGCAAAATGCCCCATGAATTTTGAGCCTCTAAAGAAAGCAGAATGGATCAATTCAACCTTAAACTGCACAAACTTCAAACCCAACAACAAAACCTCAATCCCCTACAACCCCATTGCCGATTGTTGCCACATTGTTAAATCCCTTTTTAATATTGCTTTGGCCAGGTACTTAAGTGAAACCGAACATTTCTTTTTACATAACATCACAACATCTAAAGCATGTGTACAAGAGTTTCAATCCAATGTTCTACCCTCCCTTGGATTCCCTCAACATTTGGTCTCTTCTTGCACCTTAGACCCTTCCCAATTCACTACCAGTACTCACCACTGTGCAGGGATCGAAACAATGGATGACTTGAATGCAAGACTAAAGCACACTATCTTAAAATTCAATTATGTGTTCGAAGCTTATTGCTACGGGAACATATACGGGAACATACACGACAAAGACGGTTGTCGGTTGTGCCAGGAAATGATGCGTTACTTTCAGGAAAAGTTGGATTCTGAGATCGGAGATGAATCAAGTTATAATGATCCATACACTCCTCGTTGCACCCAGTTGTTAAAGGACTTGTACGTGGCTAAATTTAACGTCATTGGGACTGAGAGTTATGGTGTTGCGTCTTGCATCTTTAATGTAATTGAGACACAAGATAATTCGGTACATGATCTCATCGTTCTAACGGTCTCATCTGCTCCCTTAATCATCTTTGTGATTTGGTTGTGTGCCCGTGATGTGAAACATGAGTTTTACAAGCAGCGAAAGAATTCCAAGGTAGAATATTTTACTACTGCAAAATAGTTTGTTTATTTCGTAACTTGAAGGATACAACATTTTTCACTATGTTGACATTGTCTATTGTGATTAGAGTAATATCATTTTTTATTTGGGTTCATCATTTTTATTATACATTAATCAAACATGTTATGTCAACGATAGTGTAAATGAGTGTGTTCTTAGACGTGTTGTTGTGATTTGAAGAATTCATTCCACTAAGGCACTAACCATTATGCCTAACTTTTTCATGCATGATATTTAAACATGGTGCCACTCTAACCTTAGAAACACCACTCCATTTCTCCACACTTGCTGAGAAATTACATTTTCCTTTGCTATTTGGAGTATATGGCTCACCAGAAATGGTAAGGTTTTTCGCAATGAAAATATTGCTCCTTCGACTGTGAAAAACAATATCATGCAACATAATACTTTTGTTTGAATAGTAAGGGTACTGTATCTAAGCCTTTAAAGGATCTTGTTTGGATTATACCACCAAAAATCATGAAATCAAACATTACACAAATGGAAGTGCTAAAGGAAACCCCGGTCCAGCTGGGCAGAGGGTGTGATGTGAGACTCAAATGACAACTGGGTTCTTGGTTTTGCACTTCATATTGGAACTACCTGTGGCATTACTGCTGAACTTTGGGCAATTCACTTTGGTCTCCAAATGGCATGGCTCAAAGGAAATCGGCTAGTTGAATTGGATACAGACTCCTTACTTGCTATTCAATGACTAACATCCATAAATTTGAATCAGCCTCCTAATCTCACTAATTTGTTACATGATTGCAGGTACATGCTGTAGAGGAAGTGGATGGTAATGGTTAGGCATGTATTTAGGGAAGCAAATGGATGTACGGACAAACTAGCAGACATGGGAACCAGACAACAGGAAAGAGAGATTTTATGACACGAGCCCTTCATTTCTGATAACCACATACTTTTGGGACCAGATGGGAATGACCCATATGAAAGGAGATTGTTAATTCTAACCATCATTTGTTGGGTTATCATTTTGTGTAGTTTTGTTTTATTATGCTAGTGCCTAGTTGTGTATTTTGTAAAAATATTTGCTTCCCTAAACAATATTCAGGTACAAAAGCACTCTAAAAATCCAATTTCACATTAGGCATTACCCACCTCAGTCTATTTGCAAGCACCTTCACACAATTTTATACAAAACATTGATTGCACATGCTAAATGAACGGAAATGAGATAACATTGATTTAGTCTTTGGAAGAAAAGCACTATGAGTGAAGTTTATACTTTTTAAAAGATAGCCTAAATTAAGACAATCCGATACAGCATTACATACAACATCCTCACCTAGAATAGACCAAAATTTTTGGAAAAATAATGAAATCATACAATTAGAGCCTTAAATACAATTCATTTCTGTATGTATCAATCAATAAACAACCCTCTTCACCCCCATCTTCTCTGTTGAATAAATAATCAAACTAAAATCTCCAACTAATTATTGCTCATTGTTTCTATTGCCCAACAGACAGTAAATCCCAAGAAGCATTTCAACAAGCTATATAGGATTTTTGTTCGGATTTCATTTTATTCTATTTGAAAGAAAAGGGAGGGGAAAGAATTCGAGAAGCTACCAAGAGAACCTCAAGTAGAATAGAAGCACAACAGCTGTAAATAGAATAGATTGCCCTAAATTCTTGTTAGCAAAAGTAAAAGAACAAATGAGCCACAATCATCTGTAAATGGCCTAAAATATGATTTAAATTAGTATCAAACATCAGCTTAGGTCAATAAACTGAATACAAAATCTTGGAAAAACATCAAAGCCCATATAAAGGTTCATAGCAATAAAAGCTCACTAGAAAACATAATTCAACATTTTCAAACTCATTCATCTTCTTGGCTGCGCAACCTGGCAAGCTTGTTGGTCACAACAACATCAAGCTGCGCGGCTCTCTCCACAATCTCTTTCCTCTTCCTTGTGGAGACATTGTGTGCAATCTCAGCACAGTAAGTCCTGAAAAATAAGGAAATACCAAAATAAGTACATAAGCATATAATTGCCACATGGACAATGAACAATTTATAGCAAGTGCTGCCTTCAATTTACCTATTGTGCATCATCAGCAGCTCGAGCTCCTTCACATTGTGGACAACAAATTTCTTGAAACCATTAGGAAGATAATGACGAGTTTTCTTGTCTGTGCCGTAGCCAATGTTAGGCATAAGTGTGCATCCCTTGAACTTTCTTCTTACACGAGAATCAATACCCTTTGGCCTACGCCAGTTTGTCTGTCAAAGAAGCATTCAAATAGAGTAATCAATACAAAGTAATTTCTTCCTACATCTCTATATCATAGAGGCACTGTAGTTTCAACCAAAATTATTAATGCAGAGATTGTAAGAATATAGGAGGAAAAAATGTAAACAGGGTTATAGTAACAGGAAGCCAATGAGATTATCAAGCTCACTGTGTCGCAAGACCTGTAAGAAATTTTATTTATGCCCGTTAAACGAAATGACCAGCAACTGCAATGCATAAGTCTGGACATCAGATACCATAGGCAAATCAAATCAGTGTTTACAAAACAAATACTAATAATCAATAAAACACAACAAAACCTAAAATCCTTGATAACTACAATCTCAGCCGAAAGATGGTGATCTTTTATTAAATAATCATAGATGTCAGAGATGGAACAATTTTTTGCATCATTGATTGCAGCTAACCATCTTCAAGGAAGAACACATTATTTAGAAGTTAATTGGCATAAAATTACATCATTTAAAAACTAACAATTAATAAGACTTAATCAAAAAAAAAAAATTAATAAGAAAAAATACTAGCAGGTTAAATATGCAACAGAGATCAGATGGTAGTGCATGTTTGTATTCATCACAAAATTACAGAAAAAAATGGTTTGATATCATCACTTCTCGTTGCATACATGCTTATATAATTGAAACATTTATACTAACACAAAAAAAACTTGTAAGCAAATGGGATCAGATATGGTACTCTCATCCCTTAAAATTCAATAAAACCAAATCAAAAATAAATCAAAGAAACACTAGAAAATCAGAAAGGCTAATAAAACTATTACAGTCAAGCTTTCTTACACGATTTGAGACTAGAAAAAATTAAGAGAAAAACCACAAAAAAAGAAGAAGCAAAATTGACTAAGTGGGATCAGATAGTCGATCTTGTTTCACCATATTGGCATCAAAAGATGCAAAGTGTGTCAAAAATTCTCCTCAAATCCCAAATAATTCCATTTTAAAAAACTGATATGTAAAGGCTGTAAAAAAACAAATAGAAACATGAACTAAAAGCATTGAAGTATAATGTAACTATTAGACTCATAGCAGAAACAAAATACTTCAATTTTTTTAAATATAAATCAATAAAAAGGTTACCAGAATCAGATAAAAGTGTCAATCACCATCTTGCATCCTAAGATACAGTTAAGACTGGGGCGACAAAAATACTGTCATCATTTTCTCCATGAAACCCAGTTACAAAAAACAAAAATTAACTAAATCCAGTACAAGAATACAACCATTAAAAAACAAAAACAAAAAACTTCCCAAAAATAAAAACTTGGAAATGACCCAATAAACCCAGAACAGAATCTAAGACATTTCACAAATCAAACACATTAATTTTCGATTGTAATATACAGCAAAAAATATTATAAAACACAAAAACATATGCATTTTTATAAAGATTATACCTTAACAGAGATCTTGCGGTCGCTCTGGGGCCTCTTGAACTGCTTGACCCTCTTCTTCACGATCTTCTTTGTCAACAAAGGAACCGCCATTTTTGCTTACCTTCTGAGAGATTTTCACAATAAGAGAATATGTATTAAGGTCAGATTCAACAAATCAAAACAAAAACTTAAAACCTAGACACAAAATAGAGAGCTAGAGAGAGAAAGGTCCTCACTGAGCTACGGTTTGCCTCGCCGCCGCTTAGGAATTTCAGCTCTTTGCTGGAGCATTATATAAGCACGGAGTAGTGTTTAGGGTTTATCATTTTGGACGGGTCTGTTTGGGAATAAGAATCGTATGACCCGGTTGAGGATTGGGCCTGAAAGTTTCAATTTTATTGGAGTAAAGAGTAAAGACTGGGCCTGGAATTGTTTAACCCTTTTGTGTTTGAGTTTGTGAATTGGGCCGGCTGTCTCTTGTAGATGTGTGTGGATTGGGTTGGGTTGGATTTTGAGTATTTTCCAATTTAACACATTGGATTGATAAATCTCCAACCCAACCCAACTCTAACCCAACTTAGGTTAGGAATATTTTGTTAGACCTAATAAAAACAAAAGGTTTTCATTCAATTGTTTAATTACATTATTTATAAATTATAATATATTCATTAGGCATAATGTTTCAATCTCATCAAAATTATGTCTCAAAATACTAAAATAAGATAAGATTAAAAAATCCATAGACCATAATCTATTGAGATGACAAAATTCATTTCTACATTTTTTAGTAAATTCATCTCTAATTTATGACTCCAATACCTAGAACTTATACAAATGTGTAGTTCATCATCTGCCTACATATGCTGACTTCATCATAACAATCAAATATTCTGAATGGTTATCAAATATTGTTCATGTCTCTAAAATAAAAATGAAATATTGCATGTAGGAACTTAAAATAATGTCACACCTAAGGATGGGTTAGCAAATTTGTTAGTTGATAGTGCAGCTAGGTATATATTTTTTATTTTATGGATGGTCATTATGAATATAATCAAATCTTCTTTGGAGAAGGTGAAATTCATAAGACCTTTTTTTCATGTACTAGGTCAATTGGTACTTTTGAATAGGTCGTTATGACTTTTGGTCTTAAAAATGCTAATACGACATTAGCAGACTATGCATTGAATTTTTTATGATATGATAGGAAAGTTTCTAGATGTTTATATCGATGATAGTGTTATAAAAAAAAATCCCAAAGCTTTGAGGAACATTTTTTTTTTTTAATGAGAAAACATCAAGTGAAATTAAATCCATGGAAATGTGTTTTTGGGGTGTGAGTTGTTTTTTTTTTTTTTTTTTTGGTTCGTAATTTTCTTGAGTTTTTATCCATAATAGTGCGATAAAGGTAAATAAAAATAGAGTTCGTAAGTTCACAGCCACCTTATAATAGAGAGTAATTGCAAATATTTCTATGTTGATTGGGTTAACTTAAGGGATAAAAGTTCCGTATGTTATAATTTGATGGGTAAGGGTACTTTGATAAGGATAAAGAAGTGTAAGTGGGACCATGAACACTTCAATTCCATAAAGAGATTCTAAAATGAAAGAAGAATTTTGAGAAATGATCACATGATCTTCTTTTTTGTTTTTTGCTAAATGTGAATTTTCATTAAAAGACAAAAACAGAACAACAAAGAGAGTAAGTCTCTTGACCAAGCCTTAACAGTCGAGAGAGGAAGAGAGTTACAAAAACAAGCAAAAGGTAGGGGTAGCAAAGGTGCAACCTTGGCTAAAGCATGAGCCAACTGGTTAACATCTCGCCTAACCCACAAAAAAACACAGAGAAAAACTTGAAGCTAAATTAGAGGAAGATGATCACATGATCTTGAATTGCCTATTCGGAAACCCATTGTTACCAAAAAAAATAGATTAGTCCCAAAAAGGCACAATTTAGCGTGTTTGGTAAAATCCATTGTGCTAGAATGAAATGCTTTTCGACCTAAAAAATGGACCTCAAATGTCCATTTTGAACAAGTATGTTGGCCCCAAAAGGCATGGTTAGCCCATGGGTTACCAAACTTACCTAATGCATGTTCGGCAACATTGTAGAAGTTGTACAAAGTGAGTTCCCTTAGAGCATTCTCAATGAAATAGCCAAATCACTCTTATAGGCAAAATATTGCTAATATACCCCAAAAAGTGCTCCCAATGAATGAGCTAGAGATTAGGCAAAATAGAAATATGCTATAGTAAAACAAGGCATTTATGCCTAACACTATTCATTAGGCAAGTGATTTTTTATTATTTTCTTTATTGAAACCCTTACTCCCTCTCTTTTCTTATTTCCCTCCATTCATCTATGGGTAGCCAATCATTTATGAAAAATTTAAAATTTATCAAATGAGACTTATTAAAAAAATATTTAATATATATTGCACTATAGAAAATATAGACTATAAAATTTAATAAAATAGTTTTTTAATGATTAATAAAAAATGAATGAAGAATGAATATTTAAATTAAATAGAGTTGAGAATAAATAATCAGATGTGAGTGTTTTAAAAAGTGGTTAGTTAAAATTGAAAAGGTAGGGTCTTAAGCCAAAATTTGGCTTAAATTTTAGATAACCCATTGGGAATACTCTAAACTAAACAACTTCTCTTGTTATTTGGTAAATGCTAAGTGACACCACCTTTATGTCGTGTGCATTTTTCCATTGGACCTCAGCCATCCATTTCCAAACCACAAGTTTGCCAAAAATCACATTTTCTCATTGAGTTAACATATGAACCCCTCCCTCCACTTGATCCTCATTTCTCTTTGAGATTGTAAATTTAAATCCTCACACACATTTAGATTAAGTTAGTTAGAAATTTGTATCTCCATTCCAAACGAATGACCTCCAAACATTTAGATTAAGTTAGTTAGAAATTTGTATCTCCACTCCAAAGGAATGACCTCCAAAAAAGGGGTTGGTCTTACTCACATTTTACACGATCAAAAGCCTTACTCATCATTTCAAGCAACAAAAGTTGTTGGTAATCAATATTCCAGGTACAAAAGCACTCTGAAAATCCAATTTCACATTACGCATTACCCAACTCAGTCTATTTGCAAGCACCTTTGACACAATTTTATACAAAACATTGATTGCACAGGCTAAACGGACAAAATGAAATAACTTTGATTTAGTCTTAGGAACCAAAGCAATAAGAGTAAAATTTACTTCTTAACAGACGGCCTAAATTAAGACAATCCGAGACAGCATTACATACACAACATCACCTAGAATAGTCCAAAAAAATTGGAAAAATAATGAAATCATACCATTAGAGCCTTACATACAGTTCATTTCTGTATGTATCACTCAATAAACAACCCTCTTCACCCCCCCATCTTCTCTGTCTCATTGTTTCTTTTGCCCAACAGACAGTAAGTCCCAAGAAGCAATTCGAGAAGCTATAGCATTTTTGTTCGGATTTCTTTTCCAGAATTGAAGAAGCTATCAAGAGAACCTCAAATAAAATAGAAACACAACAACTGTAAATGGAATAGATTGCTCTAAATTCTTGTCAGCAAAAAGTAAAAGAACTATATGAACCACAAACATCTGTAAATGGCCTAAAATATGATTTAAATTAGTATCACACAACAGCTTAGGTCAATAAACTAAGTACAAAATTTTGGCAAAAACATCGAAGCCCATATAAAGGTTCATAGCAATAAAAGCTCACTAGAAAACATAATTCAACATTTTCGAACTCATTCATCTTCTTGGCTGCGCAACCTGGCAAGCTTGTTGGTCACAACAACATCAAGCTGAGCGGCTCTCTCCACGATCTCTTTCCTCTTCCTTGTGGAGACATTGTGTGCAATCTCAGCACAGTAAGTCCTGAAAAATAAGGGAATACCAAAATAAGTACATAAGCATATAGTTGCCACATGGACAATGAAAAATTGTTAGCAAGGGCTGCATTCACTTTACCTGTTGTGCATCATCAGCAACTCGAGCTCCTTCACATTGTGGACAACAAATTTCTTGAAACCATTAGGAAGATAATGACGAGTTTTCTTGTCTGTACCGTAGCCAATGTTAGGCATAAGTGTGCATCCCTTGAACTTTCTTCTTACACGAGAATCAATACCCTTTGGCCTACGCCAGTTTGTCTGTCAAAGAAGCATTCAAATAATCAATACAAAGTAATTTCTTCCTACATCTATATATCATCACGGCAATGTAGTTTCAACCAAAATTATTTATGCAAAGCAATTTCAAATTCAAACTATTATAAGAATATGGGAAGAAAAATGTAAACAGGGTTATAGTAACAGGAAGCCAATGAGGTTATCAAGCTCACTGTGTCGCAAGACCTGTAAGTAATTTTATTTATGCCCGTTACACGAAATGACCAGCTACTGCAATGCACAAGTCTGGTCATCAGATACCATAGGCAAATCAAATCAGTTTATTTTTTACAAAACAAATACAGAAACGAAAAACCACTAAAACACAACAAAACCTAAAATCCTTGATCTACACCTGCAATCTCAGCCGAAAGATGGTGATCTTTTATTAAATAATCATAGATGTCAGAGATGGAACAATTTTTTGCATCATTGATTGCAGCAAACGATCTTCAGGAAGAATACATTATCTAGAAGACAATAAGCATAAAATTATATCATAAAAAACAAAAACTAACAAATAATGAGAAAGATACAAGCCTGTTTGAAAATGCAACAGAGATCAGATGGTAGTGCATGTTTGTATTCATCACAAAATTGCAGAAAATAATGGTTTGATATCATCATTTCTCGTTGCATACTTGCTTATATAATTGAGACATTTATAAGCACACAAAAACTTAAAGAAACAATAGAAAATCAGAAAGGCTAATAAAACTATTACAGTCAAACTTCTTTACACGATTTGAGACTAGAAGAAAAACCACAGAAAAGCAAAATTGACCAAGTGGGATCTGAGAGTCGATCTGGTTTCACCATATTGGCATCAAAAGACACAAAGTGTGGCAAAAATTCTCCTCAAATTCCAAATAATTCCATTTTAAACAACGGATAAGTAAAGGCTGTAAAAAACAATAGGGCAGAAACAAATAAAAACACGGACTAATAGCATTGAAGTATAATGAAACTATTAGACTCATGGCAGAAACAAAGTACTTCAATGTTTTTATATATAAATCAATAAAAAGGTTACCAGAATCAGATAAAAGTGTCAATCACCATCTTGCATCCTGAGATACAAGTAAGACTGGGGCGACAAAAATACTATCATCATTTTCACCATGAAACCCAGTTACAAAAAAAATAAATAAATAATAACAATAAAAACTAAATCCAGTACAAGAAAACAACCATTAAAAAATAAAAACAAAAAACTTCCCAAAATAAAAACTTGGAAATGACCCAATGAACCCAGAACAGAATCTAAGAGATTTCACAAATCAAACACATTAATTTTCAATAGTAATATCAACAAATAATATTATAAAAAACAAAAACTTATGCATTGAAAAGCAAATCTAATACGAATGATTCACAAAGCTTATACCTTGACAGAGATCTTGCGGTCGCTCTGGGGCCTCTTGAACTGCTTGACCCTCTTCTTCACGATCTTCTTTGTCAACAACGGAACCGCCATTTTCGCTTACCTTCTGAGAGATTTTCACAATAAGATGTATTAAGCTCAGATTCATCAAAGAAAAACATAACCCTAAAACCTAGACACAAAATAGAAGTAGAGAGAGAAAAAGGTGCTCACTGAGAACAAGGGGCCGCCGAGCTTAAGATTCTGAGTCCTTTGCTTGAGCTTTATGCCTTTATCTAAGCAAGGAAGCTAGTGATGTTTAGGGTTTCTCATTTGGAGTCAGACTTTACGGATTGTTTGGTAATAAGGATAGTATGACCCGGTTGAGGATTGGGCCTGAAATTTTCAATTTTGTTGGAGTAAAGAGTAAAGACTGGGCCTGGAATTGTTTATTCCTCTTGTGGTCAAGTTTGTGAATTGGGTCCGCTGTAGGGTGTGGTTGGATTGGATTTGGGGTATTTTTTTAACTTTACATATTGGATTATCAAATTGGATTAGGTTGGGTCATTAGGTTATGAATAATTTGTTTTTTTTTTTTTTTTAATAAACGGTTATGAATAATTTGTTAGACCTAATAAAACAAAGGGTTTTCATTCAATTGTTTAATTACATTATTTAAAAAAATTTAATTTATACAATTAGGCCTAATAGATGTATCACTTGCATGGATTTTAGTCAAGGGTTGACTATTAGGTGAAATATTGGTTGTAGGCATGTTTTGGCTTGTTATGCAACTTTGTTTTGAAACTAAAGTGTCGGTGAATGACATGGATGAAGGCAATTGTAAGAATGAATTGTTTATGACTTCATTTTCAAAAGTTTTTATAAGTAAATGGTTATCAAATATTGTTCATGACTCAAATAAAAATGAAATATTGCATGTAGGAACTTAAAATAATGTCACACCTAAGGATGGGTTAGCAAATCTTCTTTGCAAAAGGTGAAATTCATAAGACCTTTTTTTCATGTACGAGGTCAATTGGTACTTTTGAATAGGTTGTTATGACTTTTGGTCTTAAAAATGCTAGTACGACATTAGCGGACTAGATGTTTATGAATTTTTTATGATATGATAAGAAAGTTTCTAGATGTTTACATCGATGATAGTGTTATAAAAAAAATCCCAAAGCTTTGAGGAACATATTTTTTTGAATGAGAAAACATCAAGTAAAATTAAAAATCCATGGAAAAGTGTTTTTGGAGTGTGAGCTGTTTTTTTTTTTTTTTTTTTGTAATTTTCTTGAGTTTTTTATCCATAATAGTGCAATAAAGGTAAATAAAAATACAATTCGTAATTTCACAACCACCTTCTAATAGAAAGTAATTGCAAATATTTCTATGTTGATTGTGTTAACTTAAAGGATAAAAGTTCCGTATTTTATAATTTGATGGGTAAGGGTGCTTTGATAAGGATAAAGAAGTGTCAGTGGGACCATGAACGCTCCAATTGCATAAAGAGATCTAAAATGAAAGAAGAATTTTGAGAAATGATCACATGATCTTCTTTTTTGTTTTTTGCTAAATGTAATTTTATTAAAAGACAGACACATAACTACAAAGAGAGTAATAGCTAAGGGAGGAAGAGAGTTACGAAAACAAGCAAAAGATTGGGGTAGTGAAGGTGCAACCTTGGCTAAAGCATGAGCCAACTGGTTAACATCTCGCCTAACCCACAAAAAAACACAAACAGAAAAACTTGAAACTAAATTAGAGGAAAGATGATCACATAATCTTGAATTGCCTATTTGGAAACCCATTGTTACCAAAAAAATAGATTAGTCCCAAAAAGGCACAATTTAGTGTGTTTGGTAAAATCCATTGTGCTAGAATGAAATGCTTTTCAGCCTAAAAAATGGACCTCAAATGTCCATTTTGAACAAGTATGTTGGCCCCAAAAGGCATGGTTAGCCCATAGGTTACCAAACTCACCTAATGCATGTTCAGCAACGTTGTAGAAGTTGTACAAAGCGAGTTCGCTTAGAGCATTCTCAATGGAATAGCCAAATCACTATTATAGGCAAAATATTGCTAATATACCCCAAAAAGTGCTCCCAATGGATGAGTTAGAGATTAGGCAAAATAGAAATATGCTATAGCAAAACAAGACATTTATGCCTAGCACTATTCATTAGGCAAATGATTTTTTATTATTTTCTTTACTGAAACCCTTACTCCCTCTCTTTTCTTATATTCCTCCTTTCATCTATGGGATAGCTAGTTAGTCATGAAAAAATTAAAAATTTATCAAATGAGACTTATTAAAAATATATTTAATATGCACTATGGAAAATATAGATTATAAAATTTAATAAAATATTTTTTTAATGATTAATAAAAAAAAGAATGAAGAATGAATATTTAAATGAAATAGAGTTGAAAATATATAATCGGATGTGAGTATTTTGAAAAGTGGTTAGCTAAACTTGAAAAAGTAGGGTCTTAAACCAAAATTTGGCTTAAATTTTAGATAACCCATTAGAAATGCTCTAAACTGGACAACTTATTTGATAAATGCTAAGTGAGGCCACTTTTATGCCCTGCGCATTTTTCCATTGGACCTCATCCATCCATTTCCAAACCACACGTTTGCCAAAAATCTTGTTTTCTCATTGAGTTAACATATGAACCCCTCCCTCCACTTGATCCTTATTTCTCTTTGAGATTGTGGATTTAAACCCTCACACACACGTTTAGATTAAGCTAGTTAGAAATTCTTATCTCCACTCCAAAGAAATGACCTCCAAAAAACATTGGACCCCTAGTCAGGTTGGTCTTTCTACTTTTATATTTCATGCTCTTAAATATTGATCCAATATATGAAAGGGATTAATATACATAGATATATTCTTATCTACAAAATTCATTACAATACAATACCCTTCACAAAACTGTTCTACTTGCCCGTTATCTTCAGGACTCTCTGCTAGGTTTGCCATTCTTTTTTGTATCCATGTCATCTGTTTGAGAGTTACGAATTATAAGCAACAATACATTTCTACCACATGGACTGGTATCGTTTTCTTGAAAGTTTGGGTTGGTGGGTAAATTGATGTTTTACATGCATATCAAGGATCAGATCAAGTACTGCATTGTTGTGACATAACGGAAGCTTTACATGCATATTAAGGTCTCCACTGCGCCCATTTATAAGGAAAGAGGAATGAGAAATGAGTTCGCTTCTGTGGACTGACTTAAGAAAACGCACAACAGATTCTAGATATAAATTAATGATTAAACAAAAAAACAAAAACAAAATTTCCACAATGTGGTTAAAGTAACATAAACTGTATGGCTATATTTAAAAATTAAAAAACAAAAACAAAAACAAAAAAACCTACAAGTAAAGTGACTACACTAGCAAAATCAAGTTGCTGCTTTCTTACGAGCAAACCGCTGCAAAGCTTTTGGAAGCTCAACTTCCTCGCTTATTTTCTGTTTCTTTCTAGATAATTGATTTTCTTGCATCTGTTGCTCCAAGAAAGGCCTTTTAGCTTTAGCAATAATCTCCTGCCTCTTTTTCAACTTCTTACTCGGCTTATTCCTCCCCTTTGTCTTATTCTTCATGTGGATGCTGCCCTTGACAGTTTCTACAGTAGCATCCATTTCGGCCTCTATTTCCTTCTTCTTTGGCTTCTCAATCTTCCTTGCTGACTTCAATGTACCAATCTTTGTAGGGTCTAGCATAATTGTCTCGGGTGGAAGCTTGTCAAGAAGAAGGCGCACTTCCTTCTCTCCCCGCTGTTTGCGGGTTTCAAATGGGTTAGCCACCCAAGAATCAAAGTTGGGTTCCCCAGATCCTGGAATAAGAATACTGGACCAACCCATGGAGTGCCCTATGCCTAGAACGTCTTCATATGGTCGAAACAACAATTTTTTTATCTGGTAACCTTTCACCATTGAATGACCCATATATCTGCTATAAGTCTGTGTTCCTGATAAATCAGAAAGAACCCGTACAAAAGAACCGGATCCACATGCAAGCAAACCCTTCTGACTGAAATCTAAGGTCTTTGCATGACCTGGTAGAGTCTGGAGAACCTCGAATTTCCTTAAGTCCCAAAGCTTAATTTTCCTCTCCTTCCCAGCTGTGGCCATGAGATGACCATTAGGGTGGAATGCCAAGGCAGAGACAGGCCCATGATGACACAGCATCTTGACAAGGGGAGCAGAGCTGGTAGGCTTCCACATGGTAACTGTTCCACCTGAATGACCCAAAGCAACAACCCCATTGAAGGGATTCACCCGCATTACATCGGTACGGCCTAAACCGGTCCGGAAATTACCTACCATAGCACCCATTGATACATCTTCATAATGGAGGTGCCCAAATTTGTTTATGGATGCCAAGAGAAAGTGGTTTTTAAGAAACTGAAGTTTTAACACTGCACCATGTTCCTGAAAGATAGATGCAAGTAAAACTTAGTTATACTGCACCTCTAATACAAAATTAACATCCAAAGTGAGTCAACATTAAAACATCAGGAGTTGCTTTTGTCGATTATTACAAATCCATGCAGAACACTTTGGATCTACGTAAACTCCATACATTACACTTAAAAGTAAAGCAATTGCTGGTGGACATATTAACACACACACGTGTATACCAACCTAAATGGACAAGATAAAAGAATGTAGACACTTGTTACTATCAGAGTAAAACATTTTTAACTCATTCTGGGCAAACACTTCCAGCATAACCACAGAATCAAAGAGCCTATGACAGCTTAAAAAGACACACACAATGCATCCAAGGGTAGCATACTGACCTTTAAGCAATGAGCTTCTACACCATCTTGGCCATAAATATATGTATACCTGTCATAATTTAGAGTGGTTAGCTATTCAGATATAGATTCATAATGCTGTATAGGAATACTAATCAATCAGACACCAAAAAAGAAAAAGAAGAATGAAACAACATGTTACAGAAATGATTAAACTACAGGAGAACAGGCGTAAATTAAAAGCATAGCCTTAAAATTTAATCTTTTAAACAATATAGCAAACAATAACTGATGGCAACGCCTCTTTATCAAATCGCATTAGGAACTAGCTATCGACAACCACAAGGCATGGTAGAATATGCTTAAAATAAGGATAGATGCATTGAAGGGAATGGCAAGGACACAACCAGAATACATCAATCAATGAAGACTTAAGTTGGCCCCAAGAGGCAAAAAGTCAACACGAAGGAGTTGGTGGGTCATGCTACAAAAACCTAAGCAAAATAGACGATGATCCAGGCTTCAACCAAAGATCTAAGACCAATGTTTTAATAAATAAAAAATAAAGTGCTCTTTGCAGCAGGATGACAAGTCAATAATGCGTAAAAAAGCTTCATGAAGAGCATATAAGTATATAACTGAAATAAATCATCCCAAGGCAGTAGGTCAGTCCTTTATGACTGTCTCAAACAATATGACCATAAAACTGAGTTTTTGGTGGACAAACAACAATACTGAAAGCCTTACTTGATAAATAAATAACTAAATATAAAGCACAGAACTATGCTCAGCCTCAAATTACAATACTATGTCTTCAACAAATCATGTAATAAACTGACTTTAATAGTGCAAACAATTCTACTATCAACAAAAAGGCCATACTTTTTCTGGGCAGCAGCAAAGAACAACTGATCTTGCAAGAACACCACATCACGCACTGTTTCTCCAACCTGAAACAATCAATGATTAGTCAATTAGCCTAATCTTGCAATCAAGCTGTAAAGTTGAAATACAAAATAAGGAACCCGGAAAAGAGGTCAGGAAAAGCATAACTATGGTTATCTCTCTTAATTTTGTGTTTTCAAGAAATCCCTTTTAACCTTAAATGAAAGATATCTCAGTTTGGCATAACCCACTTACCCCCTAAGAATAAAGAACAGCAACATCCCAGTCTAAAAATAAAAAATTATCATATTGTGATCCAGTAGGTCTACCTACAATCATATATCATAGATATGAACTGAAAAAAAATTATTAAAAAAAAATAATAATAACACATTTTCTTTCAACATTAACGCTATTAATTGATCATTACCAATGGGGTAAATTATGCAGTTGCAGTTTTAAATTGGAACCAACTATGCGACCATTGCATAAGTTGTGTCTGTAAAGGAATGTCTAAGGCAGTCTAGATACCTATTTGATAACTTACATTTAATATCATTTATTACAGTCTTTTAACAAGTAAATTCAGGCCACAAGCACCAACAGTCTTGCATTGACAGTACTGTACATAAAGACAGCCTACTTAACATATTAACACAAGTTGACCACATATGACTGTCAAATCTCAGAGGGAAATACGAACCAATTTATTTGCTGGTAAAAGGCTTGCTAAGGCCAGTTATTACTTATTACCCAGTTTCAGATAACAAGAAACATGAAGAACATGCAGGGTCTATATATCCACGTAGCCCACCCCCCCCCCCCCCCCCAAAAAAAAAAAAAATCATACCATGTCCATCTATTCATCAAATCATTGCAATCAAAAGTATTATCAAGAAATGTTGCAATCAAAACTCAATTTCAAGAGCAAGACAAGGGTTTGTAAAGTCTATGGGATAACCACATATTTTGATACTTAGGGCCAGCTCAATCTTTTAGGACCAGGGCATACCTGAAGCTCTCTGCGTGGGATCATATTCTTCATGTCTACAATGGCCAGGTGACCCTTCTGTCCAGCAATAGCCATATATTGACCATTTGAGGTAAAATCCAGTGTGTATGGACTAAGTTCTGCACTTGTGGGTTAAAAATATATATAATTAGTTTAAGAAAATTAGACAGGCCCGAAAAATACGACCCTGAGTAAGAAAGCTTCAGGATTTATATTTAAGAAAAAAGCTACACCCAAAATATAGACACACACACAGAGGCCAAGGTTCTTTGGGCAAGGATTCTCATAAACTAGAACTACGAGTAGCTTAGGGATCAAAGTCAATTAAGATTTAGATTACACAGGCCAGAAACATACTCTCTGAGTAAGGGAGTTTCAGGAGTTTATATTTAAGAAAGGGTTACACACAAAGTATAGACACACACACACTCACACTCACACACACAATAAATAAGATTTGGATTCCACAAGCACAAAAAGCTAAAACACACCACCTCTGAGTATAAGAGTTTCAAGATTTTATATTTAAGAAAAGGTTATACACAAAATATATTTGGTTCACACAAGCTAAAACCATACCACCTCTGAGTAAGAGAGTTTCAGAATTTTATATTTAAGAAAAGGCTACACCCAAAATATAGAACACAAACACATACAAAATAAGAAATAGAATGTAATTCAGCAAAAATATAATTATAAATAGAATGACAATGAAATAAATATAGGCAGAGGTTCTCTGGGTAAGCACTCTCAGAAAATAGAACTAAGCCTAGTTTAGGGATTAACCTCAAACTTAAATATCAAGGCTATTACAAGAACTAGCAAAAATACTTGTGGACTAGATCATAATAATCTCACCAGATTACATTGGAATTGTAAAGCCCCTAAGACTTATATAAATCTTAAGCTGATGTTATTCACTAATTATAATAGGGCAAAACAAAAACATACACTATGTGTCAGAGGGGTAGCTCAACATAATAGCTGTCAAATTACATGAATCTGCAAGGCTAACAAAAGAAGACCAAACTGAAGAACAACTTCAGCCATGCTTCTATTGAATGTACAAAATTTCCATTTAGCAGTAATAGGCAAGGGGATCCAATTTCACCATTATTATCTATTAAAAAAATAATTGCACAAAATCATGGAAAAGCAATGGGTGGCAGATGTTAACCTGGTAAAATAACATCATGTTGATTCCTTGAGCTCGAGATATCAACTTCACGCCTAATATCTTCCTGTTTGATTCTCCACGTCTTCTCTATTGGACCTTCAGGCTCCAAATACCCTCCCTCGCTAGGCATAAGCCACTGAATAAATACGATACCAAAGATTCAAATCATTATGTTCACTAGAAGATTTAATTGACCTTCGTGACTGGATATAGAATTCAAATCTACCTAAGTTCCCAAAAAAAAAAAAATCACTCACCTTTTCATACTTAGCAGCGGCTTTAGCAGATTTGTCATACAATTTTTCTCTATGGGCAAGTTGACCCTTGAGTTTTTTATCTTTTAAATCCTTTAAATCAGCAGCACCACCTCTTTGGTATTTCTTCATTTTCTCATCTAATTCCTCAGAGATCTCCTGCAAACACAGAATGATTCACATCACAAAAAAATAGAATCCTCAAACGCTGAAATATATATATATATATACACATAGTATGTAGTAGTGTACCTCTTCAATTGGACGCACGGTTTTTTCAGTGGTGTCATTCTCTAGCTCCACACCCATTTTGCTTGGTTACAAAAATTACAAAGAAAGTAATGTTCCTGCGACAGCATGAGAAAAGTTCAGTTTTTTTCTGGGTGTAGGGTTTATAACTTATATGGGTTTAAGGTGTTTGATGCAGGGTTTTAAAAACAGGACTGGTAACATCATAAACAATTTAATTAATAATTCTAAAATGATAAAAATAAATACATAAAAATTTGGTAACCAATAATATTTAGTTAATACTTAATATACAACAAAATTTTAAACATTTTATATGAGTTTTCAATTATGCAGAGTTTAAAAACAATTACTTAACAATCAACTTTATGCTTCAGTATGTTGCATTAAACAATAAGCAAACTTGTCTATGAAAAGCATAAGAGACTAATGTGCAAATAATACCGTTCACATCTTTTTAACGAACAGCATTGCAACATAGAATCAAACCCCTACTACTTCGAATTGAAATATGTTAGAAAAAAAAGTAATTTGTAATTTGTTGAAAATTCCAACTAGCATGGTTCTCAAAGATTCTAACTACACTAGAAAATCCTCCTCTTGTATTGTAGCAGATTTGGGAAAGCACCAAAACCGACTCAAAAATTCAAGAGGCTGTGTAATGAATAAATCTACAATATAAATATGCAATAACTAAAAAACAGAGCATAGCAATACTCTGTTGTGTAGCTGTGTGCCTTTACCACCAAATTAGAAATAGAATGAAACGGAACAAATTCAAGCTTACCGGCCTGCTACGACGGTTACGGCCTACCCTGGCTGCCGGTGTACGAGGGCTGAGAGTTGAGAGAGACTGAGACTAGAAAAACACAACGACACGCTTAGGGTTGATTTTATTGGGCCGGTTTGTTTTTTCATATGTGAAGTATATGACTGGGCCTAAGCTTTGCCTAGGGGTGTACACGGTACGGTACGGTGGGGTTTTTGGTGTTTTTGAATACCATACCGCAAGTTTTCGGTATTTAAATACCATACCGCATACCGTACCAATAAGGATCGGTATTTTGCGGTTTCGGTATCGGTATGGTATTTGCGGTAGCGGTGCGGTATACGGTATTTGGGCTAAGTATTTTGGGCCGAATTGGGCCAGCCTAGATTCTGTTTTTTGCTTCTGTTTTGGCCCGTTTTGGGTTTTTTTTTTGCCCTTTTGGACTGCTGACAGCCAGGAAAAACAAAAACTGGAACAACAAAAACCGCAGAGTGCAGTCAGTGCTTACTCAAATTCCACAAATTCCATTTAAGGGACCCGAGAAGAAAGATGAAAGCTCTAAAATTCCACAAATTCCACAAACTATTTATAATAAAGATGAAAGCTCTAAAATTGAAATACATAATATATAAAAAATAAAAAATAAAAATTACCTTTGATCTAGTAATGAGCCGGCAACATCAACAAGATCTGATCCAGTGAGGGGCTGAGTGAGGCGACGTGAAGGGCTGAGTGAGGCGGCATGAGGGGCTGACCAGCGTGAAGGAGAGAGAGACAGGGGCTGCGGCGTGAAGGAGACTAGGAGAGAGAGAGAGGGGTGCGCCGCCGTGAAGGAGAGAGAGAGAGAGAAAAAGAAAGTGAGAATGTGATTAGGGTTATTTCCGGCTTTTTGTTTTTGGTAATTAGGGTAATTTTTTAAATTATAGAATATTATATTTATTTTTTTGATAATTATAGAATATTATATTTATATATATATATATAATATTCTATAATTTATATATATATATAATTTGTGGTACTGTATGGTATACCGTATTTTTGTAAAATCAAATACAGTACCAATATCGATACCGTTAAAACACTAAAAATCAATATTAATACCGTACCGCATATTGTATGATACGATACCGATATAGTATTGCGGTATACAATATTTCTGTACAGCACTAGCTTTGCCCATATCTTATATAGGTTCACTTCAATTTTCAATTTATAGATGGTATAATTATATATTACTTTATTTTCACCATCAAACAATAGAAGTGTTTATATTTTACATCTCAAGGCTCAAAACCTAAATTATGATAAATGTGGCAAGTAAAATAAGCGAATTTTTCAAAATTTAGGAAAAAAAACAAAACTCGTGTATAGTTTAAACTTTAAAGACGAAAACAATATTTTGACAAAAATTATAATAATAATCCTGAGATCGGGTAGTATAAGTGTAAAAGAGAGAACTGTCTTCTAGGGAGGTGACTTAATGGAAGGAAACCCTCGTGACCCATCACACCTGCGAGTCCGGGAGTTGTGGGTTCGGGTAGTGATACGCCCCATTATTACCCAGATGTGTCCCACGCCATATCAAAATCGGATTTAAATGGGTCGGGACAATGAACGCACCTGCGAGTCCCTTTTTTTAATTAAAAAAAAAAAAAAAAAAAAAAAGTGTAAAAGAGAGAAACTTAAAAAATAAATAAATAAATTTGTGAAAAAAGAAAAACTAATACTTTTTTCATAAAAATAAAATCAAAATAGCCACACTCAGCCACTGGCAATCGCAGACCAAGCAAAATGATGCAGAGAGCTTCACCTCTCTCTTCTCCAAACTCACTTCCTTCTTTACCAACCACTCTTCCGACCCGTCATATACTCGGAGCTCCGTTTCCGAACCGAACCACCCGTACCGCCACATCTTCTTACTCTGTTCAGTTTCCCTTGAACCGCCAGCAAAATTTCCGACTTGCTCTCCCTGCTCTACACAGCACTGGTAAAGTCTACTTCCTCTGTTTTCTTTCTTTCTAATACGTCTTTTCTCTTTGGGTTATTATGGTCTTCTTGCTTTTACTTTTGTTGCCTTAAAAGCTCAGGAAATTTACGAGCTTTATTTGTGTGTTTAAGTTGGAACAATAGTCTATTTATTTGTGTTCAAATTAAGAATCTTTTTTGGACTGTTAATCTTTGTCGAAGTGTTTCGACTTGGAATGGGAAAATCCTCTCATGGGTGCAAATTGTTATGATGGGGTTGAATAATAGTTTGATTATATTCAGCTTTAGCTACCAAAAAAAAAAAAATTTCAAATCAGCAAGATTGTTCAGAACACTTTGTGATTGGCCGTGTACTTAATCTTCATGGAGTATTTCCTGATTGATTTGGATTCTTTGGTGTACTTTGTTTGTTTGATTATGAGACTCAAAGGTCTTTCTTGTAACTAGTATTGGAATTTTTTTGATTTAAGCTACTCAAGAGATTGCTGAATCCAGTTGGCATTGATCAGAATTCAACACATTCTTTTTTTGCTTACAACAAATGGGGTGGGGGGATATGAACTCAGGTTTTCCTCATTGGGGGAATTGAGTAATGTCACTGAGCTACTAGGTTCTTGGCTAGAATTCAACACATTCAGTGTTAATGAAACTGTTCTTTTGAGGGGGATTGATCATTTTAGATTTTGTCCATTATTCGTTTATTTGTGGATTTTTCTCACTGCATGCTCTGTAGACTACAAAGAATATGTACCATGACGTCTAGTTTTTTGTGTCTTGAGTTTGTAAATTGTGGTTTATTTCACTTGCACATCTCAAATCTTTGAGTGATTGTTTAAATTAGTAAATCTAATATAGAACTTATTCATTTTACATATGCATGCGATGGTTATGGAAATATTCGTTGCCATTGATGGTTTTCGAGTACTTTTTTTTTTTTCCTAATGTAATTTTGGTGCAATTATATTATTGTCTACAATTCTGCTTCAGCTACTAAAAGTTTGTTCAGATCAAAATTCAAATCCCATAATGAGTTTGAAATCCTTTTTTAGTCAATCATATAATGGGTTTATTTTATTGTTTGTTTGCCACTTCAGCTACTCAAGAGACTTTTGAAACCTCTAAGACTGGATCTAAATTTGTTGAAATTGGGTACATATCTAATGTTCACGGACTTCAAGGAGAGATTCGCGTAAAACCCAGCACCGATTTTCCTGAATTGCGATTTTCTGAGGTAAAACAAACAATATTTTTCAGAAGACTTCTGGAACCTTTTGATATGATCACTTGTTGTTGAATATTCTGTATCATGTTATAAATTATTATTATTCTTATCTTAGCCTGGGAGAAGATGGTTGAAGCAACAAGTTTTAGGTGAAGAAACAGTTCAGGAAGTTGAACTGGTAGAGGGAAAAGGACACGCCGGTCAGAAGAGTTGGATACTTCGGTTAAAAGGAATTGACACAGTAGACCAAGTGAGCATTGCCATAGCAATTTTTTGTTTTGCTTTCTTTGTGTGTTAATTTATTAATCACATTAATTCTTCTTAGTTTGTGTGCTTCTAATCTATTGAATTTTTTTATTTTTTATTTTTATGAGTAATCTATTGAATATGTATAACAGGTATTTTGGATGACCTTGTTTTTTTTTTTATTGCTAGAGTTGGATGACCTTGTTTAGAGGACTCTTGATGGCATTTTGTAATCTGTTTAGAAAAGAGTGATAGAGACAAGTTTGAGCCTTCTTCTTAGAAAAATTACCAATATGGATCCATTAGATTGTTGAATTTTACTCTTAGTCTTCCCTCGGTACATTTCTTCAACACTGTTGAAAATTGTTTGCTTTGATTAAAAAAAAAGGATGGGTTAATAACCATTGAACTTCTAAGTTATGAAAGAAAAAAGAAACAGCTGCTTCAAGTGGAAACTTGATTTTTAGTATATTTACAGAAAGACTGAATCTTTTCCAAATCAGGATTTATAGTTGAGTCATACTATCGAAAAGTTGAGCAACAATAACCAGAGCCTTACCCTACTTTAGTGCAACTTTCAGCTTGTATGGTGTAAGTATGCATTGTGTTATCCAAGCTTCTATACAAAGAGGAAGTCCCTTTAAGATTCTGAATTTACCTGGCTTCATTTTAAGTCAAACTCAACTCGACTCAATAAAGCCTATCCCTAATGCTCCGGGTCAGCCATGATATTCTTTCCAAGATTCTTGCTCTTTTTGTTATGAATTTTTATAATTTTGGTACTTTTTATGGAGACACTCACAGTATTCATCTAGTAGGACCTGTTTTATCATATTAATATGATAGCCTTTTTTTTTTTTATTGGTAATATTAACATGCATGCCTGTTGTTCTGATTTTTTAAATGTGTTCAGGCTAAGCAGCTTGTTGGGTCGACTTTACTTGTGAGAGAAGAAGATAAGCCGGAATTGGATGAAGACGAATTTTATTCTCGTGATCTTGTTGGCATGAGAGTTGTTCTTAAGGTTTGTGCTTATTATTATGATGTTTGAAAGATAAGTTTCCTTGTAAGTTCCGATGGTATGTTCAAAGAAGTAGGTTTGAAAGAAGTTTTTTCCATATATAACTTGGAATTTGGCATTGTTTTTGGTTTATGGTACAAATGACAAGGTGTGATTTTCTATGGTGTTTCAAAGATGATTTTTTTTACATGTTATACACACACACAAACACACATTCATTATCATGTTTAGTCTTATACTGCTGTGTCTCTTTTCATTTTTTGTTTATAATTTTGTCGTCTTCTTTTTTCTTTGTCACCTTGGAAAGGAATGGTTTTTTCAAGTCATCAATCGTGCTTCTCCTTTCAGGAAACTAATGAATTCGTGGGAACTGTCGTTAACGTTTACAGCAGTGGAGCGAGTGATCTTTTACATGTCAAGCTTGATTCATCTGTAAATACGCTGCCTAAAACTGGGAAGCTAAGGACAACAGAAACACGCGTATCTGATCAGCTAATCTGGGTACCATTTGTTGAAGCAATCGTTCCATATGTTGATATGAATAGAAGAGAAATGCAGATTACACCCCCCAAGGGACTTCTCGAATTAAATTTACGCTTTGATGAGAGGTCCAAGAAAGAACGGCGGCAGCTTGTGAGGCTTACTCTTTTGTATTCTACTATTGATTTATTAAATATTTGTTATCATGTTCTTTTTTCTTTTCTTCTGTATTTTGGATTATCACATATATGCCATAATCATATTGTTGGTGTTTGATCCAATGTAGATTATTTGTTCATCTTTTTCTCATATTATTCTGCATTAAATGGCGCTATAGTGCTTGATCCAATGTAGATTATTTTTTCTTTTTTTCACATATATTTACACATATTGGTTTGTGTATATTTAAGGTCATTCATCTTTTGATATATTTCAGGAATGGAAAGAAAGGAAAAAGTTACAAAGGCGCCTCATAGCAGCAAAAAAGAAATTATGTGAAATGGAGCAACAACATGTATTTCATGGGTTTAGATTTGGGGAGAAAGCCCAAAGGAGCTTGCTTGCTGATCAGATTGTTGGTGTCAATTCCAATTTGCTCCAACAGGCATTACAAAATATTGAGATACCCTCTAAGAGGTGAGCTGATGTGAACTAACTTCATTTGGTTAGTAGATCATTATATTTATGTACGACTTGGAAAGGATGTAAATATTTGTCTTTCAAATCTGATACAATTTTGGAGTTCATAGGAACTAAGCTGTTGTATAATGTTATCATCATATTAGTCATTTCTAACACAGCAATATTGTTATTCACCTGGTTGAGATAATCTATTACCATGTGATACCTTTGATTGAATAGAGCCATTTAACCTCTGCTTTGCACGCCTGGTTGATTCAGTCATTCTTGTGTTCATTATTTGGAAATAATAGATATGGTTGCTAGTTCATTACTATTTGTAGGACCAAGGGTGTTTTCTTTTGTTTACTCTGCCATAAGTGTTGAACCTGTTACTTTCGTCTCACATCTTGAATCAGATGGAATGTAACTGAGTTGTTCAGAGCCACAAAAGCCAAGCTAACAAGTACTCTGAAAATAACAGAGGAATGCCTCACTTCTTGTGAAAGTAAAGAAAAGCTGGGTACGAATTCGACTTTTAGAGAAAAGGGACTCCATCTCCTGTCTAAAGGCAAATTGGCCATTGTTTTAGTTGTGAATGAAAGTGAGAGGCCAGGATGGAGCTATGACCCTGATCTTGTTGACTTTGAAAGCTGTGAGACTTCACCATCTTCCCTCATTCAGACATTGCTTTGTGATGATCAGAGATTTGTAAAGGTGTTACTCATTTTTAGTTTTTCATTTGTAATTTGAAAAGCTCTTTTCTAATCAAATTTTACAAGGATGAAGAATCTATTAATCATATGTTATTTCTTATAGTAGTGTTTGTACCAATTTATGATCACTTCAGGTCCTGTCTGTCTTGTTATTTATGTAAAGGGGGCTTGTGTTATCGTGCACATCAGAATGTTCACTTGGGCAGTTTTACCAAATCTGTTAAATTATAGGAATGCTATCAGACTATCAGTACTTAGTACAGCAGATCTGGAGAATAATTGTTGGAGACCCAACTGACGGAGTTCTCAGACCAAAGCTATCTGTTAATGGGTTAATTTGAACCTAAAACCAATTTTCAGCACTAATATTAGAATTTGGTCAATTTGAGGTCCCACTAATGTAATTGTTAGTTCTCCGCTAATAAGTATTTGAGTTTGAAGGTTAAAAATAAAAAATTATTGTGTGGCATTGTTTAAAGAATTTTATTCAACATGGTCTAATGAACTGTGTCCTTTGCAGATGGAAGACCGTGCATCTGTACCCTTGATTTTGGTTTGTTCAGCTCATGGAATTCAATCTTTAAGAGAGCTGTTCTCAGATAACGAATACTTTGCCTTTGACTCCCAAAAGGTCAGCATTTACAGTCACATGAAGAATACCTCTTTTGACTGAGATGTGCTGCTCAAGGAATGAATTAAATTGTATATTCAGAGTATCACTTTCATTTTGGTGTAGGAAATTGAATGTTTTAAAATCATGGTACAGTGACAGTTGTTTCCATTGTTAATTTTATCAGGATTATGATTATGTGTAACATGGAGAGCCGATGCTTAACAGCTTAAGTTTGATAAATATTCCAGAATGTGACCTTGTGAGGCATTACCATGTTTCAGCTTTTCAAAACTACAAGTTATTTCAATGATACTCTGATATAGCAGCTTTTGATGACCTTTTGTGGCATGGCCTTGAACAACCATGGTGTGCGTGGTTCAATCTAATGGTGTGCCATAGAGTCTTGAGGATCCTGTGACCTCCTTAAAGAGGGTGGATGTTTGATATTTACGGAAAAAATGAGATGTAGCTGTCCTACTTGCATGTGGAATGTATCTTTGTCATCTAAGAAGTCCATATTGACAGAAATAAATTACATTTCTGCTAAAAATTGTGATTATTTATTTTCAATATATATATTTTTTTATTGGTGATTATCTATTTTCAATATGCTGCTTGCATGTCTCTTATATGTTTTATTTTTCTCATAGGTCTGGTTTCTGGAAGAAGAGATGCTCCCGGTTGTTAGCAGTTCACTGGAAGAGCAGAACAGGCATAAGATTTTGATGAAATCCCCATGGGAAATACTCCAATCACCTGTCGGTTCTGGTGGAGTTATCAGCTTGCTTTCATCACACAACATTCCAGATAATCTTAGTGAAATTGGTGTGGAGTACATTGAGGTTAGACATTCATCGTATTGTTCAGATTGTGTGTTGTGACAATCTAAAATTCAAGTATTCAACACACAATCTAGAATTTTATATGTTGAAGGTGCTATGCTAGCCTAGCCTGTTGTTAAGGTCTCTAAGATTTCATTAGGCAGGGGGAACGCTCTCCTGTATAGCATATAGTCATCTTCGATCCAGAATTTTTCCCAAGTTAATTATAGAATGGGATATAAATTCTGCCCTTTCTCCCTGTTGCTGGAAACACAGAAGAAATAATCTAGAATTGTGAAAATGTTGCATATGCCTAACTTTGCTTTAATCTTACAGTAAAGTCTAGGGGTTTATATTGCTACAGTCACGTATGCTTTTCATCGATTCTCTCTTTTTTAGCCAATAACATTTAGCCACCAACGCATGTTAACCATTATATTTTTAAATGTTCCTGTGGGATCCTATTTTAGTGATTGATGCTTATTTGAGAAAGAAAATGTTCTGATTTACCAGTCAATAGAAAAATTTAGTGAGTGTTATACTTCCTGCTTCATATGTGAATGGACAGAAGACAATTTGTTTCTTGAAAATAATATGCACCATTTATATGGTCAGCCCTTCTATTGTGACACAGTGCAAAAGAGAAATTCATATGTTCACAAACCCCATGTAGCTGTTTGAAACTGCTATGTGCAATATTGTTTGTCAATTTACGAAATATTAGAACAGGTGAGAAAATAACCTTGCCCTTTTGATGAAGTAATGGGTTTGCCTTGTCAAAGCCTGTGCCCTTGGTCTTGTTGGTTGGTGACTTGGATGATGTGAATTTGGAACTTTGTGCCAAAGGGAATATCAATTTATTAATTTGAATGTCCTGCTCTACGTGTTTCCTTGAGACAATCTGAAATGTGGTATGGCTGCATATCATGTAATGTTTCTCATATATGGTGTGCATTCTTGTGTGCCTGTGTGCATAGTGTTCAAATTTAGCTATATGTTAGGCTGCATTCTTAATCTTTCTTTCGATGTTTCATACTTTAACTGATATATTGATACTTTACATTGTTGCAGATATGCAGCACCAGTCAAAAATACGTTGGTGCCAACTCGCTTCTTCTTGGGTTTGTTAATTCACGTAAAGCAGATATCGGGATCCAAATATCAAAAGATGTAGAAAATTTTGACGAAGATTTTGACATGATATTCTCAATGAACTTTATGAAGAAGTTGATGAAATGGATCAATAAGCTCGAGTTCTTTGTAATCCCAAAGCCAAATTCACATGTTGAGAAGGTTGACAAAGAGTGGGTTGATGTTGTACCATCATCTCCCAACTCATATGAGCTGTGCTGTACAATTTACAGTTCCTTAAATGCCTGTTCTTTGGATAAGGTTTGTGTAATGGAGATCACAGAGTAATATATTGATAAATTAAATTTACAAACTTCTTCTCCCATTAACAAGAGAACAAATACAAAGCATATCATTGTCCATTTTTCCCCTTCTTGTGACACATTGTACCCCTTCATATTTTTCAATATTTATCAAGCGATATCATACAGAATTCCCAAAAATCAGTTAAATCAATCTCTAGCAGTGGCATAAATGGGTTATATTCAGAGTAAACTAATGATAGCAAATTTGAATGTAGTAAATCTATTTGTTCTTGTTGTACCCTGTGAATTTGTGTGGAGTTCCTTCCCTTCTTCTTTCTAAAAGGTTCACTAACAAATGAAATTAGTTAATTCTTTTCATTTCTCAAAAGACATGAGAACCTATTGTTTCATCTTTTGATACTACAACATCCCATATGCATACATAATTCTGTTGTATTCCCTGATCCAGAACAAAACAACTTAAAAGCTTTTGATTGATTGAAAATCCATCAAACCCTTAATGAGTACTTTTTCCCAGTAAAATCCTGGAACTTTGGCTCTTCTTTCTCCTAGGAGTGCTCTTGTTTAGTCTCTTTTGCAGCTTCTTGCAGCATTAAAGAAAACATGTAGTTCAATAGTTTTTTGTTTAGCTTTATGGTTTATGAAGAGCCAGTTTGGTATGATTGGGAAGACATATGAGTAACAACAGTACCTTTTGGCTTTCATTTGATCCGAACACAAAGCTTTCCCTTGGAAAGTGTCACAGATTTATCAGATCACAAAAAGCATTAAAATATTTGGGAAACTATTTCATAAATTATTGAGCTGATTGACTAAAAAGTAGGCTCCATTCAGATCAGGCAGGGTAAGATAAGACTAAAGAAAAATGCTAAAAATGCTTTAGGTTTACTTTCTGTTTTGAGCAAAGTAAATCATTATCCTATCCTCTCTCATACTACTTTTCATGATCCACACCGACGCTTCATATCCATGGTCACATCAATAACATCAAAAAGTATAACTAATTTCGGCATGGTAGTAGCCTTCAATTAAGAATAAAGCATAAATAGTTTGAAGTGTTCTTCAAAGAAAAACAGGCACCCACAACATTTTTCATGATTATTAAATTAACAAATTGTTATTGATTAATTTATAGACTTATTACTGACACCAATCATCTCATTGTCCATCTTTAATAATTTGATATCTTAACACCTGTGAAAAATACGATGACCTTAGATTTTTGAAAAAAACAATAGCAAAATCATATAAAAATAAAACAAGGATCTTCACACAATATATACCTCCACAATATTATAGAATTTAAACCAAAATGAACTTAACCACAAACATTCTTAGAAAATATAAACTTCACATTCCGGTAATAATAAAGATGACAATGAATATTTTGAGAATATCAAAATTGAATATCATATTTAGTACATGTTCATATCCTTGATTGAATAAAATCAATAAACATTAATTTTCCTTGATTTTATACCAATCAAAGAATACGTGGAGTCTACATCCACAATGGAAAGCCTAAACAGCGACATCTTTAATATTTTGAATGATGGTAAGTCTACATCCAAAATATTGTATCAATAACTTTATTGATTTTGAATTGTTCTACAATTTGTGTATATTATATTGAACCCTAAGTCGGGTATATATTATATATAGGAACAAAAGTGGACTTAGGAGATTCCTTTGATTGGTATAAAATAAAGGACAATTAATGTTTCTTGATTTTAGTTAATCAAGGATATGAACATGTGTAATGTGATATTTTATCACCAAAATATGCTTAATTTTAAGCACAAAATATAATTGGAGTAAGCAGTTTCGTCCTAATCGGACTAATAACTGAAATCAAACTACGGTTGATTCCGATGTGTCCTATGGCTGTGGGCATGATCCTCACTCACATACATTCTTGCATCTCTAAGAGAGTAAGTTGTCAGGACACAATTTCACCAATCTCTAAGAATTTTATCTCTAATGCTGAAAGTTGATTCAGAAGCAACCATAGTTATAAAAATGTTTAAGACATCACCTGTCACTAAGGAGAATTTAGAGAAATCGAATGTAATTATCTTTGCACCAAGAGAGAACATCCAAATTTACTAATTGCTTTTGGGTAAGTCTATACTGTTCCAAGCACAAGTTCAATTGAGTTTTATATTTCATATTTTACACTGTGTGAACTTTTATAGTAATCAAATTCCAAACATAATTACATAGACCATAAAGTTAAAAAAAAAAAAAAAAAAAAAAAAAAAAAAACTAGTCAACTTGTGTGACTTGCATGTCAGGTACAAGTTGACCTGTTTTTTGTTCACATGTCCAAAAATCTCTACCCATATCTATATTTTTGTTTCAAGTTCGAACATGTTCACATGTTTGGGTCCAATTTTACCGAGTTTAAAAATCATACATCTTAGGCTTTATAATTAATCATTTTTTCATAACAATGGCAGACAAGGCCTACAATCAAATGTAATTAGCCAAACAAATCATCAAGAATTTCCAAGAGCCTTATAATCAATGATATTACTTGATCTTATTTACAAGGAAAACCTTATTTGAATCCTCCATCCCCACATGTTGTAACAATTGAATTATCAAAAAATAAATCATTCTATCAAACACGTTAGGGATTAAAAGTGATTACTTTAAGTTTGTTAGGAACTAAAAGTGATCCCTTTAAATGTCGGGACTAAAATCACTTATGGGCTAAACTAATATTATAAAATAATAATCCCAATTCCTTTTAATATTTTATAAATTCATAAATTCCTTTATAACTCTTTTTATTTACTATTTTTTTAAGTTCTCAACTTCATTCCGGTTCCGTGTGTTATTTTCAGATAAGACTGTCTATTATGGAAAGTTTGAAAGCTAAGTGAGAAGGTCCATTAATTAAACCAGTTAATAATAAATGGAATATTCCTTCATTTTTTATGCTGAATGGAATATTCCTAATATACATAAAAGCCCATTTAATCTTATGAAGAATTATTTAACTCGATTTTCTTTATGCCCAGCCAAACCAAACCAACCCATCTTTGCTGCTTATATATAATTATTGTTTCTATATATATCACACACACATCACTCATGACATCAATTACTTCCATATCCTATGAAAAACTAGCAACAAAACAAAGTGTCTTATCCGTATAATTGAACATGATAGTTGCTAGGAATCTATGGCGCCCAACTTGGATTCAAGTTGGTTCCTTTCTAAATTAAGATCAAAGATTGTTAATTAGATCAAATCAGTGCAAATTATTGGATTATGGAAAGGTGGGTGGGTGGAAATTTTCAGCCGTGGCTCATCAGAAGTTATCTTTCCAAACTTAAGGAGAAAATTAATCTTCAATGAAATTTACTTTTTGACCCATTTTAGAAATAAATAAATAAATAAATTTTTGGTTGGACATCTATAACAAGATAAAATTTGACTTAAAATATAAATACGGAGATTTTTTTTTTATGTGTTTATTTTTTAATATGTAATGAGGTATGAAACCATATTCTTCAGTCCAACTTTCTACTTTCTAGGATTATTTTTATTTTTATTTTTTAAAAATATAATTTCTAGTATTGAGGTGATTTTTTTTTAATAGAAAAAAGTGTACGGAAACATTAAATATAAATTTTTTAGTCAAGTAAATATGTAGACCCAACAAAATTGGACCAAAACATGTTAACTCACCTGTGAAGGATAAATACAATTGAAGGTTTTTTGGACCCGGGACCGATGGGTCAACTTGAACCTTTGGGTTGGGTTGACACTCTTTTGGGAGAAAAAATTAAATCCAGTTATGGCTTTATTTGTTTCACAATTTTAGACTTTAATTTTTTTTTTTTTTTTTCTTTCTAATTCTTACTTTTATTAGTATTTTTCTATTCACTATTCTCAATTTTCTTTTCTCAGAGCCCATTGTGGGTCAATCTCCCTCTACTAGCATCACTACTCATTTTCGTCTCTTTGGTATCGCACTCTCTCTTAATAGTCGTCAACCTCTGACGGTAAATTGTCATTATTTTTCATTCAAAACAACTATAATTTATGAGTTTGTTTCTACTTTATCTTATTGTTATTTTTCTTTAATATATTTTTAACTTTGCTAACAAATGATTTTTTTTTTTTTTTATGTAAAATAAATTATTGTAATGAGCTTCAATTACTCTTTTGATTTCATTTGTATTCGATTTCTTATCGAATTTTATTTAGTCATATATATTACATAAAACCACTAAAAATTAGTATGTAGAACTATTTATAACAAAATATTGAATATGACATTTTAAAAAAATTGTGTAATATTTTTTTAGAGTAAATTATTTCCCATGACATATTATTTTTTTTTTAAAAAGAAAGACACTGTCCTATGCAACTCAAGTGTAATCCTATCATGATTTTAGGTAAAAATTGAAATGCTAATTATTATTTCACATTTTGTATATTACAACAAGTGCACGTGAGGTTGATATTTGGTCAAGCATCCAATTTTTTTTTTTTTTTTTTTTTAAGATTAGTGAACTGTATACTACAAACAATAATTTATATATTATTTAACTTACATTTTTGGGCGTTTTTCGTTTCATTGTTTTCTCAATTTTTTTTTAAAGAAATACAAAAAAAATATGCTCAAATTTATTTTTTACTTATTTAAATTTGTTTGTATATGAAAAAAAATAAATTATGGATCATACCAAGTAGATCCAACCTGCCAAAGGTTGGGTAAAGATCATGGATTTTACAATCCGTTTTAGCCTAATTAATTTCAGACAAAAAATCGAAATTGATCGAAAACCGTTCGATGTGACTCATTTATTGTAGGGGGTGAGTTGAGCTTGACTTCCTCTAACATTGAAAAGAATAAAAAAATATATATATATGAGAGAGAGTTGTGAATTTTCATAGTGTAGAAAAAAGTGTGATCACTTTACATGAAATATTTATATTTTTGATAAGTACAAGAAAATATTTCTTATGTAAACTATAGGTGGACTTTTCCATTTATTGGCAACAATGGAAACCAGGTTGTTAAGTAACTAACAATTGATAGTAACATAACACATCACAATAAACAAAAAGCACATGAGCTCAGAAGTTCTATGTTTCGAATTGCTTGTTAATGGAGAATTTGTCCCATGTGGGTGTCTTGTCGTGTAATGTTTTTAATTGTCATATTTTATTATCATGAATCATAATTTTATATTCCGTAATGATAATAAAAAAGGGGATTGAGTATTATCAAAAAAAAAATTGAAATCCATGCAATTGATTTATATACAATATCAATTGGTTAAAATTAAAAATTAATTTCTTAATTTTTAATCTCAATCATTTAATAAAAAATTATTAAAAAATTTGAAAAGTAAAAGATGAATAAAGAAAAAATTTGTGAAAAGGAAAAAAAAATTACCCGCATGCAATACTTTTTTTAGTATGACGTGGATCTCTCAATCCATAAAGAAGTAATCCATAGTGTAATCATAAATGGAGTAATTGGGTTAGCCCCTAGTGCTTAGTGACATCATGCTATGTTGTTCTCTAAATCATAAAAAAAAAAAATCTCCGATTGATGTGGCTTCATTATCATTTTTTAGCATCCACCAAACCAAGCAAGCAAAATTACAATCTTTTTTATTATTTTATTAAAATAATAAAATATAATTATTACAATATCATTTTTATATGATTTTATTTTAATTCAATAAAATTATAAATACAATATTTTCACAATACAATAATATTAATGTGTCAAGTTATAAATAGTAACTAATAAAATGATGTAAGTGATATATCTAGATAAAAATTAATAAAAACCTATTAACTTAGTATCGTTATAAAATTATTATGTCTAAAGTATTACTCATTTTAATTATATCTTGACTGTTAAACTTATAAAAAAAATAACAAATATTTATTTTTTTGAATCAAAATTGTGGATGTATTCATTGAATTGAACTAGGGAAGGCAAATCAAGCACCAGATACAATTAAGGAATGTGGTAAATTAAATCAAAATCAGGGAATCAAAATTTGGATAAGGATTTATCCAAATAGTAGTGTAATTTTTACTAGTAAAGTTTCAATTTTTAAAATAATGATTAAAAAATAAATAAAAGATTGTAATTAATTTTGGACACGAAAAGCAATTTAAATAGAGTTGAATCCCCCACACATTCTCAGAAACCAGAACTCTGTTTCTCTCTCTCTCTCTCAATCATTCTCTGCTCCTTTTCACTCCTTTCCTCCAATCATCATCACCCTCTCTCTCTCTCTCTCTAAAATTTCTAGAGAGAGAAACTAGAACTAAAGTACTAACAAAGAGTAGCATCTCTCTCTGATCGTGAAGAGTTTTTTTTTGGAGTGAATCTCTCTCTTCTGTCAAGCTCTAGGGTTCCCTGACCTTCTGGTAATTTTACTCTGTTTTTTTTTTTTTTTTGAGCTTAGCGTGATGGAAAATTAATGGCTGGGAAAATTGTTTGGTGGGTTTGATCGAATTCTTTTCGAAAATTATTGTTGGGATAGTGATTTTGCTTTGATTGTATGGAGTTTAATTGATTAATTTGTTTAATCCTTTTGGTAAAAATGGAAACTTTGGGTTTAATCACTTAGACATACTTTTATTTATTTATTTTTTGTAGTTGCTTTCTATTGGGTCTGAAATTATGTTTTTTTTTTTTGGTTACTTTATAAAAAAGTTTTTTGTTTGTTGTTTTTTTTTTTTTTGGTAAAGTATGTTTTAATGTCATTTGAATGTATCTGGATTGGGCATAATCATATGTAACTTTTAGTATCTTTTTAGTTAATTTTGTGTGTGGACATGATGCTTCAATTTGATACATTGTGGACTCTTGGTGCTCCATTCTACTTCTTGGTTGCTTTAAACAAGAGCTGGAGTTTTATGTATTTGTTACGTGTGGTGCTGAATGGAAGTTAACTATGCATCAGAAACAAGGATTTTTTATTGTTTCAGAGCTAGAATTGCGAACCCGGTTTGATTGTTTAAGGCTACCTACCAATCACCTCTCCTAAACCCACAAAAAGTGGGAGCTTTGTGCATTGAGTATGACCTTTTTTAATTTTCATTTTCTATGAGCCCTGAAGTTCAATCATAACTTGAATTTTCATAGCTATGTTATTTTCCAAGTTTTTTGGTTCTTTAAGTGTGCTGTTATATTTGTCATGGTGCTTGAGTACAAGAGTTCATCATGCATGTGGCCGCTTCTTGTGATGAACTTCATTTCCAAAAGCTTCTATGATCTTATCTTTCTAGCCATTCCAGTAATAAATTTAATTATCAGTTTTACGTTATGATGCATGTTGGATGCAGCTTTTCTCTTTCTTTCGTATGTCTTACCACGGCAGAAGTTGATTCTCACATAATTTTAGTCATCGTTTTTTAAGCAGAAAGGTCATGCAATGAAGCCGTTTTCAAACCATTTTTCTCAAGGTAACTTTCTAAAACTGTCCAATGTGTTATGTGGGGAGTAGATGACATAAAATTCTGATGGACTAGTCTTGTGAGCTACTTTTGATAGGTCCTTCTAAGATTCCACCAATAATTGTTCCTAAAGAGGCAGGAAATGGTGCGTGGGGGATCTTATCTGGATTTGATGCCTACCAGGCCTCTACTGATGCTAGCCTTTTTTCAAGCTCATTGCCTGTTCTTCCTCATGAAAAATGTAGGTTTTGGTGATTGCTTAAAGATTTTGTATGCCGTTTCATTGCATAAATGCTTACTTGATTTGTCCAACATACAGTGAATTTGAATGAGACAGAAAATGGATGTCAATCTGTTGGTAATGATTCACTTGAAGATCTTGAAACTCATGCAATTGGAACCTTGCTTCCTGATGATGAGGAGGAGCTTTTAGCTGGCATAATGGATGATTTTGACTTAAGTGGGTTGCCTGGTTCACTGGAGGATTTGGAAGACTATGATCTTTTTGGTAGTGGAGGAGGTATGGAATTGGAAACTGATCCACAGGAGAGCTTGGGACTGGGTTTGTCAAAGCTATTATCTGATGGTGTTGGGAACGGGCTGCCTCACTATGCTATTCCAAATGGCGTGGGAGCTGTTGCTGGGGAACACCCATATGGTGAACATCCTTCCAGAACTTTATTTGTTCGGAATATTAATAGTAATGTTGAGGATTCAGAACTAAGACTTCTCTTTGAGGTAATTTAAGTTATGCCGAGATCCTCAATATCCATTTTTGTTTTATCATGTGATTTGGGATAGTTTCTTTCGTTGATTTACAACAGCAAATTCTCAGGTAGATATGCTTCATGATAAATTTGATATTTCACATATTCATCCAAGAAAGAAGTTGATGTTGCACATTAAACATTGTTGATTTCGTTACTGGGTCAATTTTCTTGATTTCTTTGCTTGAGTTTGTTTTTGTTTGGTTTCTTGTGGCATCTATAATGCTTGAGGTTTGAACAATTTGAACTAAATTTGACAATATCTCCTAATCATCTCCCCTGCCCCTCCACCTCTCTCCAATAAGGATAGAGTAACAATAATGAAATAAAAAAAATTCAGATTGTGGTCCATGATTAATAGGTTTTACCATTTTTATTTTCTTTTCATTCCTAGTAATGTCTTGTTCGTTTGCTCCACCTGTATCCATGTTTCACATGGTTTTTTAGTGATTTTTCTGCAACTGCAAGATGCACATCCTGATTTTCAAATGTGACGAAGAACATTGGCTTATTTTGTTTTTATATGATATGATCATATGAAGTAAATTGTGTCTGGGTATCAAATACATTCTTATGAATAAGTAATTAATTAAAAGCTCTTATAAATAATCCTAAGGGGCAATGTTATAAAGACTGGGGTAAGGGTGTTGGGTGCAGAAATTGATTAGCTCTCTGAATTTCATGTTTTTTCAAAAACTTTGCGTCATTTGGAAGTCTCTTGTGCTCATATGATGCCTTCATGGGGGGGGAGGTAGGGTTCCAGGAGGTGGCACCGAGGTCTAGGGTTTATCCGGAGGTAGTGGTGAGGGTGTTGGACGAGGTGGTGAGGGTGTTTGCAGGCACAGAGGATATGATAAGGCAAGGGGAGTTTGTGGTTCAAAGTGAATTAATAATTTTTTTTTTTTTTTTTTTAACAATTAGCTCATATCATATCTTCAACTGTTATTTTTCTTGAATACTCAACTTTGATTATTGTGTCTGCCAAAAGGAACACAAACTCAGTGAATACACAACATTAGTTTATCAAATCTTGTTTTCTTCGTTACCTGTTATCATTTAAATTATAGCGGTTTACTCAATTGTTAGGCCCTGACACTAAATAATAGAGCTACACCATGTTGAGTGCAGAAACTAGTTAGTGAGTTCTGAGATTCAATTCCTATTTTCTTATTCTTTATTAGCTGAAAACTAATAGTTTTGTATCGTTGCTATACAAATTATGTTGCTCAATCATGTTTTAAATCTTTCTTCTTATTATTGAATTTTTTTTTTGTAGCAATATGGCGATATCCGAACTTTGTATACTGCATGTAAACATAGGGGCTTTGTGATGATATCTTATTATGATATTCGTGCCGCTCGAACTGCTATGCGTGCATTACAAAACAAGCCACTGCGACGGAGGAAACTTGACATCCACTTCTCAATTCCAAAGGTTTTAAGACAAATGCCAATTCATAATAATCTACCTTTCTGGTGTTGATACTTCTTCATTTTTTATTTTATTTTATTTTTTATCATCATATGATTCTTTTTTCTTGTATCATGTCAGGATAATCCCTCAGACAAGGATATTAATCAAGGAACCTTGGTAGTTTTTAATTTGGATCCATCAGTTTCAAATGAAGATCTCCGTCAAATATTTGGGGCTTATGGCGAAGTCAAAGAGGTGATAGGTTCATCTCTTTTTAAATCATTCCTTTCCTCATTTTCTTCAGGCATTTCTTTTGCATATAAGCTTAACATGTGTGCATTTTGGTTCTTTTCTACAAAGCAGATAAGGGAAACACCACACAAGAGGCATCACAAGTTTATTGAATTTTATGATGTTAGGGCCGCAGAAGCAGCACTTAAGTCATTAAATAGGAGTGACATAGCTGGTAAACGCATAAAGCTTGAACCTAGTCGCCCTGGTGGAGCTCGTAGAAAGTGCGTATACTGATGCTTAGTTTGCATTTTAAATATAACCTGTCAAACTATTAATTCTCATATAATAGTCAATTTTGTACTTAAATATAACCTGTCAAGACAAGTAAACACTAAGTTAGCAGAAACTTTTGGAAGTGAGAACTATTGTTGTCATGAGATTAGAGTAGTCTGTTTTGTTTTTACTCTTGGTGTTTCCTGGCAGGTATCATTGGCGTTTGTTTCATATAGTATTTTTAATTATTAAAGTAGATCGTCTTAATTGCTGATGTTTAATCTTTGTCCCCTTAATTTCTGGCTTCATTATTATTGGAATATGTGGTTGATTGATATTATCCTTTGTTGTACCTCTTAGCTTGATGTTGCAACTGAATCAAGAGCTTGAACAAGATGATACTCGGAGTTTTCGACCTCAAGTGGGTTCACCAATTGCCAACTCTCCACCAGGTAGAGTCCTTTGTTATTGACTTCTCAATCCTGCTTCTTTGTAACTGCTATTTCTTTGACAAACTGAGGTCAATGCAATGTTCACGACAGGTAACTGGGCACAGTATAGCAGTCCTATTGAACATAATTCTATGCAAACTATCAGTAAATCCCCTGGTTTCGGGACCTTAAGCCCAACCACTGGCAACCATTTGCCTGGATTGGCTTCGATTCTGCATCCTCAACTATCAAACTCTGTGAAGGTGGCTCCTATTGGCAAGGACCAAGGAAGGGGTGGTCATCTGGACCATATATTTACCAGTACAAATTCAGCACATGGAGCTGCCTTGCAACAGTCAAATTCATTTCCAGAGCCCAATTTGGGCCAATTCCATCAAACAATATCCTCTTTTGGCCCTTCAACTTCAAATGGATCCGGCATGGAAACATTATCTGGACAGCAGTTTCTTTGGGGAAGTCCAAATCCATACTCGGAGCACGCAAATTCTTCGGCTTGGCCAAGACCATCTGTGGGACATCCATATACATCTAATAATGGAAAGGGCCATGCCTTTCCATACGCAGGTCGGCATGGCTCTTTGCTTGGCTCGTCCCAGCCACTTCACCATCATGTTGGATCTGCTCCTTCTGGTGTTCCTTTTGAGAGGCACTTTGGTTTCTTCCCAGAGTCACCGGACACTTCATTTATGAGTCCTGTTGCTTATGGAGGCATGGGCTTGGGTCCTAATGATGGAAATTTTATGGTAAATATGGGTGCTCGTGCCGCAATTAACCCTGGCATTAACATACCTGGGAGCATGTCTGAGAATGGTTCATCAAGTTTCAGGATACGGTCCTCGCCAAGGCTTAGCCCTGTGTTTTTAGGTAATGGTCCTTACCCTGGACTGCCACCTACCAGCATGGAGGGCTTGACTGAGCGAGGGCGGAGCAGAAGAGTTGAAAATGGTGGGAACCCGGTTGATAGCAAGAAACAGTTTCAGCTCGACTTAGATAAGATTAGAAGTGGGGAAGATACTCGGACAACTTTAATGATAAAAAATATTCCGAATAAGTAAGAATTACCTCTATGATTCTGTTATTTGTGAATAGACAGCCATATATTTACATTATTGAATGCCTAGTCATAATGATTTCTTTGTTATTACTGTCCTACAGATACACCTCCAAAATGTTACTAGCTGCTATTGATGAAAACCACAGGGGTACTTATGATTTCCTCTATCTGCCAATTGATTTCAAGGTAATTATATCAGGTGCCACTGATGGAGAAGCTTCAACAATTCTTTCTAGTTCGTATTTGTATGTTTATTCATCAATTCTTCTTCAATTGGAACTGACTGGCATTCCTTTTTGTTGGTGCAGAATAAATGCAATGTGGGCTACGCATTTATCAATATGCTGTCTCCTTCTCACATTATTCCATTCTATGAGGTTCTATTTTTTATGCTCTTGAAGGGTTTTTTGGATCAGTTCCTTGGGTTCTCTTAATTGCCTGCTATTTTGAGTCAAACCTTTTCCTTTTACCTCATAAATGTTAGTTTTGGCTTAGCAACAGATGAGGTCCTTGCATGTTATAAAATGAAAAGGGCTTCCCAGTTAATGAAGTACTGAAAGACAAGTTGTAGATCTTATTTAATGTTTCTAATTTTATGCAGGCGTTTAATGGAAAGAAGTGGGAGAAGTTTAATAGTGAGAAAGTTGCTTCCTTGGCATATGCTCGAATCCAGGGTAAGACAGCCCTTGTGACTCACTTCCAGAATTCAAGCTTGATGAATGAAGACAAGCGATGCCGCCCGATTCTCTTTCACTCAGAGGGTCCAGAGGCTGGTGATCAGGTAATACATTTATAACTGCATAACAGGCTATTGGATTATGCTTAATTATGGTGATATTAATCTCAATGATGGATATCTTTAAGTTTCAGAAATTTCTAGCGTGCTGGAATTTCGTTGATGGGTCTGTCTTATGTTTATTAATGTGACTTCCCTCTGAATGTTTATTCATATGTTTCTATGTATAGATCATTCAACAACATCTTCCCTACAACAGTTTGAACATCCAGGTCGTTACACCAAATGATTTCTACTCGATTGATTCTTCAGGAAGTCCAACAGAGGTTGGCTTGGGTGAGGGGCCAGAGAATTGTTAACAGTATTCAATGCAGATAGTGCTCAGCCCAAATTAATGGTGGCTGGGAATGCTAACTTTTGCGTACATAATCAAGTGTATAAAAGTTTAGGAGGAAATGAATCCTGTAAAAAGGGAAGAAAAAAAAAATAGTACGGAGATTTTGTATCCTAGAACTATATAATTTTGCTAGAAAGCTTTGGAAGAAGCTGTAGGAGCATTTTGGTGATATGCAATGCAGATCACTGGCCTGATATACAAGGGAGGAGCATAGGTGAAGCATAAGCAAATTGAACCATCTGAGCTGGCAAATGCAGTACCAGTTGTGTCTCACTGCTCTCTTCATTGTGGGCTCGTTTTTGTTTTTGTTTTTGTCATTGGGTGTTGGATAACTTAAATCTGCAAATATATGTTTATATTGATAAATGTGTATCAAGGGTTGAGCTTTTTGAGGGTTGGTAATTTAACATGGGGTACAAAATTGTATAGTGGGGGAGACATAACAGATATATTTTCTTTTGCTCAATCTTATATATTTGCTATTGTTGCAATGGAAATTCGCATGTTGTATGTGCAACATGACATTGTACAGATTGTGATGCTATTGGCACAATTATTTTTCGGTTTAAACTTTCAAACGCTGGAGGTGACTTGAATCCATATGGGGGAACTCCCAACATTCTAGGTGGCTTTAGAATGGTTCCAAACTATTTTGTGCAGCATTCGAAAGAAATATTGCCTGGGGAGAGCCATTACTGTCTAAACCGTATAGAAATTTGTAATTCACCCACGTTTTAAGAAACCTTCAAACTGTACATGATATTCTGTAAAGCACATTATCAGACTAATGCTTAACTGCTCCAATCCTATCCCATGCATTAGTTAGTACCTTACCAAACTCAATGGTCATTTTTGTTTTACCAGACCAAATACAATGGTCACAAACTATACAAAAGAGTTGTCTCGAATTGGTAGCTCAGCTGCTAGTTAAATGATTTGTCTCTCAATTGTGCAATTACAGGCAATACATTTATTTTTCATCGTGTTCTTTTTTGCCAGAGATACCTGGTGGCATGATTTCAATGTATGACCATTGACCACCCTCAGAACAATTGCTACAGCTCAAAATCAACGCTGTAAAGTTTTGGTAACTGGAACAAAATAAGAAAAAGCAGCTTTGATGTTAAAATTTAAGACCTAACCACAATCTGTGAAGATTACAGAATTAGAAACGCTGTAAAGGTGAACAATAAACTTAAACTCATCTACTAGTACATCCTGAAACTTAAACAGACGTGCATACCACACTCCTGGAATAGTGGATCTGACATTTTTGCCTGCAATACACTTTATATAAGCAGGAGAACCAATATATACATGTTGATACAGACATGCATACTACACTCCTGGAATAGTGGATCTGACATTTTTGCCTGCAATACACTTTATTTAAGCAGGAGAACCGATATATACATGTTGATACAACAATTTAAATTTACTACAAATTTGGTAGCATACGGTGAGGAGACAGACAGTATGGCAACGGATAGGCTTAGTAGTCAAAACTAATCAAATGGGAAGGGCTTTTTGACAAACCGTGAAAGGTTTACCAGAATCTTGTCGACATATCTATGCACAATTGAGGTGCCCGTGCCAATAATCTTTCGAGAAATTGGAAAGTTAGGTTGCATGGCTTTTATCTGCCAATGACCCTCTTTGCCTTTCCTTCCTAGTTTTAAATTCCAGGTCAATGCGGAAATAAGATTTATTGCGCTCTCTAACATAGTGGACCTGACCATTCATCCCGTTGAGAAGTTTCCGAGACAGGTTGAGCCCTAAGCCTTCCTGTGTTGTCCACTGGTTTCCTCCCTCAAACATATCTTGGATAAGAGCAGAAGGAAGGCCTTGACCAGGGTGAGTCATTCTACATGCACAAGAAAATGAAATTTTAGTCTGCATGAACCATCTAATTTTGTTTCATATTTCTTTCAAACTGATTATTATACAAATCATAGCAAGAATGAGCTAGACAATCACAGGCATAAGGTTATCATTGCACAAAAGTGGTCTAAAAGATAGTATAGAGCATATGCATGAAATGAAGATGAAATGGAGGGTTTTGTTCTCTCTCACTTTTCTGCTTGGAGCAAAATGGTATCATGTGCAATATGGATTTTTCAGTTTGAACTTTGCCAAAGAAAAAAGGCGACATTGTTTATTAGGGAAGCCCATTTCAGAGGATTGGCGCAGGAGAAACAATTTAACAATGTACGTCCAAGAACTGCAAGCAGGTCTAAAAGTGAATGAGTGAAGCATATTTACCCAATATCATACAAGAAGCAGTCCATGTGCTTCTTTGAACGTTTAAAGAAGGGATACACAACACCAAAGAAGACAGGCTGATGTTTTAAAGTCCGAAGCTGATCATAATCAGGAAAAGCAAAGGTAGTGGAAACACAACCTAATTTCTCACTGTAAACACTAGCCTAATTTTTGGAAATATTGAGAGGTTTTACGTGATGTTCTAACAATAAAAATGGAGTTATTATGGTGGAATTGGTGTAAAAGAGAGTTATGAATTTGGCCATTAACAATAAGTTTCCTTCAGTTATTGGACAGCAGTAGTCCTGCTTTTCTATGAGGCAGAAATTCCCTTACTGAGTTTCTTGAATTTTCTTGCATCACTACTCTATTCTCACATCAAAACAACAGCAACATGATGGGTTTCCAAGCCAATTCAAATGAATATCTGAATGTGTTTTTGCAAACCTGGAATATTGCGTGGAGTTTCGCACAGTGCACATTGAACTGAAAGATATCAAAGCCATACTTACATCTATGAAGTGATAACAATTCTCATGTGTAACCACAGTCAACGAAGGCAACAAAACAAATTTTTATATTTGGATTTTTAACATACATATTCCCACAAAAAAAGGCGAATTTCACTTTTCCCCTTTAACTATTGGGTCTACTTCAATCTCTCTCTCTCTCTCTCTCCCCCCCCCCCCCCCCCCCCCAACCCTAAACTTTAAAACTGAGCAATGTTCCCCTTGATTTATTGGTATTATGCAAATTGCCCCTTGCCGAGCAATTCTCACCAAAATCATTTTTTATCATTTATAAGTTTTGGCTCTTAATAGTTTTTATGGGTTTTTTTTCTTCTTTTTTTTCAATATGTTAAATGTTGGCTTTGATGATTAAGGTTGCATTATATGTGTTATATAATTGAATATATGTGTGTATTAAAAGCTAGTTACAATATATAGTCTATACAAATTGAATATAAACAAGTTTTAACTAAGTTTAAACAAACTGCAAATTAACCCAAATGAGTTCTAACTTGAGTCTAGACAAACTAGATATAAAATCAAATTAGTTTAAAGCGATATAAATTTCTTTCAGGTTTAATTTATATTAGAACTGAACCAATTCTATGATTTGTCAAACACCCCCTTTCTATTCTTACAACAAATATTATTATAAAATGGAGAAATTGGTATAAATGGATAATACGATGAGAGGTGTTGTGAGATATTTCCCCATTAGGAGACACAATGTGGCCCACATAGGGATTTATCCTAATTATTAATTATTGTATATTTATATTTATATTATTTATTTAATATTATGAGTGTGATAAGTAAAGATCCAACCTAATAGGATTCTAGTGGTAAAAGGTAGTGTTATAAAGTTACTACTAATAACTGTCAGTAACTATCTCCTTGAAGGATGGAGTTTAGAAAAGAAACTAAAATAAAAATAGAGGTCCCTAGCCTAGCCTTTTGAATGAGCATCTGTTTCTATCAAAGGTTTCATAAAGGTAGGTCAAAATCTAGAAGATTTCTCTCCAAAAAATCAACTACTAGTGGATCTTCTCTTCAAGCACTTGAACAATCATAACTGGAGATTAGTCTTTAATTTTTCCGTTGTTTTCAATTTCTTACAGGTGTAATTCCTTAAAAGGTCATATATTAACTCAAAAGTAGTTTATAATGTAATGAACATAGCATCAAAGGAAATAGCAGGAATGTTTAAATATACTAGCTGTGCATATAATAAAAATGAATTTAGTCATGGTTGGAATACCTGAATTGTAAACGGATAAATTCATTGCCATCCTGTATAATCTTCAGACCGGGTGAAATTTTGATTTCCACCCAGCCATCCGGAGAAGGTGCATGATGTACCACATTAAGCAAGAAATCTGACAAGACCAGTTGAAGCCTAATTTGATCACCATATAGAGATAGTGATTTGATTTCTTCTGGAATCTCAAGAAAAAGCTGTAAGTTTCTTTCTCTCAGCAAGATCATGACTTGACTAACAATGGCATCCAAAACATTTCCCAAGAGAAATTCTTCCATATTTAGCTGCAAGCTACTGCTATAACCAGGATTAGATATTACACACTTAGGAGGTATTGCTGTACAGGTTCATAAGTGCAAACAATGACTAATGTGAGATGTCCATGGAGAGTGGTGTCTAGGTGTTTAATTACTGTAATAATAATTTGAGAGAGAGAAACAGAAGCAAATATGATTTTGAGATGATAAAATGACAACCATTTATAATCATAGGAGCATAGGAGCAACAATGTATTTCCAAAGAAAATAAAACCAAACTTCCGGAAGCAAATGATTCTCACGTTCTGTGAATAGTCGGGACATTGAGGAATATCTAGAAAGGCATTAAGGGAATCGTAATAGAAAGAAAATTTGCAATTTGCATCATTAAGAAACTACAGTTGAGGAAAAGACAAATCTGATTAACAAAGTACATACAAATGAAGGAAGAATGATTTGATTATCTTTTCCTATGTTAAATATGTAGTCTTATACCTTAAGGCATTTGACCTTCAAATCTGCTCCAAAACAAAAGAGTGCAAAGAAGGACAAAACTGATTGCATCCCTGACGCTAGGAATCAGTGAAAACTATGGATGGATAAGGTGTCACCATATCTTCTTTATTAACTGCATTCAAGAAAATACATGTTGCAACAAAACCTGGAAAGCTTAAACAAGCATTTCTCATGCATTAAAGATAGAGAAATAATGATTGAGAAAGATAGAGTTCATTGTTTCCATAATCTACCCTATAGATTTACCTCTAATGTAATTAATTCGTTTTGATATAATTTTTTTAGTCAAGTTATATAGCCTATGGTAATGCACAACAATGAACTCTTTTTTTCTTTTTGATAATTTGACAGTTTGGGGAGGGGAGATTTGAACCTTGGACGTCTTCGTCGGAAACACCAGGAGGTGTCAGTTGAGCTACAAGGCTCTTGCTACTGCATTGTGATGTTTCATGTGGGTTATGGAGTAGGGTTTTTAGGGCTTAGGGGTTCAGTGGGTGAACTTGGTATTGTAGCTGATCTTTTGTTTGGGTGGTGGAATTGGTTGGGGAAGCATTCCTCTGACATTTGGAATATTATTCCCTTGTGTCTTATGTGGACTGTTTGGTGGGAAGGAAACCGCTGCACGTTCGAAGATGAGGAGCGTTCCACGGATGAGTTGGAAACTAATTTCTTTCGTGGTCTTTTTTATTGATTTAGGGTGTGGGGTTTTACACAGTGTACTTCTCTTTTAGAGTTTTTTTTTTTATTATTATATTTCTCTTTTAGATTTTATTCCCTATCTTTATGTTTGCATTTAATCCTCTTGTATTTCTTTCAGGTTATGTTATGTTCACGATGGTGAACATAATCTTATTTTTTTTAATAAATTACCATTACTTATAAAAAGAAAGTTTGCTTGGAGTTAGCACCAAGTAGGAGGAAATGGATAGAAAACCTAGAAATCAACATCTAGGTTGCCTGGAATCACCATCGAGTAGGAGGGCAAAAGATAAGAAATCAAGGAATCAGCACCAAACATGGAAAGAAAGATGCCTCCATTCCCGATTTTCAATCCCCATTGTTTGTCAGAAACAGTATCAACATGGATTGAGAGAGAAGTAGTCTCAGCCAATTTTCATTTAAAGATCCTTGCCATTCTAGTCCCCCAATTAGGATAAGTCCATATGCTTGGGGCAGGTAGTTGCTGAAACCATGGCTTCAGCACAAAGGGTTGTTTAGAATCAGCACCAAGCATCGGAAGGACTTCCCAAACAAATTTTTTTGAATCCATGATAAGTTGTCTACAATAGTGAACCCTGTGCCTATAAATAAAGTTCCCAAGTTACATTAGGGAAGGAAAGGAAATAACTTTCTAACCTTGTAATGAACAGATAAATCATAATCAATTACATTAAATGCGAAAATAAAAGCTAATAAAATAAAATCCTAAAAATTCTTAGCATCAACATTAATCAGTTTCAACAAACATATCTAGTGTCCACACCATATGGGTTGGAAATGAAGAACTTAAAGAACCAATCAAATATAGTATAGAACTTAAAATGTAACTTATGCATGTCATGGGCCTATATTGAGAAGCCTTACCCTTCCTCTACACTACTGAAATCCATATCCTCGATGATTGTCATGATTTGTCTTTCACATGCATCACTAGTGTCAAGAAATTGCTTCTGATGTTCTGAAATAGCCGTATTTTTTAGAAGTCTGTGGGTAAAGCGAATACCATTTAGAGGATTTTTCATCTCTTGTCGTATGTAAGCCAACTCCTTTGATTTTGAAAAGAATTCTCTATCCTCTTGCCTGCGTCCTTCTAAGGCCTGCTGCAGGTCAGGCACAACAATCTGTAAGAAGCAAAAACAACCAATTACATTCCCACCTGCGTCAGTCCTCTTGTTTGCTGTTAAGAATACTTCCACAAATTTTCCATTTCTATCAAAAAATCCAGTAGGAAACTTCTCGGTATCTTGACCACTAATTCCTCGATACAATAAAATCATGAATTTAGTTAGTGTATCTTGATCTTTCAGTCGACAAAAACCTCCAAAGATTTCCCCAGGAAGTGTTTTACCCATAACGTCATCTTTTGGCCAACCAGTTAGCTTTTCCATGGCTGCATTCCATTCACAGCAGCAGGCATTCTCATCAGAAGCAAATATGGGTGGAATCAATGGATTCAGGCTTTGTATGATAGTCTTATAATCACCTTGCAAGCAGATGAATTTTTCCATAACAACTTTCTCACATGTAATATCTTGACCCACAAAGCACACCCCGACAACATCATTTGCATAATTCCTACTTGTGCATGCATTAGCCATAATGTATATAACTGACGTTTGCTGACCAAGCCCAAAGTTTCTCAACTTTAACTCAATGTTTTTGTCCTCTTCACCTGGATAGTAATATAAGTTAAACTAAAATTATACGATTAGGGTAAAGTTAAGAAAATTGAAGAAGAGGACAGGCTGAAGGCTAGGGATTTATTGAGGAAATATAAGAAGAAATGACATGCAAGACACCCCCCATATCTTTGCAAATATTTAGCCTGAACAAGCATTGATAGGTGACCTGAAAAACTTTGTACAGTAACACAATTTAAAGTAATACTCACAATCACAAGAATTAAAAGAAAAGAAAAAAGTTTCTTCTGTGCCCCAAAGCATTCAATAAACAGAAATTAAAATAAAGTCAAGAGAAAGTTTATTTTGGATGGTTTATGCATAGCAATGAAGACCAAGAATTGACACCATTATAAGAGTCATTTGGTTGTGCTTCTTTGGCACTTAAAGCACTGCAAAAGGTAAAAAACGAGTGTGAACTGATGATTTGGGAAAATAGGAAGTGGCCCAAATCACTATAGGATGGTCAAATTGATTTATGCAACCACACCAAGTAGTTAAATTAAACCTCTGTGGAGTTGATTTAAATGACTAGAATTTTCCTGTATTCAATGCCAATACAAGTCGTAGAAGTTAGATCAGCAAGCTGTTGCGTCATACAGATGTTATGAAATGCAATGTAGTACTATGATATTTGAGTCGAATGGTAAAACTCAATTTCAATGAATGTCATTGTTCATTAAGGTAAAAAATAATAATAATAATAATAATAACAATTTACCTTGCAAAGCTCTGGATAGAAGATTTTCAACCGTTCCACGTGAGTCCTCATTAACAACTTCGTTGACCAGGGACTTCCCCACAGCATCACTAGCTTGTAATCCTGTCATTTCAGCAATTTTTGCATTCCATCCATTGATGAGACCTGCTGAATCAACTCCAAAAATTGGAACTGTTGCTGTTTCAATCAATCTAACCATTTCACTTGCCACTGAACTGAGTTCATCAATCCCCTGCATCTCAGTGTCATTCTGCTGAACAAACTTCAATGCCTTAGAAGCACTGTCCTCCATATCCTGGAATGAGTCTCTCATAATAAGCTGCAAAGAATGAATAGCATTAATTTCTGAAACCTCCCAAGGCAAACTTCTACTTTTTACTACTTCAAGAAAAGCATTAAACGATGATCTTGGGTTCATTTTTCCGCCGTCATCTTTTTCCTCTGGATGATGCTTGGCTCCTCCCCATTTTACTTCCTTTGCAGTGTGAGACCTGAACCAGAACAAGAAATCTTTTGAAGTGATTCTTGCAGTAGCCATGCCACAAACTTCATCACCCAGTAAAGCAGCACCCGGGTAACCAGCATCGGCCAAATTATCTGTACTCAACCCCGTAGAATCCCCATGATTAGTGAGCAGCCACTCCGCAATATCTTTCACCTGTGATTCAGTTGGAGTTACACCCAATAACCAACATTTCTCACCATAGTACAATGCAGCCCCATCACACTTAACGAGATCCATGATACTAGGAGATTGCATCATGATAGCAAATGGGGCATCCCGGAGGAGCATGTCACAAAGCAAGGTTTGCGTTTGAAGAGTTCTCTTTTCTGCCAATTGTGATGCCAGTTGAAGCTCCATGTATACTTGAAGCCCAAATGCCTGCATAAGGAACTCACAAGCATACCGAAGGGGGAAAGGGACATAGCGGGAGGAAGTGTGGTGGCACACTACCATTCCCCAAAGCTTCGACGAATCATTACCATTGATAATAACCGCCATCACCAACGAGGCAATGGAGCCCATATTATCCATGTATTGTGCATGGCAATCATGTGGGGAACGAAGCGTTGAATTGACCAAGCAAAGAGGCTGCTTTAGTTCTTCACTCTGAATGATCCCTACAGGATTTGCATGGCAATCACAAATCATCCTCACTCGATTCTGCTTGAATAAGAAGCGAGCAGCTTGAGGGATATCCGTAGCAGGATAATGTAAACCCAAGTAGGGTTCTAAATCCGACCTCCTGATTTCAGACACAACTTCACCATGATCATCATCATGGAATTTATAAACCATAACCCTATCGTACCCAGTAAGCTTCTGAACATCCTCCACAACCGTATCACACAACACACCGATATCTCCCCCGGGGAGAGCCTGCAGCCTGGAAATCGCCCGAACGGCCAGTTTCTGCGACTGCACTGCCCCCGCAAGGGACAACACAGGATCACCAGACTGTGCAGGCTCCAAATCAATCACAATTCCCACATCAATTCTATGCAGTATAGCATAAAATGACTTCTGGGTACTCCTTGAATACACCCAAATGGGGTTTAACAGCGAAATCTCCCTAGAAGAGGCCGCTTTCGACAAAGAAGCTCCCGAAGAAGGCATAAACAAGGTTCTAGCATCAATTCCAATCAGACCCTTTAACTCTTTTGAACCCAATAACTCAAAGCAATTCTCACTATAACTAATGATTCTAAAACTGGGTTCCTCAATAGCAATCATACAACCGAAAGGCTGAATCAAACCACCCCTTTGGATTCTTGTTAGATAAGCAGTTATTTGTTGTTCAGGTACAGATTGTGGAGCAGCATACAATACTGATCTTGAGTAGTTAAAGGACTTACCAGACACACCAGACTGTTCAAACTCAGCTAAGAGCCCAGCATCAGCATTGTACTGAGCAATTGCTTTGTCTTTTCTATCGTTGTTGGTGTTGCTGTTAGGCCTCATGGTGTTGCTTGCAGCTGAAGATGAGAAGGTTGTTGTGCCTCTTTCTCCACTTCCACCAGGACCCATGTTTTGATTTTGAGATGGCTTTGTGTCTCTGCCACTCGTTTATGGGTTTCACTCAGCAATTCCTCTGGTGGGTTGCTAAGGAATAGGACTTGTACTAGTACTAGTAAGAGAGAATGTAGCTGTAGCTGTAGCTGTAGCTGTAGCTGTAGCTGTATCTTTATCATCACCGTACTTGCTGCTTCTTTTGCTTGATGATTCTTCTCCTTGTAGCTTCCACACGTTTCTGTCTCTTTCATTTATGGACTCGCAGCTGTGGTCGTTGTCTCGGTCCACTTGAACTCGAATTTGACATTTCCTACCATTAAGTCACAATCCCAAAAAGTGGTGGTGGAATTCGAACCTTTGCTCACGTAGTTAGCACCATTGAGCCAAGGGTTGATTCCCGTGTCTATTTCATTTGTTTTGCAATTTGGGTTTGGGTTTATCTTCATCTAAAATTGACATTAATGACTGCTAATTTTTTTTTTTTGAAATGAATGACTGCTAATTAAGTCTTTGTAGTAATTTTTTTTTTTCCTAATTATTTCCAATTTCCTAGAATCTCAATTTATTTATATATTTGACCAACCTTTATAAATTAATTAAAGAAAGAACGAACAGTGTTTTTTTTAATATTTTTTTATAATCAAAAGAATGAACAATGTAGGTGCTTGGAAATCAGAGAAAATAAATCCCAATTGAAGTGGCAAAAGTTGTCCTTATGTTTAGAAGTAGTTTTAATAATGATAATTCATAGCTGCTAACTGCTAAGGCATTATAATATCCACCATAGCATTTGGGGACCACTATGAGTGGGAGTGTGGGGACCCACATCCTACCTGAGATGAGGTTTATTATTCTAAATGGACCCTACAATTTCTTAATACCTCGGAAAATTATTAGATTAACTGGAAGGAGTCTACCTCCCTCTTACAGGGATGTGTGCTTTTATGTGGATCAGTGAGTGAAACTCATCCATGAGAAAGGGTAGAATCCCGTAGTGGACCAAAAAAAATTTCAATACAACAAAAAATTATTAGGTCCACGTAAGGGAATCCCACCCCCCCTTCACAAGGGTGTGGGACCCATGAGTGGGACCCACATCCCATGTGAAGGGGGGTGGACCTAATAACTTCTCAATATCATGGGAAATCATCAAGTCCATCGCCTCATATAGGGGTGTGGGTCCCACCTGTTAGAGGAGGTATTCAATGAACCTAATAATTTCTTAATACCACATGAAATTGTTAGGTCCATCGAGGGGAGTCCACCCCATCTTAGTAAATATTAATCAATGATTTTAATTTTTTTTTTTAGTTTTTATTGTTTTTGCTACCCTACCCCCCCTTTATTATAAGTCAGGTTTTGGCATATATTTGGGGTGTTCATTACCCCCACATCTAGTAATTTTTAATTTTTCATTTGAATGCATCATCCTTTTCACCAAAAAAAAGAAAAAAAAAAAAAATTAAATGCCTTATAATATCCATCATAGCATATGACCATTTAGGGACTACCATGGGTGAGACTCGCCCTATGTGAGAGGGGATAGATTCTTTTGAGTGGACTTAATAATTTCTCAATATTATGAAAAATTATTAAGTCCACTGAAGAGAGCCAACACCCTCTCACAAGGGTGTGTGCCCTAGTGTGCGACTCATGAGTGAGACCCACACTCCATGTGAGAAGGGGTGTGAGAAATTATCAGGTCCATCGGGGGGAGTCCACTCCGCCCACATGAGGCAAACTCTTCTTGGTGAATCTAATAATTTCTCAATACCACGAGAAATTATCAAGTCCACCAGGAGAGCCCGCCCTCCTCTCACAAGGGTGTGGGCCCCCTATGTTGGACCTATACCCCATGTGAAAGGGCGTGGACTCCCTCTGGTTAACTTAATAATTTCCCAATATCACATGAAATTATTTGGTCCCCTAGGGAAAGTCTACCCCCTCTCACATGGCACCATGTGAGAGGGGGTTGGATTCCCCCGTGGGGATGTGGGCTTATTAACATCTCTAATACAACAAATGTGCTATTTGAAATACTCCACTTTTTTTTTGGGGGAAATTTGGATAGCATACTTATACACACTAATGGAGGATCGATTATGGCACAATTAATATGCACAAAATAAAATTGAACACCAAAGTATAAACTTTATCAAGTTATAAATGCGCTTCATACAATATTATATAATTAACTAAATGCGACCCATGAGTTAGACCCACACCTCTTGCACATACTCTATTATACAAGTATTGTTTTTTTTGCTTCCTTTTTGGCCTCAATATATATATTTTAGATATGATATGATATTTTTTATCATCAAGTCAAGACATTTATGAGTTTTATTTTTATGTAGGCGAGATTCAATCATAGCTCAAGTCCCTTATTCGATAACTAAAACTTTTATCAGGCCTCAATAATCTATTAGTCTTAATCATAACCTTCCATTTGAGTTAATTCAGTTTTTTTTTTTTTTTTTTTAAATATTTTTATTGTGCATGTTCTTCTTGTTTTCTTACAACAAGTGAAAAGTGGTGGGATTTCAACCCAAGTTTTATTTTCATAAGAGAGACCAACTAGTGCCGTTGAACCACAAAATGCTGGGTTATTATCCACGAAAAAGCTACTTTTTTTTTTTTTTTTTTTTTTAAAAAGGCTATTTAAACTTTAATATATGCGGAAAAAGTACATGCATAGGATAAAGATTGGTATTAAATTGTAACATTGATATGTAGTGAGCATATATGATGGCGCAATGAATCTGAGTTATTTAGCAACCTATGGCTTTTGTAACTGAGTTTACGGTATTGCATGGTGTTTGCTAAATGGCATCTTTGACCACTACATTCTCTTACCTGTGGACCTTTTTTTATTTTGGAATATTGTATTGTCACCCATTTTTAAGGTTGTGGCCCTTGTGGGTCACACAATTTATGTTTGTTTTGCCAATCAGTTATATTATCAAATTATGACATGAAAATTGAATTAGATTCATTTAGATTCATTTTAAGTTTGCCACAAGACTCATCAAATGATTGATTTCCCACTTAACATCTAACACAAAACAAAGGATTGATTATAACTATCTATCCTTATCCCCTAAAAAAAAAAAAAAGATTATAGCCATCCACGCAAATTATAGTGTCATTTACAATGTCCATATCAAATTTCTCATTTGTGTAATCTACGTCCATATTGAGATTAAATTAGAATTTCCACTCCATCATCCCAAATAAGTATTAGAATTTAGAATTAGCAAAAGTGAGAGTTGACTGAGATGAATATTGCAAATTAATGGAAATTCATATACTAATCTTGACATATTAGCACACCCTACCACCCAACCAATCTACCTTCTTTTTTTTTTTTTTAGTTTTGACACTAATTTCTCTTGGTGCTGTAAAATTAATCTTTATGTAAGATTTTTTTTTTTTTTTTTTTGCTGAATAAATGATTTTATCAAAAAGAAAGAAAAGGCTATAGGGACCTAATCTATCTCAGATAGCCACACCCAAGAAGGGATATCAGAGATGGGAATGGGCTTAGCCTATTACAAAAAAATGTCCAACTAGCCAAATTATGAGCAACAATATTCAAGTTTCTCTTTATGTAGGATGTTGATTGTAAGGTTTTGCACTACCACAAAACGGATTCGACGTATCGCCAAAGGAAATGGCATACACCTATATGGGAATTTGAACAGCTTAACCCCATGGTATAGGCTTGATTATGTTTTAATTTCCTTTGAAAATGCTCTTGAATATGGTAAAACTTGTGGAATTATTTGGAGTACCCCTAAAAATTAGCCTTAGAACTTTTTTAGAAGATTAAGGGTTTTCTACACTAGCATAAACCTAGTGCGACGTATCTTTATGGATAAAACAACTTACACTTTTAACGGGACAACGTACAATAAATATAATTGTTCATATGCATTATGAGACAAAACATTCTTATTAGGGTTTTTATCTTTCTTTTTATCTTTTTTCTTTTTTCACTACTTTATACTTTCTTTCTTGCATAGACTAACTTATTTGCTATTTCTTTTGATGTATTTTCCCTTTATTTTTTATTTATACTTACATTTCCAATATGCATGTATAGAACTTAGGGTTTTTCTTTTGAAATTTCATATTTAAATACGATTGGTGAAAGACGAATTCCGAACTAGATAGGATGGATGTCTAATACCTTCCCATTTATATACCCTAACTCTGAACCTAAGAACGCTGATTATGGTGGCGTATTCTTGAGCCAATGTCTAGTGTGGGTATACACTAAGTTGCTCTGTAAGGGTGCTTACACTAAATTGCCTCGTGATGGTTGATCGATTAATGCAAATTTGATATATTGTGTTTAAATTGATTGGGGATATCGCACATCGGTAGAATACTAACGAATGGGTAGCGAGTAGTTGTAGGTGGTTTCAATGATATAGTGGTTTGAAGGTGGGTTGATGAATTATTCAAGTAGCACAACCGGTGAATTAGACGACAATGAAAACTTAAGGTTTGGGTTTGGAAGTGAAGAGGCGACAGTGGTTCGTAACAATTGACAATAGCAAGTGATTTAGGTTGAAAAATGAGTAGGCAATGGTTGATGACGAAAATGAATCATTGACCAACGAGTAGACAATGAATAATTGTGTCATTTACATTTCTCACTCTATTTTCCTCTCTCGTTCCCTCCCTATTCAAGTGGATTGAATATGGAGGACTCGAGTGGGAAAATACCCGACCACACCATTTTCTTTCTCCTTTGTATTCTGTCCCCCAAACAAAAAAAAAAGTGAAAAAGAACTCCCTCTCCACCCATCTTGCCCAAATTCAACCTAACCAAACATAGTCAATATTCAAACCGAATATATTCCTTTTAAAAATTCAAATTGGTTGCCATTACAATTCTCAGCCATACCCATACGGTCATACCTGGCTTCCATTGGATATACTCATATACATGTTTTCTAAACACATTTAATTAATAAAATACAAAATTACTTTTTGTTCTTATAAAACAGTAAAACAAATAAACATCAGCCACGTGTAAGAATGTGAACAACACGTGCCAAGAAAGAAAGTGGGGGAGTGATTCAAGTCCGGTCTCCCTTGCTTCCTTCTTTCCGCGAAGCTGCACGTGTCAACGCGTCACGCTGAGCTGGTTTCTCATTCACACGTGGCGTATTCCCACCGGTCCAAAACACTCCTCAAAGATACCATCTCAGCCGTCCGTATGATCCAACCGAAGCCAACTTCACTTCTGTCTGACCGTTCGTGGAAGTTAAAAAGAGAGAGAAAGAAAGAGAAACAAAGTCAGAGACAAACGCACAGAGAAAAAAGAGAGAGAGAGCTAGCCTTAGCTCCTATACAGGTATTATGATTTAATTCACTCTTTTACTTTCTTCATTTTCTTTCAGCTAATTTAGAGTTTCATTTACTGTTACTTGAATCCTTTTTCTTTTTCTTTTTTGGAATTTTTTTAACTGTTTAGAAATGGTAGTTTAACTGTATAACTGTCATCTGAGCTTGGTTTTTTTTTTTTCTAGGGTTTTTAACTTCATGGGTTGGTTTAAATTATAGGTTCTTTCTTTTCTTTGATGTGATTTTTCAACTTTGATTCAGTTTGGTGTTCTTAATCACTTGGTTGACTTGGTTTTGTAGAAAGTTTTTGTTGTTGGTTTTTTTGGGTTTTTGACAGTGAATAGAACAATAAAGATTGAATATTGTATCTTAATTAGACCTTTGAATTTTAACAGAAATGGATAAAAATTACATTATCTGCTATCTTTCGATGTAGTCGTGCTCAATTGCCATTGAATTTTGATGTTGAAGCTTGTTTGGATTCGTTTTGTATATTCTGATTTGATATGAGTAATTTGAATTGTTATTCTTTTTTGAGGAATAGTCATTCTTTAAAAAAATGAAGTGTCATTTTTGGTCACGGTTGTCATATAGTGGAGTTGGTAATGGTGATCGGAGTAGTGGTTGTGTTGGAACCCGCCGGCGGTGATGACTTTGGTGATGGTGTTGTTGGCGTTTGAATGTTGGAACTTGGAATTGTTTATTTTATGTTTGGAAAGGTTATTTAAAGAGACTTATTCATTAAACCTTCCTTTCATGGAATTTGAGTTTCGAAAGCAAAAACAGTGCCATTTCCAAAATTTAAGTGAATTGTTGTCACTTTTTCTTATTATAGACCTTATTTTGTCTCATTACTAAATGTAATAAACCTAAATCCCAACCTTGTGCTGAATTATGCCTTAGAATTGTGATAGAATTGGAAGTGTTGATCATCCATTACTCCCTCTCGCTTGTAGCCTCTTTTGCATGGGATTATGTGGACCATCCAAGTTCATATATCCTTTTTTTTAGTTTATTTATTATTATTATTTTTATGGTGTGTTTTTTTGGATTTTCATATTCCGTTGACACCCCAAGTTGATATACTGTGTAAATGAGATGGAGAGATGGTTGATCACTTGCTATTACATTGTTTGGTAGCTAGTTGCTTTTGGATATTGGTCTTCTCCTTCTTTGGGGTGTAGAGGTCATGCCAAAATCAGTTGTAGAGATGTTTGCAGCTTGAAGAGGCAATATTGGAAGTGGGAGATTTGTTATGCTTGTAGAGTAGTCCCCTTTCCTAATTTGGTGTATGTGGGGAGCTAGGAATAACAGGACATTTGAATGCATAGAGTCAATCTTTGGCATGCTAAAGATGGGGACTCCCGAGGGCACTGATTTTATTAGGCATTCTAGCTGGTAACATGTTCCTTGACTTGGTTAGTGATGGATTTGGCTATGATAAGTATGGTGATTAACAAATTTATGCTATCAGGGATAATTTTATGGATGCTTTCTCTTTCTCCAAAATTTCTTGTGTTCTCAGTGATAAATCCAATATAGATTATGATCTGCAAGTTAATTTCCTTATATATCGATGACCGAGTTCTTCTTAGAAACATTGACTCTTTAACAGCTGGTCGAATGCATAAATACCGTTCCACATGATTCTCATTGTTTCTAATGGCTGCTGCACATCTGTCCTTCTATCTTTATCATTTCCATGACCCAGTCTCTTCTTCTGGTTTGATTGTTTAGAGGGTGTTGTCTCCCAACTGATGTTCACGAATCAAGGTTGCGGTACATATCAGAAGTTCAGATCAAATGCCATCAATAAAAATGAAGCACAATTTGAGCACGGGCTGTTTAAAAGAAAAATATGGTCTTCATGTATGTCAAAAGTCAAGTAAAGTTTCCAAAAAACCGTGCTCATATGTCAGGATTTCTGAGCAAACAGCAGAATTTGACACATGTATTCATAAATGTCAGGATGGTAAGCAACTGCACCAAAGAAGGGCTGATTTTGATCTCTCAAATAATGTGTTGTGTATTTAATATGAAGATTTTCAAGTTCTCTAATATTGCCTATCTACATATGAATATCTGGTGTAGGTTCAGTTTGACCAATACAATCATATATGCCAGTCAATTGTTTTGATTCACCTAGTGTGGACAAAATCTGTTAAATCACATGACATCGGGAGTTTGTTTCAAAATTACATTTCAAGAACAGAACCATGTATCTTTGTAATAGTAGCATAGCATATTTTACTTTAATAAAATATTGCACACTGTTAGTGTCTTGTTATATATATAGATATATATGTGTGTGTGTGTGTTATATTCAAGATTCAAAATGTTTCTGCATGCTTTGAATTTAAAAGAGATAAATATGAATGCTTTCAGTCTTCAAGCACAACTCAAAGAGAAATGACATATTTAGAAGGACTAAATAGTGCTCAGAAAAGCACTAAAAGTGATCAAAAGCAAAAACAAAAAAGCACCTTTTAAATGTTCCCTTAGTTTCCACCTTTTTTTTAATAAGTGTCTTGTTATATATATGTGTATGAGATATTCAAGATTCATAAATTTTCTGCATGCTTTGAATTTAAAAGAGATAAATATGAATGCTTTCAGACTTCAAGCACAACTTAAAGAAAAATGACATATTTAAAAGGATAAAAGAGCTCAAAAAAGCACTAAAAGTTATCAAAAGCAAAAATAAATGTGCCTTTTATATGTTCCGTTAGTTTCCACCATTTTTTTTTTATTGGTAAGTTACAAAGCAACTGGTGGGTTTTGAATCCACTTCCTTACTCTCCACTCATTCTTATGGGAGAAGGAAGTGTCATTTTTGCAAAAGCTCTAGTTTCCACCAAATTCTCTCTCTCTCTCCCAAAAAAAATCACTTTGAAGAAAAGAAGTGAATTACCTTTTTGATCAGTTGCAGAATAGTTAAAATTGTTTGTGTGATATGTTGGTGTTTTGTTTTGTATTGTGCTTCACAGAATACAACGATAGTTTGATGCATACAAACAAAAAGTATTATTATTTGCATGCAGTATGGGCTGACTGGTTTTCTATTTTGTAATTAGAGATGCTTATTTCAGTTTATTTGAAGTTCTTATTTTTAATGCCCCTTGTCATTCTTATAGTTTCTTCAAGCACAGAAGTGTCCGTTAAGAACGCTGAAAGTAACGAAGCCACGGACTGTGAAGAACCGCTTAATGTAGAAAATTCTCAGTTTCAGAAGCAGCCATCATTTTTTGTTGATTCTGCAACCATTGGAAGAATGGTAAAATGTTTATTTACAGAGACCTAGCTGTTATTTCTTTAGTTTGTCATTTTGGCATACCATTACAGTAGTCATTGAATGTTGAGATACATTAATTGTTTTGACTAAGAGGATTTTGCTTTGTATTCTGAACTTTTCAAAACATGTGCATGGAGTTGATGCATGTGGAGCACACGAAATGCATGTTCTTCTTTTTGCCAAGAAGGTGTAATCGAGAAGTGTCTATCTGTTATTATTTTAGTTTATGATATCCTTTAAATAACTTACATGTATGTGAGTAAGTTTTGTTTTCAAGAAGGTGTTTTATGAGTACCATATATATATATATATATATATATTTGTTTACTGATGAACAGTTTGGTTATTCAATAATCATTCCTCTAATCTTAATTTCAGTTTCTCCCATTTCGTTATCGGATAGTTAATATTATCTATCTTATTAAATGCCGAGTTGTTCTAAGTGTCAAATTGCCTTTTTTTCTTTTTTCTTGGATAAATCACTGTCTGACTTTAGGTTTATAATAGCATTCTTTAAATGCTGTCTTCATTTTCATTTTCCCTATGTTCTCATTAAAATTTTCGCCAATGAGCTCTAGCTTAACTGACACTTCCTCCCCTTATAAGTCTTGTTCAAGACCCATTGCGTGCGTGTGTAATTTACCAATCAAAATATATTCTCATTAAAATTTTCAAGTTCTACATGTAGCATTTTTTCTTCTTGTATTTATAATTCAGTTCAAATTCAGTTTTTGTTCCAGCTAGGTTTATATTTCTATTTTTAGTTGTCCAACAATAGAGAAAAGGCAAAATGATTATGTTTCCATTTTTGATTTATTTGCAGGAAAATAGTTGATAATAAATGCATGACAAATTTGTTTGCCTGTGCTTGGCATGCTGATAATTTCTAGAGAAAAAGTTAACTGAATTTTTTTTTTTTTATTATTATTTTTTATTTTTTTTTCTGTTGGGAAAATAGTCCATGTGAACACTGAAAGTTTCTATAATTTTTTAAAAGATGCTTGGCAACACTCATTTCTCTGTTATTTTTATCTTCTTCTTTTTCTTTTTTTTTTTTTTTTTTTTTTTTTTTTCCTATTTTAGTGGTCAGGAGTTAAATATATGCTTGAAACTGCTGTAAGTGGCAATGGTTGTTCCCTTCTCTTTTTGCGTAAAATCTTGTGAAAGGAATAGAAGGGCTTTATAGTGTTTTTGGTAGCTCTGATGTGTTCATAGCAATATAAATATTAATCAAGGCTTTGTGACATCTAGTGAATTTAATAATATCTATTGAGCTTCCTCCTCCTTGCCTATTCCCTGTTGAAAATATCTAGAATACCATATGGAGGCCACAAGTCTGGCGAAGTTATTTTCATTGGAAAATATGGAAGTTATTGTTAGATATGAGGTGTGAATGGCAAGGAGGCTGGTATCTCTTACCTCTCCCTGAACCTCCTTGCGCTAGTTGAGATGGAACTTTTCTTTATTATTGGTTACCTTTTGTTGTTAAGACATTTAAAAAATGATTGAAAATTCCATTGTGTGGTTTTGTATGGATATAGTTGTTCAGATAACTAAGACAGTGTACATGTATTCTTATTTTATGTTTAGTTCTGAATTTTGTTCTCCATGTACTGCTTCTTGATCATGATCTTATTCTGTGTTCTATGCTTCTTTAATCTATTTTTGTGGTAAGGTACCAATAGTGGTGGTTCATTAATTTGCAGGAATCTACCCACAATTCAAACCTAGAGACAATTTTCTCTCCTGCTTTGGAGCCCATTGAAGGCGATACTGAACTAAAAGCTGACAATGATGCAGGTCTGACTTGCTAACTCTATTGGTTGAACACTAAATCAATCTACTATATTTCATGTTCTCCATAGGTGGGAATGGTCATGAAATACTTCTAGGATTGCTTGTGAAACCCCAACCAAAGTTGAAAAATAGTTTTTTTTTTTTTTCATTAGACACTTATTTGTTTATTTTGAATACAACTTTACAATATGATGCACTGCAGCATCTATTTCCTTACATTTGCGTCATGCATGTGGACCAAGTCTACCAATTTCTGGTCACTGAAGTGAAGGGTAGATTTTTGCATATATGTTTTTGTTAATGCAGGAGAATTCTTTCTTCTTAAATGCGATAATACAAAATCTGATTCTTCAATAATGTTGTTTGTTTGAAGGCAAGGAAAATGGGGACATGCATATTTTGCAGCTTTTCGAAACTCTGACTTAAGCATAAAAGGAATTATTGTTTTTCACTACTTTCGACTGCTAGAAGTAATAAGAAAATGAACTCCAAGTTGCTTTTTCTGGAACATGAACTCCAAGTTGCCTGGAACATGCTTTGCCCATAACAATATTCTAGCAGTAAACATGTTTTGTCTGGAACATGAACCCTAAGTTGCATGTGATAAAGAAATTGTAAAAGATATGCATTTCAGCTCCTGTTTAGATACTTTTATGCCAAGTTAGCAACTTTTACATGTGTTTCTGAAGAGATTGTATCTGATACCCGACCATTTTCGTAAATTGCTTTAGGGAATAACAATGATCCTGACATGCCAAGGCTGGGAGCTGATGATAGTGATGACAATAGAAGCTTATCTGATTATCAAACTTGTGATGTATCAGATTTCTATATATCTGACATGATTGTTGCTACCTTCAATGAGAATGCATTTGGTGGTGATATTGGTGAGGCAAATTGTTTTCCTAATTACAATTGTGCTGAGCCGAGTATGTTGTTTGATGTGGCTGAGCAATACATAATGTTGCCTTTCCTTGAGGACACTGTCAAAACCAGCGATATCAATGATGCCCAATCGTGTGAAGAAGCCTTGATGGACTCAGATAATAATAGCTTGTACCTAGCAATTGATCAGATGAGATCCTGCAATCAGGAATTTGATGTTAACTCTGACTCAGATCAGGCAGAGAGCTTTGATCCACTAGTGTTCATAAAACATTTACCAGAACTATCGGATGTGGTATCAAACTTTCAGGCCACTATATTGCCAACGGAGACTCAGAACAGTAAAGCTGTAACACTAGTACTTGATTTGGATGGTAAGGGGATTGAGTTATATGTTGTTGTTCCCTCACTAATGTTATCCCGCATGTGTTTAACATGATATCTCAATTTTTCCTGGGATATGGTATGAACTTTGATTAATTTGGGATCTATAGGTCCAATTCATTCACTAGTGCTGCCACCTGCTAGTTAACATCATCTTACATGGTCAAATATTTCTTGCATTATATGGGATGAGTACTTAATGAACTCATTTATTTTCCACAATAAGTTAATCAAAATCATTTGTACTGTTGTTATAGGATGCATCCTGTAGATGTTCATGTCATGGTTATCGATACAGACATAATTTCAAATTTTCATGAGCTGTAGGAGGAGAAAACTTCTTATACGTTTTTAAGGGGGGTATTCTTGGGTAAAGATTTTCTGAGTCAGTTATTGGAATCAATATGGGATAGATATTTAATAGGTTCTGGATAATCTCAAATGTGTTTTATTAAAAGAATATATAATCTGAGCCTCTGTTCTCATGGAGCCCTTAAGTTGTGGTTCAACTTGGAATCTGAGAGTAGTGCTTAACTTTAACATTTGTTCAGTGTGATTATATTGTTATTTCTTTTGATTTTTCCTTCAAGTGAATGTCTGATGTTTGGTCAATCTACTTTCTTATATGCAGAAACCCTTGTCCACTCTACGTTGGAACACTGCGATGATGCAGACTTCACCTTCACTGTTTTCTTCAACATGAAAGAGCACACTGTATATGTGAAACAGAGGCCTCACCTCCACACATTCTTGGAGAGAGTTGCGGAGATTTTTGAAGTTATTATTTTTACTGCAAGCCAAAGCATCTATGCAGAGCAACTTCTTGATATACTGGATCCAGATGGAAAGCTTATATCTCGTCGAGTTTACCGTGAATCATGCATTTTTTCAGATGGCAGTTACACTAAAGATTTGACAGTTTTAGGTGTTGATCTTGCAAAAGTTGCCATAATTGATAATTCTCCACAGGTACATCACCTGCCCATTTTGTCTCAATGGTTTGGCCCTTGGCTAGCTCCCCTTTTTCTTTATCTTTTTTTTTTTTTTTTTTGGGGGGGGGGGGGGGGGGGAGGGGGGATGTTACTTCTTGAGTTGTTGAAAATTTATTTTAGTCGTGTTCTGAGCTGTTTTCAATTAAGTTTATGATTTATGTTGATGGATTTGTAGTGTCAGATTATTTTGGGCTATCAACTTAGATTTAGTTGGACTGTGGCTTCCTTAACTCATGAAGTCGTGCATTTCTTCATAGATAAAATAGAGGTTTTTTTTTTTTTTTTTTGGGGGGGGGGGTGTTGCTGACCCAAGGTTTAAGAACTGGCATTTTGTTTGATTCCATGGTTTGACATCAGACAGTATCTTCCCATCATCTGGTTCAGATATTCACAGTTCTGCTTGGCATTTCTATGAACGTAAGAAGTAATAGATAAATGTTGGTCTTACGGAAATGCATATATTTAGGCAGGCAATTCAGATTAAAATCTAGTAATTTGTCAGGTAAAATCTAGGAAGGCAAAGATTTGTTTGCTGTGACATGAATAAGATCTCTAGAACTTGCATAATATTGACATGAGAAACCAGTGTCTATATTATCTGCTTAATATCGACAGGAGAAAACAGTGTCTATATTATCCAAAAAAAAGGTGCACAGAAAGGGGGGGAAAAGAAAAAAGAAAGACAAACACAAAAACAATAGTTGTCTCTGTAGGATGAACTCCTGATTGTTTAAGCCTTATTCTCATTTTGATCATTTCAGGTTTTCCAGTTGCAAGTCAATAATGGGATTCCTATAAAGAGTTGGTTTGATGATCCATCAGACTGTGCACTAATTTCATTACTTCCCTTCTTAGAGACCCTGGTTGATGCTGATGATGTCCGTCCAATCATTGCCAACAGATTCGGTAACAAGGAATAAGAGCCCCTTTTCTTTCTCATTAGCTTGAATATAGCAGCTCCTTGTCCCTCCTGTCTATTTTAAGCAAAAATTGGCTTCTAATTTAGATGCTCAATACTATATCCTCTTTGAGCTCATGAGATAATTAGCTATACAATAAACTATATCTTGCCTAATTGTTGGGTCAGCTCTTGGTGCTTGCTCCCTTCCTTTCTCTTCTCACCTGACAACTTTATGGAGTGCTTTCTCTAATTTTGTTGAAAGTTAGTCTTAGAGAATTTCTCTTATATATTTAAAATGTATAGTTGAAGTTGCGATTTGTTCGTAAGGAGGTGTATATGAATTGTTATAATATTGTGAAATATAATTCTTGCATTCTGCTGCTTGCTTTCCTATCTTCTGACCTGAGTTTTTCTCTCAAATCTATTGCTCTTTATTATTCTTCCATCTTTCTTTTTTATAAAGAGAGACTATCAAACTATGCATATGCTTATAGTAAGAGGTTTCTAGCAATGTTGTTATTCTTTCTACTTGCCTATTCACTTCTGCAAAATTGTTTGAGGTTTTGATTGTTAATTCATTGTTCATATTCACAAATGATTAGGAAGTACATTCGGTGGGATTATAATATGAACTATCTTTTCTTTCAGTCACACTTATGAAATGTATGTTGAATTCTCAAGGAAATGCTTTAAAGATTTCTAGAAATTCTCTGAATAGATAATTGCTCATAGAAATCACAATGAAATTTCTTTCAGAAGCTAGTCATCAAAAACAGAATTTCCCAAAAGGCTAAGGTAAGCTGAGATCACAAATAATGATGATTTTCCAACTATCCAGTTGACAATAAAGTAAAATATTATGTAAGTTGAAATTTAAAACATAAACAACAGCGATTAAAAAGTACAATAAAAGATCAAACCCAGTTTAATAAATTCTCTTACTTATCTGTGAAAAAAAAGAATGTAAACTAAAATTTTGATAAGGTTTTGGATACCTGTTAGGTGATAAAATAATACCTACTTTGTTTCTTAAAGTTGAATCTTCATTTTCTCTGTTGAAATGTAGTCTTTTATCTTTGATTTCCATTCATATCTTCTGAAACCATCTCCCTAGCTTTTGGTTTGAATTTCCTCCTTGCTAGTATTGCTCCAGTTCTCTACAGCTAGCTGTTGTAATGCTTGTTTGTGTAGGATGTAAATGCAGAGTGATTTTGAATTAGTTGTATAGCTGGAGAGTTGGGGTAGTTTGCAAAGAGAGGGATCTTTATGAGCATATCAGGCTGGTTGTAACTAGAACAATATATCGACTTTTAACATATTTCTCTACTAGATGTGTAGCAAGTCAGTAATTTATGTGCTAATTTCTAGATAGTAATGCACATCCAATAATATTTAGTTTGAATCAGGACTGCTCTGAGAGTTATAGGCTGTTGCCTATATGAAGGTATATTTCAACTACTGAATTGAACAAAAGACATGGGAGTCATGGAGTGAGAATTAAGATTTGTTGAGTTTAGTTGAAAAGATATCATAGAGTTAGTTTTCTCAGAAGGTTTGGATTCAAGATGTTCTATGCTTGAAGACATTAAATCTATGCTCTCTGATTAAGAGCTCAACTGACTGACCTTGTATTATCAACACCTAAGTTTACCTTATCAGTGACATCCAAAAAAAAAGGTTTACCTTATTAGTGAAATTTCTTAAGAGGCTGCCTGTGCTGAATAAGAATTTCTTGTATTGGATCGTGTGAATTGTGAAAACCTGCTATGGATTTGATATAGAAACGTATGAGATGATATATGGGGAAATGGATGATAAGGTTAGTACTCTTGATATGAGGCTATGTTTGAATTGATGAATTAGGAATTATATGAATAGAGCTACCTCCTAAAGTGTTCGGTCCGTTAAGAGACCTTTGAGGCTTGAGCAGATTGTGAAGAGAAAAATGATCTGAACTCGTTAGCTATATTGAAGAATGGGGGAAACAGATGATGAGTTATGGGTGTATAAATTACCTGATTATCGTTGCTTGTCATGATCCCGTGCTGAATATAATAACCCTTTATACTTTCACAATTTTGTATGCCTTTTCTGCAGGTCATTTGAAGAACCCTAATAGAATATCTGCTAATGGCAAAAGTAGTAGGTACGTAGAGTTTTACTGCTACTTACCTTTATCAGAAGTTTGTAGGTATAGGTATATAACCTATAATGCATTTTTTTCTAACAATTTCTTGGCTTTGAATATCTGAAGCAACATTGAGAACGAGTTACTCTTGTAATCTCATTTGGAGAAAATTAGATTGTTGCCTTTGTGACTTCTTTAATTGTATCATTTTTATTCCCTGGTGATTTGTTGTTTCTTACTAACCAATGGCTATTGTTTATGTAATATAACAAGAATCATCTAGCTACTAGTGTTTCTTCTTCTAACATTAATGATAGTGATTTGTTAATTTCTAGATACATGCTTTATTGGCTTGATGTTGCCATTGCTTGTATGATCATGTAGTGGCTTTCGCATCTGAAATCGTAAGATTTTAGTGGGTTTTGTTTATATTTCTGTGCTTTTAGGATCAGCTTACTTGAGAGAGATTAAATAATCATTACTTCCACCATTTTCTCTTTTTCCATACATGGACGAATATTGTTTGAAGTAACCAACTATCTATACAACTCCAAGGGATACAAAATTGTGCCCTAAGGTCTCGTGAGATTCATGAGTTCCTGGATGTGAAACCACTAGCGCATCTTGGCGTTACCTGACTCACGCCCAAGGGATTCCCCCCTTGTAAAATTATCTGGTGCATGATACTTATAAAAAAAAAAAAAAAGTAATTATCCGGTGCATGTGGAATGGGAGATTACGTACACCTAAGGAAACAGTTAGAGACTTGAAGAGTTCTGGACGCTATTGTTAGCAAAAAAATAAAAATTACCAAGTTTTTTTTTCATGTTAATCTAAATAGCAGTTGCACTTTAGTTTGTCAATTGAGTGAATTTGGTACACATTCTGTGCAATTAGCGGAAAAATGTTTTTACCCTTTGCTGGATAGACATATGGGAAATTATTTAATACTCTGAAAGCAATACTCATTCTTCTTATATGAATGGTGGGTTATGAATTTAATTAGTGAGATTCATTATTATGTGGAAAGAAAGAGCATTGCTCCCAGAAAACTAAATAATTAGTGACATATAAGACCCAATTTCTATCACTGAGCTTAACTTTTCTTCCCTCCTTTTTTTCATATTTGGCAGGAACTTAAATTTTGTTTGGAATTCCAATATCCGAGAGCACTTATCTTTAATCTAAAAGATGATCGTATTCTAGTGTAATGCTTTGGGCAATAATTTAAGTACCTAGATTTGGGTCCATCCAAGTAAACATAACGCAATCTTGAAAAACAGCAGCGGAAGAGTTAAATACTTTAATATCATTTTGCAGTATCAAGCTAAGGAGGGACTGCATAGTACATACTCTACGTAGGAAGTAGGAACAGATGAATATGGGCCATTTGGCTATTAATTTGGGTTACAAGGTATTCTTAGGAATTATGAGTTAGGCTGCTTAATGGTTCAGCAAAAAAAAGGTATTCTTAGGATTTATGAGTTAGGTTGCTTTATGGAGCATGGTACATGTCCTGACCATGGTTGGTTTTTTTCATAGCAATAAATGGTTTCTATAATTTTGGGGTTATTTATTTATTTATTTTTTCACTAGGACTTCCTCCCAAGTCCCACCACCACTTTTTTGTTTTCTTTCCTTAGATAATAGTTTGAGATACAAAGACATTATAGCAGCAATTGGCAGGGCAATAATAAGTGTATAGTTTGTGAGGTTTAGAGACTTAGAGCGTGGATTGTCACTTACTGCCCTAATTTAAATCTAAAAAATGTTATAACGATTTTTTATCACATGAGCTATTTGAATGAAAATGTGTATAAATTTATCAAGTTGTTTATTATATGGTATCACTTGAGAGTTGAGAGTTATTATTTATCTCATGTTTAAAAACCATATAGAATAGAAAAAGGGATTGCTTCTTGATTTTTTGGTCCAATGAATGGTGGAATTATTGACATTATAAATAGTTTAATTAATAATTAAGTTTATAAAAGTAAATAAATTTATAATAACTAATAATATATACTCAAATATCCAAACACAAATTAAACAATGTTTAGTTGAATTAGATCATTCAGTTATCTTTAAATTTTGAAAATGGAGTAACAAGATGAAAAAAATTCAAAAAAAAGAAATTTATTTTTTCTTATTTTAATAATGTGAAGAAATCATTTCCTAATTAAAATGTTCTAGATAGGAAAAGAAAAATAAAGAAAAGATTATTACCATATTTACCACTTATTCAGCTCACCCTCACAAATATCTCTAAATTTCAATTTATTTATGTATTTTCCTTCTAAATTTCAAATCATGCCAAGTGCAACAATAATTCATAGGTAGCCCACCTCTGCTATGAAACTGATGTCAGGTGGATTTTGACCTCCACTATACGGGATTTCAATCCATTCTAATGATCTCATTGCAATTAGTCTAGAAATTTCACACTTTTTCCTTTTTTGTGTGATGTGGTGGGCCAATAAAGTGCATAGTAGTTTTATGTGAGAGGGTATATAAATCTTCGATGTTCCAATACCTAGCATGACTGGTTACCACTTACCATTACTCCCAACTAACATATAACTCGTGCAAAGCACGGAAAAAATTCTATATAAACATATAATGTGTATATGATCAAAATATATATTTAGAATTATTTTATAAAAAATGTGTTCCATAAAATAAAAAAATAAAACTGATAATAATAAATAGATGGAATTGCACCAACAACAGAAAAATAAAAGGAATTAGATAGTATATAATAATTGAGAAAAAATAGTTATCTTTAATTAATAAAACATAAAATAAGTTAGAATCAAGCAAAACTAAAATATTATCTTAGTTCAATTGCCTCTTAGATTCCCTTACAGTCATTGCCTCTTAGATTCCCTTACAGTCATATAAATGTACAAAAACACAAAAATAAGCATTGTTTAGATGTCACGTAAGCAGATTATGGAAGAATGAGGAACCTTCAATTTAACGTGCTCTATTTATCTTCCTTCTATCAAGGAGTATGTCTATTCACCAAATGATATCTTAAGTGATTGTTTACCAATCAATACCTTTTCACTAAAAGAGTACTCCTAACGTAGAGAATTTGTTATTATCTATTTTTATTTAAAAGTGTTTGGCAGTTATTAAATCAAACCACTTAGCAAATTTAAACAACGTATGAATTTTTTTTTTATAATCTTTAAGAAGTCTTCTAGTATTAGGAGATTGTCATAATTGTAAGATTTTTAATATGATATTTTATTAAGATGTCTTTTAGTAGTAGGAGACTTATTTTAAATAATTTGTTATTATCTGTTTTTATTTTAAAGATTTTTATTATGATATTTTATTAAGATATTTTTTTAGTAGTAGGAGACTTATTATGAAGAATTTGTTATTATTTATTTTTATTTAAAAGTGTTTGGCAGTTATTAAATCAAACCACTTAAGAAATTTAAACAACGTATCACTTCAGAAATTTAAACGATAGATAGACATGTAAACCACTTAGGAAATCTAAACAATGTATCACTTCAGAAATTTAAACGATAGATAGATATGCCACTTGTCATGATGTAAGATATTCTAAGTTTTAACACTCATTTATTCTGTTATTATATATTATATAAATATAAATATAGATATAGATTATTTCCCATCACTCATTAGATTTCAAATCATTACCAAATTTACCAAATTTCCGCAAACCTAGAGTAACAATATACTATGCACAATCACGACACGTTTTTTTGTGAGTTGGTATCTGAGTGTAAAATGTAAATGGGTTTATGTCAAAGCAAGTCGATCCACTTTAACATGATTAATAAATGGATCAATTTTGTGTTGATATACTTGACCCACAATCAATCTAAAAACTATCCGTTTTATTATTCTTGTCGATACAAGTTGATCTCGTTTTGACATAAATACATTTAAGCCACATAAATAAATGTAATTTTTTTTATCCAACATAAATTTAAATATATAATTGATAATTTTTTCGTTGGAGCTTTATTTCTCTAATATTTTGACCAAAAAAAAAAAGAAAAAGAAATGCTCATTTCATTTTTACTTTCACACTATACTCACACATGACACAATCCGCCGCCAATACGAATTTGCCACCCGCGAAATCCATAAACCCCTGAGCTCGCAAAGACCACAACACAAAATCAAACCTTACGGTACGGTCTCAATCGCAAAAGCTCTGAACTGAGGAAGAAAGCTCAGCTCAGTGTTTCCCGCGGAAAAACATGGTAATTTATCTCGTTTTTCATGTTAATTTTGTTTAAACTTTAGTTATGTATGTGGTTTTTTTTTGTTGTTGTTGTCTGTTTACATTTGAACTTACAGTTTCAATACATGAGTTGTTTGTTACCAGAGTTCTCAATTTTATTGAGTAATCCAAAAGAAAATTTAATTACTTTTCTTCCCATTTTATTTAAAATGTCTTCCATAAGCTTTAAAAATTAAACAGTTAATCCCCTAGCTTAAAATTATTAATATCTCTGTTACTAATACTTTTCAATTTAAAGGTAATTTTTTGTCAAATAGCTTCTGAATTTCCCTTCCAAACATTTTGAATTTTGTTTAAGGGAAATCCTTATAAAAGTTAAATATAATGTATTTCAATTTGAAGGTAATTTTTGTCAAATGGTTGTTCAATTTAAAATTTTTATGAATTTGGTGATAATTTACGATTTTTTTTTTTTTTTTGTTGCAATTTACGCCCTTTTTTGTGCTTGTTTAAGATAATCTTTTTGTATAGAATGAAATCTATCTTGTCTCTTATGATAGTGGTAGCTTACAACAATCACAAAAGTCAAGTAATAGCCCCCAATATTGTTAAAATTAAAGGTAATTTCAGTCAAATTTTGAATTTGTTTGTCTTCTAAACACTTAAAATTGGAAATCCTTATAAATGTTAAATATAACAGAATGGTTTTTTGCAATTTTGAGTAAAGTTAATGTTGCTTAATTTAAAAGGTTAATAAATCTAGTGATAGTTTAGGATGGTTTTTTACAATCCCCTTGTTTCTAATAATAGTTTTTTATAGGATGGACGGTTGTGATCGTCTTATTGAAAGAGTGTACAAATCACAGTAGCACTCAATGATCATATGGACCATGAAACTTAATGATCATATGGACCATGAAACGTTGGTGCGTCATTTCCCTCCAAAAACCTCTTCTCCAACGACTTTACCTACCATTTAAACCCTTCACTCTCCCAACCCATCTTCTCTTCCCCGGTAAACTTATCCAAACCTACGCTAAATTTAGCGAAGACCCACAAACCACAGCTATTTTAAGCTCTTTCCAAAAGGGTAGCTTCACACCTACCTCTATATGCTACTCTAAGCTCCTCTCACAATGCACTGCTTCCAAGTCTGTACCTTCAGGCATGGAAGTCCATGCCCACATGATCAAATTCGGATTATCCGAGGACCCGAATCTTCGGAATCATTTGATTAATCTATACTCAAAGTGTCGGTGTTTCGGGTATGCACGGAAACTGGTTGATGAAAGTACAGAACCAGATTTGGTTTCTTGGTCTGCTTTGATATCTGGGTATGCACAAAATGGGCTTGGTAAGGAAGCCCTTTTGGCCTTTCATGAGATGCATTTGTTGGGTGTTAAGTGCAATCAGTTTACGTTTCCGAGTGTTCTTAAGGCGTGCTCGATTACAAAGGATTTAGAGCTGGGGGAGCAGGTTCACGGCATTGCTGTCGTAACAGGGTTTGAAACCGATGTGTTTGTTGCAAATACTTTGGTTGTTATGTATGCAAAATGTGGGGAGTTTTGGAGTTCGAGGAGACTGTTCGATGCAATTCCGGAGCGGAATGTTGTTTCGTGGAATGCGTTGTTTTCTTGTTATGTGCAGGGTGATTTCTGTGGAGAAGCAGTGGACTTGTTTCAGGAAATGATTTTGAATGGAATAAGACCCAATGAATTCAGTTTGTCCAGTATACTGAATGCTTGCTCGGGTTTGAGGGATGATGGTCAAGGAAAGAAAATTCATGGGTATTTGATAAAGCTTGGGTATGATTGTGATCCATTCTCAGCAAATGCACTTGTTGACATGTATGCAAAAGTAAGAAATATTGAAGATGCAATTGCTGTTTTTGAGGAAATAACAAAACCCGATATTGTTTCCTGGAATGCTGTTATTGCTGGCTGTGTTCTTCATGAGTACCATGATTGGGCTTTAAAATTGTTTGCACAAATGAAAAGGTCGGATATATGTCCAAATATGTTTACCTTATCAAGTGCTCTTAAAGCTTGTGCTGGCATGGGGCTCAAGGCATTAGGTAGACAGTTGCACTCTAGATTGATTACGATGGATATAGAATCAGATTCGTTTGTGGGTGTAGGACTGATAGATATGTACTCAAAGTGTGATATGATGGGTGAAGCGAGGACGGTTTTTGATTTAATGCCAAAGAAGGACTTGATTGCATGGAATGCTGTTATCTCTGGATATTCACAGAATGGGGAAGACATGGAGGCTGTATCCCTGTTCACTGAGATGTACAAGGAGAGAATAGGATTCAACCAGACTACTTTATCCACAGTCCTAAAATCTACAGCTAGTTTGCAGTATATCAATGTTTGTAAGCAAATTCATGCACTTTCCGTAAAATCAGGTTTTCATTCTGACATTTATGTCGTAAACAGCATTCTTGATACATATGGAAAATGTAGCCATGTAGACCATGCAGCAAGAATTTTTGAAGAATGCCCAATTGGTGACCTGGTGACTTTCACATCCATGATCACTGCTTATGCTCAATATGGTCAAGGAGAGGAAGCTTTAAAGCTATATTTGCAAATGCAAGATGGGGGAATCAAGGCAGATCCATTTGTTTGCAGTTCCCTTCTAAATGCTTGTGCAAATTTATCAGCATATGAACAAGGGAAACAAATTCATGTCCATGTTTTGAAGTTCGGTTTCATGTCTGATGTGTTTGCCGGGAATTCCCTAGTCAACATGTATGCAAAATGTGGAGCTATAGATGATGCAAGTTGTGCTTTCTCGGAGATACATGGGAGAGGAATAGTATCGTGGTCTGCAATGATCGGAGGGCTTGCACAACATGGGCATGGGAAACAGGCCCTCCAATTGTTTAATCAGATGCTTAAAGATGGTGTTCCCCCCAATCACATAACTTTAGTTAGTGTCCTTTGTGCATGCAATCATGCAGGTTTGGTAACCGAAGCCAGACAATATTTCAATTCAATGGTTGAGTTGTTTGGTATTGAACCAAGGCAAGAGCATTATGCTTGTATGATTGATCTCCTTGGACGTGCTGGAAAATTAAATGAAGCAATGGAACTCATGGACACAATGCCATTTCAAGCTAATGCTTCAGTTTGGGGTGCACTTCTTGGTGCAGCAAGAATCCATAAAAATGTTCATCTTGGCCGACATGCTGCCGAGATGCTTTTAATTCTTGAACCGGAGAAATCCGGTACCCATATTCTTCTTGCAAACATTTATGCATCGGCTGGCATGTGGGAAAATGTTGCAAAGGTAAGAAGGCTTATGAAAGATAGCAATGTGAAGAAGGAACCTGGAATGAGTTGGATTGAGGTCAAAGACAAGGTATACACCTTTATTGTGGGAGATAGAAGCCATTCTAGAAGCAAGGAAATATATGCCAAGCTTGATGAGCTGGCTGATCTTATGAATAAAGCTGGCTATGTTCCCATGGTAGAGATTGACCTCCATGATCTAGAACAAAGTGAAAAGGAGCAGCTTTTATTCCACCACAGTGAAAAGCTTGCAGTGGCTTTTGGTTTGATTGCTACTCCACCAGGAACTCCCATAAGGGTGAAGAAAAATCTTCGAATCTGTGTGGATTGCCATACTGCATTCAAGTTCATCTGTAAAATTGTCTCAAGGGAGATTATCGTGAGAGATGTCAATAGATTCCACCATTTTAAAGATGGATTGTGTTCTTGTGGAGACTATTGGTGATTTTTTTGGGGAAGAAGTGCTACCTTGTTTTCCCCCTATGTATACAATTCTCATTTTTTATCTAACACATTCACACAAAGAGGCATATTGGAGGCCTATAATGAACCTACGGCTCTTTTCTGACTAACCCCAAAAAGAATTTTGTATTCCTTGTTTTCTATTGATTAAAATGTAATTTTATCAATAAATTATTTGCTTTAGCTCATGCTCTCCTACTACCATTTTCAAGGCAAATCAATGATCAGAGTGTCATTCCTGATTCCAACATAATGTTTGGGTGAATAAATTGTTAAATACACATAACTTTACAAATGATGGGATTTACATCCCCATCATTTATAAATTTCCTTGTTTGGGTGTAGTCTTCATAAAAAAATTTAAAATGTCAAAATTTATAAATTTTGGAGTTTGTACATAATCAAATTTTGTAAATATATTTTTTTTTTTTTCAAAGAAAGATACAACTTTATTTATTTGAATAAAAGAATCATATACACAAGTATGGAATGCTGTATGAGAGCAGAATCATTCCCAAGCACAAAGGGTAATAAAGGAACTTACAAAACCCATTAGATTAGACAAAACAAAGTAACTCATTTCCAACCACGCAATTTGGACGAGTTGATGAGGAAAGGACAAAAACCCCACCAACCCATCTTGATCCACATAAATTACTCTCTGAGTGTGTATTTTTAATTTTTATGAAATCAGATCTTAGTATGTTGTGTCAAGAGATTGGGGACGCCGGGATGAACAATCATCTAGTTGGGTGTGAACTTGTTTATAGTCACACAGAAGGTTGAGGGAACAAAATTCACGTGTAAAAATGAATTTTTTCCAAAATTTAGAGAAGAAAAAACGAACTTTTATAATTTTATTTATAATCTTATATTTTTTCCTCCCCCCCCCCCCCCGAAAAAAAAAAAAAAAAAAAAAAAAAGCTTTAAACTAGAAGGCAATAAACTTGCACATGGTTGCACGTTATGAGCCTAAAGAACAGGACATATGAAGTTTCAAGCAAGAAGAAGTGTGTGTCGGCACATCTGAAGTTTCAAGCAACAAGAAGTGTGTAGCCAAATTTGGGTAGAAGTGACTGAGTAGTTTAGTTTACCCATGCATAAGGTGATGAGCATGAGAGGTATCATTTTTATTCATTTTTGGTACAACCATGGAAGCATATATAGTAATAGATTTAGCCAAATACGTAATAGCCACGCTTCACCAATCACCGGGTTGAATGTATCCTGACCGTACGTCCAGAAAAATAATAAAACCATCATTTTCTTTTCACAACTGGGTTACAGTTAGTTATGGACAGGTGTGATCGATCGGAATAGCCACACTATTTAAGAGTCACACTATGTCGCTCTTAAATATCAGAGACACTTTGTCTCACACTCACACTTTCACTTTCACTCTCACTCTCACTCTCACTCAATCACAAACTCACAGTCTCTGAGGAAATGGTGCCTCTTTCTCTCTCCTCATCACCGCTCAGAACAACTTTCCCTCTATACTGCAACAATAAAATCAACAACTACAACAACAACAAGGCCTTTCTCTGCTTCGATGTCGCTCCAAGCTCTTGCTCACTCAGCTATAATCCCCTCAGGTATGAGTAATCGGATTTCAGTGAATTAATTTTTGATAGCAAAGCGTTTTCTATGAAAATTACAATATTGTTATAGATTTTCTGTGGAGATGGCGATGATGAAGAAGAAGAAGAAGAAGAAAGGATTCGGTGCGGTTTGTTACGCTGCGCCTCTCACGGCTCGTAATCTCCAGTGGATCTCCACGGTCTCTACCGCGTTAGTCTCTACACTCAAATCTCAGACACTTTGTATATATATATATGCGTGTTCACAGTATAATCTATGTATGTATGTGTAACTCTTGTGAAAATTGAATTTCCTTACTTTTTAACTTTTGTGTTAATCAAAATTTTCGATTATAGCGTTTGGGAAAGTGAATTCTAAAAGTTGGTACTGATTCTGAAAAGCTTTACGCGATAAGCACTTTGCAAGTACAAGAAGGACGATCATATGAGAATATTTGGAAGTGACTTTTTATTATTATATTATATTTTTAAGTTGCAACCATCACATATCCAAGTTTTGACTTAGTCACCTAATTTTGAATTTCTTGAATTTCCATAATTTTTTTATTTTTTTAAATAGTGAATTAATTTTAATCTGAAGTTAATTTCAAGCTAGAACCTTGTGTATTCATTCATTACAAGTATGATGACTGTGAATTGCTTCTGGTATAGATCTAGTCATTCTTTATTTATTTATTTATTTTTTTTTTGGTGATTGAGTGAGTTCAGTATTGTCTCAATTAAGAGGACTTTTGTAACATAAATTACTCGAATGCAAGTAAAATTAGCAGAAAGTAGGTGAATAACTTAGAACAGAATCGAGCAACTTACTTGCATTAATCAAATTGTGAGTACAAGCGATTTTAAGCCTGAAACTATTTTGAAAGCGATTGGAGTTAATTGGAAACGATGAGGAAACTACAAGGACTACTTCTAGTCTAGATTACTCTGAAACTACTACTAGAGAAAGAAAATTTGTAAGTCCGGAAATATGATGAAGACAAGAAGTGGTTTTTTAAACTTCTCAATAACAACCTCATCTACTCTCTTAGCCTTTACCATTGAGTCTGAATTTTGAATAATAACCATGCCCTTTTTCACTTGTATGAATGCCACAGGTACTTGGAAGTTTTTGTCAAAGAGTTGGTTGCAATTATCCATAACTGCTGATAACCGTCTCTCTTTATTTCTCAGTTCTCCGCATTTCTAATTCCCAAATTATTGGAAGTTTTTACCAGATGTTGGCTAACATACACTTCATAAGCTTGCATCATGTGGGAATTCCATTTTTTGGCTAGCTAGCCATCATAAAATAAATACCAAGTATTCTTGACCATGCAAGTTGATTTTATATATCAAATTTATTTATCAATTGTCTCAACGACATCAAGACAAATCAAGAAATGAGCATAGACTAGCAGTTAACCCTAAGTTTGGCAATGAATCTATATATAATGCTTAAGAGGGACATGGTGGAATTAAATTTTTTGAAGATATGTTGGAATTAACCATAGGTGGCATGTGGTAGATATTGGTTTTTCCCCACTCTTTGGTATGGGAGTCAGAACACTAGTCAACTACCAATTATAGATTTCAAAGAGCATTTCTATGGAAATATGTGCATCATAGTCACTTGTCTTTTGTTTAGACAATCAATTAGATGTATTTTCTGATGGATATTCAAACTACTTTTTTAGGGTGTTAATGCTTGCCAAGGGAACTGCCGTTCAGAAATCCTTTATTGTTCCCTTGTTTGTGCTACAAGCTCCAGCAAGCATCATCTCATGGATTAAGTAAGCCTTTCATTTTTTTTTTTTTTCTCTTATTGAATAGAAACAATATCATTATCAAGTTTAATTGATTCAGTGAAAGTTAATTGGATTCATGCTTGCTGGTTCCTAAGTTCACTCCAATAGCACCTAAAGGCATTTATCTTATGGACCAACCATGAGCATCTCCCATAGATCCAGCAAGCCTTTTAAGTTTCAAATGCATACACGCCTTGTTGAACTTATATAAAATTTATATTCGCAGGGGTGAATATGGTATGTGGACTGCATTCTTGGCAATTCTCATTCGTCTCTTCTTCTTCATTCCTGGTAAGTCTTCTTAATTACTTAGTTTAAGCTAGGCAAAGATTGAATGGCTTATTTCTCAAATTTTGATGACATGGTATTCAATAGCTTATGTGATTTTCTTATGGATAATAAAATCAGCTTTTGCACTAATTTTGTACATAAGCATTGGGAATATTGAAGAATTCACCTTTCTTTCTTGAGTGCTTCTGATCTTTTAAAATTGACCTTCTTTGGTTTATGTGTGAAATGATTTTATACTATTTCGCTCCTACAAAAATTTTCATCTATGATCTGGCCTGGGTTTGGACTGTTCAAGAACCATTAAAGTCTCGGTGTCTGTGAACAGGATAACTGGAGGGAAGAATGATGACTGTCTTATACCCATAGAGAGATAAATGTAATTAAAAGTCTTAGGGAGAATCAGTAGTTCTTTTAAACTTGTCTCCCTGTATGTTTAATGCTGATGGTCCTTTAACCAACTGGCACTTTCTTTCCCAATAAAGAAGGGGTGAGGGGGTGAGGTCATTGTGTTTAATCCTGCCCAGGTTTGTGATTTATTTACCTTTCGGGGCAGGGGAAAAAAGGTCCCTGTGTTTTTAACAGTGAGGAATAAACTTACCAAAAACAAGCTGTGAGTAGTAAGAGCAAAGATTGAAACGAAATAAATGGTTGGTCTGTTTGCACTTCTCGGTGGCTTGCTCTGTCTTTTACTTTCTGTTATTAACTGATATAGAAGACATTGCCAATCAGCCTTATATATGTCTTCTTTGTTTCTAGGTGAACTTGAGTTGCCGTTTGTAGCATTACTGTTGGCGATTGTGGCTCCCTATCAAGTTATGAACCTACGGTAAGTAGAAGCATTGTTTGAGACCAAATGAAATCAATATTAGCGATTTCATAATGTTTATGCTTCTTGGTATATTTTATTGACAGGGGAACTCAGGAAGGTGCTATTCTTTCCTTGTTGATTGTGGCATATTTGGCTTTCCAGCATTTCTCACGAGCAGGCAGCTTGCAGAAAGCATTTGAACAAGGTTCAATTGTTGCCACCTTAGCCATCATTTGCATCACTGCTGTGTCAGGCTTACTTTTGATCTGAATTTAATGCAAAATCATAAATAAGAGCAGCCTTTAAATCATCTCTAAATTATAGAACTGATTTCTTTTTCTTTTCTTTTTTCCTGTATAAAATAACAGAATAATCTTATTTTATGGATCTTTCTTTCTCTTGTTAGATATATGTGTAATAGTAAATATGTTGTTTGTGTAACAGAATAATCTTATTTTATGGATCTTTCTTTCTCTTGTTAGATATATGTGTAATAGTAAATATGTTGATTGTGTAGTTGCGTTCTTTAAAATGATGAAGTATTTGTGACTGATGTGGTCTTGCCTCTAAATTTTTATGGGTTTGCTCATATATTATTGTGGCCTAAGCCGTTCCTCTGTCCCAGATTACTTCTTGCATGGTACTATTTCAAACTTCATTTGTCATCTATAACTAGATTTCTGAGCTCTCTCTCATTCTCTCACAGACATACACACATCGTAGCTGCTCTTGAATGGATAACAAAAACATGTACAGTAGAGAAAATTATTGTCAAAAATAGTATGAGGATTTTATTCTTAACTCTCGAGTGATTAGGTTGGGAGTTTAGAATGCACCAGTCCATGCATATTCTCCAGGTTTAGGAAAATTGCTGGTCTTCTGACATACCCTGTGGGATGGATTTCTCGAGGTTTATCACACAATCAACTTGTTAAATTTCGTGGTTGAAAGATTTGGGTACTGATTGTTTTCTGGACAGACAAGATTATTGTAGATTTTTAGCCCTAAATTTGTTTGTACTTTCCTACGGCATACTTTACTTTGCCCTGTGTACCTGAACGTGCAATTGATCTTGTTAATAGTTTGAGTGTTGGTTATTGTCATATTTCCCCCAACACTTAAAGGAGATGTCATTTCTCAGGGGTCGGAAGTATTGCTATTGCATGCTCATCTTTATTTGTGATTTGTCTGTGACCTTCTAACTGGTGGCAATTGTATGTGAGACATTTCTAGCTCAGACGCTGTGTTTGTCACATTGAAGCTTAAACTTCCGTAGATTTTGCCTCTAGTACCTTTGATCAAAAAATCAATGTATTTGTTGTAAAATAGAAAGGCAATAATAATGTAAAAGGTAGAGAGAAGAAAAAACGGAAGCAAATAAGGAGAAAGCCTTTGACGGCTACATCTCTACTATATTCTCAATTGTGTTACAATAATATGCCCAATGTAGGGTTTATATACTAAAGTAACCTAGAACTAGGTTTACATACAAGTACGTGGGCCTACATTAGGTTTGGGACTCATGGGCCAATATCTTTAACAGTATTCTTGTTTTCACAGTAGTTAAGGTTGAAATCAAGTTGACCTCTTTGTAGAGGATGGTGTTCGAAGGACACACCTTATCATCAAGCGTATGATATGTGTCCACTGCATAAGATCTTTGATATACTTGGAGTCATAAAATGATACAGTCCTTGGTCTGTGATGCAATGCTATTTGGAGTTCTTATATTGGTGAAGTCTATGAGCATTCTGTTGTACTGGGGGCACCACTGATGATTAGCTAGTTCATTTCATTTGTCAAAGTGGCATTTGAATGCAAAAGTTTTATGGTTTGATTTTTAACAATCCAAAGTTAGTTTCAGTTTTCACTATATTTTTCATAATTATTCCAGGAGGTCAAGTTTTTATGCAGTTCCGTGTCTTGCCAACTCGGTAATAACTTGACAAGGCATGTGCATTTGTTCAGAGAGGAAAATTGTGATTTTATTTTTACTAAAGTCTAAACCTAGTCATCGGCCTCACAGGCTATACCTTTTACCAACTATCCAGTACCTTGATGCTCATTGGGTAAGTAGATAAGCTATTTTTATCTGATATTGTGAATATACTGACCAAAAATATCTCGGAGTTCTTATTACTCATATAGGTCTATAAATTAAATGATGCGCTAGCTGATTTGAGTACAGATTTCTTCACTGGGAAGAAGTCCTAAAGCTGGATGGGCTTGTCTAATAATTTATTGTACTAACACTGCAGAGAAAGTAACTATGAGTCTACAAGTACAAGAACCTAAGATATTTTTGCTCTTCTGTATATTTTGCTGTTCTTCTTAGTCCGCTATCAAGCATACATAGGAGAATTATAGAAATAATTTAATGGTGAGAATAAGGCCTTGAGATAACATAAACTCTCATTGTCGATTCTAAGTGCCTCTTTGGAATTCATGAAGTGCGCTGGCAGACTGTGAATTGCCAGCTTGTTTTGGAGAGGATAACTGAACTTGATCTCCGTCAGTTAAAGATAATTTGCTGCAAGTGCCCCCAAGAGAGCTGTGGCGAAGAGCACCAATGAACTGTAGGAGACTGAGTTGGCTGAGTTGGGGCTCTCTGTTGGTTCACCAAATCCCCCTGGTCCACTGGGTATACTTATGGTTGGTGTGGGTGGTGTGAGTGGTGTGGTTGTGCTTGTGCTTGGTGGGGTCGGGATAGCTGGTGAGCTCATGCTGTTGATGGCAGAAATGGGTAAGAATTCCCGTTGCCTTAAGCTATGAAAGGAGAAATGAAATTGGAGTTGGTTATGAAAGATTACCTGGGTGGTGTTGTGGATGATACTGATTGAAAGTGACAGTTTCCAGTACCTGTAAAAGTGCAGAAAGAGGAAAGTGAAAGTTTAATATGAGGCATATTATTATTATATGTATTTGAGTGCACACGTAAAGTTGGTCTCCAAGTTCTGAATAAATTCTAGTGGCAGTGATAATTAAGAGCATGGAAATTAATCTGACTATGGGGAAATTATTCATGTTGGAAGTATAAGTAGCCATTTAGAACTTACTCAAGAATTCTGTGAACTAATTTCAACTGGTGAAGTCAGGTTATGGATAATAATTCCAACAATAAAAAAGTGGTAATCTGATTGTCTTTAGAGCAGATATTTCAGAAATATAGTCTCAACAATGGAACTAAATCCCAGGTAATGATTATGCTATATCAGGAATATATCTTACTTGGGTCAGTGGAGCTAAGTTGTGCAGTTCCTCCAAATACACAGCTAGTAGACGCTGGATTTTTCTGGTAGTAGCTATTGAAGGCAAATGAAGCATGGTCTCGCAGAGTGTTTGGGTCGTAGCAACTTGCTCCTGGTTGAATTGCAGAACAGTCTGCACCTCCATAGCCACAAGCATAGTCAATAGCCACCTGTAAAGCTGTTTCTGGAGCTGTTGGGTTTGCAATACACCAACTACCGCCTGATGATCCTGGAGTTGTGGTGGTTGGGGTTGTCGGAGTGGTCGTTGGGGTTGTTGGAGTGATCGTTGGGGTCATTGGGGTCGTTGGAGTCATGGTTGGGGTCGTTGGAGTTGTTGTTGGGCTTGTTGGGGTCATTGGAGTTATCCTTGGGGGCGTTGGATTTGTGGTTGGCTCTGTCGAGGTTGGTGATGGTGGGGAATTAGGATTTACAATGGGAGTCGGAATTGCTGAGCCTGGAGTTGTTGGATTGAAAACGGGAATCGTATCATGTTGTGTAATGGACACTGAAGATGAGAAAAGCATATGGTTTTCTTGATTGCGCAGTAATTTGTTTTGCTGGATTGCTTCTGAATGAGGTTTCTCTGCAACACTTGAACCTGAAGAAATAAAAAAGCAGGATAAGTTCTTTTCTTTTTAGTTCAGTGACATGATAAAAAGAAGCTGCTGGCTCTGAAGTTATGTCGACTAATCATGCTATATCCCGACATCTTTCACAAATGCTGTCTGCGGCATTAGAGTTGTAACTTGGATTTAAGATTCTCCAGAGTTGTCAAGGTAACTCTACTATCTACTATTATGTAGTCTTTTCAATTCATTTTGAAATAAGTTTAAATTTTACCATGTCATCAATAATTTTAAGAATATCAAAATGGCAATAGTCAACGTTTGAAATATAATTCATTTATTTCATAATGAATAGATAGGATTTTATTAACTTTACGTCAGAGTTATCCTAAGATCCTAATCCTTGCAATTGAAGCATAGAATAAGTCATGTTTTGGCAAACAAATAGATGAGTTGCAAAAACAGTCATGAGTCTGTCTCCCTCCTTTTTATTTGGATGAACACACATGCAATTTTCCTTAAACAAGAACTGAAGATGTAAATTCTTTATTTGGATGAACACAAATACGATTTTCATTTAGCAACTGATTATTTAAATTGATGTGAGGTCATAGGTTCAACTTCAAATATAACAAGAGTGAAACAAACAATGATATAATTACTTTCTAAAACTGACATCTCATCTACGCATTAATTAGGCCTGAAAGCATCGGAAGATTGGAAGATAACTAAAAAATAATATTTGCAGATTGGAAGATAACTAAAAAATAAACTTGAAAAGGTCATATGTATCCAACACGAACTACAATCAGAAATGAAGCCCTACTTGCTGTGAAAATCATTTATACTCTGAAATTTTAGATTTGAGACGTAGCTTGCAGTATGAGAGCTTCTCTATTAAATTTACTTCTTGTTCTTTTTATTTCAAAATACTCGTCCAATTGTGGATTATTGTACAAAAATTTCCTCTAGACAGTTCAAACGTTTTCCAACATACATGCATGGGAAAAATGATACGTTACGACATAGTTCTCTTTTCTAATAACCAACCTTGTTGCATGACATACACATGAAGCAAAAAAAAATTCAATTTTATTTTCTTATGCAAAACAAAGGAGCCAAGGGAGAAAAGAAAATATTCATATGGAAAATAGGGAATCCAAATAACATCTAGAGGTAGAATTTTTATTTTGAAAAACAATCAGAAACAATAAGAGAATTAAAAAATTGGAACTAAAATCACCTGAACTGAGGAAAAGACAGTAGGAAAATAAAGCTAAACGCCAAAGAATGCTAGCACCCATCCCTTCAAACTGCTATTAATTTGGTACTGGGTATTCTTCTTGGCTTGGAACAATGATTTAGAAGCTAGCTAAGATATTTTTAAACTAGAGGAGGGCCAATGGTGTTATTCCAAAGAAGAGTTCATCTTTTTTTACAGTATTAATTATATATATAAAACTAGAAGAATCATAGATTTCTTGGATCGTAGAGAGACTTAAAAGAGAGAAGAAAGAATATAAGAAAACTTGAGAAAGGAGGCATTGGATTGTTGGGAAGTGCAAGCAAGAGAAGGTGCAAAAAGAATACAAAAGTTTATGAAGAGGGAAAAGGCAAAAGAGTGATCCGTTTGGAATTTAAATCTGATGTTTCGGCTGACATAGTGATTCTTATTGCTGCAGTGATGTTGTGGCATTTTCCTTTCTCTCTTTTGCTTCTCTTTCTACTGTTTTTATGGTACTACATCAAAAGCTAAAGCTAGAGAGAGAAAGAAGTAGATCTTAGATCTCATCAGCTGAATCAAGAATGTCATTCCACATTCACTTCATTGTATTAGTTTATTGAGGTGTCTACAAACACAAACTGCCCGATGAGTTTTTATCCAATGCACTGGTTTAGTAAATTTAGACACATTGCCAACTCCCGTTGTATCTTTTGCCTCAATACATTGTGTAGGGACTATATATTTCCTTTTTTATCAATAAGTTGAACCAATCGTAAAAAGATTATTTCCATTTGAATTGGATATATTTCATGATTTAAATTGTTACATTTATATTAAAAAAAAAAAAAAAAAAACTTTGAAACCAAGTTTTCAACTACAAATAGATTTGGAACGGGGAAAAAAACTTTGAGACCAAGTTTTTTATTACACATAGATTTGGAACGGGGGCAGAATGACTTGTACATTCAATTATTTGACGTCCCTACAATGTCAGATTCTTTTTGTTTTAGGTTAGTCCAATTGTCACATTAATGGCATAAAATAAAGAAAAATAAAAATTAGAGAGCTTCCCATTTTTTGTGGAGTTTTTTTTTTCGGTCCTCAATTTTTCAGGAGTTTAGATGTGCACTATTTGTACCTATAAGTGAAACTACCAGTAGTTTTACTTTTACCACAACCAGCATTGAGGCCCAAAAGAAAACAGGTCTACGAAGGGTTTGGGTTTGGGAAATTGAGCTTGTACGATCAGAATAAGGACTGTAAAACAAACCCAACCCACTTAACAATTTGACTCAATAAACTTGAGTGTATTCCAGACAAAAAAATAAAAAACAATTTTTTACTTAAAACAAGATAATTCGACTCCTCCAAAAGGAAAAAAGTTGTTTTCTCTTGATGAATAAAGACAACCAAATTAAAAATATATATATAAGTTGAAGAGCTGCCCGTTCAGGAGTTAGGTATCACTTTGCCTAACTTTGAAACCAAGAAAGCATTTAATTTTGCTGCATTTAGTACTCCAAGAAATTTAAACCAGAACCTATTTAAACCCAATTTTAAATGTTGTAAAACTTAAACCAAATTAACTAGTCCAATTAGGATAACAGCGAACCCACCATCAAGCTAGCTTTTAAACCCTAAAAATTGGGTAGAACAAAAATATACAGGGAATCGTTCGAATTGCTATTGGATCAAAAGACGACAATGTGCGACACCGTTTCTATGTATCTATATGATTTTGTTTCCCCTTAATTAGCTAATAATCCATACCACTCTTTTCAATTTTCCTCCATTTCTCACTCCCACCTCTCTCTCAAGATGCCTTCACCTCATTTAACTACATTAGATTATTATTTTTTGGGGAGAGAGGTGCTTTCTTTCTTCTTCTTTTTTTCCTTTTTTTTTTTTTTTTGATAATTCAATTATTATAATGAGTAGGAGAGGGATACTCAGATCTTTGGTTTAAATATTACAATTACAATACTCTTGATGAGGGTGCTCTTTTTGGATACATGACTAATTTGGGTTTAAATTTGAACAGCCCAAATCCAAGTTGAGCCAGTATGATCATATTAAGAGAAATTGTGGTAGTTTCTTTTAGTTTGATCTTTTTGGGTTGTCACAAAAATGTAAAACAACCTGTTCATGAATTGCATCTTCTTAAATAGAAAGACTATAACCTTTGTTTCATCCTTGCAGCTTACTGCACTGAGAAAGGTGCTGCCTGACATCACTCCAAGCTGTATGTAGAGAATTATTTTTCAGATTAATTAAATGGGGACATACTAACGTATATTGCAGAAGTATGAAGAGTTATACCTGGGAGACTTCGAAAATCAGGCTCTATTCCATTGCCATTTATGTCCCTGTGATTTGGTGTGACGTACTTCCCAACAGTAACAACCACACCAGATCCATCATGAAGTTCAAATACAGATTGAATCAAACCCTGTTCAACGTATAGGCCATAGAGTTAGAATCAGAATCACAAAGAGGGAATTCCTATAGCTGACATATTGCACATAGGAAGAATCACGTTTTAAACCAATTTAAGACAACCAGATATCCAGTTTGTGGTTAGTCAATCAGATATCTATTGGTAAATACGAAACAGCCATGATGCTACTGCCCAAAATCCCCAATGAAACCCAACATATGAATGTTAAAAGTTGAATTCTAGGGTTTAGATGAAAAACGGGTTCTAGGTGCACTCAGGTCTATCACATTACATGATCATATATAAAGACAATGTTAAATCAGCATTTCTGAGTTAATATCTGAACCTTCCCAAAAGTCCTTTCCCCAACAAGAACAGCTCTACAATTGTCATGCAGCGAAGAAGCAACCTGAAAGAGACCACCAATTACAATACTACAAATGTGAAATACCAAAAGCAACTTCAGACAATTTGATGGAGCTGCTCACAATTTCACTAGCACTAGCAGTTCTGTTATTCACCAAAACCTGCATTAGAAAAGAGTCAAAAACTTTGAAATAAAGGCCACCACAGTTGATATTACATGGTTACAATTCCTAACTTGTTAGTACAGAAGATAATAAGCTTATAAGATTGAATCAAGAACAGACACTCCAGTAATGATGAGTCTATTTTAAAATCATTAAAAAAATATAATAAAAGAGACTGAATTGGGTTGGCATCTTCTTTTTTTTGGGAGGGGTGGAATCCACCAAGTTATAGGAAGATCAAGCTTCAATCTAAAACTTATTTTTACAAAAAAAAATTCAAGCCCATTCAAAATCAAGCTCAGGTCAGTTAGGCCCCTGAGCACAAAAGGCAAAACTATGACCAGGAGCTAGGGCAAAGTATGTTAACCAGTTCTGCTTATGATGAGTTGACTGGATTTGCTGCAACTGGCACCCTAACTCATCGTCACTCATTTAAGTTAATATTGAGCTACTCTAATCAATTATGTCCTTTGGTTATCTCTGTTGATCAGTATTAAGTTAAAACCAATCGATTAGAATTCTCAAGTTTGATGTAGAAGGCTAGAACCTTGCTTATCTAATCAAACAAGCTGTCAAAGCCCAAACATGTTTACTAATTGACAAGCATAGTTTTACAACAATCCTCATGTTCAGTTCAAAGTTCAAACAGCTCACTACCCAGCTCCTCTTATTTGCACCCAAAAATTATTAAAAAGTAAACCAATTGTTTGGTAAGGCCAAATAGCACTCATTTGCATTGCATCCCTATAATCAAATAATACAATCTAGAAAGGAAAACCTACAAATATTATAACAAAACCTACCCATATTGATGTGGCCTTGTTTCCATGTGTCTGTGAATTCATTCTTATGATGCCATTCAGATCTATTTTTAGTCACTATGTCTGCCAGCTCATGTCTGTGTCAATCATTGTCTTGGTTCTTAATATAGATGAAATGTTGATTCAAAACTCGTGATTAAAGCTACTGCATAATAGACTTAGTTATATTTCAGTCACCGTGTATCGGTGTATGGCAGCACATTTGCCAAAAACCGTCATGTGTCCAGGCCCTTGTTGCACCAGGCAACATGTCAATTCAAAATTGACAATAGTGCTACCGAAACGAAATATTTTGTTTTATTTTCATTTTTCTCCAGAGTACCATAGATTCGGAGCCATTGACCATTTAAAAAAGAACCAAGTCATAAATGAAAACAGAGATACAGAGTACTCGTTCTAAAGATCTCAGATGCAGAAGTGCATACAACAACAGGTACTGTAACCAACGGTGTAGTATCTGCAACAACAGTGTTTTGGTACTGCATATCCCTTCCAACGGTATAAATCACCTGTTCATATATATCATCAGAAGAAAACACCACATTATATGCTCAGGTTTGTGGACTAAATATATGCATTAACTAGTACTAATACAGATACTGTAATGTACATTCCGAAAAAGAAGAGGCATAAGTGATGAGGAAAAGATTGCCAAAGTGATAAAATCATGTTCAAAATGTACTGCTATCACTTTTGAAAGGGAAAGGTCCAAAGCAAAACAGAAAAGCACTACTAATTATTAAAGATCCATCACTATTGTGAAGTTTTTATATCAGTAAGTATCTAAAAGAATTGTGGAAAAATACTCTGCACTAAACAAAAATGAGATAACTCTGTCTACAACATATGTAAAGGGACATAATTCCAAAGCTCTCCACATTACAGTGTAAATGATATCTTCTGCCAGACAGAATAGAACACCAATAACTTTAGCAATTTTGATTCTCTTAACATTATTAAAAGCAATCGGTAAGCAACCAAGTACAACTATGCAAATATCTTGGTCCAATATACGTCATAAGTGTTTCCATCATTCATCATAAGCACATAGCAGACTAGTTAACTGCTTTTAGGAGTCTATATGATAAGGGAAAAGAAGGAAACATGCAAATAATTATAGAAATTACAGTTTGCACATGAGAAATGGAAAAAATGAATAAATACATAAACATAGTTGGAAAAAAATCGTAGTTCTCAAATATATCTCAATAAACTGCCATACCGTCTCCCCTTCATTTAGAAAGAGTTTGGAAATTTCAATTCCAGCCTGAAATAAGCAAAAGAATAGGATCAGACTCACAATATTACAAAATCCCATCCAACAATTTACATGAATTAAACACAGATATGATTGTGTTTGTATCTTGCACTAAATGAAACAAAATTGGTAAATGATGATCACAGGCACACAAAGAATGTACACATTCTAATATAGGAGAGAGTAGATGGTGCAGGACAAGCAAGCAGAGTGAAAAAAAAAAAAAAATTTGTAGCAGCTGTTGTTCATGCTACTATAGCATGAGTACTATTCATATTATTATAGCAGCTATAATTGAAGTGGATTAAGATTCTAAGTGGGGTGTTAGTTTGATGCAGGAGAATTTAAGCCCAAAGGAAAAAAGGCCCATTAGTCCACTTTGTCAGTCCATTTGCTATCACAAGACTAGTCTTTTATGTGACTAGCATGTGACTTTTCATGAAATTGGATGGTTATTATTAATTGTTATATGGGAGATAAAGGGCTAGGATCCCAAAGTTTCTAAAGGTTATTATAAATAGCCTCTTTTAAGTCATTATAGCATACTTTTCTTATCTATTTTATGAAATTCCATATCTAAATATTTCTTGAGCTCTTTGAGCCTAATCAATATTATATTGTTTATCTTTATTTTCTATAATCTTGTTTTGTTGCTGGAATTTCTTCTTAAACCCTTTGTAACATTTTTTTTTTTTTTTTTTTAATTCAATAGTTGGGGGATAAACCCTTTGTAACTTGAAAGGTGGCATCTTTTGGCTAGTTCATATTTGATCTACACAGGATCTAAGTTTTCCTTCCGCATCATAGTTACTTTAGTTGACTTTGTCGCTGACATTACATTCTGCTCAATAATTTTTAATTTCTCTGCTTCTTCCTGTCATGGAAAAATCTTTGACCCCCCTATTTATTTCCTTACTACTAATTTTGTTGCCCATAAAGAAGGAAACAAATAAAAAATTAAAGAAGAGTATAAAAAGGGGCAGAGAAGCATACAAGAGAAACACCTGAATGAAACTTCTTTGTGGAAATCTCTTCCTCCCAACCAAATTCTTTTAAGCAAATCCTACGTAAACATGTCAGCCATAAGGAGACCACTATTTTAATCTCAGTCCTTAACCTGACTAATTGGATTACCAATAATGATTGAAGCCACCTAAGTCCCTCCAGAAATTCTCCTATTTAAAATTTTAGGTTCCTCTAGCCTCTAAGAATGGATTTAGTTATGTACAACAGTTGGATGTCAATGAGATAGAATTTTTTCTAGATTCATTTGAAAAATTATTTGGAAGGCACCAAAAGAATAGAAGAAGTCTAGTGCCCTAGTAACACAGTAACAAATAAAAATTACATTTAGAAAATCCCATAATAGATGGAGGGACTAAAACATCAAAATCACATATTAACTTAAAATCAAACATAAGATCAATTTAGCAAACAAACCTGTACTAATCCACCAAGGTTATCTCTAAGATCCAGAATGAAATATGAGGCTCCCATATCCTGAAGTCGTTTCATTGCTGCAACAATCATTAACTTATTTAGTCTAATCATAAGACCAACTGAAACTATATAATTAAAGTATAACACAAATGAAAGCCCTACTGGGACTGTAATTAGTGCCTTAAGCTTCACACAAGAATAAGTATCCAAGCTAGCCAAATAGGCACATGATATCAGGCACAACAATTTAAAACCAGAAAGGACCTAATGGTATACTACAAATGCATTTATTCCAAGGGAACAATGCAAATTAGATTTTTTTTTTTTTTTTGATAACGTAGGAAACCTTTCTAAAGAAGAGCCCTTTGGACTTGCCTCTAGGCAGTAAAACCTACAGGCAACTAATCCCGTCCGCCAGAATCAGTTGCCAGGTAATCCAGGGGCATTCACCCCTGACGTGCAAATTAGATTTGTTGAATTTTTGCCTCCTGTTTTGAGTTCCTGTATGAAACAGCGGCATGAGAGGACCAATGCTAATTCCTCAGCAGCTTCCTCTTGTTGAGACTTGTCTTCCACAGGGAAACATGTTCCCATTCAGAACTTAGAAGGTTTGTGCATTGTAAAAATATGCAGTATAATATATTAGATATTTTGAAATGATAGTGTAATAATATGACACCTACCAATCACCAAGTCTTTTCTAGCCAATGCATTGAACTCTTTTAGGCGCATGTACCCAACAGAAGTAGTACCATTGTCAATTTTCTCCAAACGATAAAAGACGGGGGATCGAGCAACAAGTTGTCTTTGGACTTCGATAGATTGAATAGGCCCACAGTTACCGTGCTTGACCTAACATTAACATTAACATTACATATTTGAACAATCATTATGAGAACAACACAACTAAAAAACTTAATGTAGCAGTACTCCATACAAGACAATATTAGAATCACAACCTTAATAGTGACAAATGTTTCATTAGGGCCTTGTAACAAAGATGATACTTCAAAGGCTGATTTCCCTCTCACATCTACTCCATTGACAGCTAACACTTCATCCCCCTAACAAAGTAGAAGGAAGGGAGAAAATAAATGTAAGTAAACCTATTATACACAAGCAGACTTGTTCAACCACAATCAGCCCCAATTAATAAATAAAAAAAGAAAAAGAAATTCCAGAAACTAAATAAAACCAAGGAACAATAAGCATGTGTGTGAGTGTGTGCTTATATATATAGACACACAGAGTAGTTACACATAAATGTCGGAACCTTCAGCCGAAGAGGGTTGAGTTGACTAAACAAATCCTTTTCCACCATTCATCCCTATCTAAGGCCATATTCTGTTTCTCATTACACAAAATAAAATAAGAACTTAACTCTTATCAAAAAACCAAAAAAAAAAAAAAAAAAAAATTGGGGCTCTTACATCTTGAAATGCTAATGGCAATAATACAGTGATGGGATTGTGTAGTAGAAGTTGAAACTAGCTGAATAAATAGTATCGTTTCAAAAATAAATAAATAAATAGCAGCAGAGTCCAACTCACTAGTTAGACATATGTGTGCCTTGACCACTAGCATAATCCCTTACATTTGTCTCTAGGTCAGAAAGAGAGTTAGTGGACTTCTTTCCAAAAAGTATATTCATAAAGTTTTTTCTTTGTTCATCACTTCTTTTATATCCAACAAACAAATTTTGAAACAGTAAAAACTTTAGTGTCAAAACAAGACAGCAGGGAAACTCAGATATATATATAAGGCAGGTGATTAAAGTTAAAGGTAGAGAAAACTCAGCAATTCACAACTTAAAGAATTACCCAACCCAACATAACTCAAATCAAACCATATCATCACTAGGATGCACGGATACTCCATTTTTTGGCCCAAGTACCCGTATCCGATACGCATCGGATACCCGTATCTGTATCGTACCTAATATATGATATCCATTGTGGCCCACATATATTGTACCCAATATCTGATATCCATTGTGGCTCACATATGTTTTTTAAGAAATGTTGTATCCTTGTACCCGTACCCATATCGTACCCAATACCGTATCCGTATCCGTGCAACTTAGAATTCAAGTGTTTTCACACAAAGAAAGAGTTTAGTATTACATCAAGAGAGAGTTGAGGTACAAACAATAACAGGCACAAACTAAAACCAATATTAGTATATTGCAAGTGTAATTTTGGGCTTTGTAGCTACCTGTCTAACACCAGCAGATTGTGCAGGGCCATCCAATAATAGACCTAGTACCTTCAGTTTTACACCGCCATTATCTTCCGGAACTTCCCTAAGGTTTAGTCCAATACCACTCATATCATACCTTGCCATCTTGGAGAACTTTCAACAATGACAAAACCAGCATATGCCATGGAACAACAAAAAACTGAAAAGCTTGTAAGTAAAAACCATTGTGTACAAATAATTAATAACAAGAACACATTGTGTACGTAAAATATTTTCATCATTTTCAAGTGTTTGGCATTACCTGAGAATAACCTAATTTGGCCGTAAACAATTTCTATAAATTATTTTACTTCGAAACTAGGTACAATTTCAAAATTAAATTAGCTTACCTCTTCTGGTGCGAGAAATCGCGTATAAGGATCGCCCAAGCTTGCTAACATTCGTTTGATAATATCATGAGCTTTTGATCTCGTCGGAATCGAAGTGTTGAGAATATCTTGCTTTTTTTGCTGAGAGAATTTCAAAGGCTATATACGTTAAACGGTATCGTATTCGGTACTCAGATATATGGAGAGAGAAAGTGCGTGTTATATATATTACCTGCCATGTTTGTGGAGACCAGCGATGGCGACCGGTGTCGATGAAGCTATCATTGACGATTTCCCAAGCTTCCTCAACGATTCCTTCGTTAGTTGCTACTTCTGGACCAGTCTCGGCTTTGATTAGTTGCTCGTCTTCGCGGCAGTACTCGGAAGAAGGAGAAGGAGGTGATTGAACGATCGGAGACTCCAATGCGATAGACCATGGCGACGAGAAGACGAGGCCGAAGGAGAGAGCGCCGGAGAGAGCTGTGATTATGGTTTTCTTAGTCCAATTGATTGAGTTGTTGTGAGTGGTGGTGGTGAAATTGATGAGGATTGGAGATAGTGGCTTTGAGAGCGCCAAAACACTCATCATTTGGCGCTGCTGAAGTTTGGTGTGAGTTGTGAGAGGGATTTTGATTTATGTAATGTCGCAATCACATTTGCTGAGAAGTGAGAACGATAGTCGTTGAGATGAATGGTTAGAGACCATTTCGAAAAACTCATCCAATGGATATTTTTTAAAATTTAAGGGTTAATTGCAATTTCGACTCTATAAACTATGGAGTGATTTTTCAATTCCGTAAAACTATAAAAATGAGTAATGTGCCCCTTTATTACTGATAATGATGGTGCTATCGGTACGGTTCTATGAGGGTGTCATTCGTAATAATATCTTTATCATTTGTGATAACATTCAAATGTTACTATAAATGATACTTTCAAGCGATTCTCTGAAGAGACCAAATGATTTTGGTAATAATAAACAAATTATCCCATGTTAAAAGATTCCGCCAATTCCTAATTTTTAACTAGAAAATTCAATTATCTTAAAATACGTCTCAAATCCAATTATATTTTACATAAGTATTAACTTTAGATGTCAATTTTACCTTTTAAGTTTAATGAAACAACAGGACAAGAAAAAAAAAAAAAAAAAGCTCGTATAGCAAGAACAATAATTTTCATGAAATTAATAAGAAGGAAAAAAAACATATCATTCCATTCCATTATAATCAAATTACTATCATCACGTAGAATCGTGCTTACTCAAATCATAAGAACCATATGAAATACACAAACCTTGCTCTAAGTCATTGATATCACATCAACATACCAAAATCATATTCTAAGTAACATGTGATATTCATTATACTTAACCCATATCATCAACTGTCATCATGTTAAATGTAGGGAATTTACGTATTAAAAAAAAAATGTAGGAAATTTAAAATCGCGTAGCAAACTTAAATGAGTTCTAGATGTTATACATGCATGCACACCTTTAACAATGATGAAATCGGCGGATGATACCCGTATCCAATCCTTTGTTCCTACGAAAGGTACAATAGTTCCTCCCCTAGGATCTACCACAAGTTTCCTCATTGTTCCCTCTTAAATATGCCTTTGCTTCTCCTTGCTGACAGTTTGAAAGGATAGGAATGGTGGCACAATCCTATGAATTAGGGTTTTTGGTTGATGGATGGAAACATGTATAAAATGTTCTTATGCTAGTGGAAAAGAGTTCCTACTTCTTATATGTCATGGGTTTTGTAGTATTTTTTTCATAAAATAATAACTCACCCTAAAGGCTTTTGCTCTAATCCTCCTTAGCTCTTTTTGGATGCTTGTTGGTTTTCACTTAGTATTGTGTATCTCTCTCTTCTCCATTTCTCACCAGGTTGTTCTTTGGATGCCACCAAATTGTAGTGGATGGCACCTGAAGTAGTATTCACCTAATGTCTTGTTAGTGTGAGGTTGATGATTGGTTGCATAGCTCAGTCTTTGATTGGGTTGTGTTGTTAGGTTGATTTGAGGGCGTGAGCCATCGCTTATGGAGGCGGGTAATTGTCGTTTGGGTTTTGGGTTGCAGGGATTCGTGGGGGCTTTGTTTGGTTTTTATAATTGAGTTGGCTGTTGGATCCTCCAATTGTGGTGGTTTTCAAGTAGGGCTTTGGTTGATTAGGGTTTGGGTTTTGATTGAGGTTTGGTTTGAGAGGTGTTGCTAGTTGGGCTTTTGTAGATGAGTAGGTGGTTGAGTTGAGCTTGGGGGTTTGGCCAAGGCTTGGTCATTGATGAACAAGATGAATGAGACAAAGTGGTCGTATTTTCATGGTGGTGGAGCAATATGAAATAGTGCGTTGAGTTGTTGTTCAATTATTGGGAGAAGGCCCCTAAAGTTGTTGTGGCTAACATTTAAAATGGTAAAAAAATTCCTCGTAAACTTCAGGAATGAAAGTGGTTTTCATGGATAGATTTCACTTATTGACAACGTGGGTTTTTATGGATCAATTTAGCTGTGCATTGATTTATTGCGGGTTTATTGTGATGACGTTTGGTGTGGGTGTCATTATTTTTTATTTAACACAGAAATTCATAATCTAATTTGTATGAAGGGGTATTGAAGCCACACCTTTACGAGTGTTGTGTGTTTGCTTGCCAAATAATTAAGGGGAAATGTATGTGTGTTGTGTTTGGTTTGGCCAAAAAGTGAAAGAAAATATGTGTTATGTTTGGTTTCCAAAAAAGCATAGAAAAATAAAAAGGAAAAGAAAAGAAAGTTTTTTTTTTTTTTTTTTTGGTTTTACTTTCATGGTTTTATCATTTTATGAGGAAAGTTTTAAATGTTGATATGCTTCTTTTGGTTCCATATAAAGGATGATGAAACCTCTTTAATATTAATTAAATAATTTATATTCTAATTAAGTGACACATAAGTAATTTGTTAACCACGTCAGTACTTTTGTTCTATTACATGACAATTAATATTTTTTTATTAGTTTTTTTTTTTTATTAGACATAACAATTAGTATGAAATTAAAATATTCTCAAAAACCTCATAAACTAAGGAAATAACTCAAATAAGAGAAAAATCAAATACTAAAATAAAAACACATCATAAATGTATGTAGGAAAAGCGAATTTTAGAAAATAAAAATACAAATAAAAGTAATGTTTCTAAACAGCGTAACAGTTCAAAAATTAAAAAGAAAAAAGGAAATCATTCTTCATAATATAAAAAAAAATGAGCGCACACAGAGAGAAAAGCAAGAGAGAGAGTATAAAGCGAGAAAGGGTTTTCGGTGCAAGGTGAGAGAAAGAGATATAATAGAGTTTTGGATATTTCCTTCTTTTCTTCTCTCTTCTTATTATTGTTGTCGCGGCGAAACGAAACCCCAGCGAGCGACGAACGAACCCTATCGACCTTGTCAGATCTGGGACTCTCCCACATAGACAGAGAAGAAGGAAAAAATGAGTGTGAGAGGCGGCAATAGTGGGAAGGGCAATAATGGAATATCGTCAATCCCAGCGGCTTCGAGAAAGATGGTTCAGAGCTTGAAGGAGATTGTCAGTAACTGTACCGAGCAAGAGATCTACGCTACTCTTAAAGAATGTAACATGGACCCCGACGAGACTGTTAATCGCCTCCTCTCTCAAGGTCCTATTTTTTCAAATCTTTCTCTCTTCTTTATCACTACTTTTAGGTTTAGGTTTAGGTTTAGGTTTTTAGGTTTTCGTCTTGGTGGAGTAGTAAACTAGTGTATCACTGTCAGCCACTCGAGATTATTCTTTTTCTTTTTTTTTGTTGTTGTTGTAGGAATTGAATTTTATCTATTATCAGAGTGTTATTCTCATAAATTTATGACTTTTCGGGTCGATTTTTTTCGGCTTTGTTTTATGAGCGTTGTGTATTTTTACAAGATTTTTTGATAACTGAATGAACATTTTTAAAAAGAAGAGCCTTTGGACTCACCTGTAGACAGTAAAACCAATTTTGCTTTATGTACTTTCGAATTGCTCGGTAAAAGGGGGGATTGGGTAGGTTTTGAGGTTTATTTTTCACTTACATATTTGTTGCTGATAATCGCATTGAATTCTTATTTTTAATTTTTAAATTGTGTAGATCCCTTTCATGAAGTGAAAAGCAAGCGAGAAAAGAAAAAAGAGGTGCGTGCATGAGATCTTTTATTTTGAAATCTTTATTGTCGTTTTGTAATTTTGTGGTTGTGTTACTTGAGCTTTTTAACCTTTAATTCAAGGCATGCTTAATGTGTATATTTTTTCATGCTTAGGAGGTTGCTTTGGCTGATTAAGGCACTTCTAATATTTCCTTTATTTGTCAATATGTTAGTTTGCATGGTTCTTGTTATTCTTCTTTACAATCTTTGTCTTATTGTTTTAGAATAAGGACACACCGGATTCCAGACCTCGTGGTGCTAGTAACGCTTCAAATCGTGGTGGTAGGGGTGGTGCAGACCGCTACGTTGGACGTGGTGGTTCAAACCAATTTAGCTCTACTGGTATGTGGATGTCACAGAGCAACTTTCAGGATCTGTTTTGTTGCAAATTGCTTTGCAACCATGTTAAATATGCACTTATCTTTTATTTTCAGAGCCTGGTGGTTTATATGGTAAACCTGCATACAAGAAGGAAAATGGGACACATGCTTATGCAGGCTCTTCATCTTCTTCATCGAACATGGCAGGGAATTACACGAGTCGGCGACCTACATCATACAGGTTCTTCTGATTAAAACCTTAAGCTGATATGCCTCTTTTGCTTTTGACAACAGAGGAGTAGCAATGCAACTAAATGTTATGAGTTGTGGTGTTCAGATTTTTATTTTTTGATAAGCAGTAAAAGTTTTCATTAAAAAAGGAAATGAGAAGCTCATAGTATGTGGGATGTCTCCCCACTTCTTTCGCACATACGACACCAATCAACTATGATTGAATTATGTTTTTGAACATTGTCTACTATTAAGATTTTACATTGTACAGCTGTCCAAACAAAGAAAAATACCTTTGTTGGAACTCTCACTTTCCATTTTGATTTCCAAGGGAACTTGACTCCTATGCTGCCTTGAAAAGCTTGATAATAAGATTTCATCAATTTTTTAATTCTTCAAGAGAGGTCATATTATTTTATCCAAGCCCATCTCATTAATCTTTATTGAATATAACATATGGAGAAAGTTGTCAACAGATCAATCCTCTAATCATGCAATGGTAACAGAGCGATTATTATGAATTTCAATGGTGTATCTCCACACCACATATCATGCTAAAGACATGCAACTATTGTCTCTAACATAGAATTTGATAAAATTTTCTCAAGTGTTGCTAATTTATTCTCCATAAATTATTTATTTAATTTTATTTTATTGGTAAGTTACACAAGCACCCAATGGGTTTTGAACCCATGACCTCACCCTCCACCTAGCACTTGCAAGGGGAGGAGCCAGGAGGTGCTAGTTGAGTTAGAGCTCATTGACTTGTTCTCCAAATAATAATGTCTGCGACGTGAAGTTCATTGCCTCATTTATCTTAAAATTTTTTTTGCAGTGAGTCTGTGGCCATGGAAAATAAAATGCCAATAGTGGACACAATTGATGGGATATCTTCTTCAACACAGCCGTCTGGATTTCAATCTGCCTGGTTGGGGGGCCCAGGTCATGTATCAATGGCTGACATTGTTAAGATGGGTAAGCCACATGGCAAGGGTTCCACTGTGCCAAACCCCCCTATCCAAAGTGTAAACCATCAAAATGTTTTGGCAACTTCTTCTGCGTCAACACATCATAATTTGCATTCATTGCAAGATCATGCTTCCATGGTGTCAGACATGAATAATGATCCAGGAGTGTCCTCAAGACAGTACCTTTCTCCCAATGATGAATGGCCTGCAATTGAGCAGCCAGCAACTTCTAGCCTGCCCTCTGTTGTAGAGGCTCCTTCAGACTCTGACCCATATGCAGATCTATCTAACATACCCTTGGATAGAGTTAATCGTCATACAAAGTTCCAGTTAGATGAGGTTCAGGTAGTGGAGGATTTGCCTATTGAGATGCTTAATGCCAACCACGTTGGACCTGCTTCCGTGTCCAATAGAAATGGGCAGGAGGAAAATTCTGAAGGTGCATCTGTCCTTGATAATAGCTTTTATGAGGACGTGAATTCCTACCAGCCTCACAAGCCTGTTCTGGAGCATAATGAAGGTGACTACAATGATTTCCATATTGCTGTGGTGTACACTTCCATCTTTCCTTGCCATTTTTCATTTATATACACACACATACATATATTCTTTAATAGATTTTTCCTACAGTATTGAAAGAGACCATCATATGTTTTTCACAGATTAACCTCTTTTTTTTTTTTTTTTTTCTGCAATTGGAATATGAACATTCATACCTGCATACCTGAAGTATCTAAAGATTTTGTGGGATTAATCTAGAAAGTTTGTTAGTCATGGTGAATTCGTAAAATGTGCTTGTAATTCTGCTGGATTAAAAGACTAAGACTAACTGTTTTTTCCTTTATGTTAAATGTTTTTGACCTTGAAGTGAACAAGATTCCTGAACGCTTATTGACTTCGTAAGAAATTTATATCAGCTGATATTTTCCTCCCCCTTTTTTTTCTTATATCAGCTGACGATAGTATTTCATCAGTTGCTGCAAACTTGCAGCAACTAGATTTACAAAAGCAAGATCGGGCAGCACCACTTGAAGAGCATAACCCTCCTGTAATAATTCCAAATCACCTCCAACTCCATACTCCAGACTGCCTGAATTTGAGCTTTGGGAGTTTTGGATCTGGTACTGGTGGTGCCTTTTCAGGATCTGGGTCATTTGCAACTAGGCCCTTGAAAAGCGATTTGGAGGACACATCTACAGCAGCAGATGTATCATCAATTGGGCACTCAGACTCTCGGTATGCCCTGTTTATTGTGGTACCACTGTTTTACTCTGTTGTCTATAATTTTCTTAAAAAAAAATTTCTTGCAGAAATCCTGAATATTATGGGGATGAGCATCTCGACACTACCTCAGATGGAAATCTAGTTCATAGAACTGGTGGGGGCACTGTGAATTATGATTCTCCTTCAGTTTCACAACCAGAGGCGTTGAAACAGGAAACCCCTGAAGTTGCTCAGGGGAATCAATATGCATACCCTTCGTCTGCACCTGATTTTACATATGAAAACACCCAACAATTCAATACTGCATTTACTCATCCACAGACTAGCACACAGATGCAGAGTCTTGCTTCCCTGTCAAGTGTAATGGTAATATGATAAAACACTCAGTTTTGCCTTGGATATGTGGAAAATAATGGTTTCGTATATATATTTTGATTGGCTTGAGTAAAAGTTTTTGTCGTTGAAGCACATGAGTTGATACTGAAGAAACATTATTGAAGATCGTATAGTCTCTCGATTAAAAATTTCTAATCCAAGGTCCTTTGTTGATCAAAGTATATGATTCAATTCCAATAAAGTTTTCTCACTTTCAAATATGTTGTTGAGGAAACAGGATGTGGGATATATTACTGCAAAAAAATATAAAAATTTGGTGAAAGATTGAGAAAATTAAAGAAAATATAAAATTTTGGAAGTATAGAAACAGATTCAGGACACACCAAACTTTTCAAAAGTTAGGAAGATATGGATGTATAGAGGACGAGTTTGTAGGACAAATTACTTAGCCAATAGATCTATGAACAATCTTTGTGAAAATAAACTTGAGGCATGTGAACAACAGCTTGAGCTGCTCTTTGATACATATGTAGCTCTTCAATGCTGGCACATGTGCATTTGTGTGGTCGTGACAATCATGGAGCATGTATATATATTGTCTCTGATAAATAATCGAGTATTTCCAATGGGGTTATAGTTCATACTACAATTTCTGAGTATCAATTTATCTTGAATAATATGTGAGAAACTAATGACTTTTTCATAGTTGTGAGCTCACATGCTTCCCATTAAGTGTTCAACCACAATTCTCATATGGGAGCACATAATTTTTTCATAAGATTCAAAGACAATTACTAGGCTCACAAGCCCCTTTTCTTCGATACTCTAGGTGTGAAACAGACATGTGAACCTGATCACAGCTTGGCTGGTTTATACATGTGAACATGTCCCAGATGGAAATTCATTATGAAAATTTTGCCTTATGGCCATCTTATTGCTGACCTTGTTTTGACGGTGGCTGGCATGGGGTCACTCAAGAAATACTGTGGTGATTGTTCAATGTGAGTTTATATCAGTTTGGAGTTTTCCTTTTCTTGTCAACAGTGATAAGCTTGGCAGCTTCACACGGATTAGCTATTGTTGTGACAGGGAGTCACTTGTTCTCTAAAGACTAGTAAATAGCTTTTGTCCATTGACCCTGTATTTTCTCCTTAAAGTAAAACTCTTGCACCTGTGTCCTGTATTGTGCTAGCAAGTGCTTGTTTCTGGTTATGATTTATGTCAACCCTGCTACATTATGCAAATGCAGAAACTGTGGCGTTATTTGAGTTGTGGCAAAGGCAATGATGATAGTCATCAAAATCACTACTGAGAATCGTAATGCCAAATATTTCTTTAATAAAAATAATAATTTGTTAGCAGAAGAAAAGGTAGGTGAATGTTTGCAAAAATTAATTAAGTGGGGATGAAATGGTATGCATTGGTGATGAGAATTTAGTAATAGAAAAATGGAATTAGGCAATGAAGAATAAGGGTAAGTCCTTATCCAAAAAGAGTAAGGGTAAGTCTCTGGAAATCTATCCAAGGAGGTTGGAGTAACTTTAGTAGATGTATTCAGTTTTCTGTCAGGGATGGTATGTGGGTTTGGTTTTGGCATGATTTATGGTATGGAGATTCTTGCTTTAAAGATTTTATTCCAGACAAGAAAGCTTCAGTAGCATCTTGTTTGAGTGATGGGCAAAATTGGAATCCTCAGTTCAGCTGGTCATTCCATGATTGGGAAGTGGAATATGTGGATTTCTTCTTTGATTTATTGTATTCTACCCATCTAGACAAGCTGAAGATCAAATATTTTGGAGACCTTTAAAAGCAGGAAAATTTGGAGTTCACTTGTACTAGGACGCATTGAGGGGGGTTCTATAGGAATTATTTTTCCTTTGGAGGACTATTTGGAGTGAAAGGTTGCCTTCTTTTCATGGACAACAGCATTGGGCAAACTTTTAACATTATTTAATCTTCAGAAAGAAATATTTTGAATGTTGATGGGTGAAATTGGAATCCTCAGTTCAACTGGTCAATTCAAGATTGGGAATTGGAATCTGTGGATATCTTCTTTGATTTGTTGTATTCTACCCATCTGGACAAGGAGAAGATCAAATATTTTGGGGAACTTTAAAAGCAGGAAAACTTGAAGTTCACTCGTACTGGGACACATTCAGGGGTTCTATAGGAATTATTTTTCTTTGTAGGACTATTTGGAGTGTCAAGGTGCAATGAAAGGTTGCCTTCTCACATGCACAGCAGCATTGAGCAAACTTTTAATGGTAGATAATCTTCAGAAAGAAATATTTTGATTGTTTATTGGTGTTGTGTGTGCAAGAATAGTGGGAAGTTCCACCTTTTACCTATCAAAAAAAAAAAAAAGAATAGTGGGGAATCAATTGAGCAACTTTTTCTTCATTGTTCAGTGGTGAGTGATATTTGGTCATTTGTGTTTTCGATATGTGGGATATCATAGATTATGCCGAAAATAGTGATTCAAATGTTAATTGTTGGAAAGGGAGCTTTCATCACCATAGATGTTTGAAAATTTGGACTGCTGTTCCTTTATGTGTGTTGTGGACAATTTGGTGTGAGAAGAATAGCAAAACATTGATGGTGTTGCCGTGTCATCAAGCAATCCATGTTAAGCAGTTTGTATGTTTTGTCAACTAATCTAGTCAACCTTCGCTCATGTGCTTATTTAGAATTTTAGTAAACTTAAACTTGAGTGTAATTTCTTAGGAGTGGTTGATTCATGTGTCATGTACTATTATTTTTACCTATAAAAAAGAGAGAGTAAGGTATATATCAGAAAATTATAATGAGGGGAATATAAGGGACATTCAATGAAGCCTATCCTTTTGTCATTATTTTACTCAAGGTATAGAATTGTTGTGCATGTATGATCTTGCTATTAATGCTGGTGCTGTCCTTTCTTTGGTTGCTTTGTCTTCCTTTGTTTATATGATGTATTAATCTTAGGTGAGCTTGAAATTGAAGCTAAATGGTTCAGCTCACTATATATATTGTTACAACAGCAGGGTTATACAAATTCGTTGCCCAGCACTTTGTTGGCTTCATCTGTTCAGAATGCAAGGGAAGATCTTGCATATTCGCCCTTTCCTATGACACAATCAATGCCCACTAAATACAGCAATGTGGCTTCTTCTATTAGCGGTCCCACCATGTCAATGCCAGAGGTGCCCCCTCTGCTCTAGCTTATTTAACTCGCTAAGTTTTTAAAGTTACTCTGCCTAATGTTCAGTTAAACATATTTTACAACTTGTATTGGAGCTTCTTTGTTTCTTTTCTTCTTTTTCCCCCCAAATTAGGACTCTCTCCATTTGTTTTTGAAATGGAGAGGAGGTACCATTTCACAGTAAAGATTTAATTTTTTATTAATCTAAAGGTGTACATGGTGCCATGTCATTTAGAATCTTATTTTACCAAACAAACAATGATATCTGATTTTAAATGATGTGGCAACATGTACACCTTTAGATTCATGACAAATTAATAGTTAAATAACTTCAGGAAGTGCTAGGGGTGCAATTCTTCTTCTGATCATTATCTTGTTTATGTGTAGGCTTTGAGAGCAGGTAGTATTTCTACACCTCAGCCTACTCCACAGAATCTGCCTGGTGCCGGACCTGCTCTTCCACAACACCTTGCTGTGCACCCTTATTCCCAACCTAATCTTCCTTTGGGACATTTTGCCAACATGATCAGCTATCCATTCTTGCCTCAGAGCTACACATATATGCCCTCTGCTTTCCAGCAGGGATTTGCTGGTAACAGCACATACCATCAGTCTCTGGCAGCAATGCTACCACAATACAAAAATAGTGTTTCTGTAAGCAGTTTGCCTCAATCTGCTGGTGTTGCCTCTGGATATGCCTTTGGGAGCTCAACCAGCATTCCTGGAGGAAACTTTCCTCTGAATCAACCTGCTGCACCTACAGGCACAACTGTTGGCTATGATGATGTTTTAAGTTCTCAATACAAGGACAGTAATCATTTGATCTCGCTTCAGCAGCAGGTATTTTCATTACTTGGCTTTGGAAACATCATAAAATTAAAATACTTACCTTCGATTATTTTTATTAACACTCTGTTTCTATTATCTGAAAATGGAATATTCCATAACATGATCAAAACATTTCAATACAAATCAACTAGAAAATGTCTTCCATTGCTTTATTCAAGTCATTGAAAATTACTTTGGTTTCAAAGGCATTGTAAACAGTGTAGAGAAATATCATCTGCATGCTGTTGTAAAATGCCACCAAATGGTTTTTTTTTTGAAAAGTAATAGTTTTCAGTTGTTTCTTTCTCTATGTTCTTCTGAATCTAAGTTGGCCCTTCCCCCTTTTCCATTGTTCAGAATGAGAATTCCGGCATGTGGCTTCATGGGCCTGGTTCCCGAACTGTTTCTGCTCTTCCAAGCACTTATTACAGCTTCCAGGGGCAGAATCAGCAGCCAAGTGGGTATCGGCAGGGTCAGCAGCCATCACAGCATTTCGGTAACGTTGGGTACCCGAATTTCTATCATTCCCAAACAGGTTTATCAATGGAACATCAGCAACAAAACCCTAGGGATGCATCCCTTGGTGCCTCTCAAGGCCAACCACCTAAGCAGTCTCAACAATTATGGCAAAACAGCTACTAATCTCAGTCACCTCTTGGTTTTTCAGGGTCTTGTAGTGAGTGTGAAAGTGGCCAATCATAGGCATTCTGCGGTCTAATAATATAATGCTTCATTAATTGGTCTAAAGAGACCTTGACTGGCTACTGCCCTGTGCCACGAGGCTGTATTCTACTTATTTATGTCTGGTTATGTTTAACGTAGGAACATCGTGTGCTAATTTGAGTTAGTGGACTACTTCGTTTCTTTCACTGTTTTTCTTCTTCTCTTTATAGTAGCCGAAAATGTTTGTCTGTCCGTTTGTTTAAGCTTATAAGCTGACTTATTTTTTTTTAAGTTAGCTTATATACAGCTTTTATTGTTTTAACGTATAACTGTATTTTTTCTAAGCTTATTTTTTAAAGCCAAATTAGCCAATGAATTTAAGATATCTCAAATGGAGGCGTAAGTGAAACTCATAGCCAATGAATTCAATGCCTTTTATCATTTTCCCATAAACCACTTGCATTCTAATTGAATGTATGATCCACCAATTTTAAATTTTACCTCATGAAAACTTTATGAACTTTGGAGTCCAGTGTTGCAATTGATCATTGATGTTTTAATTTTGTTCCATATCGGTCAGTATGGCTGGAATTTTTCATTCTGGTACAACAAATACAAGGATGATATTGATACTGGTTTGCACCGGATGAATTGATCATTTCAATCAATATCTGCTATACCGCCTGATTTCTAAGTTTTGGACTGGTGCCTTTGAAGCAAGTTTTTTGTTTGGGACGAGTGAATGGTGGTGATTTTTTATAGTGACTAGCAATTGGACATTTTGGAAAGAGAAATAAAAAATAAAAAAAAATTATAATTTGGTTTGCTAAAAAAGAATTATTAAAACAGGAAGAAAAAAAAATTATGATGGGTCCAGAACAACCTCATTTTATAAAAATAAAATAAAAAACTATGTTTGGCACTAGATTATTTAGTAGTCTCAGACTATAAATAAATATGTAGTTTTTTTTTTTTTTTTTTTCACAAAATTGTGAGTTCTTCTATGAATTTAATTAATAGAATCTACCATTAATATGGTGGGATCTTGTAAACTGAATAATTCGTGAACAATAATCTCAATAATAATAATAATTAATGGAAGAAGTGAAATAAAAACAATATCTATCAGTAGGAATCAAAATCTAAAATTTTAACTTTTAAGGATAAAATCAACGTCACGTTGGACCCATTTGTTTCTCTTACACTTGAGTTCAGTAATCGTTTTCCATCCTAGCTTTAAAACCCACTCTCTTTCTCTCTGTGTGGAGATCCATTTGCTTCGCGAGAACCTTCATACCTTCATTCATTCGCTGGTAATTCTCTCTTTGCATTTCGTATTATTTTTCATACAACTTTTAATGTACTCATCTATTTTATTTTCGTTGTTCGTTGCTTCACAATTCCGTTATGGCTTTTTCCTTTTTGGGATACTTTTTATTAAAGCTGATTATGCTTTCCTCTATTTTATTATATAGCATAGATGAATTAAAAGGGTAGTTAGAACCATATGTTGTCAAATAAGAAAGAAAAATAAAAGGTATGAAAGATTAAAATAATAGAACGGTGTTTGAATATTTTTAAATTAATATTGTGATTAATGTTTATTGTTTTGAATTTTGTTTTCCCAATGAACTTTGTAGCATTAATTTGGAACGACCCTCCTGCAGTTTATCTCTAGTAGATCACCCAAGCAGAGGTATGTTATCAATTTCTGCTTGTCAGCATGTCAACATGAGCTTCTTGTAAAGCTGGTCTTTAAAAACAGGTTCCTGTGAATTTCTTGCTGTGTGACGAGCAGAAAAAAGGACTAATCGATCTTTGTCGTTCTCTGTATTCCGTTGACTGAATTTGGAGATTTCGAGCATGTTTTTTTATGGTTCGTTTTGTATTTATGCATAGATGGAACACATAATTAGTGACAAGGATGAGAATCCCGCTACTACCCAAGGCAATAAAAGGAAGAAACCAGATAGTAATAAAAATTATTCTAATAAAGATGACATGCCGCGAAATGTGCTTTGGACAGATGGGCTTATTTGTGCTTTTGAATTCATTTGGGGCCACAAGAACCCAATTAGTTCAAGAATGATGCACATGCCTGCAAATGGACAGACTGAGTCTTCTTCCCCAAGGCTAGATGGGAACAAATTATTAGAGTCTTCACCCTTAAATGATCTCAGGAGCAATGAGATTTCCTCTTTTGATGACAACAAATATAGCCAGATCATTCAATCAAGCCAATTTCATGGTATAGAGAGACATGATGGTAGTCATTGGGTGCCAATTGGTTGGACTAGAATTTCAGAACTTGTCCAAAATTTGCAAATGGATGCTGACTTGACCTTGCGTCAGTTTGAGTCTATGGATGATGAAGCTGACCTAACTGTTGCAGATTTAGCAGCTCCCTACTGGGAGCATCCAGCAGGGCCAATATGGTGGTGCCATGTGTATCCAGGTCACCCCTCCATTCAAGCATGGCTCAGCACTGCTCAGTGGTTACATCCTGCTGTTAGTTTAGCTTTAAAAGATGAAAGTCGCCTGATTAGCGAGCGGATGAAGCACCTTCTGTATGAGGTAGATTTCCTTTTACCTTATGTTAATTAGTATATTCCTGCCACCCTTCCCCTCTCATCTCCTCTCCCCCCTTATGTCCCTTAATTCCAAACATGCCCTTAAGAATCTCACTTTTTTGTTTCATCAATTACTTGGCTTATGTCCAGTGTAGCATGTAGAGCACATTATCATTGCCATTAAGTCATGATCAATATCTGGAGATTGGTGCAGATAAAGAGTGCTGAACTGTTAATAAATATACATTATTTATACTTATCTGCAAGGGGAAGTGCATCGTGAGCACTGAAATTTTCAAATTATTTTATATGGTACTTAAGGTTGGAAGTTATTATGTTTTCTCTTCCATATTCTTCTTTAATTGAACCCACAAACCACAAGTATAATAGTTACATATAAGGATAGTCGGCCTGGCTTTTGAACTTGGTTGGAATTGATGTTAAAGAACTGTGGAAAGATGAAGGATGCAAATGTAAAATTTTTGTAGTTTGACTAAATCCAAGAAAATATGATAAAAAGGCCATCAGGGGTAATCTTGTACACAGAGTCCTCCATTGACATTAAATTTGATGGTGTTTGGTTTTACAGTTTGTTGTAATTGTTCTTATGGAAAAGTGGTTCAAAAGTCAATGAACTTTGGCCTTCAACTTTTTCATGGGCTCTGATTGTGTTGGATTATTTATTATACTTTATATTATTATTCAGGTACCAGTTAGGGTTGCTGGAGGACTGTTGTTTGAGCTTTTGGGACAATCAGCTGGTGATCCTTTTGTTGATGAGGATGACATCCCCATTGTACTCCGGTCTTGGCAAGCACAAAACTTTCTGATAACTGCAATGCATATAAAAGGAAATGTTTCCAGAATAAATGTGTTGGGTATCACAGAAGTTCAGGTTGTTCATGCTTGAAAAAAAAGTTTTAGTTTATGGGTTTTGATTTAAAATAGGGAGGTTATATGGGGCCACAAAGTTAATATTTTATCACTAACAACTTCTACTACTTTAGCTTTTGACAAATTATCCACGTACAGCTTCAAATAGATTAATTCCATTTGGCCCTCCCCATAATAATTTCATAATCTGTCCCTAGTTGAAAATGTGTGTAACTTTATTATTTACTCCATTACTACCTCATAGATTTGGTGCACTGCTTTTGGACAGGAGCTTCTTTCTACTGGAGGTTATAATACACCAAGAACAGTGCATGAAGTCATAGCACACCTAGCTTGTCGCCTTTCTCGATGGGATGATAGGTAACAAATGCATGGATAACTATTCTTGTTTATATTTATGAAAGCTATAGAAGCGTGCCTACTTTTGAATGACACGCATGGATATTGATGTAGTTTCATTTACGCAATTGTTTTGTGCTTTGATATCTTGTGAGTTGTGTCAAATGTATTTATTTTTTCTTTTCCTTTATCTACTCAGTTACAAATATTGTACATGACATAAGTGAGATGATGTGTGAGAAGAGTCAGTGATATGTTTGAATTATTGTTTCACAAATATTAATCTAAGGGTGTTGTTTGTTGTGGGTCGAACGGGGTAAGATATGATCGATCCTACATTAAGAAGTACTTTCAATGCTCCTTGACATGAAGTCAAATTGCTTATTATGATGAGGCCAAGGGTCTTGCTGATCATCTACTTTACAAGACCTTTTTTTGGCCTGGTTTGGGATTGCTATGATAAAGATACAACTCAGAACACAGAAATGGATATAATTGCTGAAGGTTTTCATGGATCTGTAATCATTATGTACTTCTCATTGAGACATCGTTTTGGTATTCCGGTTAGTCCATTTCTTGTTAAACATCAAAGATAACCAGCCATAGTTTACAAATGAAAAACAAATATAGGACAACATCTCCCACTAAAGGAAGCCTACACCATCTGTCTCTTGACAATTGTCCAGTCCGATATCTCTCAATAATTTGGCCAGTGCATCCATGGTTGTCTTCTTTTCTGTTCTCAGATAAAATATTAATGACATTTCTTCAAGGATGATGAATTTGTGAATTTCAGTATTACTAAATAAAATGATAGTAGAAGTAATCGCTTTATAAAGTTTGTGCAATGGTGTTGTCATAAATCATTCAAATACAAAGAATTTCTCTGTATGTGTGTATAAATCTATATATTATTGTAGTGCTTAGGGGCAGACACATGTAACATTAGTTATTGTTACTGACATTATGCCATTATCCTTGTATTGGGTGTTACTCTTTAACAGGCATTCTAAATATCTGTCAATTTTCCCATGTCAAGCTTTGAGTCATATTTTGTTTCATCATGCATGATATCATAAGTCATAACTACTGTATATCTGTAAGGACAAATTTAATTTGTTTTATAGGCTATTTCGTAAAGGCATATTTGGGGTTGCAGATGAGATTGAATTGATGTTCATGAACAGGTTTTTTACCTCATTATTTTGAAACTAATTCTTTTGTTCCACAACATTGATATACTAGAATGGTGACCAATATTTTCCCTATGAATAGGAGAAACCAAGAAGATATGCATCTCTTTAGTATAATTCTCAACCAAGAAATCAGAAAGTTATCAACACAGGTATATCACTTCTCCGACACACTTGCAAAGAATCTTCCACTAGTATGCCCAATTGGGAAATGATATTTATGGAATTTTGATAAGTCATGAACTGTAAGTCATTAAGTCAATTTGTTAAATGCATTTCTAGAGACCATTTCACCTCTTATTTTCTTATTTGTATCTATGTGATTGCAGTTGATGAACTCAATAATTTTCTGTTGGGATTGAATTTTTTTTTTTTTGAAATAGTAGATTAAAATTAGAAATTGAGTCTGCACAGTAACCCCACCAAACAGTTAGGGTTACAGAAACAATCTTCCTAGCGAAGTGGAAGAAAAATTCAATCAAATCAGAAACAATCACTGGACCAGAATAATATAGAGGGATATGCCAATCCAAGCTTAAGAGAAATCTCTGTTTTGCACAGCATACTATAAGATAATGGCCATCAAACATCCAAGAAGATGATGTTGAATAAGGTTTTCTCACATTTTGTACCCTTGGGATACTTCTCCAACCATATATGATATGGATTTTCAGCCCAAGTAACTTATAGTAGAATCACTTTAGACTTTCTTTTTTCCAAGTGGGAGAAGCCCATCTAAGCACTGCATCATAGCTATAGAGTTTATGTTCAACGTGACAATGATTCAAAATCCTATTCCATAGCCTGTGACTGAAGCTAAAAATAAATAGCTGACTTGTATTTCAGGAGCTGCTCTACAGGATAAAGGGATAAAGAAGTCATTTTTTATCTTTTTTGTTCTAGACTTGTGGTAAAATACATTCTTGTATGAGCCCTTGTGATGTTGGTGGTTTTATGATGAGTCATATATCCAAGTAACAGCAAGAAACCAAAGTTACTTTTGAAGAATCCGAGATCATAAAGGATGGGTGGGAATGGAGGTATTCCACCCAACATACTCCGGTCAATGGATCGAGAGAGAGAGAGAGAGAGAGAGAGAGAGAGAGAGAGAGAGAGAGAGAGAGAGAGAAGGAGGAGGGGAGTGGAATACAGGAAGTAAAGTGAAACGTTGAGTGGCTATCCTAGATGGGTTTTGGTCGTTTTTAGCTCACTGTAGTCAGTTTGCTAGAGATTTGGAGATATTTGGTGGTTAATTGCGGGTTCTCATGCAAGGAGTTCTAGTACTATTAGGGGCTCAGTTTTTTACACTCCTGTTAATCTATGATTTACATATTTAACACTCTATGAATATTTGTGTTTTAATAGCTCAATTATATCAATTTGGAGAAGCTAACTTTATGTGCTGTCTCCTTGTTTCTCTAACCTTGAAATTCCATTTGTTGTTCAAGTGGAGCAAGATACTATTAGCTAGCATATTAAGACTACCTAGTATTACTATTTACTTATTGTTTGAGTCTTGTAAGGTTACCCTGCCACTGAAGTTCATGGGTACAAAGATGGGCAATTTATAATTTTGCAATTCCTAATACAGGTGATCAGAGTGAAGTGGTCACTTCATGCAAGGGAGGAGATTGTATTTGAGCTTCTCCAACATTTAAGAGGAAATGCAACAAGAAACTTGTTAGAGGGAATAAGAAAAAGTACAAGAGAAATGATTGAGGAGCAAGAAGCTGTTCGTGGCCGCTTGTTTACCATTCAAGATGTGATGCAAAGTACTGTTCGTGCATGGTTGCAGGTTTGTGTACACAAAAAGAACCAAAATCTACTCTGAAACTTCCAAATTTCTAGGTGACATTTAATGTGCCAATTATTTCATCTCTCCCCTCCTATATTGACATAAGTTTCTCATCTTTTGTAAATATTAATTCAGGATAAAAGCCTTCGAGTAACCCATAATCTGGCTGTTTTTGGGGGGTGCGGCCTTGTTCTTTCAATCATCACCGGGCTATTTGGGATCAATGTTGATGGAATCCCAGGAGCAGAGAATACACCATATGCATTTGGTTTATTTGCAGCCACCCTCGTTTGCTTAGGAGTTTTGCTAATTGTAGTTGGAATAATTTATCTTGGGTTGAAAAAGCCTGTTGGTGAGGAGCAGGTTGAAGTTAGGACGTTGGAGCTGCAGGATTTAGTTAAGATGTTCCAGCATGAGGCAGAGACTCATGCCCAAGTTCGTAAAAACATTTCTCGGAATAACATGCCCCCAACTGCTGGTGACACATTCGTAAACAACGTAGATTACCTTCTCAAAAAATGATTTTTTTTTTTTTTTTTTTACTTGTATAAAAAAAATGATATTATACTCTTGTTCAACATCTCTCATACAAAGGGATCATGGCATGGAGAAGATGCATGTTGTGATGCCTTAATGTAAGAACGTATAAATATATTTCAAGACAAACCATTATAGGGTGGTGTCCTATCAATCATGATGAAGCTTCATCCATTTTTACCTATATTGGTGAAACTTGCAAACAATTTAAGATGTTGAATACTGTGTGGATTAAGTTGCCCGATACTAAGGAGTTGGGAGACTTGAAAGTAGTAGTTCTTTTGAGGTGGACTTGGGAGACTTGAATACTTGATATTAATTCTTATTTTGAAAAGAAAGTTGTTTGAAAAAGATATACGTTAGAAAAAATAAAAAATATGGCATGCGTGTTTATGCACTTCATAGTTCATACCTACCCAAGACAAAATCTTACGCCTATTGTGTTATTTGTGACTAGTAGGGTGTTACGTGTTCCTCTAGAATTAGTCGAGAAGTATATAAACTGGCCCGGATATCTAGTCATTAAAAATAGAAAAAAAGAGTTCATACCTCTTTGGGTATGAAATGCATGTGTGCACCTCAATAACTCTTGGAACAGAACACTCTCGCACCTCTCAGAAGCAAGAACTTTTCCCTTCATTTTTTCTTGTGATGAACTTCATGCCAGACCTTATCCATGTTGCTCATTGAACAAGCATGTTTTTTGTTGAAAAAAAATCTCCTCTATAAAGCTAAAAAAGTCCTGGTTTCTTACATATGTGTAAACAGGCGTGCAGGTGGGCATGTTACTGCCAAAGCTCGTAAAAACATGTTAATCAACTCTAGTGGTAACTCCATATTCAGAAGTCAAAACCTTTAACAGCAATTCCTATATACCACTTTCATTGGCATTTGATGTCCACATTAATCAAGTTTACAAGAAAACACGTGCATTCAGCAAGTTACCAACATTCAGACACGGGAATCAACTCAACAGGTTGAAATAAATTTGATGCTTATAAACTGTGACACCAGGAATAATGGAACTGAAAAATACAAAAAAGATGTTCCCTCCTTGCTCCTCCACTTTCATCCAGCATATGCATCATTTAAGTAGAGATCTTGTTAGGTGTTCACGGGCAGTGGCCAATGCTTGACTTATTGTCTGCAAAACATACAAAATGCAGATAAAACATAAATATGGTATCAATTGGTGTCCTTTTGTTTAACTAAATGTTTTTTGAACATTTTCTTTTATTTTCTAATTAGGTGAGCGATGAAAGGATATAGAGAAGAGAGGGTTTGAGAAGAACATGATTATAATACCTGCTCGGATAAAGGAGCTCCAGCATCCAAACTATTACTTGCAACCTTACCCGCAATAACATTTGCATCTGTCTCAAGAATAATACTGTAAAAAAAAAAAATACATAGTTAGATCTGGGTGGGTAGACATGCCCTCTTTGCAGGCTGAGTGGGAAACAAAGAGCCCCCAAGAGCTGGGGAAAAGAGAACCAAACAATTATGGTATGCGGCTATAGATACACTAATCCCCCTGGCAAAAGTTTTAAACTGCATTCTGTTTACAGTGTATCTTTTACTATGATTAAGCATTGAATTTTAGCAAAGGGTTCACTACTTGAAAAAAGACTACAGATGTTTACCCGTGTTTCCTATCCATACCCAACATGTTCTTAAAATAGCATTGTACAGGGAAAAAAAGACTACACAAACTAGTGGTAGTTCAAGCAAAATTGTACATATTCAAGTATTTCTTGTAAGGCCATAATAGTCAAGAAAATAATCAACTGAACTAATTAGAGGCCATCAATTTGTAGTCATCGAAGAACAATTACCATAGTAATTAGTAGTTCAAAACTTTTGAAATTTTGGAACATCCAAGAAAGCTCATCAAAGATAATAATTCCAAATTAGATCAGTTTTCTTTAACAATGTGATAGTAGGTCACACAACTATTGCTAAGAGGATCGAATGTGATAGTACTAACAATTTATTATTTCTACTATTGCTTTTATATTTTCCTGAGTACTAACAATTTCTTTAACAAATTGATAGTACTAACAATTTCTTTAGTACTCAGGAAAATATAAAAGCAATAGTAGAAGGTCACGCCACAAGATGGCACTTTCCTCGCTTCACTAGGTTCTACTCGAGCACCCACTAGGCTAATCATTATACCTCTCCAACGTAAGTACGTAACAAATACTATCAAGAGAGTTTCCTCAAGAAAAAGATTTGGGAACAGCTATTTCTTCTCTTTTATTTAAGTCATCATAAATTTTATTAAACTCAAGTAAAAATTGAGTATACAAGAGATTCCCCTAAAGAATTACAATCTATACTACTTTATTTTTTTGGGTGATAAATTACAATCTATAATAAATGTGACCTACAAAAATCAATAAAAGAAGGAAGTTTGCTGATTACTGTTTAACATTCGTTTATAATAGAATTTCCATCTAAGGCTTTAGCAATTTTGCACAGGCTTGAATGAAATTCCCAACTAAGGCTTCAGAAATATTCACAGGCTTGCTTGTGTGCTGTGCCTCACAATTATAATGTAATCATTAAATTAATCACATAAAACTTAATAACCAAGGATTTTTAGGATGCATAGTTTTAGCTAGCATGATAAATAAATAAATAAAACACTGCTATTGAATAACGATATCAGTAAATAAAGCTAACATGCTTTTAAAAAAAAAAGAAGGTTTAGAGCCAATGAGCTCTAGTTCAATTGACACCTCCTTCTTCCCTTATAAACTCAAGGGGAAGGGTTAGATCACGGGTTCAAAACCCATTGGGTGTGTGTGTAACTTACCAGTAAAAACAAGGATTAGAAAACAAATAAACAAGAGAATACAAAAAAAACATATTACATACCCGCCATCAACAATTTCATCAAGGCATAACAGAATAATATCCAAGTTCTCAAGTGCCTCCTTCTTGTCCACATTACCTCTGAATAAAAAACAAACCAAAGTAGATAAAAAAGTAAATAAAAGAATGATGACGACAATATACAAAAAAAAAAAAGAGGGTAACCAATAACAGCAATTATGAATACCTAAGAAGAAGGCCAACTGCGTCAAAAAATCCCTGAAGAACAGTGGCTAAGATGAGCTCATTTTCATCCTCACCCCCAGTAACAAAAAAGTGGAGGTCTTGAACAAACTTGTAAACAACGATGCTGTTCTCAAACATTGCTATTTCCGCTGTAGATAAAGTTGTAAGATGTTAATACGCAAACAATAAGAATCAAAGCCGAACATTGTAAACGTCCATAGTTTCTATCATCAACCACAAAGAACAAAGAAACATGATTTCTAGAGATCCAAACAGAAAGAGTTGCCACTCAAAAACTAGATTCAATTGCAGATAAAGGACATAAATTCTCAAAAGCAGATGACCCCTTTCAAAAGGAGAGTAGTTTAACTACCAACGTCAAAAGTGTTTACATGAGTGCCAATGCTATGTGCAATTGCATTTGAATAGATATGTTTGCAAAGTTGACCCCCAATAGACTGATGCTTTTACCCCACCCACCCACTACATAGAGAGTATAAAGATTCAGACAAAAAACAACACATCCAGCAAGAAATGCATTCACTCATTTAATTATATATATATATATATATATATATATATATATATATATATATATATATATAAAATAAAAATGATGGAATTATAACAAAATATCAAGTAAAGAGGTTACCTTCTGTCCGTGCATTTGTCTTCTGAGTCTTGGTAAATACAGATTTTTCAAAAGCTTCCTTTGCACTATTTGTTGGCCAGTCATCTGAGTAATACTTGACAGCTACACGTTTCCCTTCAGAATCCAAAAGGAGGATGTTTCTAATTGAAGGGCATGACTCCTACAAACAACGTATGAGACAGGATTAGTGATTTCATGAATCTTAGCAGTATCATCATGGCTACAGATTCTAGCACTAACAAAAGTATCTAGTGTAGCCCTAGAAACGTCCCTTGGAGGGTCAAACGCTTTGTTCATTCCATGTTTAGTAGTGCATCTTGTTAGGATGTTTCACCTTTAAAAACACATCAAGGAGCTCAAGACTGTTACTGACTTTGACACATATTCGAGAGGTATTAATTAGTCAATCATTTTTCTTGCAACAAAGTTATCCAATATATGGGTTAATGTGGTACGGCTGATGGAAACATGGTACAACACATAATGAAGTATGGGACAGTGAGGTGCTGACATACAGCTTATATATATATTTTATAACGTTTTGGACTCGCCTCTAGGCAGCAAAACCTATGTGCAACTTAACCCACCTGCCAAAACCAGTTGCCAAGTGATCCAGGGGAATTCAACCTTGACGGGCTAAGCAGTTTATGCTTAACTTATATAGGAAGGTGGTAATCTCATGTTTTAACCCATTACTTTTTACCCAAAGCTTCGAATGCTATATGAGGTTCAGACATTAGTTCTTATATTACTTTTCAGAGAGGACAAGTAACAAGAGAATTAGAATTGGCATTTTCAGATATCAAAAATCAGAAAGTGTAAGTGTGTAACCCTATCAATCCTCAGCTGTAATTCCTTAGGAAAATAACAAAAGTTCATGAGCACCCAACAAAGGCTCAAAAGATTTTCTAGAGCAAAATATACCAACCGGACACTTTATATGGGATGGTATAACATGTTTATAGCCTAAACAAATTCGTACCCAGTACACAAAGCTCTCACTTCTACAGGGTCTAGAAGAGATGATTGGTAAACTCGAACTCATGACATGTCGCTTTGGGTGGAAGGCACTTGCCATTGCAACACGCAGGTTTGCAAAACTAACTACAAATATTCACTCTTAAAAACAAATCTGAGGAACATTAAAATCCACATTGGGAGCATGAATTTTTACTTTCTATCCACATTTTCTCATTTGAACACATATAACACATGGTCAATAAGCACATTTCTATAGTGTTTGTTTTTGTGTGTAATATAATTCTAGTAAATATGCATTTCTGTTATTATTAAGGGATGAGCAAGATCTAGTTGTTAAAAACATGGGTCTGATCTGACTTTTGAGTCTAATTGCTGGAAACTATGGAAGATCCAAGTTAAAAAGCTCAGATCTAAGTTAACAAACACCAAAAGACTGAACCCTAATAATTGGTGAAATTTTTAGATGCAGTTCAACTAAATTGACCTGAGTCAGAATTCTATAATAACACACATATCAATTGGATCTATTATATCTGCAAAATTAGTGAAAAATGAAAGAAAACAAGTGAAGCTATTTAAAGTTTGAGGAGAAAATGTGAAACAAGTTACGAGAAAGAGTGGAAGGGATCTGACCATGTTGTTTGGCGAAACTTTCCCGGAAAATCTTTGGACTTAGGTCCGGGGGATGAGCTCGAGAGTAGAGATTTTAAGGGTGAAATGATTTATATGCGTTATTAGATTTTAAACGCTGCTTAAAGGGAAATAAGTCAGTCTAAAACACTGTTTAAATAAATTAATTAGTATTTGGTAAGGTACTTTGTATTTTGGATATTCATGTTTTTTATCTTATAATACTAAAAAGATCTTAAACATAAAATTGGATACGAAGTTTTGGATATTCATATTATTAAAAAAATTAAAAATAATGAAAATAGAGACTAATTCAACTCAAAGATATCTCCTAAAGTTAGGATTCTCGTAATGATGACTCGATTAGGATTATTGAGAGTTAGATTACAAAATTAGGATACAAGGGCCGATTTAAATTGAATCAAATTCTCAAATCAAACTTAAAAGGCTCATGGTTTTAAACTAATATGATTTTAAAATTTCAAGTTAGATTTGAAATTAGGGAAATTATAAAATTTAATTTGTAACATTATTAGACTTTTAAGATTTAATTTGAAACTTTTTTTAAAGCTATTGTGATAATTTGAACCAACCCTATAAGATGGCTTAATCTTTATTTAACTTGAAACATATATTTGATTGGGTGGGCTTGGTTACAACGTATGACTTATGAGACGAAGTACCAAACTAGAGAAAAGAGAGTATAGTTATCAACTTATCATAATCATAAGGAATAAGCCTGTGTTTGGATCCTCTACTTAAAAGTGATTTCACAGATTTTTATGCATAGAATGCATTCTGCAAAAAATCTAAAATGTTTGGTTGGGATTTTGAAAAATGCAAAATGCATTTTAGGCAGAATGCATTTTGCAAATTCTCATTTCTAGAGCAGAAGTCAGAATCCAAAATATTTTGGATTCTGATTCTAGTTTCTACTTTTAATTTTTGCTAAAGTAAATAGGACCCACTTATAACAGTTTATTACTCAAACAACTTTTTTTTCCCTACTAAACTTTTTTCTTTCTTTTTATTTTATTTTATTTTATTTTTTATTTTCCTTCCCTTTCTTTTGTTCCCTACTTTTTCTCTTTTTTTGTTGTGTTCCTTATTTTTTCTCTTTTTTTCTTTTATCTTTGAAAAAGTATTCTCATTTTCTCATTTTGTATTAAAGAATCAGGGATGATTTAAAATAATTGTTAGTAATGTTTTTTTCTTTGTTTAATGTAAACTTGTTATGAGGTGTTTTTTCCAACACTTTATTTGTAATATTTGGATTTTATGTCACATTATGTTTTTATTTTATTTTATTTTCTTTTATTTGTAATGTTTGGATGTTATATATATATATATATATATAATATATATATATATATATAAATAAAAAATAAAAAACTGAGAAATGGGGGAGGGGTGTGAACTGTGAGGAGGAAATGAAAGAAAAAAATGAGATGGGTGAGGAGGGATGTATGTGTGTGGTGGGGGAGAAGAAAAAAGAAAGGCAGGGGGTACATGGGTGGTGGGGAAAAAAAAAGGAAATAAAAAAGAAAAAAGAAATGGGGAGTGGGGTTTATGTGTATGGTGGGAAAAAAGGGGAGAGGAAAAGAAAGAAGAAAAAAATTTTGAAAGGGAAAAAACTAAATTGGTTTTATTTGTATGTTCACTTTGTTTGGTGCAAAGTGTAGAATTATGAAAATTTATTTAGAGGATGTCTATGATATTTTTTTATCATAAATGGTTTGTGTATATCTCTATTGCACACACAATACACATTTCTTTTATATTTTTTTATTACATTATTCAAATTTTATAAAAATGTGTGCAAGAAGATGTGCACAAATCATGACCTATTTTTTTTATTAGCAGACATTAATTTAAATCGCAACGTAATACTTTATTTCTTTATTACATTGTTAATTTTGTATTGGTAATAAATGTATTTTTAGCCTTGCATTGAGATATTTAAAAAAAAAAAATGTTAATTACATAATGTATACTAATAATATGTTATTTAATAGGAAGAATGTATTCTTTAAAATACCAACCAAACACAATTCCTTTCAACATAATCACTTCTTATAAATAATTTCAATATTTTACCAAACGCACTATTTTCAGCAAAATGCCTTCTAAAGAATGCATTCTCGATAATGTATTCTAACAGGAATGTATTTTCTAAAATGTATTCTCAAAATAGAGGATCCAAACATAGGCTAAATGGTTGAAACATACAAAATTCTAAGTTGGTATGAAAAGAATATCGAATTTGCAAAAGAATTCCAAATGACATAGATTAATTCAAATTGTATAATTTTTTAATGTTAAATTATTTTGATCAAATAATCATACTTTTATTTTAAACTTGACTCAAGTATCCAAAAAATAAGATAAACTCAACTGCCATATATATATATTAAAAAAAAAAAAACTAACTTCTATATTTAAATAATTCTTTTGCACAATAATATTTATTAATATCAATATTATGTGGATGTACATAATCATGTTTAAATTGAATACCAATTCATTTTTAAAATTTTTGTTTTCATTTTATTTATATATTTAAAATAAGCTAAATTGTTATTTCCGTTTTATAATTTTTATGAATTTCATTTTTCATCTCAATTTTTTCATCTTTAAATTATTAAAAACATTACACTTTCATTTTATAAAGTGTTTTTTGTATTTAATTTTAGGAACGAAAGAAATAACTTTTATTTATTTTTTCAATAATTTTGGAATGAAAAAAGATTTTCTTAAAGTTGATGGACAAACTTTTTCTAAGTTTATGAAAAAAAAAAAAACGAAATTTTGTAAAAGCTAAAAAAAAAATTAGCCTTTTATATTCATGCGATTCGGTTATGATAAGTATGAGAATGAAACAGAGTCCATTTGACATACGATGATACGAGAGTCTATATCCATGATTCGGATGCGACACCTGCCCATTTTGTGTCTCTCTAAACCTAAGCTTAAGGTAAACTCCTTAGCTCACTTCTTTTCTTTTGTAAGTTTTGAGTTTTTAATAGCCTTTGGCTAATATATCAACTTTGCTCGTGAATTGTAATACTTGCAGCTGCCACCAGTGTCTTTGTTTGGAACTCATGGACGGTACTTGCTTTTCCTATCCCATGTTTTATTTTTCTGATAGTGTAATTCGTTGTGATTTAATTTTTTTTTTTTTTTTTTTTTAAATTTCAAGAAGAACCCATTTAGTGGATTATAGTTTGTGTTCTGGGTCTAAGTCCAATTCTGAATTTTGTATGTGTTTGTTTGTGATATTCTAATAATAATTACAAAAGGGTATGGGATTGATGAGTTTAAGCTATGCGGTGTGATGTTTGTGTTTATATACCTGATGTTTTGATGAATTTTTATTGTACATGAGTGAATCAATATCCATGTGTTTTTTTTTTTTAGATAAGTAATGGTATTTTATTGAAGAAAAAGGTTATGTCATGTTCATGATTATGAACATAAATAACCTTAAATAATTACGAAGAATTATGTACTGCAATAGAGTGATAGTGAAGTTTTCAATATCCAGATTATATAGCTATATAATTAATGATGTTGGGTCCATTATCCATAATGCTTTGGAAAGCAAGGTGCTGTTTTTGATGGCCAGGTTGTAGAAAACAAGTTGGCTGATTCTATTTCGGTATTTCTGTGTTTTTTTTTTGGTATGTAAGGGCTATTTTCTGAAAATGAAGAATGAACAAGGTTAGCCAAATATGTCATAATTCGTCTGGCTGGTGCTTCCCAAACACTGTTAGTTTGGTTTTTAGAATTTCCCAAAGAGCTTTTTAGACTGACTTGTTAATTTTCTGCAATTATGTAAGTTAAAGGAGATCAAGTCGTGTCCTTCTACCCAGTATTAAACTCTTTTGACTCTTATATACGAGTAGTACCTAGATCATATGTATAGCATTTCAAATTAGAAGATGAAAAGATTAATGTTTGAATTTTTCTAGTCCATTTGGAAGAAGATTATAAGGTAGAAAGTATGCACTTTTCCATTCAAGCTTCTTTTGGTGTACACGATAGAGTTTTCTGTCACCTTATGAATTGCACATGATTTACATACAGTACTAAGATGATCTTCATGAAAAATGTTTAAGATTGAGTAACCTTCTCTTATATTGTTAGTGCTACATGGTTTTTGACTTCTGTACTTTATGCTTTGTAATGACATTTCTGGACATCTGTAGTTTTCTAAGATGCTGCTTGTCTTTCCACCTATAAAATTTTCCCCCTTTTCACGCCCATTTATTTTGGATTTAAATTTACCTGTGAATATGAAATTTTTACTTACAGTTCCAGTAAACGAGTAACTGAGATACTTCTAGACCATGTGGGGGTTTCATCAAATAGGAACTCACTTTGTGGATTTAGAACCTTTTGCACTGGCCAAGGTGTGTGTAAACATTAAACCATCTTGTCATTAGATTATTAAATGTGTTTTCACTCATGAAGCCAATTTATATACATCTTTCGCAATTCACACTGCATGTGAAATGTCCCGGCTCTTTGTTATGATCCCCAAAACACCTTTTCGAGGTCATTATTCCATATAGGTCTATTCTAGACCCCAAAGTTTTGGGAGTAAGGGTTTGTTGTTATTGTATTCCATATAGGTCTATTTAAAGAGTGAATCACTTTGAGCATAATATAAATATCTGCTGAATGCTTGGAGAAATCACTTTTTCTTGCATCACATAGATCCAAACGACTCGTAATTAGATTAGATTTTATACATGTCTCCCTCTTGCTCAAGTCCTGTGAGATGATAGTTTCTTCACTTTCTTACCTCTATGTTTTTCTTCAATATTACAAAGATCTCAAAATTCTCTGAAAGCTTCATTTATAATTCAACTTTATATCCCTTTTGTCCTGTTTTATAGCCCTGAAACATTATTTATTGGCATAAAGCACCTTTTGGTCATCAATTTTTATGGCCAATTTCATTTCAGTCCTTAAAAAATTAATTGTGTCAATTTAGTCCTCAACTTGTGCCAATTTAGTCATTGTTTGAGGATTAAATTGACACAGTTAATCCATTATGTTAAAAATTTTGGGACTAAATTGACACAAATAATTTTTTGAGGACCAAAATGAAATTGACTCTAATATTTGAGGACCAAAGAATGCTTTCTGCCTGGTTTATTTTTAGGATATTTAGTAGTAAATTACGTTTGGTAATGATTTGTGCCTGCGTTTATATTTGTATGCCTGTGTTGCTTCTATGATTAAAGCATGCTATTTTGTGGAAGTCAATTCTTTTTCACCTTATGTCAATCATTATATCTGCATTATTTTTATTTTGGTTAGTCTGATTGCAATTTTAAATCCAATATCTGACTGCAATTAGTCAATATTAGAAGTATTAAGATGTATTTCAGCACGTTGGCAATGATGAAGCCAAACTTTTAGCCAATGTGATTTTCTGCCCAGTATTAGCTCTGAATTTGCTAGATAGTCAGGGCAATGACCTAATCCTACCTTATGCTTGACTATCTTTTTGGTAGAATGAATACTGACAATAAATTTTGGCTGAGTACATTCTTTTGAGAAATAAAGTTTGGTATTATGTTAAAACTCTTACTAGAAAGTAATTATTTTAAATGAAATTGTGTTTGATTATGTCACTGGGAAATGCATTTTTTGCCATCAAATAATAGTTTATTAATAAATATTTTGCAATACAACAATTTCCCCAATTTCTACAATATCTCTACACCCCTTCCAAACCCACAAACACCCGACCAATCCTAACCACACAACCCAAATTCCACCGTCAACCACTCATCCACCACCTTAAACAAACCAGAATCCCCAATCAAGTTGGTTTTGTGCCTTTTGGGTTTCCATTGTCGAATCAAGATTTATGAACAAAGGGAAAAGATCAAGAAAATTCAAGAAATTGAACTACACAAACCAGATCCAATTGTCAAACATACTAAAAAAAATTCGGCCTCCGTCTTCAAAGACCCATCCCAAATCGTCGGCCAAAGTTCAAGCCTCCACCAGTGTGAAGCCCATCCAAACCGCCATTGTGTAAAGACCTAGCCACCTGAACCCCCCCCCACTCCAAAAGCACTGCCATCCCCCCCAACCCAAATTGCAGAAAACAGAAAAATTACAAACTTTGAAAAAATCAATTAAACCTCTATCCACTTAAAATCCCATGATGCTCATGAACCGCACAAAATCACTTAGAAAAATCACCATGACCCAAACCCCAAGCCTTTGACCTCCATGAACCTGTGCTGTGAAACCAATACTCAATCCGCCACACACAACCCCAACCTCAATCACCCACACAAAATTGATTTAACTACCATTTTCATCTCAATGAAAAACTCAAATCCACCAAACCACAACCGTCAATCGAGGCCATGATTCCACGGCCACCCAAATCCACTAATCTACGGCTCAGGAAATCCATCCCCAACACTACCACCTCATGATGGCTCTCATGTGAGCGAGAAAGAGAGATCTAATGGGGGAGGGAGAATGGAAGAAAAAGAGAAAAAAATAGGAGAGGAGAAAGAAAGAAAAGCAATAGCGGTTGTGTTATCTTGTGCAATATGATATGGCATTGATTTTCATCATGCAAAATGAGAATTCTCAATTTTAGCTTAAAATAATGAGAAGAGAAAGCATTTTCAGAATCTAATACAAAGTAGAGTTAACAAACAAGACAAAAGATACAAATTGCATTCTCATTAGTCTTACTAATAGGGGCTAAATTGGTAGTTTACTTTCCTGAGATAGGAGGTGTAAAACTTGTTTACTTATGACTTCCTTTCTTGTTATAGTGATTGTCTTTCTTTTTTTAAAAAAAAAAAAAAAAAAAAAACCCGAAACATCAATGTGTATTAATCAAAAGAAGAAATCCTACTGGCTGCTGTATGTTATCTTTTTACTTATAGATTTTGTCTTGTCTAGTATCTTGCCATCATTGGCTCTCAAGGCCACTCATTTCATAAGTTGGAATTGAGTAGTACTAGATTTGTCTGAGATTGCATATTTGAAAATGGGTTGTAGTGTGACACTTTTGCTTGCCATGTTAGATTTGACAATCAAGAAGTGTGTGCCATGCAACTTAAAGGATTTGCGACCCATGAGTGAAGAAGAAGCAAATGTTCTAATTCCACAGGTTGGTGTTTAAACATATGTTATCTTTCACCTTTTATTTATTTATATAACTTCACCTTTCTTAGTGCTCTATATTGTTTAGGTAGCTGGATGGAATATGGTGAATGAAGGTGGTGTGTTGAAGCTGAATCAATCATTGAAAGTGAAGAGTTTTACCAAAGGTTTGGAATTATTTCAGCTTGTAGCTGAACTTGCAGAAGCTGAAGGTATCTTGCACTTAGTTAATAAGTTTGTGAATATGTATAATGCTGTCAATTGAATCACATGAGAAGCGATGTTCATATTGTGAAGGAACAATAATATCTGTTCAATGCAGGCCACCATCCAGATCTTCATCTTGTTGGATGGAACAACGTAACAATTGAGATATGGACACATGCAGTTGGTAAGAGCTATTCATTAATCAAGTATTTTTGGAGAAGCCAATAAAACTGACTGCTTGAATACACATTTTCTTCAGGCCCTCTAATCTGTCATTGTTGAGCTATAATAAAATTCTTTCTAATCGGAAATAATAGTAGCTAACTTCAATTTAACTTAAGTTTGTAAAACGTGGTTACTTGAGGTTATGGTTTCAAACTCCCTTAAAACATACTTGACTTCAGTGTCATTAGTTATTTTACCTGAATTGATATCGTACTCCTTACACCTGTGTTTTTTACACTTCATCAGTATCTTCTCAAAGTAAAATGTAATGCGATATTGCTGATTTTTGAACCCTTTTAAGTAAGGCATCAAACTGTCATATATATATATGACTCCTGATATTATATAATTTGAACTATCAGTGACTTCACCACTTCTTTTCCTTCTTGATAAAAGGATATCATAATTGAGTTGGCAAAGCTGACCCAATTTAGCCACTTGCTTTCTCCAAATCTGTTTCGATTTGGTCCTAGTATCCATTGACCTGCATCTGATGCCACTATTTGAAATCCAATTTGAATTTGTTCGGATATGATTATTTATTTATTTTTGGTCTTGGTCATATATGGCTTAATAATATACTTCAGTTTTAACTAACTGCACATGGTGGTTTTAGACCTGCATGAATTTGACCCACTCATCAATGAACTCACCCTATCCTGACCCATTGCATGATAGAGCTAGCTAGATATCACTCTAATGAAGCATTTGAAGTCATTCTTTTGGAATCTAGTTTCAGACCTAATATATCTATTTTCTTTTCTTTCTTTTTTTGGCACAAGTTTGCTATACATTGGAGATATGCTTTTGACATCATTTGTATTTGTGCAGGTGGACTGACTGAAAATGACTTCATACTTGCTGCCAAGATCAATAAGCTTAAAATGCACCATTTACTGAGGCATAGACCTACCCCTTAAACAGTTCGGATAAGTCTGGCGTATACATGTGTGATGTTTACGCATTTCTGTCTCTTTTTGATATTTTGAGTTTGAAAATATGGCGTATGAATTTTGCATTTATTATCTACCAGTGTGGCATAACGGATTTCTGTCTCTTGTTGATACTATTGTGCGTTTGAAATGGACCACCTTAGTAGCATTTAATTTATGAAGAATTTCGGGATATCTTAGACATAGCACCTGTGCACACATTTATAGTTGGTGTTCAATATTACACTACAATAAGCATTAGCGACACAATATTTTTCACAATGATTGACATTGACTTGTTGTGATCGGTGCATAATGTGGTGTTAGTGGCGGATCTAGGTAAAAGTAATGTTGCTCCAATCACAACAAATCATATCAACAGCTATGAAAAATGTTATATCTCTAATATTACTCATTGTTTTACCCAAGTTACAAACAATTTCTCTATAATGTTAGTAGGATCTATATTAAAAGTGTGTATGAGGTCCTAAGGTTTGACTTAGAGATATGCTACGATCACAAATTTGTGGTCGTGGCATGCTATGAGTGGCTAACACTCTTTTTACTATGGACCACCGTTGGACCTACCTATGTTTTTCACTAATTAGCACACACCACATCAACGAGTTGTGGCAAAGTGTGCACAATTCGATGGTCCTAGACTTTCTCTTTGATTATGCACGCAAATCAATCATATGAAGTTTTTCTTGCACCTTGGTCCTTGTGCCAAACAAGTGATGCTCGTCCACATCTTGAAAATGTGAGAAACTATAGTCCTCAAAGCATTTGCATCAGCTCTTTTAAAAGAGTCTACTCTCTATCCACTCCACTCTCCTCTCATCTAAACATGCTCTACAATACAAGTGATAATTAAGAAAATGGTCCACACGGTATATAATCAATGAGTCTTAGGACCAAATAAAAACCACAACTGTTGTCGCAACATGTGAATAGTTAACAACCAAACTATTGAGATCCACCACAGGAGCTCCCTTGGTTTTCCTCCCATAATTATAACACACCTCCATAGAAAGTAGAAACTTCCCCAAGCTAGGAAGGGAAAGTTATTTCTTCCTTTCACATAAGGATAGACCCTATCGTTAATGTAATTAGTGAGATCTATTATTATATGAGAGAAGGAAATATCATGTTATTGCAATATTCTCCATGCGAGTGAACTTCCTCATGGTCACATTTCTCATGATGGATATATGGCTGGTGAGATTATCACTTTAATGTCATTAAAAAGACAAAACTGACGCAAAAATGTTTTACATTCGTTAATCCAATGCAGTGCTATATAGATTAAAACAGAAATCTTTATAAATCTAATTTGGCTAAGTTTGCTTGTGAACCCACCGCAGCTTGTGACATCAGGATCACGCCTAATGTAATTTCAATGTTTTAGGGAGGCACATTTGTTTACCTGGACTCACTGATCTCCATTATGATCTCGGACAGATTGGAGCATGAATCAAGCTACACATAAATGAGTACTTAAAAAATTGATGAAGAACAGCATATGACAAGTTTCCATTATTTATCATACTACTACATCAATCTGAATGTATCACTTTCATATTCTATAAAGTTGATACAATCGATTAAGGAAAAAGAAACATGAAAGAGGAGAATGACGTCTTCGCTGGCAAGGAAGAAGAGAATCATGCCCTTTATATTTGGCTATAATATTGTCGTAAAATCTTTTAAACAGTGGTGCATAACCAAAAATAGCAACATGATAGGGTAAAGTTGGATAATCAACTTGCCAGACATGATTCCATTCATAATTTGGTAATTCTTTTTTTCGATAGTTAGGAAAGAGGGATTTGAACCTGGTTACCTGGCAGTGTTTGTTGTGTTGGTTAGAAACACATGCGATGAGTTACAATTAACACAAACCTCTTGGCAGTTGGCAGTTGGCACTAGCATTTCTATAAGCAATAAAGTTGGATCATCCTTTATGTTTCCCTTTCTCTTTGCTTTCTTTACCATTTTTAACATGGGATGGAATCCATAGTCCATACACTTTTGGGCTTAGGCCACCACATGTCTCAATAAAATAAGTGCATCTTTTTTTTAGAATAATTGTAACTGCGCTGCAGATCTATCTCTAAACAATTAGACAGAAACAACATATCTAGTAAGGATTTATTAAGGGAAGGGAAAAAAAATTAACAATCAATCAAAACCAATAAAGGCCATCAACCTCAAACATCTCTTCCCCGCAAGACCTTGTGGATCTCCAACCAGACTTCAACTTCCCTATGACTCTTTTCATTCTACAATACTTTACATCATTGATAACATGCTAAGTGTATAACCCATATTTTTGCTTGATAACTCATTTAAGAAGGACTTCATCTTTCTAGGAGCATGGGGGAATCTAATCCTTCGATGAGGCAAAATCAGTTTTGCAGTGATACCTGCAAGCCAACCAATAATCCACTCAAATCAGTCAAAATAGAAGTTACAGAAAGTAGCATAAACTATACTTAGGGTCTTAAGACATGTTCATTCATTTAGATAATTTGAAGTTTGAGAGGAAACAAAATTCAAAACCCTCGATCCATTTTAATAGAAACAGTAAAAATGGTAAATGAATCTAAGTACTAGAATATGTATACAAGTATAATTCACAGAAAGATCAAAGACCTATATTACACGACTAAGCAAGAAAATGATCTATCTTTAGGTTGTATGGGTTTGTAAGGAACTCCCCAATAACTCGTGACAATCATCTTCAGTTGTTTGCATGCAAATGTATGCCATGAAGTTTTATGACTATATCACATTTGATAGAAATAAATCTTGACAGAGCAAACTTACTCATTGGCATGAGTATCAACTAATCAAGGAACAGGGGAGAAATGGGAGGTTAGAAGCTTCCTCATTGTCATACTTCATCAACTCTTTGAAATGACTTATGAATATGAGCATCCATAGTTTCATTATTTAATCATTTCTTCCCAAATTAAAAAAAGGAACTAACAATTCGAAATCATGAATTTCGTTGCTAGCCCATCGGTTCTTGAATTTGATTCAAAATATTCACTTGACTAACAATTCATCACTACTAAGGTTATTAAACTCAACACCCATACAAGACGTGGATTTAAAGGGATTGTCGAGTTCGATGCCAAGCATGTCAACTGGCCTTGAATCGCCTAAGATGAAATTTAATGATCTAGGATTCAAAATATTATTCCAGTTATCAGTTTGTGAATATTAAGTTGGTATCTTACTCCACAAACACCTAACAATATAATGGAACCAAACTTATACAAACAAAACATGACCATTTCAGCTAACACTTTTAATCACTTCAGTTCGCATAAAGACTCGAATTAACTTCGCCAATCAAAGAGCACAACAACTCACATTCAAATCTTAATACCAACTAGTTCTAAATGCATATCAAACTCCAACCACAAAATTAAATGTCCACATTACCTCAAATTGGATACCCTCATTTGGAAAGAGGCTTTTGCAAGAGTGCAGTCAAGTAAAGCTCTCCATTCTTCTCGGACTTGGTTCCGGTCGCCCATTTCACCTTCTTATACCCCAATTTCCCAATCAACGGCCCATAAACATTCTCAAGATCCACACCTTTGCCAAAAAAATGATCCAACCACAAATACCCTCCACTCCTCAACACTCTATCCACGTCATAAAGCAAAAACTCCAACGCCGTCAACGGAATCCACCTATTCACGCCGTGTCCACACCGCACCAGATCCACCACTCCATCGAAAACCGGCAACCTCTGCTGTAACGGCACGTGTAACGGAACGAGTCCTCTGGAAGCCACGGCTTCGTTGTTCGGAGCGTTGAGGTTCATCGTGGTTGTTATGACGGTCACATTGTGGAGCTTCATGGTGGCGGCGAAAGTCCCCGCGCCGCCTCCGATGTCGAGGCCGAGACGGAGGACGGAGTTCGATGAAGCGGCGATTTGGAGGAGCTGAGGGATCGGGAGGTCGAGCTCGTTGGTGTAGGTCATGAATTTGGCGATTGTATCGGAAATGAGTAGAGGTTTCGGGTCGGAGGTTGTGGATTTGGAGAAGCAGCGGCGGCGGGGGAGAGGGTGGCAGCCACGTAGGATGAGGGACTCGGCGATGGAGGCGGAGTCCGGCGGGCAGTGAGAGTAAGGAGTGTAGGTCATGTATTTGTGGAGGAGGTCGGCGTGGTTGTGACAGGAGGAAGCGATTGGGGAGAGGCGTGAGTGGAGGAGGAGATCTGATGGAGTTGTAGTGGTGGTGGTGGTGGATTTAGTGGGGGGTTGGAGGCGCGTGAGCTGGTTAATGGTGGCGCGTATGGTGTGGAGTTGGTTGAGGAGGTTGTCAGGGACTGGAGGAAGTGGAGGTGGGAGTTTTTTGGAGGTTTGAAGTGTGGAAGAGAGGTGGTAGAGTGATAAAATGTTTGTGGCCACCATGGCTAAGAGGAGGAGCAAGTTCAAACCCATGGTGAAACCCATTTCTGTGTTTCTCAGTGTACTTAGATTTTGTGTTTTGCTTTTAAGCTTGACTGTTTTGTTTGACTAATTAGTGAAGTGAGTTGAGTTGAGCTGAGTTTGAGTTTTGATCCAGTGTGTTGTATCTTTGGATTTGAGGAACCATTGGCCGTTGGATTGGAATGATGTGGGGGCAATGCAATCTGGAAAGTTTCTATGTTGATACAAATCTAGATTTTGTTGGGATCCAGCGGAGGAAAGTGAGTTGCATGGGTCGGCCATTAAGGTGTAAAGAATGGGGAAATGAGTAGAGGCACGTGAATTAGGGACCTAGTGGCTCTTTGTCAAAGCATCTCATGCAGATCTGTGATTCTATAGTTTAGAATAATGGATCGGATGAGATAATGGTATTATTACCATGTTTTCGGGTCTTGTTCTTACCAAAAAGACAAACATGTTTTGATGATTTAAAAAAACAAAACAAAGAAACATGGTTCCAAAATCTATAAACAAGAAGGTCCTTTGACAAGGCCCTTTAAAGATGAAGCCCATATTGTCAAAACATGGGCTACACACTACACAGTTACAATTTCAATTGAGTTTAGGAAATTTAGCATTAAACCCAGAAGACATGTTTACAAAGCCTTTAGATTCCTAACTTGGAGGGTGCAGTAGAAGATAAATTTGAGATATAATTCAATACAACATGAGCATCCATTTCAATGACAGCAATTTTTATGTCTTCTCTTCAATTGCTATTATGACTGCCCACCTAACCGCCAAAGCTTCCACCACAAGTATACTTGAAACACTTTTTACCAAGCTTTTAAGTTCTCTTATTCTGGTCGTTGGCTGCATCAAAATTGAATTTCATCCATTAGTTTGGGGATCTTGTCCATACCCTTACTGTCTCTTATCCTTTTATAGGCTTATACTTTTGGTACTTTTTGTCATACCTGCGATAGTTCTTATGAGCATTTTGATTTTGGCAGGGCTTGTTGGAGCATATAGATAACTTAGGCGATTGCCTAAGGCCCCTAATTAACTAATTTAATATTATATATATATATATATATATATATATTTGTAGTCTGTAGTCTGTTACTCAGGAAAAAAAATATTAAGACCCTTCTCTATTAGCCAATAGTATGCATTTTCTATTAAAAAGGCCTAGAGAAGATTAAATCTTTCACTGTATCTCAAAACACAACTGGTGAAGAAAGTGAAGAATGTAAATAGACACAATTAAAACCAGACAACACTCTTAATAAAATTAAAATCTAAATTAATAGCAGACAACCCATTTAATAAAAGTATTGTTAATCTCTTGAAATATGCCAAAAATGAGACTATATATCTCTAATACAAAATGGTAGGAAAAAAAAATCTTTATCTCCTCTTAATTCTTGAAGAAATTAAATCCCCATTTTTGAAGAAATTTTCTCTCTGCTTACCTTCACTACTCATCAATTGGTGATTTGGTGTAGATAGACACCTTACTTTGATCTTCATCCTTCATAGTTCAGACTTCAGGTTACTTTCTAGCCTTCAATTTATCTCCATCTCTCCATTTCTTTCTTCTTTTTATTTATTTGCGTAGTGAAGTTTTGTATCAATGTATCTTCATCTTTCTTAGAGAAGTCACAAACTCACGCGGGACCACACGTTTTCTGCCTTGCTGAGTATTGGTTTCGTGGTTTGTATTTACTACTTTGTACCTAAGAGCAACTCCAGCAATTTGTAAAACTTTTCTCTACTCTATCTCTATATTTACACTATCAGCAACTCTCTATTTATTTTTACTTCAACAGTATACTCTATTTCACTCTTTACTCTATTTAAATATATTTTTTTATTCTTTTATCTTATTTAAATATTATATTTTTTATTCTTCTTTATCTTTATTTCCCACCAAAAATAACCAACTGCCAACAATTCCTTCCAACCACCACAACCACCGTTAATCAACCAGAGCAACCAAAAACCACCACAAATCTCAGCAACCAAAAACCACCGTGGAGATCGAAAGGCTCCACCACCTCCAGACCGTGGGATCGGCACGGCAAGGTGGTTCGTGCTTCGCGGCGTGGTGGTGGCTGGCCTCGCCGTGGGTCCAGATCTGAGAAGAGAGCCACGCTGTGGTTCTCTCCTTGGTGGTGGCTGGCCTCGGTGGGTCCAGATTTGAGAAAAGAGCCGTGGGTCTCTCCTTGGACCGGCTGGCCTCACTCACAGGTGGTGGTGGTGGAAAGTTATTTGAGAAAAGAAAAAAAAAAAGCCTCGCCGTGGGTCTCTGCTGGTGGTTTCAGGTGGTGGCTGCTGAGAAAAGAAAAGAAAAAAAGCCTCGCCATGGGTCTCGGTTTCAGGTGGTGGGTCTCGGTTTCAGGTGGTGGCTGCCGTGGGTCTCGCCGTGCTTCAACAGAAAACGCAGAGAGAGCGAGAGCACAGAGAGAAGAGAGAGATCGGAGTGAAGAGAGAGAAAAAAATCCGTTGAAATGAAAATTTCGGAAAAAATAAACTACTTATATTTGGTGGTCCCGCATGTATTTTTTTAATCAGTTTAATCGGATAGAAAATGAACAGTAGCTTTTCATTTGTGAAAAGCTACTGTTCATTTTCTAAAAAAATTTGAAGATAGAGTGTTAAAATGGACGACTGCTGGAGCGGATTTTTTGGGTTTGTTCCCTATTTGTAGAGATACAAAGCAGATTTACACTACTACTGGTCATGCTCTAATGTCCTACTATGGGATCAATGATGCTCCCCTAAATTGAATTTCATTTGTCAATTTCCACAATATATTTATGGTAATCATAGCCCTTAACGTGAACTAACTTTATGTTTGGATGGAGGAAAATGAAGGAAGAGTACAAGAGAAGGGAGGACAAAATGGTCGAAATATATTAAGAATTAATACATTCTATGAACCTTCTCCCCTCCTTTCCTTTCATTTCCATCTGTCCCAAAAACACCTTGAGTGTCGGATATTTGGTCAATCAACAATTCTAGAGGCATTAATAATTTTTACTTAAAAAAATAAAACTAGGAATGAGCTTCTAAAGCTTCAATCTTTAATCCGCCAAAATATATAAATATATATTTCTTTATATAAAAAAAGAAAAAAAAGAAGAAGCAATTAAGGGGGCCACACCACTTCATCTGATTGATACTTGAAAAAGAAGGGAATGGGGAGATAGATGGGAGTAGGACTCCTATCATAGGACCCAATATTTTCTCAGGACGAGGCCCCCCAATAATTAATAGTGGAAGCCCACTGAGTAAAGAGAAAAAAGCAATAATGGAATTTGCGTAAGATTGCTTTAATGTCATGATGTCATCGCTAATTTCCCAAAATAAATCCAGAGGTGATCAATTCATCATTCTGACCAAAACCTGGGTTTGATTCCACTTGTATATATAATACGAGTTTGTGAGTTAATTTTACGTTTAAAAAAAGAAAAGAAAAAAGTTTAATAAAAAAAAAAAGAAAGAGAGAAAGAAATTGCAATGGGTCATGGTGGGCCTGAGGCCCATATAAGCCTCGTAAAATAGCTTATTACAAACGCGACCCTTGTAATGTAAAAGTAATAAAACTAAACCCCCCAAAAATCTGCTTCTGTGGATTGTAGACGAGAAGATCCAAAGTCCCAAATCCACAGGAAAAGGAAAACCCACTCTGCGATTCTGCGTTTGCTTCCAAGTTTCTTCATATCAATCAATCAATGGTGCGTCTTCATTTTTCTACTTCCTCTTCTTTTTTTTCTTTTTTTTTTACCTATTTTCTCCATTTTTTTTTTCTTGACCAGCCAAACGAGCATTAGGTTTTGGGTTCCTCTTGTAAATACTTATTAGCTATAAATTCGATTGCGTTAGATCATAGCTCTTTGTTCTTGTTTTTGATTTCATCAATTACACTCGCTCAGTTCTTACATTCTGTGTATAGTAGCTCGTGGTTGATGTACAGTGGATATTATGCTATTGCAATTGTGTGTTCTTGTGATTTTGATAATTTCTGAATGGGTACCGAAAAAATTGAATCTGAGGTATGTGCATTAATGGGTTTGTTTGGTCTTTGAAGAGGCTTTCGTACTTGGTGATTTTTGGATACTCTTAACTGCATAATGCAAATGTGAGGTTAATTTTGTTGGAGCTGATAATCAGCTGGTGGAGAATTAGTAGATTCAATTATGCAAGAAGAATAATGAAACATGTTTTCATTGTCGGGTGAGGAAAATTAGTGAACTTGCTAGTAATGGCGTTTAGAAGGACAAGCCTTAGTTTGTCCGTCAGAGGTGAATGCTCTTGGATTACCCGGCAATTGGTTCTGACGGGTGGGGTTAGTTGTGCGTAGGAGTTTGATAGCAGTGACAATTGTTGTACAGTATGCCCTGTGACGTGCAACTCTCTGAGTGAAGTTCTTCTATGTTATCCAAAAAAATGGTGTTTAGAAAGACAAACTATGATTTATGAACCAACTTTGTTATTCCTTATAGTTGTACTATATTAATTAACAATGATGTCTTTTAATAGGGTGTGAAACTAAATATCTAGTTACATATACTCTGAAACATAAGTGAAGTCTGTTCTGGTCATACAAGAAACTGCGATGATAAGCTGCCAAATATGGCCTAAAAGGAAAAGGAAAAACCATAAAGCTAAATCGTCTATATACTCACACATTCTCATGAGCTCACACTTGCAAGAGTCACGTGAAATATGCTTCCCAAGTAGTGCTTGCCTATAGAGAGGATACTCTGTTATCAACCCTGGGTGGAAGAAAACTATTGGTGGTCAAATAGCTAGTTAGCTTTTTCTGTGAATAAAAGAAGATCTTGAAGAGAAACTTCAAATTCAATATGTAGTTGAAATAGAATTTCCCTTTGAAACTGTTACTCAACTATTCTTGCTTTATCTCTCTTTGTGCACTTACACACTCAAGCATTTTGTATTTAATGGTTTGTTCTGCATCAGCGTTTGATATTTGATTGTGGTGCCACTGATGGATATTTACAGTTTTCTCATTGCAATATGACTTAGTAAATGTAAAACTTTGCACCTTACTTCGACTGATAGGATTTTGTAATAATTTGTTTCGGGTTTTTAGAACATGGTTCCTTGAGCATGTTTATTTACATTGGAAGTTTTCCTCCACCCTTTATTACTGTTATTATTGCCTGGAATAATTATTTGGGTTTCAAAATTTTCCGCTTATTGTTTTTATTTAGGCTGATCCTGAGTTGGAAGCAATCAGACAAAGAAGAATGCAGGAGCTTATGGCTCAACATGGTGGGGTAAGCAATCCCCTTTTTGTTGTGATGTAAAATTTTTGCATAATAGTATTGCAGCTTGCTTCTTGTTCTTTGATGTTGATGCCTTATCATATTAATTGATATATAGGGGACTCAACAAAATGCTGAACAGCAGAATGCTCAGGAAGATGCCAAGAGGTTTGTTTTTTAATCCAGTTGTAGGCTTGTGGCGTTATGCCACAAATGCTCTGTCGGTTCTAGGGTTTTTACTGTAAAGGCAAAAATTTATTTATTTATTTATAAGTTATTGATTTGTGCAAGCAATTTATCTAGGGAGGCAGATGAACGAAGGCAAATGATGCTTAGTCAGATTTTGTCAGCTGAAGCTCGAGAAAGACGTAAGTTCAAATCTGAAATTAGCAGTTGTAGTTGTTTATTAGGACCGCTATTTGTTGTCTCTTAATATAGTCATATCTTCATATGTTGGTCAGCTCTTCATTTTCCTGGAGAATACTCTTGGATTCTGGTTGTCTAAAAGGCAACCTATTCTATTCTTGGTTTATTTTTTTATTTGATCTCCTATGACCCTGTTGGTAAACTATGCAACTTGCATTCAATATTCATGATATCACTATGTCTTATCATAGAGGTCTAGCAGTGTTGCTATGAATGTAGATATGTTGTTTAAGAAGTTTGGACTGGTCTCTTTGGTCATAAATGGAGAATTTAATTCTCAAAATGTGAGGAAGTCTACTAGGACTCTTTTGGTACTTGTGAATGATCTTTACCTTCTTGATTGTAAAGTTACTTTTTAAGTGATTTATGGCTGTCTACCATCAATATCAGTTTACTTTTTGTTTTATTTATTCTTTTGTTTTGATTTTGTGACAGACATCTGTAGGTTCAAGGCTTTTATTTTAGGGTTTTAATTAAGAATGTTGGTTGTAAGATTTATAGATGAATTAGGGTAAATGTGTGTGTGTTTGTAGGGCTGTCCACTGTAAATACTAGATGATTGTTGTTGTGTGTTGTTTGTTTGTTTTTCTTTCTTATCGTTTGACTAGAAAATATCCGTATGGTTCAATGGGGTTCACTAGGCATGTCTAAGAGGATTGTGGATGTGCTATTTGGTTGGAGATCATGGTTTGGTAAACATTGGAGCTCTATCGCTTGGAATATTGCCCCCTTATACTCAACGTGGGGTATATAGCTGGAAATAAGCAGTCACACTTCTAATGGTGTGGAACTCTCAATCATTGAGCTGAATTGACCATATTTGACAATGTTGTTTGAGTGGTCCCGCAACCTTGGCACAAGGGATAAACATTCTATTGTAGATTTTTTTTATTTATTCTCTCCTTTAGTTTGTAATTCTTTAGGGGGAGTTTTGTGTATACATCCTGTATACATGAGGGTTCTCCTCTATTTTAATAAAATCTTATGACTTATCAGAAAAGAGTAAAATGTATGGCTTAGGGTTTTGTTTCAGGGTTTTCATTAGAGTGATGGTTTTAAGATCTATTAAGGGAATTGTGGTTAAATTTTGTGTGTGTGTTTTTAGATGAAATGAAACAGTTGCTCCAATCCTACAGCCAATGAATCTTTAGATCATAATAAAGGTAGGATGAATCTAGTGCTAATGGGATGAATCTAGTGCTAATGATGCGCCGGTTGTGGCTGAGAGCTCTACTCTGCGGATAGTAAATAAAATAAAGAATAATGAGAGAAGAACCTCCATGCAGGTCTTCTCTTTGAATCACTACAGAATCTGCAGTAAATTCCCCTATGTAAACTTGTTTCTTGTCTTTCATATGGAAGCAAAACTAAGACAAACCCACATTGGAAACTCGTACTTAGCCAAGTCAAAACTTTCAAATAAGGGTTCAAGGGATACCCCCAGTGGCTCCAGCACCTCTTGTGGTGCCTGGGCATTGGGGTTTGAACCTCACTGGCCACTGTCTGAACTGGTCTGTACTTTTGTTTCATTAGGCAAATTGTGTTTGATTTTGTCGTATATTTATTCTGTATGTGATTGGCATCATGTGTCTAATATCTGTTGTTATGCTGTATGTGCAGTTGCCCGAATTGCTTTGGTGAAACCTGAGAAGGCTAGAGGTGTTGAAGATGTTATACTAAATGCTGCTCAAAGGGGTCAGATAGCTGAGAAGGTATACTGAATCAATCTTGTGTCCCAGTGCAATCTTGCATGCCACATGCTTTTGGTGGAACATCTGTCTTAAAAAATAAATCAAAAGAAGTCAGTCTCTGATCAATAGCACACGTGCTGCATTTTATTTGTAGGTTTCTGAAGAGAGGCTCATATCATTGCTGGAACAAATTAACACCCAAACGAGTAGACAAACTAAAGTCACGGTAAGTATTCAAGGTCCTTTACATGTTAGGCATGAAACTAGCAAAATCTTTTTCCAATCTTTTCCAAATTGTTGTCTTATATTGCTATATTTTCCAGATCCAGAGGCGTCGGAGTGTTCTTGAAGACGATGATTAGCTCTTATCTGGGAAGAGTTCTAATTTTTTATGTAATGCTATTGTGAGTGTGATACATTAATGGTACTATGCTTTGTTGGCTGTATATTAAGTTATTAACAAAGTTCACAATTTTATTTTCCTGGGCATTATGTTCTGTTGAAAAAGATCTTGGTAGTTGTAGATCTTTTGGCGTTATGTTTTATTACAGTATCTTTTATGCTTAATTATTGAATCAATGGTTGCTCTCTAATATTAATCAGATGCTCATCCTACGCCTATAAGTTTCCCTAATATTAATGCAAATTGAAAACTATCCCATGCCTCATTTTAGTATGTGACGTTTAATTATTGGAATGGTGGACAGATGACATAATTCACCTGGTGGACTGAATAATTTTTCATCCATCATGGTTGTGTGAATATTGATGAGTCATTAAATTAACATACGTGGTGTTTAATTATTAGAATAATGGATAGATGACGTGGTTTATCTGGTGGACTGAATAATTTCTCATTTTAGTGGGCATCTTCTCCTTCGGAAAGTTACATTTGAAACTCAAAGTCACTCAATCATAACTATGCTGCTTTTAAAATAATAATAATAATAATAATAATAATTATTATTATTATTATTAATTGCTTTTATCATTCTATTTAAACTTTAAAGTTTTGCTGGATCCATCTTGCATCCATATTGCCATATAGGCCTACGTTTGTAGGTCTCAAAAGTCAAAAACTCTATAAACCTGAATTGAATTTTGCAATCTAATGCGGGTCAAACGGAATATAATATACTTGGAAGACAGATTATATATTTAATACTGCACATATTAATTGTCAATTGCTAACTTTTCGTATCAGACAAAAAGTTTTGTCCAAATCAGCTTTCCCATAATCTGAATTTTATGTCTATCAAAAAAAAAAAATCTGAATTTTATGACTCCTTATATATGCAGTAACTTTCTTTTTTGGTCTGGCTTGATTCCTTATATACCTAAGCTTTTATTTTTTATGGGAAGCTTTATTGTTTCCCTACTTAATAAACATATATTGTACTATCCGAAACTGTTCATAGGACTTTAGGGTGAGAATTTAATATTCTCAGAAGTTAATGTGTGGTTGACTAATTTGTGAAGAGATTATTCAATCCATCTAGATCCTCCCAACCAATATTTACAGGAGTTTGAAAATCTCATATATCTCAATTCTCATCATTTATGTGGATTTTAAAGTCTAACCTAAAACTATGAATTTCAATCTCCCATATTGCATTTAATTAGAATTTCAACACATTAAATTTAGTCTGCATTTGTAAGAACTCAAATTAAGACGAATGAAAGAGCTGACCAGGAAATTGAATCCGAGCACCTTTGAGGTCAATCCGAACAGATTTACTAGGACCTGTAACACAAAATATCCAAACAGCAAAGACAAATGGTTAGCCTCTTGGTCAACCCAGTGGGGGTTGGCCTTTTGCTCTCCGATGCCTGAGTCAGTTTCCGGGAAGAAGGTGATCAAAGAGTAAACAAAAACAGAGAGATATTTTCTGGAGCATAAGAGCACGTACCTGTTGCATGTTGAAGCTCCTTCTATTTATACCAACCCCTTTACCGGAGATATTCCCATGATATTTATCAACTTCCCTTCCCCATAACCTTAACTTTATCAATAGTCAGAGATATTTAGGCTCTCTGATCTATTATTTCCCTCCAGAACGTGGCCAATGTCAGTTCATTTATGGATTACCATCATTCCTTACCACAGCTAATTATGAATTTAAAGCATAAATGTATTCAACACACCTTTGACCAGATATTTCAGGTATTTAATGCTGGGGTTTCAAGAACGATTTTAGTTCATTCCAGATTACTCAGTTAGGGGTTTAGTTACTTATTCCCGAACAGACTCCGTACCCGAGCAGATATTTACATCTGTTCGGACATCCGAACACATAACACAGTTTGGTTAAGCCCAAGCTGGGAATGACGTAATTTTAGTTATTTCTCAATTTTCTGGTCCGGATTCAACTACTTACGAATTATTTCCCCTCCAGCATTCTTTATTAGGTCTCACTTACCATAATAGTCATATGACTGTTTTCTTTCCCATTAATTTGACATTAAACTCTTAAGATTTCTAAAACTAATTGTTTAGATCTTCCCAACACTATCATCTAATTCAATTCTCAACAAGAAAAAAAAAAATCTAACAAACCAAACAGATCCAAAAAGATACTCGTAAAAAAAAAAAAACAGATCCAAAAAGATGCTTGTCTCCATCAAAAAAGAAAAGAAATAGAAGTTTGTCATGGGTGAGGGTAACAGTGACAGCCGCAGCCCATAAAGCCACGAAAACTGAAATCCCATCCAAACACTTTTCTCCGGAAAAAACAGAAAAAGAAAAGTAAAAGAGGAATCATTCGATCACAGTTACTAATAATGCATACCATTTCCCAACTCCACTCCAAATGTCTAATCCGTGATGTAAACGTGAAAGTAGCTTTCCTTTATTAGCTTCCTAGACTTCTCTCACGCTCCCAACAAGCGCGTTTCCTTAGTATTATTTTTATTTTTATTTTTTAAATAATAAAAATTCTAATTTAAACTTGTATATTATTATATTTTGAAGATCCCTCAACCATTAGAAAGAGTGAGATTTTTAATTTTTTAAAAAAGGGATTATAATTGCAGCTAGAAAAGGGATTATCATTGCACCTAATACCAGTGGCTCCTTAGTCCTTAGTATATACCTCTGCATAAACCGAATCATTAACAAATGTCTTTCTCTCTCTTTCTCAACTCTCAAAAACCAAACTCTCAATTCTCTCAACTTCCCTTGCCGCTTCCTTAGGTTCGCAGTTCAACAAAAACAAAACAAACTGACCAAATCAAACTCTTTTTTTGTTTCCTTGCTTCACTCGTATATATATATATATATATATATATATATATATATATATATATATATATATTTGATGATATAATATTATTATTACACACGAACTTTCTGAAAAAAACATCCTTAATTTCCCAATGGAGAAAGAGCCTCTGCTTCCTTCATATCTAAGCCCAAGAATAAGACCATCACCAGTATTAGCACCACTCCCAGAAAACAACGAGATCTCTATCCCTCTAACACCTTCTGAGCTCAAAGACCGTCTCATCTTTGGTCCTTCATCTTCTTCTTCTTCTTCACCAATTGACTCTTCTCCACTACTTGATGCTTTAAACCTTTCTCTCAACTCTCCACGACTCTCTTCTTCTTCTTCTTCTAATTCCATTTTTATAGACCCCACTATAACAACAACCACCGCATATCCTCAAGACTCTCAATTTCTGTCCCAACAAGCATGGCTCATCGACCCCAATTGCCCATGGACCAAAACCAATCTCCATCGATCCAAAACAGCACCAGCCATGGCGGTTATCAATGATATTAACCACCACCCATCTGTGCCTAGACCGAAATTCGGATCTCAATCCATTGTGGGACAAGGGTTTATTCTTCTTGTTTTGTATTTATCGTTAGGAGTGGTTATATATTGGTTCAATAGGGACAATTTCTCTGCCAATGAGACACACCCTGTTGTGGATGCTTTGTATTTTTGCATTGTCACAATGTGCACTATTGGTTATGGTGATATAACACCAACTACCACAACAACCAAATTGTTCTCCATTTTGTTTGTGTTGGTGGGGTTTGGTTTTATTGATATATTGCTTACTGGGATGGTGAGCTATGTGCTTGATTTGCAGGAGAGTTATTTGTTGAGGACTGTGAAGAGTAAGGGTGAAAAGGATACTGCAAGGTCTTATATTGTGGATGTGAAGAAGGGGAGGATGAGGATTAGGATGAAGGTGGGATTGGCTTTGGGGGTTGTGGTTCTTTGTATTGGGGTTGGTGTGTGTGTAATGCATTTTGTGGAGAGGCTTGGGTGGTTGGATTCGTTTTATCTTTCAGTTATGTCAGTTACGACAGTTGGATATGGTGATCGTGCATTTACATCTATGACGGGTCGAATTTTCGCTTCGATTTGGTTGCTGTTTTCAACTCTTGCGGTTGCTCGAGCGTTTTTGTACTTGGCCGAGGCACGAGTGGATAAGCGGCATAGGAAGATGGCGAAGTGGATTCTTGGTCAGGATATGACTATCTCTGAGTTTCTTGCTGCTGACATTGACAACAATGGCTTTGTGAGGTATATATATTTAGGCTTGATTCACTTTTGTACCTCTTACTGATCTGCACTTGTTTGGGATTGGCTTGATGCTTTTAAAGTTTTTCTAATATATACATCATTAAATGCTTGCAGATTTTATTGTATTATGTATTGATAGATAAGCTCAATTGTGAGATATCATTTGAAAGTGATAAAATAATATATGAAGCCTGTGTTTGTTAGTACTTTTTTTTGGTAAGTATGTTGAACTGGAATGAGTTTAGGGCTTTTAGTTTAACAGAGTTATCATATAATGGGGTTTTGAAGGAAAATGTGGAAAATAGTGAAGAAACCAGTTGTGGAATTATCTGGACCGCAGCAATGATAAGGGTTTTAAGGTTGGTTTGGATGGACTAATTGGTGGCTAAAGCTCAGGGAGACCTTTGGGGGTTCTGGGGCTTGAAAGGGTGTGAGAGAAGCTATGGTATGGGGTTGTAATTAGGCAAGAAAAGGGAAAAATTTGGGCATGGTCTAAGGCTATGAGCAGTAACCTGTGAACAGAAATATGGTTCTTTTGTTGTTTTGGGTCATTAAGGACTAATTTTTTTATGTTGGTAAGGTTTGGGTTATTGGATTTATCAAGGTTAAACAAGTCATGGTGGGATCTGGTTCCAGGTTAAAGAGGGTGATGCAGAGAATTACAGGGAAGATGAGCAAAGAAAGAAGAGCAAGAAAAATGTAACTAGATAACAATGCCTTCAATTATCAAAAGTACTTGAGATCTCGTCACTTAAACTGTAATGTTTGGAGGGTACTCAAAGATTTATAGCTTTGCAACCTTTCATTGTCCCAGTAGGTATTGGACTTCCTCATTTAAAAACTTTCAACAATAGACCAAGCTGATAAAGCAAGAGCTTCGTTTTGCAACTACTGCCCAATTCCTTCAATTATTAAAATTAGAAAAATACCCTTGACTAAATAAATGTTCTAACTATGCTTTCATCTTTTCCTAAAAGAAGAAAAGGCAATCCAAAAAGTTTGAGATTAATGGTGATTTTGAATGCAATGCTGTGATTGTCAGAGTTTTTGTAATTGTAGTTGTGGTGTTGTGACTTGATGAATAGAAGATGAAATCTACAAGGGCTTCATAGACCTGGACCTAGGTGATTTTGGTGTGGACACCAAACTTGACTTAATATAATGCTGATTGTCATTGATTAACACTATTAGAGAGATTTGATTACTATTTGGTTTTTATTTCCATATACGTTGTAATTTCATTATGAGTTTATTGCCTTTCCAAGATTCATGTAATTTGGAACCATATTTAAAACGGTCCAAAATTCACTATTGTAGACACTGGATCATGGATTAATGAAATTTACTTTGGAAGTTTTCTTCTAGTGCTTGGTGCTGATTCTAAGCAAGCCTAGGTGTTGATTCCTGGGTTGCTATCTTTGTCACATGCTTGGTGTTGATTCCAAGCAAATCCTAGGTGCTGATTCCTAAATCGTATTCCTTGTTTTATTTCCCAAACACAGGTCCCCCCTTTTAGAGTTTATTGTCCTGCATCAAATTTGGTATCAGAACAAAATTCAATCTGTGTCCTATAAACCAAAAAATTTTCAAGCCATCATAGTGAATCACATTCGAATCTTAACAGTAACCCAAACCTCCCAATATGATGAAACCCTCAACACACACAATCTGACCACCACAAGCTCAAACCACCGCTGTCAATAACAAATTCCAAAATACCCAAATCGTCAAACCCTGCCACAAAGTCCCTCAAATGAACCCCAAGACAACTCAAACCCCATCAAAATCCCACATGATCAATCCCTTGCTTTCTACGTTGGGGCTGCTTGTTGTCTATCTACACCTATTTTTTCTTGAATGTCTTTAGTAAATACAACAGTGATAAAGGCCCCAGATGAATCATCTTCATTGTGACTGACTTGTTTTTTCTTATAAGAAAGTAGCTATATCACTCACTTTACCGTCTCTTACATCCTACTTTACTCACATTTTTCTTTGTCTTGATTTCTGATATTAACATCAATTTTCATTCTTTCTTATTCTCAATGATTTATGTAGTCTTATTTATCTTGAGTTTGAAGCCAACCCAAGTAGTTAGGTTGAATCTTTGTTGAGTATTTTTGCTGGTTTTATATATGCAGTAAATCAGAATACGTCATATACAAGCTCAAGGAGATGGGAAAGGTATCAGAGAAAGACATTATGCAGATCTGCAACAAATTTGATAGGCTAGACACTGGAAACTGTGGAAAGATAACTCTGGCTGATCTCATGGAGAATCATCATTGATATGAAAGTACCCTTGGTAAGATTCTTCTTATAGTGCCACAGAAAGGCAGGAGAAAAAATCCTTGTTGTTTAAGGGTTATAAGTTGAAGAAGGTGCTGCTTTGTATTCAAGTTCCATAAGGTAATTTATGAACTTCATCTCCTTATCAGTTGTTTCTCATTTGCATTTAAATTCTGAACTTCCAATTGATTGGCTATATCATTTTCCTACTAGTTGGAGTTCTAGGTATCGATTTGTGTTCAACAAGAAGAACAGCAGATGAAGCATGATTAATATGAGTGCATCACAGACACCATCTCCCATGGTTTATTGCTCACTCAGTTGTACAAATCGGTTATACAGTGAAGGTCGCTGCATCTTCAAACTTTCTCTTGCCCATCATGATATGTGGTAGATTAGGGTTTTGGATATGTGGAACAATTTTGCTGATAGAAGCTATTTTTGACTTTGTACAAATTTGTGTTAGGACTACTTGTTCAAAGGTTTGGATATATTCTTTTGCGAAAACCTGATGATAAAAGATTATGTTCAATCATTATAGAGTTCATTACTGGTTCTATCTTTTGCTTCTGAGCCTCTTTCTCTCTCTCTCTCTCTCTCATGTGGGGTGTTCGCATTGTGATCCGATTTTAGTTGATTGTTGTAAATAAAAACAGTTCTTATTTTAAAATTACATGTTTCAGCCATGAGCACAACTTATGGGTCAATTTCTTGTCTTTTTTATATGGACCAGAGTTTGTTCATCAATAAGTTTTATCATGAAGGCACATATCTACATCACTTGGAAATGATGTAGTTTCATTGTGATTATGCAGCATTTGAACTCTGTCTCCCTCACTCTCTGTGCTCCAACTGATTGAGCTCCATTGCACCCTTTATCATTGCATATTTTAGTTGTAAACTTTGTGTCCCAATATGCTATGATATATAAAAAGTTGAAGCATTGCATTGTTATGGATCATAACTCAGTCCCTGGGTGGGCTTTGGGACTTCACAGATTTTTGTTGAATCTAGTGGAAGGTATCTGGATGTGTAATTCATATTTATCTTGGTTCTTAAATCACTGTTTTCTTTGTGCATGAATTTGCTAGGTTCAAATTGAGAGCGGGGTCTGGGTGTTTGGGTGGGAGTGCAATGTTGTTGGCCATTATTAGTGACAGCAGGTGAAAATGGGATTCTATGATGTCCGTTCTAGACGATTATTTTTTACCATTAAGCCGAGATACCAATGGGTTTCTTTTGGTGTAGACAAGATTTGATCTCGGAGTTGATTGCATTTTTGGTTTTCATAGCTCTTGAATTGAAAGCTAGTGCTCGTTTTCTCTCTCTCTCTCTCTCTCTCTTGCACGTGACACTCTTGAATTGCATTTTTAGTTCTTCTGTGTCTTTTTAGTTATGATTTTCTCTCTGGATTGATGGTTCAAACTGTCTAAACCTTTGTATGATTTTAAAATGGTTTAGTTTAAAGTCTAGTACATGAGTTTGGACGGTGGGTAAATACTAAATAGGATGCAGTGTACATTTTATCCAGGGTAAAAAATGTTTGGCAATTTAATTTATGGCACTGAAAGCAGATAATAAATAGTTAGGAGTGATGTCAGCATCTCGAATCATTTTTGGTAATGGTTACATTGTCTCTGATGGCTCTCCTTCAGAGAATGTGTTTATGCATTACAAATGTAGCTGAAAAAACACAATTTTAGCATTTGGTTGTTATTTGTTAATAACAGTACCACTACCTCATAGATTCTGTTGGGAGCATTGAGCTTCAATTTGCATTGTTAAGGGTATTTTGGTTGAAATGGTATGGGACGATATATAGTTTCTAGATTCTAGACAGTAGGAATTATAAGCACAAAAGAGTGCCCATATGTTTAGACTTTAGACTCTATTTAATTGCATTTCCCAGGGTGAGATTGGTCTGGCTTTTTTACTTTTTGATAGAAACACTGGCCTGACTCTTTTATTTATTAATAAGTCTTTTATTTATTAATAAGTTTAGAGGCATATAAAATTTCACAATTGTTGATGTGTTAAAGTTGTAAATGGTCGATAATAAAGTGATGCTTGTGGTGAGTTCAGATGAGAATTAATAAAAAATTATTATCTCAACAATAGTAAAATTTGTTGTGAAATATATTGTGTCTACGACATTACTCTTTATTTATTTATTTATTAGCTGGGGCTTGGGGATGTGTGAGGCTGGGTGTACTTACTGATCATGCAGATGCTAGAACTTTTTTTTTTCTTTTTTTTTTTTTGATGAGTTGCAGTCTTGCAGATGCTAGAACTTGTTTGAAAGGAATCTCATATTGAGCCAATAAAGTGAGAGGTCTTCACTAACTAGCTTTGAATTCTTCAATCAAAAGTTGGGTTTGAACTAAAATAAGGTCTTTTTGAGGTCTTTCGGGAAAAGTAAATCATCTTATCTTGATGCTCAGTATTACATGTGAATCTCTTACAATTGCAGAGTGAGCAGTTTTGGTCAATCTTAACTAGCTGACCGAACTGTGGTCGGTTTTTGTTAGGTCGATTGGGCCGGTTGTCGGGTTGGGCCTACTGTTTTTGACTTTTTGTAATTGTATAGGGACTCCTTCCATCTCCTTCATCTTCCCTGTGTTGGCTTTGAGTGATGGAGATGGATAGTGTTCATCTTCTTGGTTTCTTGTAAAAAAAAAAAAAAATTCAGCACCTGCAAAAAAGTTCGATCAAGCATTACTTACACAAATATTCTCACAAAAACTACACAAGTTACACACAAATTACATAAAATTTCAACAAGCAAATTTTCAGCACCTATTAGTAATTTAATAATAAGTTAAACAAATTAACAAATTAATAATCAAACAAATACAAAACAATTGCAAATACCCTTTATACAAACTAAGATTTGAGTATTTAACATTGAGTTTCAAGTTTCAACCCTGCAATGTCCAATTCATGTTAAAAGTAGACCAAGATTTTCAAGATTTTATTGTAAACCCGCAAAGATTTTGATGTCTTCCCTGTAAATAATTACTATGATGCGCATAGATAAAGATAATAGTATAAATCTGAAAGTAAAAATTTATATGAATTAGAGAACCTAACAGCAAAATCAGGATTTTGTGAAATTCTAACTTTGCAACTTCAAATCCTAGTCCAAATTTATGTTAATTTTAGCATTTTCCATAACTAAATGGACGCTGGAAACCCACAATTATGAGACACTGAAAGGGATCAGACCATTAATTCAAGAGTGAAAACTAGAGTATAAAACAGTGAAGATGTTCACGACCAATCAAGAGAAAAAAAGAAAAGAAACTGTATTAATTATTGGGTTCTATTAACGAGTGTCTTTAGGACAATGATTAAGGAAGCACTTAATGCTTCTACTTTATAGGAAGTAGTGAAATTTTAATATTAAAATAATACAAAAATAACTTTTAAAGGTATTTCAGTCTTTTTATATATTATTTTAATATTAAAAGTTCGTTATTTTCCTTAAAGTGTAAGTATTTAATACTCTTTAACCATTATCCTAAGGGTACCCGTTAACAAAATCCTTAATTATTTATTCTCATAAAAGGTTATCTATCCACCATCATTTCTTGGAAAAACAAGAAAATCCCAATGAATCATATATATCTATTTATCAAGTTGGATGCACTGTAATTTCCAAGTCAAGCTCTCTCTCACTAGTCACTCACAGGGGCGGCTCCATGTACAGATGAGGGTGTGCAATTAAGTGTTAAAAACAAAGGGAAAAAAATAATAATAATAATATAAGTATTGTAGAGGTGTTGAACACCCTTAAATAAAATCTTGAACACCCTCAAATAAATCTTGAACACCCTTATCCTAATAAACTCAATCCACTTAACTCAGGAAAAAAAAATGCCCAAATAACAACAAAAAATTAACTCAAACAACAACCATAATAACAAAATAAGCCCAAATAATAACAACTGGTGATGGTTTGATATGCGATAGTTTGTTTGTTTCACTTCACAGTTTTACTGTGTGGGTTTGTGCTTTGATTAATTTGTGGTTTATTTATTTGGTTGTTTGTGGTTTTGTCATTTTGTGGCTTGTGGCTTTGTAATTAATATTAAAAACTAAAATAATAGTGTTTAATTGATAATTTAATTAATCATATAACTTAATTAAATTAAATTCTTTTTGTCTATTTATCTACACATCCCGTGTTAAATGCTTTATAGTTTATTTTTTATTTTTTTGCTAATACTATGGAAGAAATTTCTGATAAAGAAATCGCTTATACCGAAAGATTCATCTTCTACATAAGATAAACATGATGATTATAATAGTAGATTAAATTCTTTTATACCGTAAGATTCATGTATTATGATTTTTTTTTTTTTGGTGATGTTATATTCAAATTTTGTAATGAACACCTTGGAAAAAATTTCTGAAGCCGCCACTGGTCACTCATACAATCTTTTTAAGTATAATGGAATCAAACTAATTCCTTCTTAATCCACTACAAGTATATATTCAGTGAACTTTAATGTTAGAAAGGAAAAGTAGATTAGGGGTCATGTTTATACTCATATCTTCCTTGAAAGTTCATTTTCAAAAAGCTTAGTCCACATCAGTGCTAGCAATCAATTTGTAAAACATTTTGAGTGAACTATGATTTTGGATGAAGTCATGAAATTAAAGAAGCACGTGTTGGACTATATGTTGCTTTAAGTTTAGTCCAGTCACAATTTCAAGTTTCAACACAACTTTCCACATTCAAGATCCTTTTTGGTTAAATCAGCTTACATTAATGATTAAACCCAAACTAGTGTATGAACTATTCCACGAAACTATTGCATACCCTAGTCTCACCCTCTTTCTTTCTCTCTAAATGAAAGAGAACCATAATGCTAACTTTTGAGTTTTGAATTCTAATGAAATGGACTTTCTTCAATGTTCTTGACCGGGCAAGCAACGACCATGTCTACTTTATAATAAAGCATTTACGACCCAAAAGGAGGAAAAGAAAAATTATAAAGTTTTTATGTTATGGCATGGCTAGTCAACTTTTCCTATTGCAATTTTATGACAGTTGGTGACACTATCAATCAACAATTAAATAATAATAATTGTGTAACACAAAGGTCTTTTCTTTCTCTATCTTCTTGTTTACTAGTTAGTAAATATGGTGGGGCATAATATTAGAAAATTCAAATTAAGAAATGAATATCAGTAAAATAAAGTGGAATCGAATTTTTAGTAGTTAGAACCAGTCAAAAAAATTCTTGACCTGTGAAAGAATCAAACCAAAAGAAGGCCTTTCACATTAGAAGCTTTCTTAAACACTCAAGTGGATTAGAGGGAAGGCATGGATGTGTTATGCTTATTAAATTTGTAACTATGTTTGTGACTATTATTGTATGATGTTTAAAAAACTGGAAATATTGACCTATTTGGAACATTCCAAGTGGAGTGGATGGTGAATAAATTTAATTGGTGAATGTTTGACTTTCGTTTTGGGAGTATAAATAAATAATATCATGAAAAAAAAAAAAAAAACCATAATGTGTTAAGGTTAGTGATGTGGATTGGTGATATGCTAGCGTAGATGAAAGAACAATTAAAATTTAATAGAGATTTGGTTTAGTGGAAATGAACAAAATTGTAGAACAAAATGAAGTTAAGCTTGTAAGAGGCTTTCACTTCCCTAACCAAAATATTGCTACTCAGATGCATTTTCCACATGAAACACACTACTCATCACTATGAATATCAAATTAAAAGAACATAGAAAATTAATGAAAGAAAAATAGTGTGAATTTAAGTTTCCTTTTTATCACTATTAGTCTATTACAATATTCCTTTCCTGGCCTCTCTCTCTCTCTCATCTTTGTTATAATTCAGAGTATGATGAAGTTTTTTCATCAAACTCATCATGGCACAACCTAATAAAGTGAATCTGTTTTCTCACACCCCTACATGCACTAGCTAGTAATTAGGATATTGACATGGTTCCCTGTGTTTTCCCCCACTAATTCGGCGATTCAGACGTCAGTGAAAACAATTAATGATTTAATAGATAAATGCTATCTTCAAGGATGTTAGAATAGTAATTATTACTAGGTGACGAGATAAGTGTGTATGTAACATTCACACGTAGTACAATGTCTGTACAAGTTTCTAAAATAATGAAGCTTGTATGACGCATATTTATGGTTGTTTTTACTGTCAAGAAAAGTGTTGGCTAGGTCATTTAGCAGATAAAACAAAAGTATCATCTGTTTTGTCAATAGCAGAAGTGAAAGGTTACTAGGTTAGAATCTTATCAGTACTTTTTATCCTCTCACATGTTTATCGCTTATTGTTGGCAAAAATTCAAGACCCCCTATTGCCTACTAATAGTAAAATTATATTAACCTAGAAATTAGTGCCCACCGCAAAATATATATATTTTACAAATTGACATTCACTACGTACGTTTTATGTTGTGACTTTGTCAATTATTGAATTAGGCAATTGTTGTGACTTTGTCAATTTTGTTGTGACATTCACTACGTACGTTTTTTGTTGTGACTTTGTCACGAGTCTGCTTGCTCTTTTTTATGCAGAGAATAGGGTTTAAATATCTCATTTCTCAATGATTGAATTATAAAAATAAAAATAAAAAACGTAATAAGTTTAGTATTTTCCATAATATTATTATAAGACAAATTATCATGTATTAAGCTAATGGATAGACATTGGTTGCAGCATAAATTAATCTCTTAACTAGTATTAATTGAGTCCATCCTTAGAGCATTCTTAGCCGATTCTTTAAAATTTTGCTATTTTACCTCTTCAAAAAGTCACTTTATTATTTTAACTACTCACTTTTACAAAACACCTCACATCCCATTCTCTATTTTATAATACATCATATTAAAATAATCTTATAGTTTTATTTATTTAACCATTTTTCTTTAATTTTTTGCATCAAAACCAACGACAACCAACAACCCACGGACCCAACCAAAACCCACGGCTACCTAAAATTCCCAGTCGACCCACGCCGGCAACCACCCATGGCTACCCAAAACGACCAATAGACCCACACTAGCAACCAACAACCCACCCATGCTGGTCAAACTCCACCACCCAAAACCCATCAATTGCCATCGACAGAAAAACCCACCCACAGAAACCCATGCCCCAAGTCGATCACTCATGCCAACAAATCTTAAAAACCACGACAACCACCACAATCTTCAAACTATATCCACAAATCAAACATAAATCCGAATCACTCGTCTCCATTTCATACCTAGAAATCAAAAAAAAAAAAAAAAACCCACAGAGCTTCGATTGGTGGGCCATCGTAGACGACCAAGGGCGGAGGCAGAAATTTTTTTTAGGGTGGGCTAATTGCAAAAAAAAAAAATCTTAACTGGGCTAATTACTTAATTTAAGGGTTTTTTTTTTTTTTTTTTTTTTTTTTTTTTTTTTTTTTTTTTTTTTTTAAAAATACAGGTAAAAAAATAAAAAACCTTGACTGGGCTATAGCCCAGCCAAGGCTAAAGGTGGCTATGCCACTATAGACGACACTCCACGTTGGCGACCCACGACCCACACCCCATGGCTTACGCCCAACAACCCGCAACACTAAATTGGAAAAGAAGAAGTGAGAGAGAAGAGCTGAGAGTCCGATCGACTAGACTAAGTGAGAGAGAAGAGCTGCAAATGAGAGAGAGAAGAGCTGAGAATTAGGAGAGAGAAAGATGAAATAAAAAAAATTGAGGTTTTAAGTTTACATATTTGTACAGTAACCTGTATTTTTACAGGTTATTATAGCGTTGTGTAAAAAAAAGAGCTACTTTAGAACACCAGTTGGGAGTTATTTTTTGTGATATTTTATAAATAGTAAAATTGGGTTTTACATCCCCATATGAGAATGCTCTTATAAGGTCATCAAAAAGATAATGAGAACACTTCAAACCAGCTTCCTAACAGGTTGATGCAGTTATCTTTGTTCCTTTTTTCCCTCTGGGAGAGTTAGGCATGCAAATGGCAGCAGTGACGTTGCTGGGATGTGAAGGGAGAAAGGTACATCATTCATTAGACCATAAATTAGGGGGGTCTAATTGGGGTACTACCCAAATGCGTCTACATCTACAAGATTCTTTTTTCCTAGTGCACACCTAACAAAAAACCTGCCCTCTTCTATATTGACATGGACTTCCAATACCAATACCAAAGACCACACTTTATGTCACATATAATGGACACACACACTCAACTAATCAAGGTCAACAATCTCATGCCTCTCTTTTTTAATTCAAGCTCTACCATTAAAAGTCGTCTCACTCAAGCTACCGCCCCATCCTAATTGCTCTTTGCTTACCGTATCCCATACCTTATCATTTACACTTTCCATTATTGATGTATATGTGTTATTCTCTTGATTAACATCATCCAATCAGAAATACAATGTTAACCTTCTAGATTCAACCTCTTAATCATCTAAACTATTCGAGGAACTTATATATTATTGTGCTATAGAAACAATGATATACGCATGACGCATGACTAGTCCCTTTTGCACGTCATGCTTCTTTGTAGGAATATTTAAATTTTCTCACTCATTTGGTAGGAATTAGCCAAGAAAAAAGCAATTATGTAAACTCTTTTATGACAAATTGATCTTTCAACATCCATACTTTATTCAGTAAGCTCTTTTAATTTTTGATTTTGATGTATGGGATTAGTGTCCCGGATTAGTACAACGTTAGGTATATGTTATTATGCTATAATCATATTCAACATCCAAGCATTTGGATTTGATTTTTTAAAATGCCATTTTTTTTTTTCCTCTTTCTCTTGTTATTAATGTTGTTCTTTTACGAGTTAGGATTCGTCTCCTAAAATTCATTGATAGACCTATAAATTTGGTTGCTGTCTTTTCATTTATCCGTGACCTCTTCTTAAACAATTTGATAAGTATTTATGTAAACAAAAAGTTGGCTAATTTTGTTACTTAGCAACTAACAAACTGAAGAAAGTAGGTAGATGTCATACAAGAAGTAGATAAAATGCACTTATGAATAAGTACCAAAGAAAAGAAAGGTAGTTTGAATTGTTCAACTAATTATTTAATATTCACTACACATGATATAATTAAATAAAAAAATGATGGAGCTTCATGTTATGCAAGCAATTAGCCACTAATTACGGCATGGAACAAAATTCTGCAACACGTTCGCCTGAAACTTTTTACCATTTTACACTATTGCTTTTTCATCATGACCAAAAAAGAAGCAATTAATTTTATTCAACTAATCAATAGGGGATGATTATATTTATTACCAACATTTTTTCTTTCTCGGTGGGCACACGAACCACAAAGGCTGTTTTGACTGCTCCAATGACAAACATTTGCCTCTTGCCAACACAAAGTAACTTTTTGCCCTTTGATTTTTCTAAGCTAGTCTATTTTTGACCAAATGTCATAAGTGAGGTGGTTTGTCATAATTTCAAGGGTTTTCTATTTCTTTTCGGTATACGATGGCTATTGGTAAGTGCATTCTGTTGACTATACAAAGTGAAGAATCAAGCTCCTTTTTATGGATATCAAAAAAAGAAAAAAAAAAAAAAAGGCGGTTTTTTTGGGGTTGGGGGTTCAGATCACAAGAATGGCTTTTTATGAAAGTCTTTCTTATGTGGTTGGGAAACAAATATAGACGTGCTCCTTTTTATGCTCTCATTGTCACCATAATATAAAATTAATTAATTTAGGATGCAAATTAATAGAAAATGACACTTGAAGTGTATAGGACAAAACATAATTGACTATTTGTATAGAATTTCAAATGTACAATAAAACGTAGTTCACATTTGATAGCTTTTTCTTTTTTGGGGGGTTACCTTTTCCTTGTAAATGTAGTTTTTGTTTCATTTTCATGGATATGTTAGATGATATTCGTGTTCATATTCTTCGTTTGGATGGATTTATTTTTGCTTAATGAAAGAGAATGTACAACTTTTTAAAGTATTACTTTCTTCCAGATATACTGTATAATATATAAAATAATCTAATGAAAATATTCTTGGTGAAATGAAATGATGGTACTTGACCATGGACTAACTAAGATCTATGCTTGATTTTTGCCCTCATCTAGTGAAACTTTGTTACATAAGCTGTTTTTTATATACACGCACGCATTAAATGAGTCAGATTATTAAATAATTTACATGTGTTTGAAGATCAGTAGTCTTCCCGTCGCGGTGGGTGTCGTTGTGCTCGTCAATGGACTACAATTGGTCAAGATCAGTGGGGTTACCAATAAACAAGAAATGGTGGGACATCAATATATAGTAACCAATAGCCGTGTTAGGACTTAGGAATTATATTCAAGTTCAACAATAAACTTGAGAAATACTAGTCGTATTCTATGTCGACTACTCTACAGTCCATAGAAAATCTGCACAAGATCATCTTCATTTTTGCATCTTCGGATACTGTTCTCATTTTACAATATTTGCTAATGAGGCATATATACATTGACATTATAAAACGAAGTCAAACATTCACACACACACACACAAAAACCAAAAAGAATAAATAACATGATTTGGCACCTTTGGTTATAGAAAATTACGTATGAATGCATTTCAGCAAAAAATACATATGAAAGTAGTAAACGTAACACTTGGACAGGCTCTAGTTTTTATACTTAGAAATATCCTTAGTGGATTTATTTATTTTTAAATAAGTTGTGTAAAAGTAAGTGTATAACTATACTTTAAAAAAAAAAGGTTGTATATAAACTCCCAGTAAAAAAAAAGTTTGACATTTTAAGGTATAACAAGCAGACACTAAATCCCAAACTTCTCCACTACTTTCAAGGTTTTAGCGCTCTTCTTAATCCTCCCAAACATTTCTCTTTCAATAATCTTAAATTTGTTATTTCTTGTGGAAACCCTTCTCAGGACCACACCTTGTTACTTCAAATATGGCAGACAAAAGATGCGTATGTCTCTCACTTTCCTATTTCTACTTTCTTCTCCCTGAGGAGCACACCGTGTGCCCCTGTGAATACATAATTACATGTCAAAAGGGATTGCTCAACTCCATGAAGAATTATTTTATGCATCATGTAACTGATGCATGTCTCGCGCTTATTAGGAATTACACATACCTATGGATCCCACATGCTTTTGAAAAAATGAAAATGAAACCGAATGAAATAACTATAATCATGCTTGGTTGCACCAAAAAGATAATACCTTTTAGAATTAGTTCTTAGAAAATGCTACTAACTTTCTAGAATATATCACATCTTTTGAGTTATCCAACATCCCAAAAAAGGGAACTGCAATCCTTTTTCTTCAATTAAAAATAAAACAAAATAAAGAATATCATTTTGAATTTTGATAACTATTATGTGAGAATATAGTAACACTATTTTTTTCTACAAATTTAATTCATAAAAAATAAAAAATAGCCATATGAGAAATTGTTATCAAGTTTATATATTATAAGAGACCCAACAGTATGAGCATTATAGACATCACGTTACAATAAATATACATTTTAGCTAGATTAGTTTTTTCTTTTTATTTTTCATTAACTTATTTGTTTATGTACAATTTAAATTTATTTTAATTATATAATTATATTTTATTGTGAGAATAGGAAGAAAAAATTATGTAGAGAGAGAAGAAGAGAGTGAAACGAAGAAGAATTAATATGGTTTAGTTTGATGGTCTACATTACTGAGGAAATCCTTTTATAACCACATCTTTTTTATATGAAACATATATTACAATGAATATCATCTAGCATGGTATTTATACGAAACTAAATCATAAACTAATTATACATTAAACTAGGGTTGTAGCATAAATAATATAAGTAGAATTAAATTTTCTTTACTTGCATACCAAATAACTGGACTTGAGGCTTGGCTAGAAATGGGCATCCATGTTTTCAACATTGTCCGAACTTTCAAATTTCAAAATAAGTAAAAACTCAGTTTTAGTTGGACATTATGTTTTTAAATGTTTGTTTTTAGTACTTGATTTTCTTTTTTAGCACTGTTACAAGATAACGTGAATAGAATGAGTTGCTCCAAATTCTTTGCTGAATAGACAAGTGAAGAAGAAATTCTATAAACGAAATTATGATAAGGATCAAAACAAAACATAACTAAATAAAACCTCAAGATTAATAAAATATATAAACACATAAAAACCAAAAGGACTATAACTAAATTTTTGCCTTTTCAAAATAAAGGAGGAAGACTCGAAAAGAGATAAGAAGAAGACGGTGACGTTGGATCCCATCAGTGATTAAGCGTTGAGCAGGACTCGACAACCTTTTTTTTTTTTCAAATAGAGATTTTAACGTGGGAATCAAAAAGCACAGAGGTAGCTTAGGCCAGAGAAGCAGAGCTTGAGTTTCTTGCAGTCCCACGTGCCGAGTCAAGTGTCGGCTACGGTCAAATGCCGGTGGTCTTATCGACACGTGTAAGCCTGATATTCCTATAGCTATGAATGAGATGAGAGATAATATAAAAGGTTTGAATGATTGACCTATGAAAGAAAGACAGAGAGACACTTATCTGAGTCATCATATTCACATATTCATATTTCTATTCTCTCCCTCACAAAAGGGCAAGGCCAACGCCCGTGACTGACCACACCCGGTTGCCCTAGTCTTCGCTGACTTTATCATCCAATATCTTCAGCTACTTGCACTTCAAATCTTATCATTTTCTCACGCTCTCCCCTATCCTTGTCCTCACACGCTCTTCCCATACTCATGCCTTTTGATCTTTTCAAAGTTCCAAAAGGCATTCGTTTTTATTACGAATAATTTACAGAAATCATGTTTCTCTTTGTCAAAATATTCTTCTATGTGCCATTAAGATGATTATTAGTATTATTTTATAGAGTTTTAAAATTCATTTATTTATTTATAAATAAGTGAATTGGATTTTGTCACATTATTATAGAATTCTTTTCTGTAAAGCTATCATTCGTAAACAACGGTAATAATTTGGTAACACACTTAATCCAGTAGCACAAGCCTTAATCCAACTATTTGCCATAGCAAATCGTCATTTGTATAGACGTGTATAATCATTTGATAATGCACATAATCTGGTAGCACACGAGCCATAATTTGGTTCCATTACATTTTAAATTCAAGTTTTTACCACCTTGAATTTGAGGAGATATATTGAAAAATAGTTGAAATATATAATGAGTATATGAATTTGTTGGACATTTTCACCTATCAGCGTAAGCTTTTAGGTTAAATGCTTTTACAGATATAAAAACTGTGATAGTTATCATTTGTCTAATGATGATGACATGACAAAAAGATGAGAAGTATCATTTGGGCTAAATCGTAAGATAATTTAAATAAATGAAAATCTTGGTTTGAATAACATGCGAGAATTAGAAAAGTGCAATATTTATCTTCCTACTTGGCCAAATTAGAAGTACAAATTTTTTTTAATAGATAAGATAGGATTTATGCTTAGTGATAATTTTTTTTTACAATTAGGTTAAGACACTAATAATTTCTTTAGTGTAGGCAAGATTTGATTATATAAAGAGACGTTATTAGTTGAGTTTAAATGCACATACATAGTGAAGTATTTTTAAATATTATCGATAAGATGTATAATATATATGTAATGAGTTTTATGATCTCTAGGAAGAATATTAATCATTAGATTAAGGGTCTATTGTCTTATCGTCTTACATTTATTTAATACTAAAAAATAAAGTAAAAGCTATTTGGTATTTGAAATGACAATTACGAAACTAATGAGACTTTCTTTAGTATTTATATAGATGAGAGTAGCATGGACCAGAAATGTTTTCATCTGAGAAGGCACTTTTTGGTCTTCTAATTGGGAGGTTGTTTTGTCAACCTTCTTTATAAAGTGACAATAGCAAAGTCCCATTCAAACCTAGACTACTCCTCTCTAATGTTATATATATATATAAAACTCAAACGACACTATGAGAGATAAGTATAAACCAAAGTCTTAGAACAAAACAAAGGGACCTCTAGAAAGCTTTCTGTCAAAGCTTCATTCTTCTAAATCTTCTTTTTCTTCTTCTTCCTCCATGTCTGATGAACCTAGAGACCTTTACTACCATGACCTATTCCAAGGCAATCAACACCTTGCCAGTGGGGCTGGCATGTACAATCAAAAGCCTCCAACCATTGCTGGTTCATCAGGTTACAATTCACAAGGGTTTGATCCTTCTTACGTGAGCTTCACTGAGTGTCTTCAAGGTCCCATGGACTACAATTCATTGGCAAGTGCCTTTGGCTTGTCACCTTCATCCTCTGAAGTGTTTTCTTCGGTGGAAGGCAACCCAAAGCCTATGGAAGTTGGAGAGTTAGGTGGGGGTACTGGTAGTGATATTTTGGTGACTCAAAACTCATCCATCTCTTCCTCTTCAACTGAGGCCGGTGCTGAAGAAGATTCAGGCAAGAGTAAGAAAGATAGGCAGCCAAAAGAAGAAGATGGAGGAGAAAGCTCTAAGAAAGGGTAAGTTTTTGGTTCTTGAATAATTAATGCAAATATATGTTATGGTGAAATCTTTTTGACCTATATTTTAGATAGGATGGTGCAATTAATATTGATGGTTGTTAAATCAACAGGAGCAAAGGAAAGAAGAAAGGAGAGAAGAAGCAAAAAGAGCCACGGTTTGCTTTCATGACCAAGAGTGAGGTTGATCATCTAGAAGATGGATATAGATGGAGGAAATATGGACAGAAGGCTGTCAAGAATAGCCCTTATCCAAGGTATAATATAGCTAGGTTTATCATTTTCTTGCACCCAACTGATGAAAAGTCCTTCTCTGTTGGAAGCATGTGAATTATTGTTCATAAAACTTAGTTAATGGTTATGTTTGCATATATGCTTGGCTACTTGCATTAATTCATTATGCTCCTTTTGATTATACATGAGAAAAGAAAATGGAACTTGAAATTTTACTAAAAGATGATGTTTTTTCTTCTTCTTTGACACAAAGACATAGTTTTTTTTTTTTTTTTTTATTAATTCAAATGCATATCCTTCTGTACAAAAGGAAACAGTAAGTTAGAACACTCATCAACCCAGATTTGGGAATTACACCTCATAGTAGCCCTCTTTTTACCAAAATATGAGCAACATGATTACATAAAGGATTAACATAATTCAAACAAACATCTCTCAAACTTTGTAGGTGCTCATTTTATATCCTCTACCAAGTCCTCATAAGAAGTGAAACAAGTTTCATTACTCTGTACAAAAGAAAAAAAGAGGATCACAATCTCCTTAATTACAGGCTAATAACTAACCCTATATTTGGATGGATGAGAATGAAATGAGAGTAGAGTAGATGAGAGAAAATTTATGGTAAATTTCATTTAACTTTTTCCTCTCTTTTCTCGGTCCATATCCCTCGTCCCAAACATATCATAAACAATGTTGTTTGACTGACTGTATTAAAATTCCAAGTTTCCTCCTTTTTCTACTACTTCGCCACAAAAGTGGAATTTTTTTGTTTCTTTTTACACCACGTAAATATCTCAATGGAAAAGTAAACGAAATTTAGATTGTTCTCAGATTCTGAGTAGTCTTTTATTTTTTTGGTTTGCCTTCATCTTTTTGAGCTACCAAAAAGGAGCACATGATAATTACTCTCTTTCTATATCCCCAAGGATTCGATTCTAGAACATGAATTTTGGCTTTCCAATGCATGCAGGAGCTATTACAGGTGCACCACTCAGAAGTGCACAGTCAAGAAACGCGTAGAGAGGTCCTTCCAAGACCCTTCCATTGTGATCACAACATATGAAGGTCAGCACAACCATCCACTACCCGCAACACTTAGAGGAAATGCGGCTGCAGGAATGTTCCCACCTTCCATGTTCACACCACAAAGGGGACCGAGCTTTCCTCAAGACTTTTTTGTGCAAATGCCTCAAATGATGAATAGCCATCATTACCAAGGTGGTGCAAACTCAATTTATTCGCAGAATGTTAATAACCCACTTCACCAGCAGTATCAACTTCCTGACTATGGACTATTGCAAGACATATTACCTTCTATGTTCCTTAAACAAGAGCCATGAAAGTGTTGTAGCTCTCTCTCGCTCTCATTGTACATATACTCATGACAAGTTAGTTCCATCTTTCTGACTTTCCTAGAGTAGTAACTACATATTTTTCTTCACTTCTTGAATCTTTAGATCGAATGTAATTTGCTTTGAAGTGCAATGTTTGGAAGAAGAAGAGGTTGCTAGCTATTATATATGCTTGTACTACATATTCAGTCCCAATCGGAGCTTGTATCTCCTTTATGAGGATTTTTAAATAGGAGAGGAATTCTTCTTCCATTGTCCTTAGATCAATTTATCAGAATTGATAAAGGATTTTTATTGTCTTTGAATTTTCAGAGTTCGTATGAAATATATGGCTTTGTTTTCTTATGCTAATTAATAAAGACGTGATTCGAATTAAAAGCTTTCTCCTAGGAAAACGGAAAAGATTTTGGCCATCTTGTCAAGTTGAAACTTGAAAGCACAACTTATGAGCTTCTAGTCCATTGCAGTTACGTACTGAGAATGCAGGAATCATCTTAGTCTTCTTGTTTGTATCTTCTAACAGTTGAATTTTCAAATGAAATACAAAAGTCAGCATGTTATTTCACCAATAAAGGGGGGAAAGTCTGTGTAGAAAACGGTCAAGAATAATAGCATGACAGAGCTCCTAAGTCTAAACTATGTATTGTCTCATCTTGAAAGAATTAATTTCAATCTGGTCCCAGAGTCCCAAATCATTGTCACTGGTTTCTACTTTCAAGCCATATATCATAATTAAGAAGGTTCTTGGCTTTATACATGGATGGTATCATGGCAATGGACTTTCCTAAATCACCCATTACTTTGTACCGTGTGAATTTGGCTCCTCATTTATTTAAATTAATTTAGGGTAAATATTCCAAAATTGGCTTGTTCCATTTTTCTTTCTTTATTACATTTTGTTGTCACATATATATTTTCCTGATATAAGAACATATATAGCTTCTGTTTGGGTCACCCCATGCATTGCTAGTTTATTTCAACTGAGAAATTCTAACATTGAGATTGAAGGTATTATAAAACTATTATGCAATTTCTATTTTCTTCCTATTTTTTTGTCTCCATAAATTATGTGATTAACAGTTTCTTATATTCACTACAAAATATGAAGTACCAATATATGTTGGGAGAATGAAATCAATGAATTAAAAAATTCCACAATACATTCGAACATGCATTCCAAGAACAAAAAGTGCCGATTAAGGATAAGATTTTTTTTTAATAAAAAAATCCTTACTTTGCTTCCTCATGAATCCTACATAGAAATTGTTTATGTTTTAACTTTTAAGCCATTATCCACAAACCCTAAGAAAATTTTAAATACCTATGCTATGCTATATATAAACAATTGAGCTTATATGTGTGCCGGGAGCATCAAGTAATTGTCTAAAGGTATACGGCTTAGGTCTTCAATCATACAACTTTGACTAATGTTAGGCGCATATATCTTTTTTGTTTTTGTTTTTGGTGTGTTGTGTAGAGAAATGCGCATATATCTAGGTGCACTGATAGGCCTCAATTTGACAACATTATGCTTTTTGGAATAGAATAAATATGAGATGCACTAGTACTTCTACACATAATAAAGAAACATAGATCTATAGAAGAGCCGTCCAGAACAAGAGAAGTGCAAAAACGTGCTCGTACAACTTCCCCATGATTTAGTTAATTAGATCCCCACAGTTCTCATTAGATGGAGACAACTCTGCAACCTTTGTTTTGTTTAGTGTATAGTTTAGAAAATATTTGTTTGATACATATTTTTGCAAAACTGTTTTCATGTTTGTAAAACAGAATTCGTGGGTCCTACCAAAATTTTTTTTGTTTGGTATATCGGTTTTAATTTTGTTCTTGAAAATAATTTTTTTTTTCTTCTTGGGTCCCATGCTCTTTTTCAAAACAGCCATAAGTTGTTTTCATTATTTTTTTTTTTATCTCATTTTAGTTTTTACACATAAAATAAATATAATAATATTTTTTTAATATAATAATAATAGGATAATAATAAAAGGATAATACATAACTGTATTGAATTTAAATATTCTTGGAAATGATAACATTGTTTGTGTTTCATTAGTTAATGCAACCATGTGTTTGAAATTAATTATTGAATCTAATGTACCTAACCTAAAGAACTGTACCTAAGTTTTACCTATAATAAAAATTAAAATAAAAATAAGACTGAAAACATGTGAGAAAATAGGGTGCCAAACAAAATTAAAAAAAAAAAAAAAAAAAACAAGTTTCAAATTTCAATTTGAAAAGTTGAAAAAAGTCAGGAAATGAAAATGAAAATAAAAATGAACATGTACCAAACAAGCTCTAGTTATGAATTATAACCAAGACACACCTCTATGTGTTCACCGTTTCAAAAAAAAAAAAAAACTAAAACATAAAAAACAAAGAACTGAGAATCAAAAAATCCCCTCTCCCTCTTTCTTGGTGGTATTCAATCACTTAAATGTTTAGATAGTTTATCTAATGGAATTGATGGTAAGAAATTAAGAATGGCTCAGCCTCGTAAGAACTTGTATATTAGTTGAATTCTGTTTACGTGTACAATTTTTTATTTATTTTTAATAATTATTTCGAGCTCATTCTTCTTGCTAACAACTTGGAATTTCATCTTAAAAAAAATTATAATAATAATTAAAAAAATTGAAATTTTACCATTGTACCCCTCAAGTACGTTGGAGTTTTGGTCCTTTTGGACCCTCACTTGCAATCTTCTTCGATTTCGTGCTGCTGCAAATGGCACATCTTCACAGGGAAAAAGTAACCAATTCCATAACCAAAATCTTTGCTCTTTAGAGCATTCTCATCCGCTTCTTTAAAATTTATCTACTTTACCCCTTCAAAACGTTAATTTATTATTTTAATTACCCACTTTTACATAACACCTTACATCCCACTCTTTATTTTACAATAAATCATATTAAAATAACCTTATAATTTTAATTATTTAATCATTTTTCTTTAATTCTTTGCATCAAAACCAACGGCAACCAACCACCTATAACGGATCCAACCACAACCCACGGCTATCCAAAATTCCCAGTTGACCCATGTCGGCAACCACCCACGACTACCCAAAACTCCCAACAGACCCACGCTAGATTACGCAAGGCAGAGCATTTATTCTAGTATTATTTGAGTTTATAAATTGCCACCCAAACCCAAACCCGTCAATTGCCCCAAGTCGATCACCCATAGCAGCAAATCTTGAAAACACGACAACCACCACAAATCTTCAACCCATACCCATAAATCAAACACAAATCCGAGTCACCCATGTCCATAATCTTTTCATACCCACAAATCACAAAAAAAAAAAAAAAAAAAAAGAGCTTCAGCCAACAGTGTACACACCTAATTGCTCCGACCAACAGTGCCCCACAATAGCAACCTAAAATTGACCCATGCCAACTAGATCAAAAGCCACGACCTACGCCCCACAAGAGCTTCGATCGGTGGGCCATTGCAGAAGATGTTTCACGCCGGCGACCCATGCCCCAAGTTGATGATCCACTCACCCACACCCCACGGCTGACGCCTAACGACCCACAATACCAGATTGGAAAAGAACTAGAAGTGAGAGAGAAGAGCTGAGAGTCTGATGAGTGAGAGTGAAGAGAAGAGACTCCGATGAGTGAGAGAGAGGAGCTGATAATGAGGAGAGAGAAAGATGGAATAAAAAAATGAGGTTTAAAGAATACATAAGAGGCTGTTTGGTACATCAAACTTAAACCGTGATTCAGTGATTTGAATTTAAAATCACTGGGTCCCACACAAAAAAATCTTGTTTGGTACATGATATTTAAGTGAAGTTTGAAATACTTACTCAATTTTTATGTAGGTTCCATGCCAAATTTGAAAACAACTGATGGGCTGTTTTGGGATTCAATGGCTAACTCAAATCCGAACTTAACCCAAATTTTATTACCGTTACTGGGTCCCACATTCCACTGCCTTCTCCCGTATTCTCTCTCTCTCTTCCATTATTCCAAGTTCCAGATTGTTCTCTCTCTCTCTCTCTCTCTTTCGGCCATTACAGAGGGCTTTGCCCTCGTTACTTCACACCGGTAGAGTGGGGGTTGCGTCGGTAGACGGAAAGCAAGGCGACTACAACCTCTACGACAACTCCTAGGTGATTTTCTCGGACTCACTGACTCTATTTTTTATCTGTCACTGGGGGTTGTGCCGGTAAAGTGGGGGTTGTTTCTTGCCCAATAATAGTGGGGGTTGCGCCGGTAGAGTGGGGGTTGCGTTGTTGCCACAGTTTGCGCCGTTAGCCTCCTGCCTCTTCTATCTGCGTCGGCTAGAGGGTGAAGAGGGAGAGGGAGGGTTTTTGTGTTCGTCAGTGAAGAGCGATAGGGAGAGGGAGCTGTCTTTTGTGTTAAAGGGTACTTTTTATGTTTAGTATATAAAAAAGGGTGCAAAGAAAATAATAAAAATGGAAAGAGACAGAGAACGGAAAGAGAGAGTGAAAAAAATGTAGAAGATGAGAAGAGTAAGAAAGAGAGAGAACAGGAAGAGTGAGAAAAGGAGAAGATGAGGAAGAGAAAAAGATGAGGAAAAATAAAATAAAGAAGAGATGGATTAAAGGGGAGGGGGTTGTGTACGTGTCAAAGAGAGGGAGAGTTTTGGAGATTTGTGGAGAGAGAAAAGAAGATAAGATTTATTTATTTATTTTGCATTTTTATTATTTTAAAAAATTAATGTAATGATAAAATTATAATGAAATTGTTAATTTTGTATTGATAGTAAATTAAAGGGGTGAGATCTTCTACAATTGTTATAGGTGCAACGAAGTCTAAAAACCAAAACTATGTACCAAACATAATTTTTTTTTTTTTTAATTTGTGATTTCAGTTGTGAAACCAAAATTATGTACCAAACAAATTTTTTTTTACAATCTTGAATTCAAATTAGGATTAAAGTTCCAAGTTGGATACTGAAAAAAGTCATGAATCCAAAACAGAAATCGAAAACAGAAATCGAAAACACAAACCAAACAGGCCTTAAACTCTACAGTAGTCGGTGTCTTTATCGACTACTGTAGCAGTTTGTAAAAAAAAAATATCTATTATACATCACCAGTTGTGAGTTTCATTTGAGCACTTTTAATGATCAGTACTCTTTATTTTAGAGTTTTATGGGTTTTAAAGACCATGATGAGAATGCTCTTATAAACCCACTCTTCTCTAGAGAAAAAGGCAAATCTATTCCCACTTTTATCTTTCTCGTTGTGAGAAAATAATAAAAGCTTGGGAAGCTTTGTTTTTGGGTAAAAGAGGATCTCCATTCTCTAGAAACTTGGGGGAGGAGGTGTTCTGAAGAATATTATTTAATAGTTTCGGACTCTCATAGAGGAGAAATTATTCAGTCCACCGGATGAACCACGTCACCTGTCTACCATTCCAATAACTAAATGACATGTGTGATAATTAATATAATCAGCTTTTAACTATTAACCCCATACTTTTAAAGTGACCAAATAGCCCCCATTTTGGCTTCACCGTTTCTCCCAATTATCTCCCCAAATTCCACCATTACAATCTCCATTCTCCTCCAAATCCAAAACTAGATCTCCCTCCTCAAATCTGAATAACCTTTCAAATGAATCACACAACAAGTATTCAGATTTTTTCATTCTGTTCTCCCTGGTACCGACAGCGGCAGTGGGGTCAGCAATGTGGGGAAGCCTTGGTGTTCTTCTTTTGCTTTCGGCGACGATGACGATGACGCCGTTTGGTCTTCGCTTCTCGGTTTTTGGCCTCGATTGGTCTCCGAATTTAACAAAACCTTCGCTTGAAAGTGTCAATCCCCTAATGGATTTGTGGGTTTATGGCAGTGATTAGTTGGTCCGAGTATTGTGGGTTTTTTTTTCTTCTTCTGATTTTGTGGTAATGATTGGTGCTTGCTTGAAAACAGTAGTTCGATTTAACAAAAAAAAAAAAAATTAGGTGTTTGAATTTGTGTTTGGTTGTAGAGAAAGTGGAGGAAAATGGTTTTCTCTCGTTTTCTCATGGAGGCATATAAATGCCAAAGCAACATGAGGAAAAGTAAAAGTGATGTGATCAAGAAAAAGATGGAGCTTGCAAAGAGAGAACACGTGGACAAGTTTGCTAAGATTGCTGCGCCTAGTGGATTGCTTAATGGATTGAACCCTGGGATTATAAACCATGTGAGAAACAAAAAAACATGTCCATTCCAGTATGGAATATGGTCTGAAAAACTTGAAAATGGCAAGCTTGGAAGCAAACAAGCATCTTATCTAAACACATTTTTTAGGTGTTTGAATTTGTGTTTTGATTGACGTCTGGTTTTGGATTTGGGGGAGAGTAGAGAGGTGGAGTTTGAGGCCTATTTGGTCATTTTAAAAGAATGAGTTTAATGGTTAAAAGCTGACTGTATTAATTATCACACGTGTCATTTAATTATTGGAATAGTGGACGGATGACGTGGTTCACCCGGTGGATTGAATAATTTCTCCCCATAGAGTGGTGGGTCCTACAATGAATTTAATTAATGGGACCCACCATTCATGTAAGAGGAGGATTACGCATTTATTTGTAGTCCTCAACTACTGAATAATCACTTGTGTTTTGTAATGTCCAATTAATCAATATGATTCTTCGTGGGAAGAGAGAGAGAGAGGATTTCAATTCTCATGTGTGCGTGTTTTATTTAATATATAAATATATAGATATAGAGTTTTATAGAGAGAGAGAGAGAGAGAGAGAGAGAGAGAGAGAGAGAGAGAGAGAATTGTGTAAGAGCACTCTCAATAGCCTCTTCTTTCAGGCAAAATGGAGTTAAAACGAGCGAAAACAGCAAAAAATTAACTCCAACAGACTCCTCAAACGAGCAAATTTGCCAAGGGAATGAACAGTAGCTTGCCCGTTTGAGAGAGCAACTGTTCACTCCTCACGGTATAAAATAAGGTTTTTTTTCTCTCTTGCTTTCTGTCTCCGGCGCCAAAAATAACGGAAACAACACCAACACCAACAACAACAACAACAACAAAAACACAATACAAATCTGAAAAAAGAACAACAAAAACACAGTACACAGTATACAGTACAGATCTGAAAAAAGAACAACAACAACAAAAACACAGTACACAGTACAGATCTCAAAACGAAAAAAGAAAAAGAAAAAGAAGCAACGCTGCGAAAAAAGAAAATGAGAGAAAGAAAGAAAAAAGAAGAAAATGAGGGGGGGAGGAACTGGAAAATGAAAGAAAGAAAGAAAGAAAAAAAAAAGAAGAAGAAGAAAATGAAGGGCCCGGGACGAACTGGAAAGTGAGATACAGAAAGAAAGAAAGAAAGAGAGAAAGACAATGAAGAAAATGAGGGGTAGGGGGAGGATTAGGGGAGTAAATGAGAGAAAAGGGAGGTACGTGAAAAAAAAGAAAAAAAAAAGAAAAAGAAAAAATGTGGTACGTGGATGGTGGGGAAAAAAGAAAAAAAAAAAAAAAGAGAGGGGAACGGGAACAGAGGGAGAGAGGGAAAAAAAAATGAGAAAAGAAAGTATTTTGGGAGTTGTGAAAAAAAAAATATATTAAAAAACAGAATAGTAAAGTTAAAATAAGGAGTTTAGTGTAATGGTGCTTTAGCTAAATAAGAAAAAGTGAGTTTTTTAGAACCCAATTGGCAAAAAAAAATGAGGAGGCTATTGAGAGTGCTCTAATGAAGTTAATTTTAGTGCAGTGATGTTCTAATGAAGTTAATTTTAGATAGACAAAGTGATGTTACTTATTAAACTATGGAGGACAAAGTATAATATGTCCAAACCATAGGTAGGTAGTACTCGTTTGACAATCCAGTCCTAAGTGTAAAATGAGTTGAGATTTAGTCTCTAAAACGCGTATTATCACACTTGATCTCTTGCCTCTAGTTTCAAAAGGCACTAAATGCAAAAAGTGACAGTTAACGGACAGTAATGTACTTATCCCATTATTTTTCCTTAATAAGCATCTGGTTGTTATAGTTTATAAATCATCTTAAATTTTCATTTTTTCTAGATCCAACTATATTTTTACTTAATTTATTTTTTAAGTAAAATAAACCGATAAAAATAAACTATACGTTTATACCAATAGCTACTTAAACATTCACTATAGCTTAATACTATTATTCTTTTTAATTATATTAGGCCAATAGGTTAACCAAACCCAAAATCCTCCCCTCACAGATTGAACCATTAGTATTTTGCGGAGTGGCACAACTTATTAGGCCTTTGAATGGGCCTCATCCACATTTGGGCAAATATTATGTGAAAGATAAATCTATCACGAAGGGTTTTTTTATTTTTATATTTTTGCCATAAACAAATAAATTAGTCACCAAAGTTACAAAGGTACGAGTCTAGTGTTAAAGTCATTAGACATATCAAAATGAAGGCAGTAAAGAACTCCTAAAGGGTAACTGAAAAAAACAACAAAATCTTCAGTTTGACTATGAGCCAACTGAGCTAAAGCATCAACACTTTGATTAGCTTCGGCCTAAACACATGAATGATCTTTCTACGGAGAAAACGGTGGAAGAGAGACTTGCAATTATCAATAAGAGAAATAAGCTTGAGTTAGCTTTTATGAAGTTGTTAAAAATGAGACCACAACAAGGACATCCATTTCAACCACCAAATTGGTAACACCCATAGAAAGCACCAATTGAAGATCATTTCTAAGAGTCCATAATTCAGCAACCACACTAGTAGTTCTGCCAATCTTCCTAGAGAACCAACAAATCCAATGGATAGGGAAAAGAAATTTCCAAGGAAGAGATAAGTTGTGATAAATTGCCGAGAAAGAGCAATCAAATTTCAATCAATCCTCAAGGGAGGAACCAAAAGAATTAATACATTTCCCCTTAACCTATGGTTTAAATACCTATGCCACACCTATAGGACATGCTAAACTCACGTTGAGACCACTTTGGACCAACACCTCATTGACCAAAATACTGTCGTGGAGACATAACAAAAGGAAGGAAATGATTCGTGGGCTAAATGTTTTTAATTTTTATTGAAAAAAAAAAAAAAAAAAAAAAAGACAGCATTTTCTATTTCAGTTAGTAGTAATATTAAAGTATAGTGTTACAATCATTTGCCGTAACCTAAGGGGAATTTTGAATAGAACAACTTATTTATCAAGTTAAAAAGAATGATAAATTTATTTACAACGAACTTCTTGTTTATGGATCTTGGAAACAGCTCACACCCACTACAAACTAAAACTATCAGTCCGAACTTCTGCTTAATACAATCTTGGAAAAATTTGTTTAGAAATCATTAGGGGTGTCAAAAAAAACCCAAACCCATTAGCCCACCCAAACCCACCCACTAATTGCCCACCCAAACCCACTTATTTAATAAATGGGCAAATGGGTGCTAGCCCAATTAGACCCAATTAAGTTGAGTTTAATTGGGCTTTAATTGGGTTGCTTATTGGGCATCAACAAAAGGCCCAAACCCAAAAAAAAAAAAAAAAAAGCCCAAACAACAAAAATAAATAAATAAATAAAAAAAAAAAAAAAAAGGAAAAATAAAAAAAAAGCCCAAACCCAAAAAAAAAAAAAAAAAAAAAAATAAAAAAAAGCCCAAACCCGAAAAAAAAAAAAAAAAAAAAAAAAAAAAAAAAAAAAAAAAAAAAAAAAAAAAAAAAAAAAAAAAAAAAAAAAAAAAAAAAAAAAATAAGGAAAAATAAACAAAAACCCAAACCCGAAAAAAAAAAAAAAAAAAAAAAAAAAAAAAAAAAAAAAAAAAAAAAGGAAAAAATAAAAAAACAAACCTAAAAAAAAAAAAAAAAAAAGATTCTAAGAGGTTTTGGTCATTTTGGAGGTTCCAAGGGTATTTCAGTAATTTTTCTAAGTTTTAATTGTTTTTTCATCATTTTATAGGCTTTAAGGGTATTTTGGTAAATATCTATTTTATTAAATGGGTGGGTTGGGTTTTAACTTAGATAATTGGGTTGGGTTGGGTTTGGGTAATATCTATTTTATTAAATGGGTTTAAATGGGCTATTGGGTTTTAAAGGCCCAGCCCATTTAATGCCCACCCAAACCCACCCAAACCCACCCATTTGACACCCCTAGAAATCATGAATGAATCTCAAGGTATGTGTGCAGTGAAATTTGCAAAATATTGAGAGGTATACGTCATTTTCTGTATTCTCAAGGCTAATTTGTAGTTTTGTGCTTTCTGTTAAGATGTCAAGCTATCATAACCAAATCATACACCTATAATTAACGAAAGAAAACTTATATTAAATAGTTGTCCCGTTTACAAAGTAAGTAAATAGCACTTGTTTTATACTTAGAAGAGTTTTATTAAGTGGTTGCTTCATCCGCACTTTCTGCAAGTTTAAGCTGGAAGATGTCTTACAACTTATAATGGAAGGAAGAGATGTCATAACATGAAAGCAATGCTTCTTCTAGTATAACTTTCTTAAGTCATAACTTTTACTTGGTCATCAATAAGACAACAAAGTATTATGATGAACTATTGGGATCAAAAGTCACATGACTACTTTTCAGCAAAATATTTATTGGACTATAAACGTTGATTATTGAGATCATCTACCCATTCTGGCCAATCTCTATACTCTATTTGTTTGAGTAGAATTTGTTCTCATATTTTTTAGTGTTTGGTGTGACGGAAACATTTTGATCAACGGAAAACAATTTTCGAAGTCAATGAAAAACATCCAAAGAGCAACCATTTCCTTGTGTCATTCCCTCCACCAGTCCATTGTGCCAACATGGCAACATCACTACCACTGTCACCACCTCTTCCATTATCACCATTGTCACTACTCACCACTATCTTCCACATCGTCACTACCACCACCACTATCTCCCTATTGTCTCTAAACCACTATCATTATCAGTTTGCCGTCACCACTATCACCATTGTTAGTTTGTTACCATCACCACCATTGTTGCCATCACACCACTTTCGTCGTTGTATTACCACCATCTCTATCACCATTGCACCTAAATAAAATATGAATAAGTTTTCTTGCGAGCCAAAACAACACAAAATGTTTTGGGGTCATTTTTAAAGTCATATTAAACTGTAAGAAACCGATTATTTATTTGGGGGCACGTTTTGTATGTAACAATAAATTCAAGAATGAAATAACTATTCATTTAAAAACATTATTTAGTTATTTGGTTATGTTTTCATTATAGAAAATGTCATCCATCTAAAATGAAAAATAATTATTCCTTATTAAAATGTCCGTAATAATTATTCCTTAAGCCACATAATAATTCATTTAACTAAAAATTCCCAAAAAATCATCGTTGATAACCACTCCCTGTTAATGACCTTTTGTTGTTAATAAATTTTTAATATGTAAAATTATAAAATTATACATAATTGATTGTTAAGACAAACACACTAAGAGTGTAAATATAATTCTATAGGGAATTCGATTGGAATATCACCATAGGATGTTGTAGTATTATACCAAACTATAAAAATATCAATTCAATGTTCTATTTTTTGGTTATCACCAAAGATATGCATAGGAATAATTATTCAACTAGAACTTCTTGTATTTTTTTATAATACTTACTCATATTCCCATAATTCCATGTAAAGTGTACCAAAAGTGTCATTGGGGTTATTTTAGTGTCATAATTATTTTATTTAAACAATAAAAATTTATTGATACTAAAAAAATATTTACAAGTATAGCACTATAGTGGATGTGATGTGGTGGATATGCCCAATCCCATCACAAGAGAAACCCCATAAAAAAATGAGTAGAAATCACAACAAACACAATCATTAAAAAAAAATCAGATCGAAATGTTGGGGCACAAAGATGAAATATTGAGGAGACCGATATGGTCGGAGAGGGGAAGCTTATGGTAGGGCAACACCAAAACTGAGAAAAAAAAAAAAAAAAAACCGATTTGGTCAGAAGGAGGGAGATAGGACAACCCATGAGTGGTGAAGCGACCGATGAGAAAGAGTGAGGAATGGCATGACCCAAACGAAGTGGCAGTGAATACTGGTCCACCAAGAGATAGCCCACTACGGAGCGAAGCTCATGCATGGGCGGATTTGTTGGAGAAGAATCACATGCGCACGATAGCAGCAAATCGTGCACCAATGATCTTCTCCGACATGTTTCCAAAAAATTGCACAAAGAGTGAGAGCTTCTCTCTCCTCAAGAGAGAGTTCATCATGAGTCATCAAATATAGGAAAACATGCAATTTTTTTGGAAAACATTTTGGTTGAAGTATTTAGAGCAAGGTTAAAATAAAATAAATAAATCAAAACCTAACAAAAATAATTATGGGAAGCTGATTTGGGCAATTTTATAATTTTACATACTAAAAAGTCATTAACAAGAAAAGGTCATTATTAGGATCATCTCCACTTTCTTACAATCTCTAGTGATTCCTGCCTACCACATTCCCATGGTAAAAATGGTCACACGACCAATTGCTTGAGTGACAATATTTTGTACTTTGTCAATGGATATACTTCTACATTTCACATTGAAATCAAAGACAACATTCATATAAAGACTTTTAACAAATAAATCCCAAACTCAAAAGAGCCCCCCTTTTCCCATGGCATCCTTTGATTGAATAAAAATTAATAAGTACCCCCAAGGTGTTTCTCCTGTTTCTTATTTTTATGTTTTATTCTTTCTTCAGTTGGAAGCTAAACAAAGACAACACTCAAGACGAGTACCTAAATTGATGGTTAAACTCACAATGACCAAAGCAAATCCAATTTTTTATATACACTATCACCTAATATCATGATCATTTTTTAATTGTTATATTTGGCAAGAATTTAAAGTACAAAAACATTGAAATCTCAAACAATCATGTACAGCATAATATAGACATAGATAGTTATTATTACACCAAAACCCAATTCCCAAGCATTACACAAAATAATAAAAAATAATAATTACTAGCTCCCACTAATTCGATTGCAAAACCTCAACAGCTATCAAGTATCAACCGCTAAGAACAGAGAAAGAAAGAGAACGAGAAGACAGAGAGTGAGAGGGACGTACCCTCCGACATTTTCTCTATTCTTTAAGCGAAGGCTTTCGTCTTCTTCTTTCGACTCAGATCTCTCTAGCTAGGGCTTTCTCTTTCTCTATATCTCTATCATTTTCTCTGTCATTTCTCATATATGTGCGTCAATGTTCTAGAGAGCTAATCGCGCTCTCTTCCACGACGCCTAAGCCTCACAGGTACTTCTCCGCTCGATCTGCGATTCAAATTTTACAATTCGGTTAATGAATTTCATAAGCGTTATGGTTTTTTATGATTTTTGTAGTTTCGAACCGATTTGCGGGAACCGGAAATGGTGGTTTCGGCGCCGATTACGCCGGGGCAGGTACGGTTTTGTGAATGGTTTTTGTATTGTTATATGAAATTTTATCTGCTTCTTTGCTTGGTTGACTTGGATAATAGTGAATTTGTAGTTGTGATTATTGGATAACAATGTTGATTTTCGTTCAACATGGAATTCTATTTCTGTTAAGGAGTTTGATTGGAAATTTGAGAGTGAGTGAGCACTTGATCTGAATAGGATTGTAGTTTTCGTGTAATGTGGAAGATTCAATGCGTATTTGTGTCTGGTGCAGATGCTATATATTTGTTGTTTTGGGTGGTTTATGCAGATATGGTAAATGTTTTTTGTGTAGATCGTGTATTTGGTTCTCATAGAGTAATGCATTTTTTGCTGCCAAAAATCTCATGCTGTTAATGTCTTAATTCGATGTATCTAATTGTTTCTCTTGATGCATTTGCTGCGAACTCCAATTTAGTATTCACATTTTTCTGTTATTTCGCTCTAATAATTTGTATTTCCTGAATATTGTTAGGCCAAACCCATCTAGTGAACAAATTAGATTCAGTGATGGTAAATTGTGAGAGAATCAATAAGAGCTTGTAGTACCCTTTGAAAATGTAATTAAAATTTGATTAAATACTTTCTTTTGCTTGCATTTTAAACTTAAAGTGGATGAAGAAACTTTATTTTGGCACCGATATGAGGACTCAATAGCATAAATGCTCTTAAAAAAGAGCCATGTTTCTATTGGAAACCATTCCTTTACACAATTCTCTTCACACCTGGACACATTTGACCAATCCCAAATGCCTAATATGCTGTCGGTTTGTGTCTAACATACAGTGGATGACATAACTATCCTGCCTTTTTATAGGATGATTATTTAATTCAAGTAAAAATTTAATAAGCTCATGAGTTTAGTCTTACTTCATCGCTTGAACCAAGAGTATCACTCAATATGATGGAATCCTTTTTTTTTTTGTCAATTTGAAATAGTGATCACCTTGTGTTGTACCAAATTCAAATTCCAATCAAATTGTCCTAGTCCTTTGAAACTACTTTGGTGTACCAAACGGATTTATTTGGATGCTAGTATAATTTTTTTTTTGATAGGTAATAGATCAATATTATTAAAAAGAACACTTTGTGTGCATAAAGTATGAACACAAAAGTGTCAAATAATTACAAAGGGGTAGACATAGAAGTGAGACCTAACTCCGTAATAAAACTAACAAGAGAGCTAGAGGAGGTGAAACCACACGTATGGGACCACTGATAGAGAGAAATACTAAAACTTTCAACCAGCTGACTCTCAGAACATTCACACTCCTCAAAGATACGCCTATTGCGTTCAGTCCAGAGAGTCCATAACAGACAGGCTGGAACCATATTCCAGATCGAAGAAGAATGTTTCCCAAACCAATTTTGCCATGAGAATAGAAGGTCTCTAATTCGATCTGAAATAACCCACTTCACCCCAAAAGACCGGAAGACAAAATTCCACAAACCAGCTGCCATTGGATGCTAGTATAATTAATGTGGATATGTGAAATCAATGCTCTTTATTTACAGCTCAAATTGGGTTTCATTGCCTCGGAATTTTTCTTTTCTTTTTTACACCTAATTACATTTGAATAAGGTTTTTTTTTTTTCCCATTATTAACTATATTCTTCTATACAATGTCAAGTTAAATTACCACCAATTTGGAGCTGCATCTTCTGTATTTCTTTTCTTGTTCTATATGCTCGTTACTGCATAGTTCTTTTTTCCTTTGACTAAATTTTTCCTGATACTTAATGGAGCTTCCCTAAATATGTCTCAGGTGTCCTTTTTGCTTGGAATAATCCCAATTTTTATCGCATGGATATATGCAGAGTTTTTAGAATATAAGAAATCTTCACATCCTTCTAAAGTGTAAGTTTCTTCTGTTGACTTGGAGAGCTACAGACTTGATGAATTGAGCTTTTTAATCTCTAGTTGATTGATGTGTTTTAGCCAATAATGACTATGGATCTGCTTCCTTTCTTTTCCTTGGCCATAAATATTTACTGAGCTTATTCTTTTTGAACTGTTGGTTATATGAGTATGCAAGAATTTGGGGCTTGCCTATATTAAGTTTTTTCCTTTTAAATGGTGGAAATGATATATGAAATAATTAAGAATTTTTTAGTACAGAAATGTTAGCTAGATATCTTTTTTTTTTTTTTTTGATTGTATGTAACCCCATAGGCGAGTCAATAGACATAGTATTCATAAAAAAGAAAAAAAAGAAAAAAAGACATAGGACCTCATGGCCCTGTACTATTGTACTGGAAGAATTAATTCTGATACTTTTTTTGGTGTCTGTGCCAAACCCTCTGCTCTTTCAGAGTGTTTGTTGGAGTCTAAGAGCTTGTATCTGTGTATGAGAGAGAGAGAGAGAGTTAAAATACTTGGCTTGGTAGGTTTCTTGATCTGTTAAGAAAAAGTGTCTGATGGAGCTAAATTGTGAGCAAAATGGACAATATCTGCTAAATTGTGATGCACTTAAGTCTCCAATCTTCTGTTTAATGTATAAAAATGAAAGGACGACATAATATATGACTTTTTTCATGCTATTTTTTCTTGATGCAAAATATTTAAGTTTTCTGGGTTGCAGTCATTCAGACATTAATCTGGTTGAATTGGGAAAGGAGACAATCAAAGAAGATGATCGGGCTGTTTTGCTGGATGGAAGCCTCACAAGATCCGCATCTGCGAAGTTTCATAGTTCAACCATTAAATTGAACCTAATCAGGTAACTTACTATTATGTATCATTATGGAGTTTTTCTTTGATTGTCTTTGGGTGTTCTTACTTCTTACCTTCTGCTGCTCATGTTTCTAGGTTTCTGACCATGGAGGACTCTTTCTTGCTAGAAAATAGAGCAACTTTGAGAGCAATGTAAGTCATCATCTTTTTTATTGATATACAAAACTTAGCCTTCGTTCTTTCTTTCTTATAACATAAGTGCACTATCATGTAGGTCTGAGTTGGGGGCAATTCTGGTGTATTTCTACATATGTGATCGCACAAATTTACTGGGAGAATCTAGAAAGGTGCTTTTCTCCTGCTTGTTGATTATGTTTCTTTAATCACACATATAGTCAAATTTACGATGGCTTTGAACTCAGATGCTACCTGAAGATGTTGTGATGCATACTTGTCCCAGAAGGCACTTGTTTTATATTTAATTCTGGATGCTTGTTCTTTTTCTTCCTCATTAAAGTGCTGGCTTACATCTGTTCATCCTTGTGCCATACAGAATAAATTTTGCATTTTGACGATATGAGTTTTCATTCTTCAAACAATGATTTAATTGTTGAATATTATCCCCAACGCCCCCCACCCCCCAACCATCTTTATTTATTGTGCATTTGCATACCTTTCACTTTGCCAGGCTAGCTTCATCTTCTCCCATTAAAATTACTATGTCAAGATTTAGAAAAATATATGGGATTAATTTAGTTTGTAATCTATGAACTTCTTTCAGATACGGAAAACAAAAGTTTCATTTTTTATTTTTTCAACATGCCAATGAGCTCTAGCTCAAATGGCACCTTCTCTAATAAGTAAGAGTGAAAGATAAAGTCGTTGGTTCAAAACCCAGGGGGTGCTTGTGTAAACTTACCAATCAATTTTTTTCTTCTTCTTTCTTTTCAACACTTGGTGGAAAGCCCAAAAGAAGACAGCCTAAAACACGTTGCTTTTATATATTTATTATTATTATTATTATTATTATTATTCTGCTGGGATAGAAGTTAAAATAATTATGGAGCAATTTATTTGTAGCCCAAATGTACCAATTCTATTAATACAAGAGAATGAAATAACAACCATGCTGCTCTATGTGATGCATTTTTTTTATGACCTTATTTTCCCAACAGGCTATTTGAAGCTAACAGATGATGGTGTTGGAGTCATGCTTTAAATTTACATTCTGATAAACACAATTGGCTGGACTTTGTTATTGACAATTTTGATCAATTTTTGGCGGTTTTTCTTGCGCAGAATTACAATCGGGATCTTTTCATCTTTCTCTATGTTCTCCTGATCATAGTTTCAGCAATGACTTCCTTGAAAAAACATGGTGACGTGTCAGCGTTCTCTGGGAAATCCGTACTTTACCTTAATCGGCATCAAACTGAGGAGTGGAAAGGATGGATGCAGGCAAGTGTTTTTTTCAAAGCTCATAACTTGTGATTAGTAGCGTTGCTTCAACTTTTTACTTGGGAAAAGAAATGTTATGCATTTCTCTTCTCTCAAACTTAGGTCCACTACTCTATGCTTTTGGATATTTGTATTCTGGCACTACTTTGTGTTCATATGGCCACAAACTAGCTTAATTTACCGTAGATGTTATTCATTTTGTTCCAGACTTTATTAAAATTTGTCTCACAGGTTTTCTGTTTTGTTTATTCTAGCCATGCATTATGATTTTGATACTAGATGCTGCCAAGAAACCGTAAGCCTGTTTGATGGGATGCAATATGATTCTGGTTTTCTTTTATTGAATGATAACAGATTTGAGACTGTAACATTCTTTGCTGATATATCAAATCCCATGTATCAATTTAATATCTGAAACTGCATGTATGCACAGTTATGCTACATCTATCAATTACTTGCTACAATCATTTTTTAAGTAATGAGCTGTAATGGTTTGTGAATCAGTGAATTTGCTTTACTAGTTGTCTTAATTGCATTTACATTTCCTTTCATGTTTTGGCAGGTCCTATTTTTAATATACCATTACTTTGCTGCAACGGAGATATACAATGCAATACGAATCTTCATTGCTGCATATGTTTGGTTGACTGGATTTGGCAACTTCTCCTATTATTATATACGAAAGGATTTTAGCGTTGCACGCTTTACTCAGGTAATCTTTTAATTATAGAGTATCGATGGGATAATCATTTCACTCAAACAACTATTTGACTTATTTTCTGTTCTTTTCCCCGTATATATTGTTAATCTATGATCTTCTAAATCTTTACCATATGAATCAGATGATGTGGCGGTTAAATTTCTTTGTCGCATTTTGCTGCATTGTTCTGAACAACGACTATATGCTGTACTATATCTGCCCTATGCACACGCTTTTCACTTTAATGGTGTATGGAGCCCTTGGGATTTTTAACAAGTATAATGAGAGAAGCTCGGTGATGGCTATGAAGATTCTTGCATGCTTCCTTGTTGTTATCTTGATTTGGGAAATTCCTGGAGTTTTTGGCATATTCTGGCGTCCACTAGCATTCCTTTTAGGTTAGTAACCTACCTTCTTTTTTACCTTCTGTCTTCCGGTTTTGCTTTGCTGCTACATAATACTGAACTGGAAGTGAGCAAGTCATTTCATAGCTCAGGTATTAAGCTTGCTTGATTTAACTCTAAGCTAACATAGCAGAATAAGAATATTAAACTCAAAAGAGTACTATTCAAGAGTAAGAATAGTAAACTCGAAAGAGTACTCTTCAATAAAGTAATCCACCACCTTCCCCCTTTAATGCGAATTTTATTTTTGGAAAAAGTTATGCTATTTTTGTGTGCATATTGTAAGATTTTATTGTATTAAATTGGCTTGTATTAAGCTTATTTTTAGTGTCAAATCTCTCAGGCAAAGGAATTATAAAACACTTTTTTACCTATAAAAAAGAAAGGAACAATTTCAAGGTGATTTTTTTTATCCATAATACATGTATACTTACTGGTTTATGCATATACCTAACAATTGCTTTTTATGACAGGGTATACCGATCCTGCAAAACCAGATCTCCCTCGATTGCATGAGTGGCATTTCAGATCTGGACTTGATCGCTATATTTGGATCATTGGAATGATATATGCATATTACCACCCCAATGTAATCTCTTGAAATTGGTTGTCTGGTAGGTCTTGCTTTCTTGTTGTCCCAACTACTAAATTTTTAAAATTTTTTAATATGTTAGGTTGAAAAATGGTTGGAGAGATTGGAGGAATGCGAAACCAAGAAGAGAGTCTCAATCAAAGCAAGCATTGTTGCAGTTTCCTTATTTGTAAGTTGCTTGATTTGGTGACCACATTGTACCTATTATCTGATTTTTTTTTTTGTTTTTTTCCTATTTTTTTATAGGTCTATTATCTGTTTATAGATTATTGATGATCTATTAATGAGTTTCTTAACTTCGTGGTTTTATTTTTTTCGTTTTTTTAGGTTGGTTATTTGTGGTATGAATGTATTTACAAGCTGGACAAGGTTACATACAACAAGTACCATCCATACACATCATGGATTCCCATAACGTGCGTATTGAGTAGTTTTTTATTGGTCCTATTTTATTTATACTTTTGGGAATGAGTATTAGGGAATATAATGACGTTAGATGTAGAATGTTTGATTTTTTTTTTGCTCCATTTTCCAGCATCTTACTTTCACCTTCTTTGTGATTCCAGTGTTTATATTTGCTTGCGGAATTTCACTCAGCAGTTTCGGAGTTTCTCTATGACTCTCTTTGCGTACGTTTTCTTATCTGTATTATGAAACCATTCTGTCCTTGAACCACCCCCTCAACAGGATTAATGAATGACTATATATATATATATATTCTGCTACCATATTTTGAGAGTTCTTAATTGTCTACTTCGTATTATAGGTGGCTTGGCAAGATAACTTTGGAGACCTATATTTCACAATTCCATATCTGGTTGAGGTTTGTAAACTAATTCATTTTTTTCACTAATATTCCAAGTGCTGTATTATATAAGGCATTATAATACATCTTTATTTATTTTGAGCACATCTTTATAAATATAGTGTCTCTCATTTTTAACTCTCTACTGTTGCTTTATATAAGTTCATAATCTCATGTAACCCTTCCTGGAATTGAATTGATACCATGATGTGAAAAGCATTTCCATCTTTATACTTGGTGGAAGAGGTACTTTAGCTCTCATAAGATTTCCAAGAGATCATTGAAAATTTTATTTTTTATCATCTAAGTTGATGTTAAAGTAAAGGTAGTCCCTGTTCTCTCTTCCTCCTACAGTTCCAGAAAAATAATAATAATAAAAGGTCTAATAAAATGCAAATGCACAGAGAAAGAAATTGATAAAGATAGGAAGAAAATATGAGACTATAAGCAAAACAGCACCCAAAAAGAGAAGACTAATGACGCTTAACTCAATTGCGTTTCTAATTTCCATATATGTTTCTGCAGATCAAGTGTGCCTAATGGACAGCCTAAGTGGCTCCTTTCTTTTATCCCAGAATATCCCTTGCTTAACTTCATGCTCACTACTGCCATTTATGTCTTAGTAAGCATATTTCTTCTTCTTTACCCTCTGATTTTATGAAAGCCACTCAGTACTAACACGTTGCGTTTTTCTGCTCTCTTGACTTGCTTATGCAGGTATCTCATCGCCTTTTTGAATTAACCAATACTCTGAAGACAGTTTTCATACCCACAAAAGACAACCGACGGCTGTTTTGTAACTTTGTTGCTGGGGCTGCCATTTCTGTGTGTGTGTATTTTATCTCATTCATTCTCGTTCAGATCCCTCATTAACTGGTAAGCTCCTTTCTGCCACTTAATTGTTATTGAGAGAGAATTTTCATAGTTTGGATTCGTGAACACCTTTCGCCATAGTTGTGGGTCAGAGATTGTAATATATTATTATGTGCACAAAAAAAAAAAAGGATCTCTGAGCCCATTTTTTGTTTTCTACCTGTATATGATGATTAATAATTCATATTACTCTTACAGGCCTGACAAATCAAGACTTGAAAAGATTTACATAGATGTTTCTTATTGGATGCACAAAAAATATAGACGGGAGTAAAATAAGGGGAATATGGAAGATGTTGCTTGCAAATCTAGCTTTTTAAGCAAATGTTCCAATAGTGCGGAGGAAAGTTGCCCTCATTGCTGCATCACAGCAGAAAATCAGAGTTGGGTATGCATTGAGAGTATGGCAGAGGGCAAATAAGAGGAAAGAAATTTTTTTTGTAATATTGCAGATTGTCACATATTAAATTTTCTCCTTCTTGTTCAGTCATTAAAAGAAAATATAGGTTCCTGTGACATAGATACGTTGTCTGGCATCAAAGAAATTCAATATTCATTACTAATGCAACTTTGTCAATTTTTCTGGTTACATGGTGGAGGAAAAAAAAGAAAGAAAAGAAAAACCCTGGCGCAGTAAGGTAATTAACTAATTATTGTGACATTGGTTTCATATTTTTGTTCCAGTTGGAAATTATGGAGCATGGAATTTTGTTTTCCTTCGGAACCAAAGGCATAGCAGTTTGTTACTTCACACTTTTTATTGCCACCGTGAGCATTTGTTTTGTTTGTTAAGCACCGTGCGCAATTTTCGATCCTACCTATTAGTTATAGGTTGCCAAAAGTTGTAGCAAAGTAGGGAAAAACACACTCATCAAAAAAAAAAAAAAAAAAAAGTAGGGAAAACACGGCACATTTATTTTTTGGTAAAATATAGCCATCTAGTTTGAGTTAATGATAAAAAACATTAAGGCTTTTGAAAAATATCCAGTTTGCCTTAAGTATAAATAGTTTTAGAAAAAAATACACCAACAAAAGTGCAGTTTGTACTTAAACAGGAAAGTAAATATATTTTTGAAGTGTTGGTAGTTTTTGAATTTCTGGAGTGGTTTCTATATTTTTTATTTTTATTTTTTTAATGAAAAGGGGAACCGTACATTTTATTTTGTTAAATAACCAGGGGTTATTTGGACGTCATCACAATAACTTCTCACTTATAAGATGTCAGGTGTGGGATCCAAGTGAACATTTACAACCTGCTAGGCTGCTACCTTAAGCGGTCCAGACTCAAGACCCATCTACCCCAAACAAAGATCTAATTCACTGGACGTGGATCACGCCGAGTAGTGTGAAAACACTGCATCTTTAAATTTACAACTCTTCCTTCTTGCGGTCAATCTAGCCGACTAAAATAACACTAGTGAGAGTGATGACCAGTAATTTTATGAAATTGGCCACGCGGTTTCTCCAATAAAGTTTCAACAGAAACTTAAAAAGAAGGGGTAGAAAAAATGCTGAAATGAATCATTTGTCATTATGTTTATGGCGACTAATGACCGGCATGCTAAGAAGTAAGAACACATGCGGATGTGGTAAAACATGTACACATCATCCATTTTGTCCTTGAGGAAAGGGCTGAAAGCCTATGATAAACATTAATCTGCTGATGGGGCCGCCAAGCCCCTCAAACTTGGTTGCTTGTGCCTAGATTCAGCACTGTTCTTTGAGCAAAAAAGAACTATTAGTTTAAATCTTCTCTTTGTTTCTCAATTTTCCTTTGATTTCTTTAGAGAACCAACCAATGATGCTTCTATTTCCTTTTTCAATGGCGATAAAGAGATTTACGAATCGGATTTAGGATACTCTTTTTGGTTTAAAAAAATAACTAAGAAAGAACTATTAGTTATTTGTCAAAAAAGAACTATTAGTTTATCAAATAAATACTGATGATTATATGCTCATAACTCATTTCAAGCTCACATGTTTCACTTCCAATCATTTTCCTTAATAAGATTTCTTCTAGAGAACCTAAAATTATTAGGTATTCTTGGACACGTTAATAAAGTGATATTTTTTCCTTTCACATGAGAAAGTGTCTTACATAAAATAGTATTTGATTCGTAATAATTTCCACTTTCCAATTTAAAAAAATAAAAATAAAGTTTCCAGTTGGGAGTAGTTTGCTTTCGGATAAGGATCCTCTCCATTTGGAAATCTCTCAATTTGTCCATTTCATGGTTCAGATTTTATTTCACAAATCTAACGATATATAGACTGCCTTGTCATTTAAAATTTTAAATGATGTGGCAGTCTGTACACTATTAGATCTGTGATATTTAATCTGGACCATGAAATGGAGACTCTCCATTTTATTTCAAATGGAGAGGATCTTATTCCTTTGCTTTCATCCTAATTCATTGCACTACTAAATTAAACTCTTTCATCCAAATAAAAAATATGGAAAGCATTTAGGAATTTTGTGCGTGCAAAATAGGGAATAAAAGCTATAAAAGAACTGAATTCTCAACAAAATCTAGATTTAGAGTCATCGCCTCGTGGACGATAATATTGACAATGAAGTGCAACGCTAGAATCTCAGTTTGTACAGGAATTGTCTAAATTCAAATCTTGATAATTGGATGCAAGTGCAAGCAGCTGATAATATCCCTGGCCGAGCCAAAACTCCATACATGAGGAGCTACCTACCTTGTGGGGCCCACCAGACAAACATTTGGCACTATTGCATTGCCTACTTGACAAAGCAGGTAGGTATTCCCACGTGAAGTATTTTGTACTATCTTTTTCGCTTTTAATACTCTCTATCTCTCCTACTACCCCCTTTAAAATTAAGGTCAAATTGCATCATCATAGAATTTGGGTCATTTGTCAATTGACCTTATGCGGTTTTTATTTTGCGCGGAGTTTTTAAATTAGTAAAATTAATTAATTTATGTAATTTTTGACAAATTAGTAAAATTAATTAATTTAAGTAATTTTTTGTCAATTTTGCTAATAGAAATTTATCATGTACATTACATTTGAGTTTATAATAATAAAATTTTTAGAACAAAATGCTTACATTGTTTCTATTAGAAAATTGACCAAAAAAAAAAGACGTAAAGAAATCAATTTTACTAACTTAAAAACCCCAAATAATTATATTGTAAGATTAAAACCTTAGTGATCAGTTTACGAATGACCTAAAAGATTATGGAATTTGGTCTAAAATTAATTGAGACATAACAAATTAAGAAAGATAATAAGTAATCAAATCAAGTCATCTTTCTAACCAGTGTGATCATTATTCCTACTCCCAATAAATAGTTAAATTACACTTGTGAGGTGGAGGTTGTTAGTTTAAATCTCTCATTTTTCATTCTGTTAAATCAAAATTGATTGACTCGAAAGTGAAATTATTTCTCATGGTTACAGGTGGAGCCAAAATTTTCATAATAGGACAAACAATAACAAAAGTTTCACTAGGACATACTTTATTTATTTAGTTAAATGAAAGATTAACATAACCACACAGTATATTGTTTTATAGGATGTTTTATAGGATATTGATATAGCCATATGTACATGATACAAACGTTGTGGGGGCAACTTTGAAAACAATTTTTTTTTAATATTTTAATATTTGAAGCATTCAGGCCGCTATGCCCCAATAAATGACTAGAGTTAATTTTATGATATTCATGTGGGTACGGTATAGTACATCCAATAGAAAAAATTTTACATTGATAATACCTACCTCACATATGATGATAGCTACTATCACATTGCTTGATACCCTAATTTTTTTTATTTATTTAAATTTAATATATATAAAAAATCAGATAATACCAACATTGGACTGCGACACCTGTTAATATTTTAATATCTAAAGCATCCACATCGCTATGCTCCAATAAATGACTAGAGTTAATTTTACAATACCCATTTGAGTATAGTACATCCAATAAATAAAATCTTACATTAATAATACCTACCTCATATATGATAGTAGCTACTATCACATTGATTGGTACTCTAATTTTTTTTATTTAAATTTAATATATATAAAAAATCAGATAATATCAATGGATTGCGACACCTGATAATATTTTAATATCTGAAGCATCCACACCTATTTGCCCCAATATATGACTAGTATGTGGCTCTCCCTTCAAAAAGTGTCAAACTTTAAGAAGAAATGGTGACAATAATGCAACAATAGTATTTATTGGACTGGGACACCTGATAGCTGCCAAAATACAAGTTATAAATGCAAATGATTCCCTTTATCGTGTATAGACTCTCTCTCTCTCTCATTCCCTCATCTTCATCTTTGCAAGTTGCAACAAACTTGGAAGTTAGTTCTTCAACTTAGACATGAAAGAAGCTCAAGAAGTGCAGCTCCATATCATGAGTAAGTCATATTTTCATATATTTATTAGCTAGAGAGACACGTTTATTATTGATTTAATTTGATTTTGGTAGAGAAGTTTGTTTCTGTTTCTAAACTTACTTCTGCTATGATAAAAACTGATACATATATATTTTAAAACTGTCCATCAGTCCATGCCAGCAGTAGAATAGTTGCACTTGCACTACATCACGTTTGAATTCGATATTATTCCTTTGCCTTCTGATTTTTACAAGAAGAATTAATCCTTATGTCTTAAAACAAGATATGGTTCTTTTCTCTTAAATTTTTGGAACTACTACACCATAAGAGGTACTAATGAGGAAAATTCTCATTTCTGTAATAGAATATCGCCGGGATCTAATTATGGGTATATAATAATATAACTATATATACTATGCAAAGCCTAGATACCATATAAGACATATAAATATATAATATATAGCGATGTATATGCTACCTATGCTAAATGGAGAAGTCTCCTAGGCATCCTTGGTTCGGAGCTTATTATGTTCATATAAGACATCTTCCATCCCATCATTATTCAGGAAAAAAATTCTAATTAATTCAATTGCTAAAATCCGTATTTGAATCCTATCTAAAAAAAAACTGAATTGGTGTCTTGAAATGATGATTAGGGACGTAATCAAGATTTTACATTAGTGGGAGCCGTTATATGAACCAATTTTTTTAACATCCATTTAGTATTAACAAAATATCAACAATTGAAAACTCTCTATCTATACTCCACTGTCTGGTAATCATAACTATTTAAGTTTTTTTTTTTTTATTAATAAAATTTAATAGAACAAATCAATTTTTTTTTTTTTTTTTTTTGATTTGTTGAAAACAAAAACAAATGGCTAACTTAGATTTTTTTATTTTATTTTTTGTAATTTGGGCTGATTTGTTGTTGATATGTTGTAATTTTGGCTGATTTATTGTTTTTTTTGGTTGTAATTTTTAAATTTTTTTTTTTTTTGTTCCTAAAACTTTTAAATTTTTTCAATATTTTTTCAAATATAGATTAAGGATATTTTTTCAATATTTAGGGATGAAAGTTTAAGAAAAGAAATTGTAACACTTTTAATAATTAGGGATGGAAAACAAACTTTTTAAAGTTTAAGGACAAAAAATGAAATTGATGTAAACTTTAGGGATACAAACAATATTCTAGCTTCTTCTTTTTTCTTTTTCTTTTTTAATATTTGGGCTATTTTTTGTTTTTGTTTTAGGGAACAAAAAATTATATTAGTGGAGATCCAATTTAATTTTTAAGGGCCCAATTTCTAAATCAACCTATACTAATATATTAACTTCAATTTTTTTAGAAGTCTAGCAGGGGTTGAGGCCACCCTTAATCTTATCTTAGTGTGGCTCCGTCCCTACTGATGATTGAAGCAATCATTATGGAGTATATATGTCATTTCTAGCTCCTTGGTCTTGGATCGTATATGATAAAGATATAATCCAATTAAATGAAAGATCTTTTTAAGAACTAGAACATACCAAAAATTAAGTGAAAACTATAATTAGAATTAAGTATACAAATTAATTCGTTAGATAGCTTTTTGTCACACGTAATAATATGTACACACTATTTAAAATATGGATATATAATCATAAATTATAGATATTTATGAACGTTAATGTCAATAATTTATCGATTTATGTTCACATAAGATGATGTGTATACGTCTTGCTGTGCAACAATATTTACCCTTTTGCTATTATACTAATCCTTTCAATTTGAATCTCAGCAGCTCAGGAAGCCAAAGAAGCAAACTCAACTGAGCATATAAATGTTACCAGCCAATCAACAATTACTCAACGTAGAAATTATAGATTGTGGCTCCGAATGGCCATGTATACACTCTTTCTCCTCTCTGGCCAGTCAACAGCAGTACTCTTGGGAAGATTGTATTATGACAAAGGTGGAAAGAGCAAATGGTTAGGAACCCTTGTGCAACTCGTAGGCTTCCCAATCCTTCTTCCCTACTATTTCATCTCATCACCCAAAAATCCCACCACAAACACTATAACTATCCACTCAAACCCACCATCCACTTTGACACTTGCATCAGTTTATGTATCACTCGGACTACTTGTAGCTGCAGATTGCTTCTTATATTCAACAGGACTAATGTACCTTCCTGTGTCTACTTACTCTCTCATTTGTGCATCACAGTTAGCCTTCAATGCTTTTTTCTCATTCTTCCTTAATTCACAAAAGTTCACTCCTTTCATACTCAATTCTCTAGTCCTTCTCACCATATCTTCAATCCTCCTTGTTTTTGAAACTGACTCTTCTTCAGACTCCTCTGGAGTCTCCAAAGGAAAGTATGTAATTGGGTTAATATGCACTATTGGTGCATCAGCAGGATATGGCTTGGTGCTTTCTCTTACGCAGCTAGCATTCAGGAAGGTTATTAAAAAGGAGACCTTTACAGTGGTCATGGACATGATAGTTTATCAGTCTCTGGTTGCAACATTAGCTACTTTGGTGGGACTTTTTGCTAGTGGAGAATGGAAAGGTTTAAACAATGAGATGGTAGATTTTGAACTTGGGAAAGTGTCTTATATCATGACTTTGGTTTGGACAATTATAATGTGGCAGGTTTTTGCTATTGGTTGTGTGGGATTGATTTTTGAGGTGTCTTCTTTATTCTCCAATTCAATAAGTGTTCTGGGTTTGCCTATTATTCCGGTTCTAGCTTTTATCTTTTTCCATGACAAAATTGGTGGATTAAAGGTGATTTCCATGGTTTTGGCTATTTGGGGTTTTGTTTCTTATGTCTATCAGCAATACCTCGATGATTTCAAGTCCAAGTCTCAAGATAAAATTAATGCAAATGAAGCTTCCAATGCCTCACCACTAGAAGAGGTTAATGGATGAATAAGGTTTGTTTTATTTTGTCTACAATATTAGATGCATAAGATAATGTAGGCTTAGATCAATGTGAAGCTATGCAAAGGAAGAATTGGAATCTTTGTACTTGTATGGAGTGGCTAAGTAATATCAGACAAGCAGATGTACATTCCCAATTAAATGTGTAATTCTTCTTCTTCTTTTTGGGCTGAAAAATAGTTTAATTATTCACCTTTTGTTTATTAACTAGCTGAGCAATGCTATGGACATAACTTCTTTAAATAACGTCTTTTTATAATTTATTAAAGTGATAAGTTGTGATTGAAATATCGTTTTCATATGTATTGAGACAATTTCTATCCAAACAGTTAAAGCACCAACATATCATAAGCAACCAATCATTGTCTCAAAGGATAAACATCCAGCCAAGGAGAGTTAATAGCGTGATAGGAATGTGATAGGAGTTTTGGTCTTCTATGTATATCCATTTATCAATCTTTATATCATCTATTATAATATAAATATCAGCAATCAATCTTTAACTAATCATCTATTATAATATAAATATCAGCAAATATCTCCTGTATCAATTGAACATGAAGAAACCAAAATAAGTCTATCGTGAATTTACAACATTCACAATATGAACTCATCAATGATACTATATTTTTTTTACTACACAAATTATAACTGATCATGAACATCACCCGTTATAAAAGTTGTTGAAATTTTGTGTGTCACTAAACATATTCATAACATTAGGAGTCATACTAATAAGAGTAACCTATGGATGGGTGCGAAACATGATGAGAGAAGGAGGTAACATGTAATTATTCACTTGTTCAATCTGATCTAAACATAACCTAAATGATTAAGTAGGACTGCAACATGATGCTTATGAACGATCATGACACTGTCCATATATTGATATATAGCAAAAAATTAAAAAAATTGTTGGAAAGTATACGTTTAGAATTAATTGAGACATAACAAATTAAGAAAGATAATAAGTAATCAAATCAAGTCATCTTTCTAACCAGTGTGATCATTATTCCTACTCCCAATAAATAGTTAAATTACACTTGTGAGGTGGAGGTTGTTAGTTTAAAGCTCTCATTTTTCATTCTGTTAAGTCAAAATTGATTGACACGAAAGTGATATTATTTCTCATGGTTACAGGTGGAGCCAAAATTTTCATAATAGGACAAACAATAACAAAAGTTTCACTAGGACATACTTTATTTATTTAGTTAAATGAAAGATTAACATAACCACAGTATATTGTTTTATAGGATGTTTTATAGGATATTGATATAGCCATATGTACATGATACAAACGTTGTGGGCAACTTTGAAAACAATATTTTTTTTAATATTTTAATATTTGAAGCATTCATGCCGCTATGCCCTAATAAATGACTAGAGTTAATTTTATGAAATTCATGTGGGTAGGGTATAGTACATTCAATAGAAAAAATTTTACATTGATAATACCTACCTCACATATGATGATAGCTATTATCACATTGCTTGATATCCTAATTTATTTATTTATTTAAATTTAATATATATAAAAATCAGATAATACCAACATTGGACTGCGACACCTGTTAATATTTTAATATCTGAAAGCATCCACATCGCTATGCTCCAATAAATGACTAGAGTTAATTTTACAATACCCATTTGAGTATAGTACATCCAATAAATAAAATCTTATATTAATAATACCTACCTCATATATGATAGTAGCTATTATCACATTGATTGGTACTCTAATTTTTTTTATTTAAATTTAATATATATAAAAAATCAGATAATATCAATAGACTGTGACACCTGATAATATTTTAATATCTGAAGCATCCACACCTATTTGCCCCAATATATGACTAGTATGTGGCTCTCCCTTCAAAAAGTGTCAAACTTTAAGAAGAAATGGTGACAATAATGCAACAATAGTATTTATTGGACTGGGACACCTGATAGCTGCCAAAATACAAGTTATAAATGCAAATGATTCACTTTATCGTGTATAGACTCTCTCTCTGTCATTCCCTCATCTTCATCTTTGCAAGTTGCAACAAACTTGGAAGTTAGTTCTTCAACTTAGACATGAAAGAAGCTCAAGAAGTGCAGCTCCATATCATGAGTAAGTCATATTTTCATATATTTATTAGCTAGAGAGACACGTTTATTATTGATTTAATTTGATTTTGGTAGAGAAGTTTGTTTCTGTTTCTAAACTTACTTCTGCTATGATAAAAACTGATACATATATATTTTAAAACTGTCCATCAGTCCATGCCAGCAGTAGAATAGTTGCACTTGCACTACATCACGTTTGAATTCGATATTATTCCTTTGCCTTCTGATTTTTACAAGAAGAATTAATCCTTATGTCTTAAAACAAGATATGGTTCTTTTCTCTTAAATTTTTGGAACTACTACACCATAAGAGGTACTAATGAGGAAAATTCTCATTTCTGTAATAGAATATCGCCGGGATCTAATTATGGGTATATAATAATATAACTATATATACTATGCAAAGCCTAGATACCATATAAACATATAAATATATAATATATAGCGATGTATATGCTACCTATGCTAAATGGAGAAGTCTCCTAGGCATCCTTGGTTCGGAGCTTATTATGTTCATATAAGACATCTTCCATCCCATCATTATTCAGGAAAAAAATTCTAATTAATTCAATTGCTAAAATCCGTATTTGAATCCTATCTAAAAAAAAAAAAACTGAATCGGTGTCTTGAAATGATGATTAGGGACGTAATCAAGATTTTACATTAGTGGGAGCCGTTATATGAACCAATTTTTTTAACATCCATTTAGTATTAACAAAATATCAACAATTGAAAACTCTCTATCTATACTCCACTGTCTGGTAATCATAACTATTTAAGTTTTTTTTTTTTTAATAAAATTTAATAGAAAAATCAGTTTTTTTTTTTTTTTTGATTAACAAAAACAAATGGCTAATTATTTTTTTTATTTTATTTTTTGTAATTTGGGCTGATTTGTTGTTGAAGTTGTAATTTGGGCTGTTTATTGTGGTTGTAATTTTTGATTTTTTTTTTTTTTTTTGTTTGTTAAAATATTCAGAATAAGGACAACAATTAGGGATGGAAAACAAACTTTTTAAAGTTTAAGGACAAAAAATGAAATTGATGTAAACTTTAGGGATACAAACAATATTCTAGCTTCTTCTTTTTTCTTTTTCTTTTTTAATATTTGGGCTATTTTTTGTTTTTGTTTTAGGGAACAAAAAATTATATTAGTGGAGATCCAATTTAATTTTTAAGGGCCCAATTTCTAAATCAACCTATACTAATATATTAACTTCAATTTTTTTAGAAGTCTAGCAGGGGTTGAGGCCACCCTTAATCTTATCTTAGTGTGGCTCCGTCCCTACTGATGATTGAAGCAATCATATATGTCATTTCTAGCTCCTTGGTCTTGGATCGTATATGATAAAGATATAATCCAATTAA
>OU015767.1:28394257-28530909 GCA_907173295.1 Fagus sylvatica | reverse complement strand
TAGAATTTCTTGTATAGTTGCACAATCTCCCGAGGTGGCTTTTGAAAAGAGAAGGCAGTCATCTGCAAAAAATAGGTGAGTAATTTTTGGGCCATTACGGCACAATGAGGTGCCCTGTAAGCTACCCCGATCCTTAGCATTTGAAATAAGGTAGTGGAGTCCTTCTGCACATAAGAGAAATAAGTAAGGAGATATTGGGTCCCCCTGGCGAATCCCTCGAGAGGGTTTCAGGAAGCCATGGGGTTCACCATTAACAAGAATAGAGTATGAGACAGTGCTTATGCAATTCATGATTAGGGAAACCTGGTCGGCCTCCAAAACGTCGTTCTTTAATGGAGACTAATCAAATTTGATATGTATGAATATATGTGTGGGTGTATAAGGTAAATGGTAGTATGTATGGTAAGGTGGGTTGTCGTACCACGGAGAGAGGGGTTTTAAATAAACACGTAACACTATAAATTAAATCAAGAAAATGTTTTGGTTGTTTTGAAAACTCACAATTTAAATAGGTAAAGAAACTCAAATCTAAAAATTGCTAGGGCTTTGGGTTCCTCAAATTTGCTAAGATAAACTAATTCAATTTAAATCCATGAATTACACAATTGGGGGTTTCACATCCCAAACCCTCAATTGGAACATTTGCAATAAAAACCATTTTTAATAAAATCTAAATTAGAAATACTATTTGATTGTTCATTGATTTAAACACATAATAAATAACTACATTGGAAAAACCTAAAATCGACATTGTACTAATTAATCTAGCAACAATGTAGTAAAAAGTAATATCCAATGAAATTAAGAGTTTTTAGATTTAATGGAACTAAAATCTTTACTTAACTATGAGAAAAACATGATTGAACTCATGAAAAGATTCAAATTATAGAACCACAAATAAAAGGAATGACAAAAAGATGAGAACAATCAAATAATAAATCTTAAACATTGAAACTCAAAATGAATTTAAAAGAAATTAGTTACCTTACAAATTTGGATTCCCCCTTAGCCCAAGCTAAAAGTCTAGCCAATCATAGCCAAGAAATTACAAAAAGAAACTAAAGAAAATAAATCCTACAAAAAAAACTAGAGAGAAAACAATGAAGAGTTGCCTAAAAATGGAGTTTCTGCCTCCCTCTTCCAACGGCTGCTGCTGCTGTTTTTTACTGCTGGAGCATCTTCATTTAGGGCTCCAAAAGAGAAATAATCATGTGTGGTGTGGTAGGAAAAAATGGCATGCAATTGGTCAAAGCAAGCTTGTCACGTGAACTCATTAATGGGGCAATGATCCGGTGCATTGCGGCAACAAAGGGACATGCAATCTACGGCAAGCTCCCATGAATTTCAATTAAAACTCTTTTGAGCATTGATCTAGTGTGATGCGGCTAGGAAAGGAGAGTGTGAGCTTGTTAGCCATGTGGGCCTTGTGGGCTTGTGGGCTTTTTTGGGCTTTGATTTTCTTTTTCTTTTCAAACATTAATTTGCACCTAAAACAAAACATAAAATTTAGACTTTATAAAATTAAAATAACACATACAAATAAATTATTTTTAAACAACGCAATGAAATAAAATAAATGCAATGATTTGCATACAACTAAAAATAAAATGCAAAATAATTCTATTAAAAACCTTAGAAAATAGGCTTAATAAGTCATATTTCATGACTTATCAAAACCCATTTGGGATGGAAGCCCATTTTTCTCATAATTGTCTCCAGAAAGCTCCACTCTACCCGGTCATAAGCCTTACTCATATCCAATTTCAAAGCCATTGCCCCCTCCCTTCCTATTTTTGTAGAATGCATATGGTGTAGGGTCTCAAAAGCTACCAATACATTATCCGTTATTAATCTACCTAGCACAAAGACACTTTGGGCCTCAGAGATAATGGATGGGAGTATGCCTTTCAATCTATTTCTAATGACTTTAGATATTAATTTGTATATCACATTGCACAGACTAATTGGTCTGAAATCCGTGATTTTCTCTGGGGTTTTTACTTTTGGGATAAGAGTGATAAATGTATGATTGATAGCATTTAAAATATGACCAGAATTAAGACAAGAAAGTACACCTTTTGTCACTTTGGGACCAACTACCTTCCAATATTTTTGAAAAAATAATGGGGGCATGCCATCGGGACCCGGAGCTTTGAGAGGGGCCATTTGTTTTAAAGCTAATTCCACTTCTCTTACTGTAAATTCACAAGTTAAAGAATCATTTACCTCCTTAGAAATCAAGTTGGGTACATGGGCCACTGCTTCCTCAATGTTCTCTGGGAGAGAGGTTCTGAAAATATTGTCAAAGTACTGCATTATGAGACCAGCAACTTCGGCCTTATCTTCTCGCCAAACCCCATCTTCATCTTTCAATCCCAAAATTTTATTTCTTCTTCGGCGTTGGGAAGCACGACCATGGAAGTAGCGAGTGTTCCGGTCACCTTCGCTTAGCCACATAACCCGAGATCTTTGCCTCCATAATCTTTCTTCTCTTTCTAGAAGAAAATTTACTTCAGTTTTGAGCTTTCTGATTCTGTCCAGACTGCCTCCTTTTATTGCTTCTTCCTCGGCCTTAGCAAGCTCCTGCTTCTTTTCTCTCAACTGCCGAGTAACACTACCGAAGCTTCTGCGGCTCCAGTCCCCCAAGTGTTTTTTGCAAGTTTTTAATTTTTCTGCAACTTTGAACATAGCCGAGCCTGGTATAGCAGAGCCCCATGCTGCCTGGATCGTGTTCTCACACCCTTCATCACTTGTCCAAACTTCTTTAAAGCGGAAAGGCTTCCGCTGAAAGCATTGTGTACCTCTTGGCTCACGGGTTAGGAGAAGGCATTTGTGGTCTGAGTTGATGACATCAAGATGCTCCATAGAAGCTGCTGGAAATTTCTGCACCCAGCTCAAAGTTGCAAGCCCCCTATCCAGGCGTACCCAAGTTGTAGCTGGTGGGTCCCTGTTGTTACACCACGTGAATGGCGAACCCCGATAACCCAAATCAATTAAATCACATTCATCCATGGCATCACGGAATCCCTGCATTTGTCTATCTGGACGCCGGTTTCTCCCATGCATCTCTTCATTTTTAACTATCTCATTAAAATCACCAATGCAACACCACAGCAATAGGAACTGTTGGTTAAGGCCTCGAAGAAGATTCCATGTCTCTATTCTTCTATGGGTTTCAGGAGCACCATAGAAAAAAGTTAGGCGCCAAGCTTCTGGGGTACCTTCATCAATAATAGAATCAATATGGTTACAAGAAAAACTTTTGACAGATAAATTAAAATCATTATTCTAGAAGAGAGCTAAACCTCCTCCCTTTTTATTACTTGGAACTACAAGTTTATTATTAAAATGTAAACGACAACGTAAAAATTCTAAACTTTCTTCATTCGACCATGTTTCAATACAGAACACCGCCGAGGGAGCTTGCACCCGCACCAACCAGGTAAGTTCTTGAACTGTACATGGGTTCCCAAGCCCACGACAGTTCCAGCTTAAGCAACTCATTGGTCCCGACGGGGTTGGGTACCAGCCGCCGCCGATTCTACCTCCATAGGTGTAGGACGTAATATTTTCCCTGGCCTCCCACTCACTTCCGTGTCATCTTCCACTGAGTCACTTGTTCTTTTTTCAGAAAGAAATACTCTTATGGGCTTCGGCCCATTGTTTTTTGCGCTAGCCTTTTTTTTCCATGAATCCACGCCCACTTTAGTTGACTTCCCAGGGGTATTTGTGGGATTTGGATTTGCATTAGAAATATCCTTAAAAGGTAATCTAACCCCATTACGTGGAGAGAGATCATGTGGGTCTAAAGGTATAGGGTTTTCCGAAAATGTATCAGCTGGACAAGGAATATTTTCCTGGACCTTCAATTCACCAAGATTCTCATTTAGGAAACCCATTTCCTTGTCAATCTCCTTTAATTTCTCCTCAAAAGATCCACTGTCTGATTTTCTCAAATCCGGAGTTGATCCCGGATTTTTTTCTGCTTACCTTTCAAGGACGTTGACTGGTTCCTTTCCCGCCGGCAGATCCACCACCATTTCATCCGTAACCCCCCTGCTAGCTTTGACGGTACCGCCGTTTTGTGCTCTGCCTGCCACATGGATCTCCACTCTGCGATATGGGCGATTTCCCGGTGCTCTGAGCCAAGCACCGTATGCCTGGTCTTCCTGGCGTAGAGTTGAATGGTTCCTTAGCCAGAAATCACAATCTTTTTCCCCGTGGGTGAGCATCCCACACCAGTAGTAAAAGTTCCGGAGCCGCTCATACCGGAATGCCGCCCAGCTATCTTTTCCGTTTGCCAATCCGATTTTCCTACCACGGCATAGAGGTTTGTTGATGTTGACTTTCACACGGATTCGCATCACTCTCCCTCCTCCCAGTTCCTCATCCGAATCAGTAGTTGTCAAGACTTCGCCAATAGACCTCCCAAGACTCACTGCCACTTCTCTCTTCAGGCTTAGGACTGGTAGGTTGTGAATTTGGACCCAGAATACCGCACTTTCAAACACCACCGTTTCTATTTCCACGTCCTCTAAGAGTCAGTGAAAGGCTACCAGACTCTTATCATAGGACCACGGTTCAGCCATCAGAACCCGCTTCAGATCAGCCTCATCTTCGAACTCAAAAATCATGATGTTATCACCCATGTCCCGTGCTGAGAACCCATTCTCCGAACGCCATAATGGTCTAAAGGTCCGGGTTACTGCCTCAACATTGATTACTCATCTAGTGAAAAACTTCGCTGCCAAGATATGGGTTGCACTCTGCTTCGTAGGTTCTAGAATGAACCTATCTTCCTCTGTTTCCGAGAGTGACAACCATTGCCACAAGCCGTTAAGATCCTCCATTCTCAAAACTAAAAAATAGCTGCAAGAAAACACCTGCAATATAGAAAGAATAAATGGTTAAACCACACACCGTCCTACCAATATGGGTTGGGTATTGGAGGGAAGCCAACTTTGTACAAAGACAAAGACGAAAATTCTACGGCGGCTAGGGTTTCAGAGAAAACCTAGAGCCGAGAAACTATTTACTAAAACATGCCATGATAATAAGTTTCAGTTTCAACATAAACTTAAAATAAGGGGGTAGAAAAAATGCTGAAGTGAATCATTTGTCATTATGTTTATGGCGACTAATGACTGGCATGCTAAGAAGTAAAAAAATAAAAATAAAGTTTCCAGCTAGGAGTAGTTTGCTTTCATCCTAATTCATTGCACTACTAAATTATACTCTTTCATCCAAAGAAAAAATATGGAAAGCATTTAGGAATTTTGTGCGTGCAAAATAGGGAATAAAAGCTCTAAAAGAACTGAATTCTCTACAAAATCTGGATCCAGAGTCATCGCCTCGTGGACGATAATTTTGACAATGAAGTGCAACGCTAGAACCTCAGTTTGTACAGGAATTGTCTAAACTCAAACCCTGATAATTGGATGCAAGTGCAAGCAGCTGATAATATCCCCGACCGAGCCAAAACTCCATACAGGAGGAGCTACCTACCTTGTGGGGCCCACCAGACAAACATTTGGCACTATTGCATTGCCTACTTGACAAAGCAAAGTAGGTATTCCCGCGTGAAGTATTTTTTACTATCTTTTTCGCTTTTAATACTCTTTATCTCTCCTACTACCCCGTCTAAAATTAAGGTCAAATTGCATCATCATGGAGTTTGCGTAGTTTGCCAATTGGTGGTTTTTATTTGGCATTATAACTATTTGGGTTTTCAAATTGATAAAATTGATCATTTTAAGTAATTTTTTGTCAATTTTGTTAACAGAAATTTGTCACATGTATTGTATTTGAATTTATAATAATAAAATTTTTAGAACAAAATGCTTACATTGTTTCTATTAGAAAATTGACTAAAAAAAACTTAGAGGAGTCAATTTCATCAATTTAAAAACCCCAAATAATTATATTGTAAAATTAAAACACTAATGATCAATTTGCAAATGACCTAAATTCTAAAGAGGGATTATATAATTTGGCCTAAAATTAATTGAGACATAACAAATTAAGAACGATGATAAGTAATCAAATCAAGTCATCTTTCTAACCAGTGTGATCATTATTCCCACTCCCAATAAATAGTTAAATTACACTTGTGAAGTGGAGGTTGTTAATTTAAATCTCTCATTTTTCATTCTGTTAAATCAAAATTGATTGACACGAAAGTGACATTATTTCTCATGGTTACAGGTGGAGCCAAAATTTTCATAATAGGACAAACAATAACAAAAGTTTCACTAGGACATACTTTATTTATTTAGTTAAATGAAAGATTAACATAACCACACAATATACTGTTTTATAGGAAATTGATATATGTGCCCTCTGCAACAGAAACTTGTAGATTTTATGACCAAGCATGGTTTCCCAGTTCGGATTTAAGAGGAAAAATAGAGGCCTTGTGGTCCAAGGTATTTGCGCATTATAGATGCACATATTTTTATGCACGCATGTTCACCCATAAAAACACATCCCATCCATGCTTAGCTGTTTACTTTTATGCGGTAAACTTTTCAGGATACTAATTAAAGTTATCTTCATCCATATGTACATGATACAAACGTTGTGGGGGGCAACTTTGAAAACAATATTTTTTTTAATATTTTAATATTTGAAGCACCAACGCTGCTATGACCCAATAAAGGACCAGAGTTAATTTTATAATATACCCACATAGGTACGGTACATCCAATAGATAAAATCTTATATTGATAATACATACCTCGCATATGATGGTAGCTACTATCACATTGTTTGGTATCCTAATTTTTTATTTTTTATTTAAATTTAATATGTATAAAAAATAGATAATACCAATAGTGGCTCTCCCGTCAAAAAGTGTCAAACTTTAAGAAGAAATGGTGACAATAATGCAACAATAGTGTTTATTGGACTGACGACACCCGTTAGCTGCCAAAATACAAGTTATAAATGTAAATGATTCACTTTATCGTGTATAGACTCTCTCTCTGTCATTCCCTCGATCATCTTCATCTTTGCAAGTTGCAACATATTTGGAACTTAGTTCTTCAACTTAGACATGAAAGAAGCTCAAGAAGTGCAGCTCCATATCATGAGTAAGTAATATTTTCATATATTTATTAGCTAGAGAGACACGTTTATTATTGATTTAATTTGATTTTGGTAGAGAAGTTTGTTTCTGTTTCTAAACTTACTTCTGCTATGATAAAAACTGATACATATATATTTTAAAACTGTCCATCAGTCCATGCCAGCAGTAGAATAGTTGCACTTGCACTACATCACGTTTGAATTCGATATTATTCCTTTGCCTTCTGATTTTTACAAGAAGAATTAATCCTTATGTCTTAAAACAAGATATGGTTCTTTTCTCTTAAATTTTTGGAACTACTACACCATAAGAGGTACTAATGAGGAAAATTCTCATTTCTGTAATAGAATATCGCCGGGATCTAATTATGGGTATATAATAATATAACTATATATACTATGCAAAGCCTAGATACCATATAAGACATATAAATATATAATATATAGCGATGTATATGCTACCTATGCTAAATGGAGAAGTCTCATAGGCATCCTTCGTTTGGAGCTTATTATGTTCGTATAAGACATCTTCCATCCCATCATTATTCAGGAAAGAAAATCTAATTAATTCAATTGGTAAAATCCATATTTGAATCCTATCTAAAAAAAAAAAAAAAATTTGAATTGGTGTCTTGAAATGATGATTAGGGACGTAATCAAGATTTTACATTAGTGGGGGCCGTTATATGAACCAATTTTTTTAGCACCCATTTAGTATTAACAAAATATCAACAATTGAAAACTCTCTATTTGTACTCCATTGTTTGGTAATCGTAACTATTTAAGGTTCTTTTTTATTTATTTATTTTTATGTTTTTGATTTGTTGAAAACAAAAACAAATGGCTAACTTAGATTTTTTTATTTTATTTTTTGTAATTTGGGCTGATTTGTTTGATATGTTGTAATTTTGGCTGATTTAATGTGGTTGTAATTTTTGGCTTTTTTCTTTTCCTTTTTTGTTGTTAAAATATCTTTTTTTGTCTCTAAAGTTTGCATGAAGTTCGTTTTTTATCCTTAAATTTTAGAATGTTCATTTTTCATTCCTAAAACTTTTAAAGATATTTTTTCAATAGTTTATGGGCAAATATAGGCACAAAAAAAAAAAATGATATTTTTTCAATATTTAGGGATGAAAGTTTAAGAACAGAAATTCTAACACTTTCAATAGTTAGGGATGGAAAACAAATTTTTTAAAGTTTAGGGATAAAAAATGAAATTGATGTAAACTTTAGGGATACAAACAATATTCTAGCTTCTTCTTTTTCTTTTTCTTTTTTAATATTTGGGCTATTTTTTGTTTTTGTTTTAGGGAACAAAAAATTATGTTAGTGGAGATCCAATTTAATTTTTAAGGGCCCAATTTCTAAATCAACCTATACTAATATATTAACTTCAATTTTTTTAGAAGTCTAGCAGGGGTTGAGGCCACCCTTAATCTTATCTTAGTGTGGCTCCGTCCCTACTGATGATTGAAGCAATCATTATGGAGTATATATGTCATTTCTAGCTCCTTGGTCTTGGATCGTATATGATAAAGATATAATCCAATTAAATGAAAGATCTTTTTAAGAACTAGAACATACCAAAAATTAAGTGAAAACTATAATTAGAATTAAGTATACAAATTAATTCGTTAGATAGCTTTTTGTCACACGTAATAATATGTACACACTATTTAAAATATGGATATATAATCATAAATTATAGATATTTATGAACGTTAATGTCAATAATTTATCGATTTATGTTCACATAAGATGATGTGTATATGTCTTGCTGTGCAACAATATTTACCCTTTTGCTATTATACTAATCCTTTCAATTTGAATCTCAGCAGCTCAGGAAGCCAAAGAAGCAAACTCAACTGAGCATATAAATGTTACCAGCCAATCAACAATCACTCAAGGTAGAAATTATATATGGTGTCTCCGAATGGCCATGTATACACTCTTTCTCCTCTCTGGCCAGTCAACAGCAGTACTGTTGGGAAGATTGTATTATGACAAAGGTGGAAAGAGCAAATGGTTAGGAACCCTTGTGCAACTCGTAGGCTTCCCAATCCTTCTTCCCTACTATTTCATCGCATCACCCAAAAACCCCACCACAAACACTACAACTATCCACTCAAACCCACCATCCACTTTGACACTTGCATCAGTTTATGTATCACTCGGACTACTTGTAGCTGCAGATTGCTTCTTATATTCAACAGGACTAATGTACCTTCCTGTGTCTACTTACTCTCTCATTTGTGCATCACAGTTAGCCTTCAATGCTTTTTTCTCATTCTTCCTTAATTCACAAGAGTTCACTCCTTTCATTACTCAATTCTCTAGTCCTTCTCACCATATCTTCAATCCTCCTTGTTTTTGAAACTGACTCTTCTTCAGACTCCTCTGGAGTCTCCAAAGGAAAGTATGTAATTGGGTTAATATGCACTATTGGTGCATCAGCTGGATATGGCTTGATGCTTTCTCTTACACAGCTAGCATTCAGGAAGGTTATTAAAAAGGAGACCTTTACAGTGGTCATGGACATGATAGTTTATCAGTCTCTGGTTGCAACCTTAGCTACTTCGGTGGGACTTTTTGCTAGTGGAGAATGGAAAGGTTTAAACAATGAGATGGTAGATTTTGAACTTGGGAAAGTGTCTTATATCATGACTTTGGTTTGGACAGCTATAGTGTGGCAGGTTTATTCTATTGGTTGTGTGGGATTGATTTTTGAGGTGTCTTCTTTATTCTCCAATTCAATAAGTGTTCTGGGTTTGCCTATTATTCCGGTTCTAGCTTTTATCTTTTTCCATGACAAAATTGGTGGATTAAAGGTGATTTCCATGGTTTTGGCTATTTGGGGTTTTGTTTCTTATGTCTATCAGCAATACCTCGATGATTTCAAGTCCAAGTCTCAAGATAAAATTAATGCAAATGAAGCTTCCAATGCCTCACCACTAGAAGAGGTTAATGGATGAATAAGGTTTGTTTTATTTTGTCTACAATATTAGACGCATAAGATAATGTAGGCTTAGATCAATGTGAAGCTATGCAAAGGAAGAATTGGAATCTTTGTACTTGTATGGAGTGGCTGTATCAGACAAGCAGGTACATTCCCAATTAAATGTGTAATTCTTCTTCTTCTTTTTGGGCTGAAAAATAGTTTAATTAACCTTTTGTTTATTAATGAGCAATCAGACTTTTTATAATTTATTAAAGTGATAAGGAGAAATAGTTAAGTATTGAGACAATCTATCCAAACAGTTAAAGCACCAACATATCATAAGCAACCAATCATTGTCTCAAAGGATAAACATCCAGCCAAGGAGAGTTAATAGCGTGATAGGAATGTGATAGGAGTTTTGGTCTTCTATGTATATCCATTTATCAATCTTTAACTAATCATCTATTATAATATAAATATCAGCAATCAATCTTTAACTAATCATCTATTATAATATAAATATCAGCAAATATCTCCTGTATCAATTGAACATGAAGAAACCAAAATAAGTCTATCGTGAATTTACAACATTCACAATATGAACTCATCAATGATACTATATTTTTTTTACTACACATAAATTATAACTGATCATGAACATCACCCGTTATAAAAGTTGTTGAAATTTTTTGTGTCACTAAACATATTCATAACATTAGGAGTCATACTAATAAGAGTAACCTATGGATGGGTGCGAAACATGATGAGAGAAGGAGGTAACATGTAAATATGTAATTATTCACTTGTTCAATCTGATCTAAACATAACCTAAATGATTAAGTAGGACTGCAGCATGATGCTTATGAACGATCATGACACTGTCCATATATTGATATATAGCAAAAAATTAAAAAAATTGTTGGAAAGTATACGTTTAGAATTAATTGAGACATAACAAATTAAGAAAGATAATAAGTAATCAAATCAAGTCATCTTTCTAACCAGTGTGATCATTATTCCTACTCCCAATAAATAGTTAAATTACACTTGTGAGGTGGAGGTTGTTAGTTTAAAGCTCTCATTTTTCATTCTGTTAAGTCAAAATTGATTGACACGAAAGTGATATTATTTCTCATGGTTACAGGTGGAGCCAAAATTTTCATAATAGGACAAACAATAACAAAAGTTTCACTAGGACATACTTTATTTATTTAGTTAAATGAAAGATTAACATAACCACAGTATATTGTTTTATAGGATGTTTTATAGGATATTGATATAGCCATATGTACATGATACAAACGTTGTGGGGGCAACTTTGAAAACAATATTTTTTTTAATATTTTAATATTTGAAGCATTCATGCCGCTATGCCCTAATAAATGACTAGAGTTAATTTTATGAAATTCATGTGGGTACGGTATAGTACATTCAATAGAAAAAATTTTACATTGATAATACTACCTCACATATGATGATAGCTATTATCACATTGCTTGATATCCTAATTTATTTATTTATTTAAATTTAATATATATAAAAAATCAGATAATACCAACATTGGACTGCGACACCTGTTAATATTTTAATATCTGAAACATCCACACCGCTATGCTCCAATAAATGACTAGAGTTAATTTTACAATACCCATTTGAGTATAGTACATCCAATAAATAAAATCTTATATTAATAATATCTACCTCATATATGATAGTAGCTATTATCACATTGATTGGTACTCTAATTTTTTTTTTATTTAAATTTAATATATATAAAAAATCAGATAATATCAATAGACTGCGACACCTGATAATATTTTAATATCTGAAGCATCCACACCTATTTGCCCCAATATATGACTAGTATGTGGCTCTCCCTTCAAAAAGTGTCAAACTTTAAGAAGAAATGGTGACAATAATGCAACAATAGTATTTATTGGACTGGGACACCTGATAGCTGCCAAAATACAAGTTATAAATGCAAATGATTCACTTTATCGTGTATAGACTCTCTCTCTCTGTCATTCCCTCATCTTCATCTTTGCAAGTTGCAACAAACTTGGAAGTTAGTTCTTCAACTTAGACATGAAAGAAGCTCAAGAAGTGCAGCTCCATATCATGAGTAAGTCATATTTTCATATATTTATTAGCTAGAGAGACACGTTTATTATTGATTTAATTTGATTTTGGTAGAGAAGTTTGTTTCTGTTTCTAAACTTACTTCTGCTATGATAAAAACTGATACATATATATTTTAAAACTGTCCATCAGTCCATGCCAGCAGTAGAATAGTTGCACTTGCACTACATCACGTTTGAATTCGATATTATTCCTTTGCCTTCTGATTTTTACAAGAAGAATTAATCCTTATGTCTTAAAACAAGATATGGTTCTTTTCTCTTAAATTTTTGGAACTACTACACCATAAGAGGTACTAATGAGGAAAATTCTCATTTCTGTAATAGAATATCGCCGGGATCTAATTATGGGTATATAATAATATAACTATATATACTATGCAAAGCCTAGATACCATATAAGACATATAAATATATAATATATAGCGATGTATATGCTACCTATGCTAAATGGAGAAGTCTCCTAGGCATCCTTGGTTCGGAGCTTATTATGTTCATATAAGACATCTTCCATCCCATCATTATTCAGGAAAAAAATTCTAATTAATTCAATTGCTAAAATCCGTATTTGAATCCTATCTAAAAAAAAAAAACTGAATTGGTGTCTTGAAATGATGATTAGGACGTAATCAAGATTTTACATTAGTGGGAGCCGTTATATGAACCAATTTTTTTAACATCCATTTAGTATTAACAAAATATCAACAATTGAAAACTCTCTATCTATACTCCACTGTCTGGTAATCATAACTATTTAAGTTTTTTTTTTTTTATAAAATTTAAAATAAATATTTTTTTTTTTTTTGATTTGTTGAAAACAAAAACAAATGGCTAACTTTTTTTTATTTTATTTTTTGTAATTTGGGCTGATTTGTTGTTGATATGTTGTAATTTGGGCTGATTTATTGTGGTTGTAATTTTTTTTTTTTTTTTTGTTAAATATCTTTTTTTGTTCTAAAGTTTGCATGAAGTTCGTTTTTCATCCTTAAATTTTAGAATATTCATTTTTCGTTCCTAAAACTTTTTAAGATATTTCAATAGTTTATGGGCAAATATAGGCACAAAAAAAAAAAATGATATTTTTTCAATATTTAGGGATGAAAGTTTAAGAAAAGAAATTGTAACACTTTTAATAATTAGGGATGGAAAACAAACTTTTTAAAGTTTAAGGACAAAAAATGAAATTGATGTAAACTTTAGGGATACAAACAATATTCTAGCTTCTTCTTTTTTCTTTTTCTTTTTTAATATTTGGGCTATTTTTTGTTTTTGTTTTAGGGAACAAAAAATTATATTAGTGGAATTTAATTTTTAAGGGCCCATTTTCTAAATCAACCTATACTAATATATTAACTTCAATTTTTTTAGAAGTCTAGTAGGGGTTGAGGCCACCCTTAATCTTATCTTAGTGTGGCTCCGTCCCTATTGATGATTGAAGCAATCATTATGGAGTATATATGTCATTTCTAGCTCCTTGGTCTTGGATCGTATATGATAAAGATATAATCCAATTAAATGAAAGATCTTTTTAAGAACTAGAACATACCAAAAATTAAGTGAAAACTATAATTAGAATTAAGTATACAAATTAATTCGTTAGATAGCTTTTTGTCACACGTAATAATATGTACACACTATTTAAAATATGGATATATAATCATAAATTATAGATATTTATGAACGTTAATGTCAATAATTTATCGATTTATGTTCACATAAGATGATGTGTATACGTCTTGCTGTGCAACAATATTTACCCTTTTGCTATTATACTAATCCTTTCAATTTGAATCTCAGCAGCTCAGGAAGCCAAAGAAGCAAACTCAACTGAGCATATAAATGTTACCAGCCAATCAACAATCACTCAACGTAGAAATTATAGATTGTGGCTCCGAATGGCCATGTATACACTCTTTCTCCTCTCTGGCCAGTCAACAGCAGTACTCTTGGGAAGATTGTATTATGACAAAGGTGGAAAGAGCAAATGGTTGGGAACCCTTGTGAACCTCGTAGGCTTCCCAATCCTTCTTCCCTACTATTTCATCTCATCACCCAAAAATCCCACCACAAACACTATAACTATCCACTCAAACCCACCATCCACTTTGACACTTGCATTAGTTTATGTATCACTCGGACTACTTGTAGCTGCAGATTGCTTCTTATATTCAACAGGACTAATGTACCTTCCTGTGTCTACTTACTCTCTCATTTGTGCATCACAGTTAGCCTTCAATGCTTTTTTCTCATTCTTCCTTAATTCACAAAAGTTCACTCCTTTCATACTCAATTCTCTAGTCCTTCTCACCATATCTTCAATCCTCCTTGTTTTTGAAACTGACTCTTCTTCAGACTCCTCTGGAGTCTCCAAAGGAAAGTATGTAATTGGGTTAATATGCACTATTGGTGCATCAGCAGGATATGGCTTGGTGCTTTCTCTTACGCAGCTAGCATTCAGGAAGGTTATTAAAAAGGAGACCTTTACAGTGGTCATGGACATGATAGTTTATCAGTCTCTGGTTGCAACATTAGCTACTTTGGTGGGACTTTTTGCTAGTGGAGAATGGAAAGGTTTAAACAATGAGATGGTAGATTTTGAACTTGGGAAAGTGTCTTATATCATGACTTTGGTTTGGACAATTATAATGTGGCAGGTTTTTGCTATTGGTTGTGTGGGATTGATTTTTGAGGTGTCTTCTTTATTCTCCAATTCAATAAGTGTTCTGGGTTTGCCTATTATTCCGGTTCTAGCTTTTATCTTTTTCCATGACAAAATTGGTGGATTAAAGGTGATTTCCATGGTTTTGGCTATTTGGGGTTTTGTTTCTTATGTCTATCAGCAATACCTCGATGATTTCAAGTCCAAGTCTGAAGATAAAATTAATGCAAATGAAGCTTCCAATGCCTCACCACTAGAAGAGGTTAATGGATGAATAAGGTTTGTTTTATTTTGTCTACAATATTAGATGCATAAGATAATGTAGGCTTAGATCAATGTGAAGCTATGCAAAGGAAGAATTGGAATCTTTGTACTTGTATGGAGTGGCTAAGTAATATCAGACAAGCAGATGTACATTCCCAATTAAATGTGTAATTCTTCTTCTTCTTTTTGGGCTGAAAAATAGTTTAATTATTCACCTTTTGTTTATTAATTAGCTGAGCAATGCTATGGACATAACTTCTTTCAATAAGGTTTTTTTTTATAATTTATTAAAGTGATAAGTTGTGATTGAAATATCGCTTTCATATGTATTGAGACAATTTCTATCCAAACAGTTAAAGCACCAACATATCATAAGCAACCAATCATTGTCTCAAAGGATAAACATCCAGCCAAGGAGAGTTAATAGCGTGATAGGAGTGTGATAGGAGTTTTAGTCTTCTATGTATATCCATTTATCAATCTTTAACTAATCATCTATTATAATATAAATATCAGCAAATATCTCCTGTATCAATTGAACATGAAGAAACCAAAATAAGTCTATCGTGAATTTACAACCTTTACAATATGAACTCATCAATGATACTATACTATTTTTATTGCACACCAATTATAACTAATCATGTACGTTATAAAAGTTGTTGAAATTTTTTGTGTCACTAAACATATTCATAACATTAGGAGTCATACTAATAAGAGTAACCTATGGATGGGTGCGAAACATGGTGAGAGAAGGAGGTAACATGTAATTATTCACTTGTTCAATCTGATCTAAACATAACCTCAATGATTAAGTAGGACTGCAACATGATGCTTATGAACGATCATGACACTGTCCATATATTGATATATAGCAAAAAAATAAAAATTGTTTGAAAGTAGATGTTTAAAACTCTAAAGTGATGTAATAAGTCAATAACGTGTTAAATATGGAATAAGATTGAAAATTAATGATAGGGACTGGACACCCATCGATCACCCACCATGCATGTTGCATGCAATCCGTGTACCTCTCTATCTCTCTATTGGAAAGCTTCACTTCCCACATTTAAGAAGCTTAAGATCTTCAACACCACAAGTGTATCTAAAAAGATCGTGGGGGTATAACGGTTTTCTAGTTCTCATATAGTCCCGTACGTAATCAAAGTATATATATATATATATATATTGATGCCTGATGGATATGTATCAAAATTGTCTAGCAGTAAAATTACAGCACATTAAACAACTATGGATCTAATGCAAAATCAAGCAATGTCATGAGTATTAGTTTGTAGAAAAAATTCAAATTCTTATAAAAAAAAAATTAAAAATGACAAAAAATCACTTTTTATTCCTATAAACATGGGGTGTTTTTATGTTGGTTTTTTATTTTGCACATGTTTTGTTTTTTAGTCCTTAAAATTTTGTACACTTTTAATTTCACCTTTACTGTCATCTAAGTAATGGATTTCGCTGATGTGGCAAACAGATTGTTGATGTAAGATTTTGAGAGATGTCAAGGTTCATTCTCACGTGGGGAGCAACTTCTAGTAACATTAATCTCCAAACTGTCAATAACGTCTAAAATTGAATTCTCCATTGTGAGAACACCATATTTTATAGACAAATTCGTTTTTGAAATGAGGAAAGTGTCATATTGTTTACCACACACATTGTCCAACCATTTTTAAGTATATTCGCTCCATTTGAAATTGGGTAGCTAGCCTATGTTTTGTAATTTGTAACACGAGAGTCTTCATTAGGAATCGGGTGTTTAAATTGTATGAGAAGATATGAAATGTGGATTTCTACATTCCCATTTTTCGGAAGAAGAAGTATCTCTTGTAACAGTTATGCCAAGTCACCCATATAACCACCCAATGAGTAAATGTCATGTGATTCAATTTTATACTCTTTTGCCAAAGTTGGTCTCACCAACCTTCCACATGGTATTCACTCATCGAATTGTTATATGAGTGACTTGGTATAATTATTACAAGAGATGCTTTCTCGGGAGTTTTGGCAAAAAAAAAATGCATTTTTTTTAAGTTAATTTGTCAAACATGATCTGGTAGAACTTAATTTGAAATATAGATCTTATATTTTGTAAAGACAAGATTTATTTGAATCTTGTCTTTACAAAACACAAGATTGGTGATATATATATATATATATATATATTTTCAATCTTGTTTGTTAGAAAAACAAGATTTAATTTTAAAATCTAGTTCCCCCAAACTTTTCTAGTTGGGGTGCAACTAGATTTACAATTAATCTTGTTTTTCTAAAAAAAAAAGTTTGTTAAAATACAATCTGGTCTTTCCTAAAGACAAGATTTAACCACAATTTGAAAATCTGCACAGTACATACGCGTGCCTGTGACTGTACATAAAATTTTAAATGAATCTTGTCTTTAAAAAAGACAAGATTCAACTTAAATGAATTCAAAAATTTTAGATGAATCTTATTTTTAGAAAAGACAAGATTTAACTTAAATTACACAAAATACAAAATTCATCTAAAATTACATGGTGTGCGTACCCATGTGACCGCACATTCAAAATTTTTAAATAAATCTTGTCTTTAGTAAAAACAAGATTCAACTTAATCTTCTCCAGTTTTCACTTATTCACTCAAATCTTCCACTTACTTCATTGATCTATTTGGAAATCTCTTATCTCAAAATACGATAGACAAATCTACATCCTTATTATTTTCAGATCTCTTTCATTTATTATTTTAAAATCTTTTTTTTTATTATTAAATTATTATTTTTAGATGTAGTCTAGGAAACACTAACAATAGTTTTGACTATTTCAGCAATAGACTACGATTTATGGCTTGTTTGATGTTCTAACCTATTAACAAACACAAGATTTCTTAAAAAAATTGTAGTCTTCTCTCACCTGGTTACGTTGGGATGGAGGGTAAATTTGGTTTTAGCAATCTGGTGTTTGTTAAATACAAGATTGATGCCAATCTTGTGTTTAGAAAAAACAAAATCTATTTTTCAAATTAAGTTTAGCTAGGAATGTTTGGCAAAATAACATTAAAAAAAAACATTATTTTGAAAAAAATGGCCTATCATTTTAACCCCCTCTAATTTGCTTTGAAAAACCTGATTGAACTAATAAGTGCACTATTTTCCTAATTTTATTAATAAATTGTCCAAATTTAAATAAAAAATTGCCTATTAGATTTCGTATTTTATTGCATCGAAAAGCATGCAAAAGTCTATGTGGGACCTGTTACTACCACGTGGTAATCTCATATCGCACCACGCTATAGCAACAGACTGTTATACCTCATTTTGCAATTAGAAAACAATTCATTTTAAGGGTAAAATGGTAATTTTGTCAAGTAAGGATGAATTGTTAAAAGAGCATGAATGTCAAAACATCATCAAAACCTTTAACCGTAAGAACGAATGCAAAAAATAGACAGCGGGATGGAAAGATCTTGAGTTTCAACAGTTAAGAAACATCTTTGCCAAAAAAGGGTTAGATGCATGCAATTACCAACTTCTTAAATGAATTAATTACAATTAATTAAATGTTGAAATATCATTGAGTAAAACCTAAAAAAAGATCAAAGATGTACCATAATGTATGGAAACAGCCGACTCTGCAGGAACTCTATTGTATGCATTGTGTTGCTATGCACATTGCTGCATCTGCTGGGCATGCAATGGTGCTTTCACCATCACAGCTTACTGTTCAGAAGGTTCTGAAAAGTGAAGCGTTTGGAGAGGTCATGGATAGTCATGGATATGATATAACTCAATCAATCACTAGTTGCAAGATGTGCCACCCACCGGGACTTTTTGTGCGCAGAGAGTGGCAGGATTTACACAGAGATATGGATCAGATTGAACTAGGGAATGCATCCTTATTTCATGACAGTGATTTGGATAGCCATAAGTTGGTAGATTTTGAATATGGGTGCAGTAGGAATATAGGATTGATTTTGTGTCTTCCCTCTTCATCTTCTCCTATTGATTTTGTGTCTTCCCTCTTCATCTTCTCCTATTGCCATAAGTGCTCTAGGTTTACCTATTCCTCCGCTTCTAGTTCTAATGCCGCCACATCAGTTATGTTTTGTTTTGTTTTTGGCTACAAATTTGGATGAACAAGACACGGTTGTTCAATAAATCAAAGCTTGGATACAAGAGAAAGATCATTCTTCATTGAAGTATGAACCCCGGAATAAAAGAGCAACAGTAGGATCCGGATGCGAACTGGCCTAAAGGCCATTGGCGCCCTTATCGGCTTATCCCAATTAAATGTGTAGTTTTTACCAATTTTTATCTCCACCTGTTTTATAATTAGAAGTCATACCAAGAAATATAAATCATCGAATTAGACCACCTTTATCATGATATGGATGATGATTATGATGGAGCCCATATGATTTTGCAATTGTTGGGAAGCTGTAAATGTTTAAAATGATGCAATAACGTGTTAATTGAGGAATAAGGTCTAACATCACTGGATTGGACAACCATTACCCGCCATATATTGCATGCAGTTCATGTACATGCTTCAATGTCTCTCTCTCTCTCTCTCTCTCTCTCTCTCTCTCTCTGTTTATCTAATTCATCTTCAACATGGGGCAAGCTCAAAATCTGCAACTCCAAGACATGGGTAAGTCAAATTTCTATGTATCTAAAGATTAGAGAAGAAAGAAGTCAGCCGGTATATTCTTTTTATTTTTGGCTAAATAGTCCATCTGTAACTTTTTTTTCTTTTTCCCTTTTGTTATTTGTCCTCAGTTATAGAGAAGAAACATTAATATGATTTTAGTACTAAAGCTAGCTTTACCTAGATCTCCCTTAGTTCTGAATCGAAGTATAAAGAGTTGATGGATATCTATCAAAACTGTATAGCAGTATAGTATTGTAACACATCAATCACCTCAGAATTCAGTTGCAATATGAAGTAATATCCTAGGTTTTGATTTATACTGGAAATGCAAACTCTCAAAGATAGAAAAAGAGTTCTAGCTTACCACAATGGTCTCACAATGATATTGCATTCTAGATGCAAAATTATCAAAGGTTCTAGTAAGATAAACCATACCAAGCAATTAATAATAAATATGTAAAAATATAACTTTGGGGGTTGTATTGTAAATCTTGATCAAGAGAAAAGAATCATCAACTAATTTTTTTAATAAAATGTATTTGCTAATATGTTTCTTATAGAGATATGCTTAATAACCAGAAATTTTGGAGTAATATCTAATCAATTTTATTTTGAATATTCATTCTACATAGATGTGGACACCTGTTAGTACTCTAATGTTTCAAAATCAGCATTTAGGTGCTCTGGCAGTAAATATTTTACTACCCCTATTCATGCCTGATGCTTGATGCTTCTTAGTTCAACTACAGCTAACTTATTACTAACGGAGCAAGAAAATGGGAAAAACCTGATATGCTAGAAAATAATTTAAATTGTATAGTATACATCACTGGTTTTGAATCTTTGATAAATATCAGGTAGCCAGTAAAGCACCAAACATAAGTGGAAGACCCTCAATTTTTTTGATTAAAAAGGACCCAATGAATAGCATAGATTGAGTGTGTTTATTAATGCTGCTAACAATGGTGCTTGTTTTAAAGGAATTCATAAGATAACAATGCTTCTACCCTAGTAATCCCTTTACATGTTCTTACCAGTTCAAGAAGCTGAAGAAGTAAACTCACCTGAGTATATTAATGCCACCAACCAATCAACAATCTCTCTACCCAGAAATTTTATGTGGCGGCTCCGAATGACCATCTTTACACTCTTTGTCCTCTTTGGACAGTCAGCAGCTATACTCTTGGGAAGACTCTACTACAACAAAGGTGGAAAGAGCAAATGGACGGCAACATTAGTGCAAGTTGCAGGGTTCCCAATTCTCATTCCTTACTACTGCATCTCTCCACCCGAAAACCCTACCACAAACAGTATCCACAGGAATGAGCCCTCTACCATAATCCTTGCCTTGATTTATGTCTCTTTAGGTGTATTTCAAGCAGTAAACAGCATGATGTCTTCAATTGGGCTCTTGCACCTTCCAGTATCTACCTTTTCACTTATTTGCGCATCCTAGTTAACCTTCAATGCTTTCTTCTCTTTCCTCCTAAATTCACAGAAGTTTACACCTTTTATAATCAATTCTCTAGTCCTTCTCACCATCTCCTCTGCCTTGCTTGTATTTCAAACCAACTCTACGAACCCCACCAGAAACTCTAATGTGATGTATGAAATTGGACTCTTTTGCACTGTTGTTGCATCTGCTGGGTACGGATTGATGCTTTCCCTTACACAGCTCTCCTTCCAAAAGGTTTTAAGAAGGGAAACATTTACAGTGATTTTGGAATTGATAATCTATCAGTCACTGTTTGCAACTTGTGCTACACTGGTGGGGCTTTTTGCTAGCGGAGAGTGGAAAGGTCTAAATAGAGAGATGGAGGACTTTGAACTGGGAAAGTTTCTATATGTCAATACTTTGATTTGGACAGCTATAGCTTGGCAGATTTTCACTATTGGCGCAGTAGGTTTGATACTTGAGGTGTCTTCCCTGTTCTCCAATGTCATAAGTGTGTTGGGTTTGGCTTTTATTCTAGTTCTAGCTGTAATCTTCTTCCACGACGAAATGGATGGGGTAAAGGTGATTTCCATGGTGTTGGCTATTTGGGGCTTTATTTCATATTTCTATCAGCACTACCTCGATGATTCCGAGTGTAAGGCTGAAAATAGAGATGTCAAAGAAATTTCAATGCTTCCCCTGTTGAAAGAGGTTACTGATGAAAAAGATGGGATTAAGAATATCTATCTAAAAGTTCCTCTTTCCACGGAAAAGGATATCCAAACTTAAGAGCACTGAAGCTATTCTCGATCCTTCTCTTGCTCTATCTCAATGCCTAGAATGCTTTACAAATTCATATTTTCAAATATGTAGGGAAAACCCAAGCCATTTTCTTTCTCCATGTGAAGTGTAAATCATGAATTTGTTCATTCCATTTCCAACATTATTTTCAGATTCCAGTAGTAATAATTGGGCCCATTTTTGTTCTACACTGGGTAGTGCACTTGATAGCGAGTCTTGTGCAAAAAGCCATGTTAGACCATCAAGCTGGCGAAGTAAAGGGGCGTACACTCCTTGCCACAAACCCCAACTGTGGAACCACCCCCTCTATTCCCCCATTACAGCAGGTGAACATGAACTTGGTCAAGATGATCGGCAAGAAAAATATTGGGGACAAGCTCAGAAGTACAGCTGAGATGTCCTGAGAACCCATGAATACAACATGAAAGAGTGGTTTTGTTCAAGGTGCTTCAAGGGCAAAAGGAAAGCCAGAACTGACATATGTGATAGGTCCAATGCAAATTCTGTTGTAGCATATATGGCCAATAGTAAAGTATAACAATGGAAGATGACTTTTCAAGCCAAACTTAGGATAAGAATTTGTTGAATTCTTCATCACAAATGATATTGATAACTACTACAAATATTGTGTCACATAGTCACCGTGTTACAGGTATTTAACTAAAAGTGAGTCTTCTTAATTGACACAGTCTTCCCCATTATTTAACATACTCAAGACTTGTTAATATGTGAAGCCTTTTGGTATCCAAAAAAATATACCTCTGTCAAAGAATTTTGAGGGGAAAATTGTTTGAATTGTTTATTGCAATTATAGATACTCAAATTTGGGCATAGAAGTAATTTGAATATAACATACTGATTATAGCTACCAAAAAAAAACTACAAATTTGTCATGTTGATACATAACTATGAATATAGCACAGAACTTTTGAATATCACAAGCCCACATATTGGATCTATGATAGTTAACCACATTACAATTAAATGTCCTACTAGCTACTACTAACCTTTTCTTTCTTTCCTTTGTTTAATTCGCAAATTCATATTAGCAAGCAATTTAACTGTCAGAAAGATATTCAATCTAGTTTCATATTCTAAATTGTTTGCAAACAAATGGAAATGTAATGTCAGAAAAGGGAAGGACAACAGATAGCCCAAAGGAATTGAATCACGAATGTTTCATTAAAAAAAAACAAAAACAAAAACAAAAACAAGGGATAATTATAGATAACTCACTGAGAAAGTGGGTCCTGCCATGATATCGAGGCCGAGACAGAGCAACCAAAGTTTGGCATCACCACCTCTCTACCCGCTTACCACTCCAAACGTCCAAAACCCACAAAACCATCACTTTCCTAGGATGATTTCTAGCACTGGATTACTTGTGAGAGGAGAGAGAAAAAGAAAGGAGATTGGCAGATGAGGAAGAGAGAAAGAAAATAAGAAAAGGACATTGAATGACATTTTAACCTGTTGTCAGTATATAGCGTAATTGTAGGAGTAATTAGATATGCGCAATTGTAGGAGTAATTGTAGGAGTAATTAGATGTGCGTAATTGTAGGAGTTAATTGTGTAATGTATCCTATATATTCTACCTCCTAGAGAGAAGAATAATATACCGAAATATTCAGCAAAATATTTCAACATGGTATCAGAGCGGATTACCTGTTCTTTTTTTGAAAACCCTAAAAAATTAGTTTAGTTTTTCTTTGTTCTTTCTTGGATTCCGGCGCCGCCAGGCCTCTTCGGTATCCTTCTCAGACCACCAGGCACCGCCGTGGTCTTCTCGGACTTTATTGGCTCACCAGGTTTCGCCGGTGACCATCTCGGCTTCTTCTCGCACCGTATCGGCTCTCCAGGCGCCGCCGGTGACTATCTCGGCATCCCCTCGGCCTCTCGGCTTCTTGGCTTTCACCATCTCGGCTTCCCCTCGCATCACAAGCCTCGGTGGGTCTCGGTTGCTCCTCCAGCACCGCCAGACCTCGATCTCGGCATCTCGGCCTCTCCTCTTGCTCCGCCAGCTCTCGGTGGCTCTCGGTTCCCTTTGAGAACTCCAGCTCTCTGCCTCGATCTGAGGGTCTCGCGCCGCCAGTGGGTCTTGGTTGCTCCTCCAGCACCGCCAGGCCTCGCTGGTGCCTTTCTCCCTTCGGTCTTTCTCTCACGTCGCCACCAGCTCTCACTATTGATTTCTCTCGGATTTTTTTTTCTCTCAGACTCGGTGGTGGAGACTTGGGTATCATATTTACCTTTTTTGTCTAAAACAGCAAATAACACTTACTGCCTTGTTACTATTGCCTTGTTACTATTGGCTATTTTGTCTCATATACCCACTAAACTTTCAACCTTGGTCCTTGATATTAAGTTACTGTTTGATTATATATTTGCTCACCACACAGTACCTTTATTTCTCTTATTATGAGTGACACTAAAGACTTGCAGGATTCCCTTTTCTTTGGTTCTATGAGTAGTACCAAATTAAAGGGCTCCAATTATCTTCAGTGGTCACGTGCTGTTCTTGTTTTCTTGACTGGTCGTGGCAAAGAATCGTATCTAACGACTACCAAACCCACTGATGCCACCAAAATTTCTAAGTGGATCAAAGAGGATGCACAGATTATGACTTGGTTATGGAACAGCCTGGAACCCGATGTATTCAACAATGTGTCGTACTTGGAATCTTCTAAGGATATTTGGGATACACTGCATCTCATGTATTCTTCTGAAGAAAATATTACTCGAATTCAAAATATGTTCTCTCTCCAGCAGGGTGATCGCTCAATTGAGGAATATTTCTCTCTTCTCCAAGGTATGTGGGATGAACTTAATGTGTATCAACCATTGTCCACTGACTTGCAGAAACAGCAAAAGTATCGGGAAGAATTTCGAGTTGCTAAGTTTTTATCTGGTCTTAAGCCAGACCTTGATCCCATTCGCTCTCAGATCCTATCTGGAAAGGACATACCTACTGTTCGTGAGACTTATGCTCGAGTTAGAAGAGCAGCTATCTCATCTTCTGGTATCAAAGACGAGCGATCTGCTCTTGTTGGGCATTATGATACTCCTCAGGGGGAGCGTGGTGATCATAGCTCTCGCCAGGGTACCCATAATGGTCGTGGTGGCCGAGGTGGTCGTAGTGGGGGTAGTGGCCGCGGCCCAAAGAAATGTACTCATTGTGGTCGCACTAACCACACAGTTGATTTCTGTTGGAAGCTTCATGGCAAACCTGCTTGGGCTAATCATGCTACTGTTAATGGGGATAACTCCACCCCTTCTGAGGAGCAGGTTCTTATAAGCAAGGCTGAGTATGATTCAATTCTCCAACGTGCCTCATCCTCTTCCATGGTTGCCTCAGGTAACACCTGTCTTCATTCATCATCTAGTCCCTCTTGGGTTATTGACTCAGAAGCCTCTGATCATATGACTGGTAATTCTTCACTTCTTTCGAATATTTCGGATCCTTGTTCTCCTTTTTCTGTCACTGTTGCTAATGGCACTAAAACCCCTGTCCAAGGGATAGGTACTGTTAGCACTCCTAATCTCACATTTTCCAATGTCTTATACTTACCTGAGTTTCCTTTTAATTTATTATCTGTTCACAAGCTTACCGTTGCCTTACATTGTTCTATTGCCTTCTTTCCATCTTATTGTGTCTTTCAGGATCTAAAGACGAAGAGGATGATTGGTGGGGGCTTTGAGAAGGATGGACTCTACTACTTTCGACCGTTTCACAACTCGATTCCATCTGCTCTACGTTCCTCAGTCTCTCCATATCAGTGGCATTGCCGTCTTGGACACCCCTCGTTCCTCAATCTTCAAAAATTAGTTCCATCTTTATCTGATTTTTCTAGCTTTAATTGTGAAACTTGTGAACTGAGTAAACATCATAGAGCTACTTTTAAACTTCGTAATGATGAGCCATGTTTACATCCTTTTGAGTTAGTCCATTCTGATGTTTGGGGACCAGCTCGCACTACTGGTTTATGTGGTGCACGTTATTTTGTTACTTTTATTGATGATCATTCTCGTTTAACTTGGGTATATGTGCTTAAAGATAGATCTCAATTATTTGCAACTTTTCAATCTTTTTATGCTGAAATCTCTAATCAATTAAATGCCAAACTTCTTGCTTTCCGCACTGACAATGCTCGTGAATATACAGAAAGTTCATTTCAAGAATTTCTTACGTCTAGGGGTATTATTCATCAAACATCTTGTGTTCGTACTCCTCAACAAAACGGCATTGCTGAACGTAAAAATGGGCCCATTCTAGCTATTGCTCGTGCTCTTATGCTCCAAATGCATGTTCCTAAACCTTTTTGGGCAGATGCAGTTCTTACTGCTACATATCTTTTGAATAGAATGCCCTCTCGTGTTCTCAAAGGTAAGTCTCCCTTTGAGATTTTATTTGCTGATAAGAGTCCTTTCTCTGTTCCCCTTAAAGTCTTTGGTTGTGTTTCTTTTGTCCATAATCTCAATCCTAGTCGAGACAAACTTGATCCTCGTGCACACAAGTGCATCTTTCTCGGTTATTCTCGCACTCAGAAAGGTTATCGGTGCTACAGTCCTTCCTTACAAAAACATTTTGTTAGTGCTGATGTGACATTTTTTGAGGATGTACCTTATTATTCTCCTCAGGGAGGACAGTTACAGGACTCTATCCTCTCTAGTCCTGTTATTCCTACACCTATTCCTTTTGCTCCACCGGCTCCACCTATCTCTCAGGTTTATGTTCGTCGCCGACATCAAGGTGTACCTCTAGTTCCACCACAAGTAGCGTCCCCTCCATTGCCTCCCTCATCCGCCTCAACGTCTGCAGATCCACCTCTTCCTCAGTCTACCTCAGATCTTGATCTTCCTATTGCCCTTCGTAAGAGTAAGCGCACTTGTACCGACCATCCTATCTCCAACTTTGTTTCTTTTGATCATTTATCGTCTTCTTTTAAAGCATTCTCTTTGTCAGTCTCATCTATTGTTGTTCCCAAGTCCTACAGGGAAGCACTTTCTCACCCCGGTTGGCGTAAGGCCATGGAAGAAGAGATGCATGCTTTAGACTTGAATCATACTTGGGATCTCGTTCATAAACCTACAGGTACATCTATTGTTGGCTGTCGTTGGGTTTTTACAGTTAAACAAAATCCTGATGGCACTGTTGATCGTCTGAAAGCTCGTCTTGTGGCTAAGGGCTTTACTCAGACTTATGGTCTTGATTACACTGAGACATTTTCTCCTGTTGCCAAACTGAACTCTATTCGCATCATTATATCTCTGGCTGCTAATCTTGATTGGCCACTTCACCAACTTGATGTCAAAAATGCCTTTCTTCATGGTGATCTTAATGAGACCGTGTACATGGCTCAACCACCTGGGTTTGAGTCCAAGGGGGAGTATGTGTGTCATCTGAAGAAGTCTATCTATGGCCTCAAACAATCTCCCCGTGCTTGGTTTGACAAATTCAGTAAGGCAGTAGTTTCTCATGGTATGACTCGGAGCCAAGCTGATCACTCTGTTTTCTTTAAAAAGACAAAAACTGGTATTGTGATACTTGTGGTTTATGTGGATGATATCGTTATTACTGGGAGTGACAAGGAAGGTATTCAGATCTTGATTAATCATCTCAGCTTGAGTTTTCTCACTAAATACTTGGGTAAGCTTCGTTATTTTCTTGGTATTGAGGTCGCTAGGTCAAAAGCAGGAATAAGCTTATCCCAGAGAAAATATACCCTTGATATATTGCAAGACACAGGTTATCTTGGCTCCAAACCTGTCGCTACACCAATGGAGTCCAATTTGAAATTGATGCCAGATGAGGGTGAATTTATTGATGATCCAGACACCTATCGCAGACTTGTGGGTAAACTTATTTATCTAACCATTACTCGACCTGATATTTCTTATGCAGTTAGTGTTGTGAGTCAATTTATGACCAACCCTCGAGTTCCTCATATGAATGCAGTCATACGCATCCTGAAGTATCTAAAAAATGCTCCAGGTCGTGGCCTCTTTTATCGATCATCTGGTCATCTCCGCATTGAAGGTTATACTGATGCTGACTGGGCAGGGTCACCTTCAGATCGAAAATCTACCACTGGTTATTGCACCTTCATAGGTGGCAATCTTGTCACTTGGAGAAGTAAGAAGCAGTCAGTTGTGGCTCGCTCTAGTGCTGAAGCAGAGTACCGTGCCATGGCCCATACCACTTGTGAGTTAACCTGGTTGAGAACCGTTCTTCAAGAATTCGGACTCTTAACACAAGGTCCGACACCTCTTTACTGTGACAATCAAGCAGCCATTCATATTGCTAGTAATCCAGTTTTCCATGAAAGAACCAAGCATATCGAAGTTGATTGTCACTTTGTTCGTTCTAAAGTGGAATCGAAAGACATCATCACACCGTTTGTACCTTCTGGAAGTCAACTAGCAGACATCTTCACTAAAGCTCTTCCTAAGAATGCCATTGATTCTATTTGTAGCAAGCTGGGAGTCATTGATATCTACTCTCCAGCTTGAGGGGGAGTGTTGTCAGTATATAGCGTAATTGTAGGAGTAATTAGATATGCGTAATTGTAGGAGTAATTGTAGGAGTAATTAGATGTGCGTAATTGTAGGAGTTAATTGTGTAATGTATCCTATATATTCTACCTCCTAGAGAGAAGAATAATATACCGAAATATTCAGCAAAATATTTCAACATAACCATTTTTAACGGTGAAGGTGAGGAGGTAAATTACAGTCAACCCTAATTTAGTTATTAACTGTTAGCAACATGCTACTTTTTAAACTAAGGATAGGCAAAGTAAAACCACCCTATAACACAGGTGGGTTATCTATAATTATCCCTAATAACAATAATCAACTTGAATTGGGAGGAGTGAGGCTGGTGTTATTTGGAAGGAGATCCCGTTATGTCTCATGTGGTACCTGTGGTGTGAGTGGAACACGAACTTTTACAAGAGGAAAAAAAACCTTGCCAGCATTGAAATTTTCTTTTCTCCAGGCGCTATTCGAATGGCTGAAGAACTCTAATTCAGTTTCTTTTACTTCTATGCTTGAAATACTGGATTCTTGTTCCGTTTGTACTTAATCTTTTGTAATCTGTGTACACTTCCTGTGTACATGGGTTGCTATCTTTTTTTCTTTTTTTTTTTATCTCAGAATTAATTCCTAAAGCAAGGCTGAATAATTCTTTTTTTCCAGAAATGATAGAGATATGTAAACCAAAAGTAAAAAATGTATTGAACTCGGGGTTATCAAAACCTACAGCAAATAAGTAGTTCTAGTTTGAGAAATAAAACATAGATAATACTATAGTGACACTTTGAACATTTTTACTGTTTTGCAAAAACTTGGAGGTTGAATTGAAAGTACCAATGTTGGCAGCTGAATTCATTCAACTACATGAGACACCCAACATAGTGAGCTCGCGAATATTGCCTTTGTAGTTGTGGCCATTACACAAAGAACTGATCAGTTATTCGTAACTTGTAAAGAAGTAAGCCACTTAATGAGAGCCTTCTCACTCTTGCTATACTCTCAACATAGAAAACTGATGACCATCTAATCCCCACTACCTGCACTTAAGGTTAAATGGTGTACTCTGATATCTTCTTAAATAATTCAAAATATATGAACAAGAAAAACCAAAAGGGAGGAGGGGAGCTTAATGGAGTACATACACACCTTCAAAAAGAATGCCATTGCACATAGTGGAACACAAGTCCCTGGCCCATTGCAGAGAATCTGAGGTTTTACAAAGTTGATTACATATTAATTAAGTTACACAATTAGATTACATCTCACAATGTATTTATGTTATCAAAACATACATGCCTGGAAGCATAAACAAGGACAGAGGTAATACCACTTGGGGTCTAATTTTAGTCATTAGCCAGAGTGCATGAGCCATAGCAATCAAAGTTGTCCAAACAGAGGTTAAATATGATTGACCAACTTCCCTACTTCGATAGATCTGCATGAATTGAGCAGTTTCTATCATCTTGGTCTCAGTCTGCAGTAGAAACCATTTCAAATTGAAACTTTCATTGACAAACCTGCAACAATCATATAAAAATAAAATATGGTACAAATGCTGCTTCAATCCAGCTGTCAATGAGAAGCACAATGTATGCATACTTTCTAAGACAAGAACGGAAGACCAATAAAAGACCGTGCCCTTTGTATGTGGAAGCTATGTGATATTCTTTCCTCTAACTCATCCAACTCTCATCCTTTTTTGTAAACAATATCACTTATAAGGGATAGAAATGATATTTAACAAATTGATTTATAAATGCTATAGATACTGGATGTAAAACAATACAAGTCACAAACATAATAATACAAAATATCCATTTGATAAAAATATTATATTATGAATTAAATGAATCCCACAAGGATGATGGCAACCATCAATAGCGTAATGAATAATGATGAACAGACGCGAGTTCAAGTTAAGTGGCCATAAAAAAAACTGAAAAGATACCTGATAATAGACAATTATTACCAATCTTTCAAGAGTAATTTTTCACGTTTCTCCGTAACTCATGACACCTTACTACAGATAAACAAAAACATTAGTCAATCCTAAAACGCTCCTTACTCCTCTAACTTTCAACGAAGATGCTGAACTCAAAACGCAGCTTTTGTCCCAACCAAATACTCCCAATTACTAAAAATTGCACAATGTTAAAAGCATCTATTGAATGAAATCCCACGCAATCGAATCATAAGCTTTAAGAATGTCAACCTTGATAGTACATCTAGCTGGTGTCCAAACAAAAAGGGGCGGATAAGGCTATTTACCAATCACCTCCCCCAGACTCCGCAAAAGTGGGAGATTTGTGCATTGGGTATGACCTTCTGCTAGGTTTGATCACTTAGCGGAAATCCAAGGTTAGCTCAAGCTGGCTGAAGTACCTCCTGCTATGGTTGGCTGCTGCTTACTATCAGTTTGCTTGTAAGGATGCTTGGCAAGTGACAAGAAATAGAAGGGTTGACATTATTTAGTGGAAGAATGTGTGGTTTCCTAAAGTTGCTCCTAAGCATGCATTTGCGAGCTGGTTGGTAGTGAGTAATAAGCTCACAACCAAAGATAAATTGGCCAGTTGGGCTTGTTCTGGGGATCCGCTATGTAAATTCTGCAGAAATCAAATGGAGTTTTTTTACATGCCATTTTTTCTAATGACAAAATCTTGAGGAAGTGCTTGTTCAATTAGCAAATTGGTTGCTCGGCGTATTAGCTTGATTGGGAAATTAGAAAGCTTAAACGACAAAAGTGACAGCATGTTATCTGCAAGGTTGCTCTTGCAGCTGTCATTTACCAAATTCGAATTGACCGAAGTGCTAGAATTCACGGAGGGAAAGTAAAATCTGATGTTGAAAGTATCAAAGTCATTAATCCACGAAGTTCGATAATAAGTTGTCTCTATCTAAAAATGTTAGAAAAACTTCACAAAATATAGAATATAACATAATTTAAGTAACATTTCATTGTTCTGTATTAAGTAGTTGATAGGTGTTTTGTTCAGCAACAATTTCAAACATCTAACAATTAATTCTATTCATATCAAAGAATTAGCAACTCGGAACGACATTCTAAACGAATTGATACAGAACTAGCACTTAAGCAATGTATCAGTATGTACCTCATCAACCAAAGAGTTCTCCAGCGCGCGAGCTTTTTGGAGGCTCATATTATCGGTAGCAGCAGCAATGTAGAACCTAGGGCTAAACCTCTCATTCGGCAACACCGACAACAAATTAAGCATTTCAGCCGTATGAGGGTACTGAGGGCTAGTGGAGGTTTGGACTTGGAGCGAAGAGGTTTGCCATTCCGGTATATGACATACACGACTCGAATCAATATCAATGTCAGACTAATGATGGCCAAAGTAGTGGTGGATTTCGAATCCCCTTTCTCCATTGTTAGAATTTAGATGCACTCTATAATATATAAATAGAAAATCAGACTCGAGGCTTGGGTAATTTTGTTGGGAGAGTGCCTCAAATTCCTATGTTGATTAGGAAAACTAATTGAGTTTCCTTAATGAAGAAGAGAAACTAATTAGGTGATTTTTGGTTTCCTTGATATGGAAGAAAAGGTCAGTCCTTGGTGTGGAAGGAAAGACTATTTCTTGGTGTGAAAGAAAAGGTGAGTCCTTGGTGTGAAAGGAAAGACTATTCCTTGGTGTGCGAGGAAAGTCTATTCCTTGTTAAAGAATTAATGTATTCCTTACTCACTAAGTAATAGAATTGAAGTCTTATAAATAGACTATGTTACCAACTATTTGGCAATTCAGAGCCCTAGAGGGTTCTCCCCTATAGAGAGAGAGTGCGACTACAAGATGGTTCAGAGCCTTAGGGGGTTCTCCCTATAGGGAGAGAAGAAGAAAGAGCATCTTGAGAAGAGTGCAACTTGAAGGTGGTTGGAGCCTAGAGGGTTCTCCCCTATAGCGAGAGAAAGAGAAAGAGCACCTTGAGAAGAGTGCAAGTTGAAGAAGGCTTTGGTCTAGGATTCCTCCCTGTGGGGAGAAGCGAAAGGTTTTGGGTATTCTCTGAGGAGAAAGAGCACCTTGAGAAGAGTGCAAGTTGAAGCCTCCCTGTGGGGAGAAGTGAAAGGTTTTGGGTATTCTTTGAGGAGAAAGAGTACCTTGAGAAGAGTGCAAGTTGAAGAAGACTTTGGCCAAGGATTCCTCCCTGCGGGGAGAAGCGAAAGGTTTAAGCATTCTCTGAGGTTTATGGGTTAGCGCACAAATCGAGGAGAATTTGTGACTCTTGTATTAATGCAGAGAAGTATCACAGATATATTTAGGGTTTCCTCTAGAGTTTGTTGAGTGTTAATTCCTAGAGAGATATTATTGTATTTGGTGAGTACCTCAAGTTAGGCATTAACTTAAAAAGAACTATTGTAGTTGCCTATTATAATAGTGGATTTATTCGGAGTTTGTCCCGTGGTTTTTTCCCTTCAAGGAGAAAGGGTTTTCCACGTAAAAATCTTTGTGTTCTTGTGTGTGATTGTGCTTGTTATTTATTTTCGCATCCCACAAGTTTTAGGAATAAGGTTTTTATTCCCAACAAATTTTTGGAAAAGAGAGAGACTGTCAAATAATTAAATTACCAGCAAGTCAAATCCACACTCGTTTAGCACTAAATCTGAAAAATAAATAAAAATGAGGAAAATATTTGGGTTGTTATAAGGTCAGAAGAGCCGTTACTGGCGTAGTGTAAGAAGAATAAGAGGGCCGTTACCGTTGACCTGAACACTCGCTGTCATGTTAGATTTCCCGTGAAGGTCGGTATTTTTGGTTGGGAGGAAGAAAAAATAGAGAATGAAAATATTAAGCACCATAGAAAATGGGAGGAGATAAAAGGATTTTTGTTAAAACACTGCATCTTTAAATTTACAACTCTTCCTTCTTGTGGTCAATCTAGCCGACTAAAATAACACTAGTGAGAGTGATGACCAGTAATTTTATGAAATTGGCCACGCGGTTTCTTCAATTTTATGATGACCAGTCAAATCTTCTCTTCTCAATTTGTTTCCAACCAATGATGCTTCTATTTCCTTTTTCAATGGCATTTTCTACTCAACAAGAACTATTATTTGTCAAAAAAGAACTATTAGTTTATCACTGATGGCTCCTCTTTGTTTCACTTCCAATCATTTTCCTTAATAAGATTTCTTCTAGAGAACCTAAAATTATTAGGTATTCTTGGACACGTTAATAAAGTGATATTTTTTCCTTTCACATGAGAAAGTGTCTTACATAAAATAGTATTTGATTCGTAATAATTTCCACATTCCAATTTTAAAAAATAAAAATAAAGTTTCCAACTGGGAGTAGTTTGCTTTCATCTTAATTCATTGCACTACTAAATTATACTCTTTCATCCAAATAAAAAATATGGAAAGCATTTAGGAATTTTGTGCGTGCAAAATAGGGAATAAAAGCTCTAAAAGAACTGAATTCTCTACAAAATCTAGATTTAGAGTCATCGCCTCCTGGACGATAATGTTGACAATGAAGTGCAACGCTAGAATCTCAGTTTGTACAGGAATTGTCTAAATTCAAATCTTGATAATTGGATGCAAGTGCAAGCAGCTAATAATATCCCTGGCCGAGCCAAAACTCCATACAAGAGGAGCTACCTACCTTGTGGGGCCCACCAGACAAACATTTGGCACTATTGCATTGCCTACTTGACAAAGCAGGTAGCTATTCGATGAGAAGTATTTTGTACTATCTTTTTCGCTTTTAATACTCTCTTTCTCTCCAACTACCCCTCTTTAAAATTATGGTCAAATTGCATCATCATGGAGTTTGCGTCATTTGCCAATTGACCTTACGTGGTTTTTATTTTGCATTATATCTATTTAGAGTTTTTAAATTGGATGAAATTAATCCTTCTAAATAATTTTTTATCGATTTTGCTAACAGAAATTTGTCATGTGTTGATGTGCATTTCATTTGAGTTTATAATAATAAAATTTTTAGAACAAAGTGCTTACATTGTTTCTATTAGAAAATTGACCAAAAAAAAAAATTAGAGGGGTCAATTTCATCAATTTAAAAACTCCAAATGATTATATTGTAAAATTAAAACCCTAGTGATCAATTTGCAAATGACCTAAACCCTAGAGAAGGATTATGTAATTTGGCCTAAAGTGATTGACACGAAAGTGATTGACACGAAAGTGATATTATTTCTCATGGTTAGCGGTGGAGCAAAATTTTCATAATAGGACAAACAATAACAAAGTTTCACTAGGAAATACTTTATTTATTTAGTTAAATGAAAGATTAACATAACCACACAATATATTGTTTTATAGGATGTTTTATAGGATATTGATATAGCCATATGTACATGACACAAACGTTGTGGGGGCAACTTTGAAAACAATTTTTTTTTTAATATTTTAATATTTGAAGCATCCATGCCGCTATGTCCCAATATATGATTAGGGGTAATTCTACAATACCTATGTGGGTACGGTACATCTAATAGATAAAATCTCACATTTATGGTACCTACCTCACATATGATGGTACCTACTATCATATTGCTTGGTACCCTAATTTTTTATTTTTTATTTAAATTTAATATATATAAAAAATCAGATAATACCAACATGTACTTATTAAACTGCAACACCCGTTAATATTTTAATATCTAAAGCATCCACACCACTTTGCCCCAATATATGACTAGCATGTGGCTCTCCCTTCAAAAATGTCAAATTTTAAGAAGAAATGGTGACAATAATGCAACAAAAGTGTTTATTGGACTGCGACACCCGTTAGGTGCCAAAATACAAGTTATAAATGTAAATGATTCACTTTATCGTGTATAGACTCCCTCTCTGTCATTCCCTCATCTTCATCTTTGCAAGTTGCAACATATTTGGAACTTAGTTCTTCAACTTAGACATGAAAGAAGCTCAAGAAGTGCAGCTCCATATCATGAGTAAGTAATATTTTCATATATTTATTAGCTAGAGAGACACGTTTATGATTGATTTAATTTGATTTTGGTAGAGAAGTTTGTTTCTGTTTCTAAACTTACTTCTGCTATGATAAAAACTAATACATATATATTTTAAAAACTGTCCATCAGTCCATGCCAGCAGTAGAATGGTTGCACTTGCACTACATCACCTTTGAATTCGATATTATTCCTTTGCCTTCTGATTTTTACAAGAAAAATTAATCCTTATGTCTTAAAACAAGATATGGTTCTTTTCTCTTAAATTTTTGGAACTTTTTCTTAAATTTTTGGAACTACTACACCATAGAGGTACTAATGAGGAAAAATCTCATTTCTGTAATAGAATATCGCCGGAATCTAATTATGGGTATATAATAATATAACTATATATACTATGCAAAGCCTAGATACCATATAAGACATATATAATATATATAGAGATGGAGATGGAGATGCTACCTATGCTAAATGGAGAAGCCTCCTAGCTAGGCATCCTGGGTTCAGAACTTATTATGTTCATATAAGACATCTTCCATCCTATCATTATTCTGGAAAGAATTCTAATTAATTCAATTGATAAAATCTGTATTTGAATCCTAGCTAAAAAAAAAAAAAAACCAAATCAGTGTCTTGAAATGATGATCATGGACGTAATCAAGATTTTACATTAGTGGGAGCCAGTATATGAACCAATTTTTTTAGCATCCATTTAGTATTAACAAACTATAAACACCTGAAACCTCTCTATCTATACTCGACTGTCTTGTAATCGTAACTATTTAAGTCTTTTTATAAAAATAAAAAAAATTAATAGAACAAATCATATTTTTTTTATTTTATTTTTTTGTAATTTGGGTTGATTTGTTGTTGATATGTTGTAATTTTGGCTGATTTATTGTGGTTGTAATTTTTGGTTTTCTTTTTTTTTTTTTTTTCTTTTTTTTTTTTTTTTTTTTTTTTTTTTTTGTCTCTAAAGTTTGCATGAAGTTCGTTTTTTATCCTTAAATTTTAGAATGTTCATTTTTCATTCCTAAAACTTTTAAAGATATTTTTTCAATAGTTTAGGGGAAAATATAGGAACAAAAAATGATATTTTTTCAATAGTTTAGGGATGAAAGTTTAAGAATAGAAATTGTAACACTTTCAATAGTTAGGGACGGAAAACAAAACTTTTTAAAGTTTAGGGACAAAAAATGAAATTGATGTAAAATTTAGGGATGAAAACAATATTCTAGCTTTTTCTTTTTCTTTTTTCTTTTAGAAATATTTGGGCTATTTTTTTTTTTTAAGGAACAAAAAATTACGTTAGTGGAGATCCAAATTTAAAGGGCCCAATTTCTAAATCAACCTATACTAATATATTAACTTATGGATATATAATCATAAATTATGGATATTTATGAATGTTAATATCTTCAATTTATCTATTTATGTTCACATATGATTATGTGTACATCTCACTCACTGTGCAACAATATTTACCCTTTTGCTACCATACTAATCCTTTCAATTTGAATCTCAGCAGCTCAGAAAGCCAAAGAAGCAAACTCAACTGAGCATATAAATGTCACCAGCCAATCAACAATCACTCAACGTAGAAATTATAGATGGTGGCTCCGAATGGCCATGTATACACTCTTTCTCCTCTCTGGCCAGTCAACAGCAGTACTCTTGGGAAGATTGTATTATGACAAAGGTGGAAAGAGCAAATGGTTGGGAACCCTTGTGCAACTCGTAGGCTTCCCAATCCTTCTTCCCTACTATTTCATCTCATCACCCAAAAATCCCACCACAAACACTACAACTATCCACTCAAACCCACCATCCACTTTGACACTTGCATCAGTTTATGTATCACTCGGACTACTTCTAGCTGCAGAGTGCTTCTTATATTCAACAGGACTAATGTACCTACCTGTGTCTACTTACTCTCTCATTTGTGCATCACAGTTAGCCTTCAATGCTTTTTTCTCATTCTTCCTTAATTCACAAAAGTTCACTCCTTTCATACTCAATTCTCTAGTCCTTCTCACCATATCTTCAATCCTCCTTGTTTTTGAAACTGACTCTTCTTCAGACTCCTCTGGAGTCTCCAAAGGAAAGTATGTAATTGGGTTAATATGCACTATTGGTGCATCAGCTGGATCTGGCTTGATGCTTTGTCTTACACAGCTAGCATTCAGGAAGGTTATTAAAAAGGAGACCTTTACAGTGGTCATGGACATGATAGTTTATCAGTCTCTGGTTGCAACATTAGCTATTTTGGTGGGACTTTTTGCTAGTGGAGAATGGAAAGGTTTAAACAATGAGATGGTAGATTTTGAACTTGGGAAAGTGTCTTATATCATGACTTTGGTTTGGACAACTATAATGTGGCAGGTTTACGCTATTGGTTCTGTGGGATTGATTTTTGAGGTGTCTTCTTTATTCTCCAATTCAATAAGTGTTCTGGGTTTGCCTATTATTCCGGTTCTAGCTTTTATCTTTTTCCATGACAAAATTGGTGGATTAAAGGTGATTTCCATGGTTTTGGCTATTTGGGGTTTTGTTTCTTATGTCTATCAGCAATACCTCGATGATTTCAAGTCCAAGTCTCAAGATAAAATTAATGCAAATGAAGCTTCCAATGCCTCACCACTAGAAGAGGTTAATGGATGAATAAGGTTTGTTTTATTTTGTCTACAATATTAGATGCATAAGATAATATAGGCTTAGATCAATGTGAAGCTATGCAAAGGAAGAATTGGAATCTTTGTACTTGTATGGAGTGGCTAAGTAATATTAGACAAGCAGATGTACATTCCCAATTAAATGTGTAATTCTTCTTCTTCTTTTTGGGCTGAAAAATAGTTTAATTATTCACCTTTTGTTTATTAATTAGCTAAGCAATGCTATGGACATAACTTCTTTCAATAACGTTTTTTTATAATTTATTAAAGTGATAAGTTGTGATTGAAATATCGTTTTCATATGTATTGAGACAACTTCTATCCAAACGGTTAAAACACCAACATTTCATAATTAAGCAACCAATGATTATCTCAAAGGATAAACAGCCAGCCAAGGAGAGTTAATAGCGCGATAGGAGTGTGATAGGAGTTTTAGTCTTCTATATGTATATCCGTTTATCAATCTGTAACTAATCATCTGTTATAATATAAATATCAACAAATATCTCTTGTATCAATTGAACATAAAGAGACCAAAATAAGTCTATAGTGAATTTACAACCTTTACAATATGAACTCATCAATGATACTATACTATTTTTATTACACACCAATTATAACTGATCATGTACGTCACCCGTTATAAAAGTTGTTGAAATTTTTTGTGTCACTAAACATATTCATAACATTAGGAGTCATACTAATAAGAGTAACCTATGGATGGGTGCGAAACATGCATGAGAGAAGGAGGTAACATGTAATTATTCACTTGTTCAATCTGATCTAAACATAATCTAAATGATTAAGTAGGACTGCAACATGATGCTTATGAACGATCATGACACTGTGACACTGTCCATATATTGATATATAGCAAAAAAATAAAAAATTGTTGGAAAGTAGATGTTTAAAACTTTAAAGTGATGCAATAAGTCAATAACGTGTTAAATATGGAATAAGACTGGACACCCACCATGCATGTTGCATGCAATCCATGTACCTCTCTATCTCTCTCATATTGCAAAGCTTCACTTCCCACATTTAAAGAGCTTAAGATCTTCAACACTACAAGTGTATCTAAAAAGGTCGTGGGAAAGTAGAACGGTTTTCTACTTCTCATACAGTCCCGTACGTAATCAAAGAATATATATATATTGATGCCTGATGGATATGTATCAAAGTTGTCTAGCAGTAAAATTACAGCACATTAAACACCTATGGATCCAATGCAAAATCAAGCAATGTCATGACTCATGAGTATTAGTTTGTAGAAAAAATTCAAATTCTTATAAAAAAAAAATTAAAAATGACAAAAAATCACTTTTTATTCCTATAAACATGGGGTGTTTTTATGTTGGTTTTTTATTTTGCACATGTTTTGTTTTTTAGTCCTTAAAATTTTGTACACTTTTAATTTCACCTTTACTGTCATCTAAGTAACAGATTTCGCTAATGTGGCAAACAGATTGTTGATGTAAGATTTTGAGAGATGTCTAGGTTCATTCTCACGTGGGGAGCAACTTCTGGTAACATTAATCTCCAAATTGTCAATAACGTCTGAAATTGAATTCTCCATTGTGAGAACACCATACTTTATAGACAAATTCGTTTTTGAAATGAGGAAAGTGTCATATTGTTTACCACACACATTGTCCAACCATTTTAAGTATATTCGCTCCATTTGAAATTGGGTAGCTAGCCTATGTTTTGTAATTTGTAACACGAGAGTCTTCATTAGGAATCGGGTGTTTAAATTGTATGAGAAGACATGAAATGTGGATTTCTACATCCCCATTTTTCGGAAGAAATATCTCTTGTAACAGTTATGTCAAGTCACCCATGTAACCACCCAATGAGTAAATGTCATGTGATTCAATTTTATACTATTTTGCCAAAGTTGGTCTCACCAACCTTCCACATGGTATTCACTCATTGAATTGTTACATGGGTGACTTGGTATAATTATTACAAGAGATACTTTCTTGGGAGGTTTTGCAAAAAAAATGCATTTTTTAAAGTTAATTTGTCAAACATGATCTGGTAATAACTTAATTTGAAATATAGATCTTGTATTTTGTAAAGACAAGATTCATTTGAATCTTGTCTTTACAAAACACAAGATTGGTGAAAATAATTTTTTTTTTTTTTTTTTCAATTTTGTTTGTTTAAAAACAAGATTTAATTTTAAATTTAGTTATAAAATTTTCTAGTTGGGGTGCAACTACATCTACAATTAATCTTATTTTTCTAAAAAAAAAAAAAGTTTGTTAAAATTTATACAATCTTGTCTAAAGACAAGATTGAACCAAAATTTGAAAATTCGCACAGTACATACGCGTGCCCATGATTATACAGAAAATTTTAAATGAATCTTGTCTTTCTAAAGACAAGATTCAACTTAAATTACAGAAAAGACAAGATTCATAAAAAATTACACAGTGTGCGTACGCCCCCGTGACCGCACATTCAAAAATTTTAAATGAATCTTGTCTTTAGTAAAGACAAGATTCAACTTAATCTTCCCCAATTTTCACTTATTCACTCAAATCTTCCTCTTACTTTATTGATCTATTTGGATATCTCTTATCTCAAAATACGGTAGACAAATCTACATCCTTATTATTTTCAGATCTCTTTCATCTATTATTTTAAGATTTTTTGTTAAATTATTATTTTCAGATGTAGTCTAGGAAACACTGACAATAATTTTGACTATCTCAGCAATAGACTACGATTTGTGGCTTGTTTGATGTTTTAACCTATTAACAAACACAAGATTGCTTAAAAAAAATTATAGTCTTCTCTTGTCTGGTTACATTGGGACGGGAGGGTAAATTTGGTTTTAGCAATCTTGTGTTTGTTAAATACAAGATTGGTGTCAATCTTGTGTTTAGAAAAAACAAAATCCATTTTTCAAATTTACCCGCCATCACTAGATTGGACAACCATTACCCGCCATATATTGCATGCAGTTCATGTACATGCTTCAATGTCTCTCTCTCTCTCTCTCTCTCTCTCTCTCTGTTTATTTAATTCATCTTCAACATGGGGCAAGCCCAAAATCTGCAACTCCAAGACACGGGTAAGTAAAATTTCTATGTATCTAAAGATTAGAGAAGAAAGAAGTCATCAGCCTATATATTCTTTCTTTCTTTATTGGCTAAATAGTTCATCTGTATTTTTTTTTTTCCTTTTGTTTTTTGTCTTCAAAGTTATAGAGAAGAAACATTAATATGATTTTAGTACAAAAGCTAGCTTTACCTAGATCTCCCTTAGTTCTGAAATCGAAGTATAAAGAGTTGATGGATATCTATCAAAACTGTAGCAGTATAGTATTGTAAGTTTGTAACACATCAATCACCTCAGAATTCAGTTGCAATATGAAGTAATATCCTAGGTTTTGATTTATACTGGAAATGCAAACTCTCAAAGATAGAAAAGAGGTCTAGCTTACCTCAATGGTCTCACAATGATATTGGCATTCTAGATGGAAAATTATCAAAGGTTCTAGTAAGATAAACCACACCAAACAATTAATAATAAATATGTAAGTACTTTGGGGGTTCTATTGTAAATCTTGATCAAGAGAAGAGAATCATCAAATAATGTTTTTAATAAAATGTATTTGCTAATATGTTTCTTATAGAGATATGCTTAATAACCAGAAATTTTGGAGTAATATCTAATCAATTTTATTTTGAATATTCATTCTACGTAGATGTGGACACCTGTTAGTACTCTAATGTTTCAAAATCTGCATTTAGGTGCTCTGGCAGTAAAAAATTTACTACCCCTATTCTTGCCTGATGCTTGATGCTTCTTAGTTCAACTACAGCTAACTTATTACTAACGGAGCAAGAAAATGGGAAAAACCTGACATGCTTGAAAATAATTTATATTGTATAGTATACATCACTGGTTTTGAATCTTTGATAAATATCAGGTAGCCAGTAAAGCACCAAACATAAGTGGAAGACCCTCAATTTTTTAGATTAAAAAGGACCCTATGAATAGCATAGATTGAGTGTGTTTATTAATGCTGCTGACAATGGTGCTTGTTTCAAAGGAATTCATAAGATAACAATGCTTCTACCCTAGTAATCCCTTTACATGTTCTTACCAGTTCAAGAAGCCGAAGAAGCAAACTCACCTGAGTATATTAATGCCACCAACCAATCAACAATCTCTCTACCCAGAAATTTTATGTGGTGGCTCCGAATGACCATCTTTACACTCTTTGTCCTCTTTGGACAGTCAGCAGCTATACTCTTGGGAAGACTCTACTACAACAAAGGTGGAAAGAGCAAATGGACGGCAACATTAGTGCAAGTTGCAGGGTTCCCAATTCTCATTCCTTACTACTGCATCTCTCCACCCAAAAACCCTACCACAAACAGTATCCACAGGAATGAGCCCTCTACCATAATCCTTGCCTTGATTTATGTCTCTTTAGGTGTATTTCAAGCAGTAAACAGCATGATGTCTTCAATTGGGCTCTTGCACCTTCCAGTATCTACCTTTTCACTTATTTGCGCATCCCAGTTGACCTTCAATGCTTTCTTCTCTTTCCTCCTAAATTCACAGAAGTTTACACCTTTTATAATCAATTCTCTAGTCCTTCTCAACATCTCCTCTGCCCTGCTTGTATTTCAAACCAACTCTACGAACCCCACCAGAAACTCTAATGTGATGTATGAAATTGGACTCTTTTGCACTGTTGTTGCATCTGCTGGGTACGGATTGATGCTTTCCCTTACACAGCTCTCCTTCCAAAAGGTTTTAAGAAGGGAAACATTTACAGTGATTTTGGAATTGATAATCTATCAGTCACTGTTTGCAACTTGTGCTACACTGGTGGGGCTTTTTGCTAGCGGAGAGTGGAAAGGTCTAAATAGAGAGATGGAGGACTTTGAACTGGGAAAGTTTCTTTATGTCAATACTTTGATTTGGACAGCTATAGATTGGCAGATTTTCACTATTGGCGCAGTAGGTTTGATACTTGAGGTGTCTTCCCTGTTCTCCAATGTCATAAGTGTGTTGGGTTTCGCTTTTATTCCAGTTCTAGCTGTAATCTTCTTCCACGACGAAATGGATGGGGTAAAGGTGATTTCCATGGTGTTGGCTATTTGGGGCTTTATTTCATATTTCTATCAGCACTACCTCGATGATTCCGAGTGTAAGGCTGAAAATAGAGATGTCAAAGAAATTTCAATGCTTCCCCTGTTGAAAGAGGTTACTGATGAAAAAGATGGGATTAAGAATATCTATCTAAAAGTTCCTCTTTCCACGGAAAAGGATATCCAAACTTAAGAGCACTGAAGCTATTCTCGATCCTTCTCTTGCTCTGTCTCGATGCCTAGAATGCTTTACAAATTCATATTTTCAAATATGTAGGTAAAACCCAAGCCATTTTCTTTCTCCATGTGAAGTGTAAATCATGAATTTGTTCATTCCATTTCCAACATTATTTTCAGATTCCAGTAGTAATAATTGGGCCCATTTTTGTTCTACACTGGGTAGTGCACTTGATAGCGAGTCTTGCGCAAAAAGCCATGTTAGACCATCAAGCTGGCGAAGTAAAGGGGCGTACACTCCTTTCCCACAAACCCCAACTGTGGAACCACCCCCTCTATTCCCCCATTACAGCAGGTGAACATGAACTTGGTCAAGATGATCGGCAAGAAAAATATTGGGGACAAGCTCAGAAGTACAGCTGAGATGTCCTGAGAACCCATGAATACAACATGAAAGAGTGGTTTTGTTCAAGGTGCTTCAAGGGCAAAAGGAAAGCCAGAACTGACATATGTGATAGGTCCAATGCAAATTCTGTTGTAGCATATATGGCCAATAGTAAAGTATAACAATGGAAGACGACTTTTCAAACCAAACTTAGGATAAGAATTTGTTGAATTCTTCATCACAAATGATATTGATAACTACTACAAATATTGTGTCACATAGTCACCTGTGTTACAGGTATCTAACTAAAAGTGAGTCTTCTTAATTGACACAGTCTTCCCCATTATTTAACATACTCAAGACTTGTTAATATGTGAAGCCTTTTGGTATCCAAAAAAATATACCTCTGTCAAAGAATTTTGAGGGGAAAATTGTTTGAATTGTTTATTGCAATTATAGATACTCAAATTTGGGCATAGAAGTAATTTGAATATAACATACTGATTATAGCTACCAAAAAAAAACTACAAATTTGTCATGTTGATACATAACTATGAATATAGCACAGAACTTTTGAATATCACAAGCCCACATATTGGATCTATGATAGTTAACCACATTACAATTAAATGTCCTACTAGCTACTACTAACCTTTTCTTTCTTTCCTTTGTTTAATTAGCAAATTCATATTAGCAAGCAATTTAACTGTCAGAAAGATATTCAATCTGGTTTCATATTCTAAATTGTTTGCAAACAAATGGAAATGTAATGTCAGAAAAGGGAAGGACAACAGATAGCCCAAAGGAATTGAATCACGAATGTTTCATTAAAAAAAAAAAAAAAAATAAAAAAAAAATAACAAGGGATAATTATAGATAACTCACTGAGAAAGTGGGTCCTGCCATGATATCGAGGCCGAGACAGAGCAACCAAAGTTTGGCATCACCACCTCTCTACCCGCTTACCACTCCAAATGTCCAAAACCCACAAAACCATCACTTTCCTAGGATGATTTCTAGCACTGGATTACTTGTGAGAGGAGAGAGAAAAAGAAAGGAGATCGACAGATGAGGAAGAGAGAAAGAAAATATGAAAAGGACATTGAATGACATTTTAACCATTTTTAACGGTGAAGGTGAGGAGGTAGATTACAGTCAACCCTAATTTAGTTATTAACTATTAGCAACATGCTACTTTTTAAACTAAGGATAGGCAAAGTAAAACCACCCTATACCACAGGTGGGTTATCTATAATTATCCCTAATAACAATAACCAACCTGAATTGGGAGGAGTGAGGCTGGTGTTATTTGGAAGGAGATCCCGTTATGTCTCATGTGGTACCTGTGGTGTGAGTGGAAGGCAAGAACTTTTACAAGAGGGAAAAACCTTGCCAGCATTGAAATTTTCTTTTCTCCAGGCGCTATTCGAATGGCTGAAGACCTCTAATTCAGTTTCTTTTACTTCTATGCTTGAAATGCTGGATTCTTGTTCCGTTTGTACTTGATCTTTTGTAATCTGTGTACACTTCCTGTGTACATGGGTTGCTATCTTTTTTTCTTTTTTTTTTAATCTCAGAATTAATTCCTAAAGCAAGGCTGAATAATTCTTTTTTTCCAGAAATGATCGAGATATGTAAACCAAAAGTCAAAAATGTATTGAACTCGGGGTTATCAAAACCTACAGCAAATAAGTAGTTCTAGTTTGAGAAATAAAACATAGATAATACTATAGTGACACTTTGAACATTTTTACTGTTTTGCAAAAACTTGGAGGTTGAATTGAAAGTACCAATGTTGGCAGCTGAATTCATTCAACTACATGAGACACCCAACATAGTGAGCTCGCGAATATTGCCTTTGTAGTTGTGGCCATTGCACAAAGAACTGATCAGCTATTCGTAACTTGTAAAGAAGTAAGCCACTTAATGAGAGCCTTCTCACTCTTGCTATACTCTCAACATAGAAAACTGATGACCATCTAATCCCCACTACCTGCACTTAAGGTTAAATGGTGTACTCTGATATCATCTTAAATAATTCAAAATATATGAACAAGAAAAACCAAAAGGGAGGAGGGGAGCTTAATGGAGTACATACACACCTTCAAAAAGAATGCCATTGCACATAGTGGAACACAAGTCCCTGGCCCATTGCAGAGAATCTGAGGTTTTCCAAAGTTGATTACAGATTAATTAAGTTACACAATTAGATTACATCTCACAATGTATTTATGTTATCAAAACATACATGCCTGGAAGCATAAACAAGGACAGAGGTAATACCACTTGGGGTCTAATTTTAGTCATTAGCCAGAGTGCATGAGCCATAGCAATCAAAGTTGTCCAAACAGAGGTTAAATATGATTGACCAACTTCCCTACTTCGATAGATCTGCATGAATTGAGCAGTTTCTATCATCTTGGTCTCAGTCTGCAGTAGAAACCATTTCAAATTGAAACTTTCATCGATAAACCTGCAACAATCATATAAAAATAAAATATGGTACAAATGCTGCTTCAATCCAGCTGTCAATGAGAAGTGCAATGTATGCATACTTTCTAAGACAAGAACGGAAGACCAATAAAAGACCGTGCCCTTTGTATGTGGAAGCTATGTGATATTCTTTCCTCTAACTCATCCAACTCTCATCCTTTTTTGTAAACAATATCACTTATAAGGGATAGAAATGATATTTAACAAATTGATTTATAAATGCTATAGATACTGGATGTAAAACAATACAAGTCACAAACATAATAATACAAAATATCCATTTGATAAAAAGATTATATTATGAATTAAATGAATCACGCAAGGCTGATGGCAACCATCAATAGCGTAATGAATAATGATGAACAGACACGAGTTCAAGTTAAATGGCCATAAAAAAACTGAAAAGATACCTGATAATAGACAATTATTACCAATGTTTCAAGAGTAATTTTTCACGTTTCTCCATAACTCATGATACCTTACTACAGATAAACAAAAACATTAGTCAATCCTAAAATGCTCCTTACTCCTCTAACTTTCAACGAAGATGCTGAACTCAAAACACAGCTTTTGTCCCAACCAAATACTCCCAATTACTAAAAATTGCACAATGTTAAAAGCATCTACTGAACAAAATCCCACGCAACCGAATAATAAGATTTAAGAATGTCAACCTTGATAGTACATCTAGCTGGTGTCCAAAAAAAAGGGGGGGATAAGGTTGTCTACCAATCACCTTCTCAGACCCTGCAAAAGTGGGAGATTTGTGCACTGGGCATGACCTTTTATTGGAATTGACCTCCTGCTAGGTTTGATCAATTAGAGGAAATTCAAGGTAAGCTCAAGCTGGCTGAAGTACCTCCTGCTATGGTTGGCTGCCGCTTACCATCAGTTTGCTTGTAAGGACGCTTGGCAAGTGACAAGAAATAGAAGGGTTGAGATTATTTAGTGGAAGAATGTGTGGTTTCCTAAAGTTGTTCCTAGGCATGCATTTGCGAGCTGGTTGGCAGTGAGTAATAAGCTCACAACCAAAGATAAATTGGCCAGTTGGGCTTATTCTGGGGATCCTCTATGTACTTTCTGCAGAAATCAAATGGAGTTTTTTTACATGCCATTTTTCTAATGGCAAAATCTTGAGGAAGTGCTTGTTCAATTGGCAAATTGGTTGCTGGGCGTATTAGCTTGATTGGACAATTAAAAAGCTTAAAGGACAAAAGTGGCAGCATGTTATCTGCAAGGTTGCTCTTGCAGCTGTCATTTACCAAATTCGAATTGACCAAAGTGCTAGAATTCACGGTGGGAAAGTAAAATCTGATGTTGAAAGTATCAAAGTCATTAATCCATGGAGTTCGATAATAAGTTGTCTCTATCTAAAAATGTTAGAAAAACTTCACAAAATATAGAATATAACATAATCTAAGTAACATTTCATTTTTCTGTATTAAGTAGTTGATAGGTGTTTTGTTCAGCAACAATTTCAAACATCTAACAATTAATTCTATTCATATCAAAGAATTAGCACGGAACGACATTCTAAACGAATTGATACAGAACTAGCACTTAAGCAATGTATCAGTATGTACCTCATCAACCAAAGAGTTCTCCAGCGCGCGAGCTTTTTGGAGGCTCATATTATCGGTAGCAGCAGCAATGTAGAACCTAGGGCTAAACCTCTCATTCGGCAACACCGACAACAAATTAAGCATCTCAGTGTATGACCCCCTATAATGGCAACAGATTATATATAACAGTTTCTAAATTATATTATCATTGTGAATTGGAATTGAAGCTAGATGGTGAGGCTTACCTGAACCCAAAACAATGAGGGTACTGAGGGCTTGTGGAGGTTTGGAATTGGAGCGAAGAGGTTTGCCATTCCGGTATATGACATACACGACTCGAATCAATATCCATGTCAGACTAATGATGGCCAAAGTAGCGGTAGATTTCGAATCCCCTTTCTCCATTGTTAGAATTTAGATGCACTCTATAATATATAAAGAGAAAATCAGACTCGAGGCTTGGGTAATTTTTGGAAAAGAGAGAGACTGTCAAATAATTAAATTACCAGCAAGTCAAATCCACACTCGTTTAGCACTAAATCTGAAAAATAAATAAAAATGAGGAAAATATTCAGGTTGTTATAAGGTCAGAAGAGCCGTTACTGGCGTAGTGTAAGAAGAATAAGAGAGCCGTTACCGTTGACCTGAACACTTGCTGTCATGTTAGATTTCCCGTGAAGGTCGGTATTTTTGGTTGGGAGGGAGAAAAAGGAAAATAATTCTTTCATACCATCACTAAAAGACAAACCAGTTATTCCCGGTTTACTATTCTAATTTTCACTATCTTTATAACCAAACACCCATTTTTTCGAATCCCCTTTCTCCATTGTTAGAATTTAGGAGTAGTCTATAATATATAAAGAGAAATTCAGACTCGAGGGTTCGGTAATTTTTGGAAAAGAGAGAGACTGTCAAATAATTAAATCACCAGCAAGTCAAATCCACACTCGTTTAGCACTAAATCTGAAAAATGAATAAAAATGAGGAAAGTATTCGGGTTGTTATAAGGTCAGAAAGGCCGTTACTGGTCGTAGTGTAAGAAGAATTAGAGGGCCGTTACCGTTGACCTGAACACTTGCTGTCATGTTAGATTTCCCGTGAAGGTCGGTATTTTTGGTTGGGAGGAAGAAAAAATAGAGAATGAAAATATGAGCACGACAGAAAATGGGACGAAATAAAAGAATTTTTTTTTTTTGGTATGTTTAGTAAGAATGATGGACTTAAAAAAATAATAATAAAAAAATAAATGGAATGCAAAGGGGTAATTTTTTTTATTTCATTGCTCATTGTTGTTTTCTCCCCAATTTGAAAGAAAACCAACTTTGTGCCCGCCACACAATTTTCCTTTCATCCCTCATTTTCTCAAAACAATGAAAAATCTTCATATACCTTCCATTTTCCTTCTTTCATTTCCATCATCTTCCTCTTCACCTCAATCAAATACAACCTTAGAGCATCTCCAACATTAGTGTATAATGCTCTCTATCTCCACATGTGAAGAGCAAAAATGAAGATAAAGTGTTCTAGCACTTCTCTATTCAGCCCTTCAAAAACCCAAAGTGTCTATACACTCTTTACAAACTCTTCAGCCGAACTAAAAACCCACCTATTTAAGTTTTTTTTTTTTTTTTTTTTCATTTTGCTTGATTTTTTTCTCTCTTCGTTCTCTGCTCTCCCCTCTCTTTTCGTTTCTTTTTCCTTCTTTGCTCTCCCTCTGTTGACGGTCTCGACATCGATCTGGGCTGGGTGTGGTGGTTTGCGATCTTATCTCAGCGTGGTGGTGGAGCCATGGGTGTGGTTGTGGGATTGCCAATCTCGGCCTGGGTGTGGTGGTTTGCGATCTTGTCTCGACATGATGGTGGAGCCGTGGGTGTGGTTGTGGGGTTGCCGGTGGATTAAGGAGGGAGGCGAGAAATGAGGAGAGAGAAAAAAAAAGGTTTAAATAAAATAATAAAAATATTATTTTAATAAAAATATTATTTTAATAAAAATAAAGATAAAATAGAGAGTAATGCTGGAGTGAAGTTGAAAAAATAGCTCTCCACATCACATGTAGAGAGTTCTCCACATGTAAAGATAAAATAGAGAGTAGTGCTGGAGATGCTCTTAGGTCGTAAGGGTAAGGAGGATTTGGATTGGGGTCCTTAGCCTAGGTGGGCACACATTCAAAATCTATGGGAGTGGGAGAGTCCTTTTTTTGTGTTAGATGATTCAGTTGCATGTATCGAGATTCCATGCAACACTTTCAATTTAAAAACTAAAAAAAGTTAAAAATAAATAAATATAGGATATTGTATGGAATCTCAATCCTAGTTGCATCTAGGTTGTCCACGAAATCCACATGGGCATGTGGCACGTGTATGTGCTCTCTTGCGAAACAAAAATTATTTCATGAGATAGGTTTATACAGTGCTCCTTCACTGCATGTGGGTCCTACAAATGTGTGTCATCCTACAAAATATAAGAAATGACAATGCATAAGTTCATTTCATAAGATAATTTCTCCATGTGAAGGTTTTTTTCTTTCATCTCTTTTCCTTGTAAAAATGTATCTCATACATCTAATATATATTATTTCGTGTTTTCTTTTTACAACGTATGGATCTCATAGTAGTATAGGACTCACATGTCACAAGAAGAATAACATACATATATCTAATGCATAAAAGAATGACTATCTTCCTAGTTTCCTCCCATTCTCTCCTCTCACTCTCTTTACTTTTTTTTTTTCTTTTTTTTTTTTTTTTTCATCACATATTCTTTTTCAACTACTACCCAATTGTCCATACTCCATGGTTTTGGGGCTATAATTTGCCAAAAAATGACAGTTAGGTTGTTTGGTCTTAGTCAAACACTTATGGATCAAACCACAAAATGAACTCAACCAACTTGATTTTCTAATAATGAAAAACAAAATAATTTGAGTAAGCATGAAGGTGATTCTCAGTTGGTAGTTTCAATTGTTTTGGATCGATTGATGGAAGGTCGTTGGGATGGAGTATGCATACTACATAAATTGGGTTGGGTGGAAGATTTCATTTTTTTTTTCTCATTCCTTCTTTTCAATAAGAATAAAGATTTGAAATGATATAATTTCTCTTCATTTTGTTGTGCCTAGGGTATTTTTCAGTCCAACCCAACTCCCTCCTCAAATAATGACTTCTTGGGAGGGGAATAAAATAGGGGTCTGGCTCCCCTCCCATTCAAAAACCACCTGTTCTCTCCAATTTTTAAACAGATGTAAGACATGTGACAATAAAAAATCTAAAGGTTTAAAATAAGCCACGTCATTCTCTTCAACTCTCTGTCTCTTTCTTCAAATCTACACAAGACACAGAGCACCTGTGTACTCCTTTTTCACGCCATTTGTCTTCAACTCTTCTTGCTCAAGTTTTTTTTTTTTTTTTTTTCAAAACACTACTAGCCCCTTTCACGCAGTGCCTCCATTCTTCCTCCTTAAAACTCTCTTTTCCTTTTTTCAAAACAGCAACAGTCCATTCAAGCAACTGCCTTTCATTCTTTCTCTTCAAGATTTGTTTTTTTTAACCATAGAGAAAACAGAGCACCACCATAGAGATTTAAGAATCAAAACCAAATCTTATAAAAAATAAAAAAACCAAATACAGACTACTATGATCTAAGACAAAAACCATATTGAGCATAAGACAATTGAAATTAATAGATAAGAATAAAATAGGATCCATTCCCCATTGTAATAAAGGGTAAGCAAACCAATGTACTGAAATAAGACAAAGCCCCATTACACCTTGCCACAAATCGCAACAAACCCCCAAATCACAGAAACCACAAATCCCACCCCACACCATCGTTCACGGTGAAGCGTACCATTTATGGCCACCATGCTTGGCGATCAAACCTCAACCCACTGCCGACTATTGCCGAGCATTACCCAAGCAGCTTTTGGTTGAGGAACCACATCGGCGAACCCAACCCAAATCCCACACCACACCGCTGCAATGAAGCCCACCCATTCACAGCAACCATCCAGCCTTCGAACCCACCCAGCTACCCACACTAGTGAAACCAACCAACAACCGCGAAACAAACCAACAACCCACACCAACGAAATCGGTGAGGGAAGAGAGAAATCAAGTGCTTCCAAAAAAAAAAATCTTGAAGAAGAAAGAACGAAAGAAAATAGAAGGAGATAGAGAGTTGAAGACAATAACGTGACTTATTCTAAATCTTTAGATTTCTTATTGCCACATGTCTTACATCTGTTTAAAAATTGAAAAGAACAGAAGGTATTTGAATAGGAGGGGAGCCGGACCCATAAAATTGAACGAGCATTCTATCATTATTTTCCCAATTTCTATTAAATTTATAAACATGGAAATTAACGAAACATCCTAAAATAAAAACACCATTTTCAATTCATTTTATTCCATCTATACTATAATATAAAATCGAAGCTTTTTGACTTTTGGTTGACCTCATCATGTTGCGCCACATAAGCTTTTGAAATCTCACAATTTTACACCTCATTGTTTTAATATATATTTTCTAATTGAATTTAAATTTTATTCTATTATTAAACCTTCCATTAGAATTTTGACACATCATATTTTCTTTAACACAAGAATATATTATTCCATATATAAAACACAATCATAATTAATGTCGAATACTAAAATATATTCCATATATAAACACAATATAAATATCTTTTAATAATAATTATAATTATCAATTTTCATCCAGATTTTTAGAGTTCCTTTTTTTTTCTTATATATTTCATTTAATTTTATTACTGGTAATGGAAAAAGATGAATGGATTTGTTATAATAAAAACATGTGAGCTTGAAATGAGTTATGAAAATTATTTAGGTTTGATCATATAATCATGTATCCATATATTTATTTGTCCTTCTTCTTATTTTAAGTATCATTTATTTTATTTTTGGATGGAAACATGATCCATATGGTAAATATAAACATGAATCGTGTTTTATAAAAATTGGACTATATTCAACTTATGCCAAAAGAAAAATTACATTATATTAAATTTTAATTATCCTATGGTAAATACTTTCTTAGTTATTTTTTTAAACCAAAAAGTAAGATTTATCCTAAATCCGATTCGTAAAGTCTCTTTATCGATCTTGCCTACAACATTTTGAACTACAAAAAAAAAAATATATATATATATATTCAACAAAAGACAGAGTTTGGCTACAAATTGGTTTATTACTAACTTGCTACAACCCACTATGTGACAATTAATAAGATCATCTATGTATATTTTAGTCACATGACCTATTTAATAAAGTCATATGACTTTTTTAAATAATACATATGGATGGTCTTATAAGTTATCACGTAGTGTTTATAGCTAAACCTTGTCCTTCAATAAAATAAGTAAAAGGAATCGAAATTAATTTAGATTTTATTTTTAATAATTTTTCTGTGCATAGCATAGGTTTACGACTAGTTTCTATTATTCGTCAATCAGCAAATGATTAAATATTTAAATATAAACCACCACCCTTCTCAAATCTCGAGTTAAAAAATAAAGAAATAAAATTATAGCACACTATTTTAGGTGGCTTCAAGTTCAAACTTTGGAGCTCGAGAGCAAGAAAATATCAAGCTGCACTTAGCCTCACAAAAACAAAACTGAAGTCCTTGTCCTAACATAACCCATCACCATTCATCTAATCAAAGGTGCTAAACAGTGAGAAAGCCACCAAAAACTCGGACCCACGTCCAAGCCCGCCGTTGGTTTGTTTCAGATATGATGGCAAACGTTGACACACGTAATCCCCACACGTACCATCACACATTTCTTAAAGATGCCAAGACCAAAAGAGAGAGAGTCGGTCCGTGAGACAAAGGTATCTGTATAAATAATATGCCAGCTTTTTCTACTTCTCCTGATTCCCGTATATATATAAAATCATTGTGGCCAAGAAACCGTTTGTTCTATCTTTTTTTCTTTTACTTGTTGGCTTGTTGCTTCGTACTTCTCTCTCTCTTTTTTACATAGAGAGAGATACTGGATTTGATTGAAAATGGCTGCGAAGCTATCGACCACGACGTGGTTTATGAGCGAGGGAATTAGTAGACTGAACTCTAAGCACTCAAATGTGCGCTTTTTCTCTCGTTCTTATCGCTTACTTCCTGTTTCCTGTAAAATGCGTAACCGTAATCTCAGGTTTCTCTCTCAGAGCATCAAGTTCAATCTCATTCTTTCTGTTTATGAATTGGAACTGTATTTTGAGTTTACTTCTCTTGCTTGATGATTCTTTATCATAGTTTTAATCTTGTGATTCAGCTTTTGTTTATAGGTTTATTAATTGAGTTAATTCTTTCTTCTTTGGGGTTGGGGTTTGGAAATTGGTTGCTTCTCCATGATTTTGAATGAATTGTAGGATCATAATTGAGATATTTTTTTTTTTGCTTGGAGTTTGAAAACGCATACAAGACACTTCTTATTGATTATTCTATTGTGAATTAGTTTGGATTATTTCATATCTCTTGAAATAGAAAATGGTCTGCCCTTTTGGTACATCTTGAGAGTCGAGTTGTGCCACCTTAATCGTTATTCCAAGTGATGTAATCGAATTATTACACGCGCGCCAAGGGAGTTTTGAACCCATGACCTTACTCTCTCCACCCTTTGTTATCGGGGGAGGAGGTGCCATTTGAATTAGAGCTCATTGGCAAAATATTCAATTATATCCGTTCTTTCTATTTAGGTAAATGAGTGGCAAGCGTAGAAAGAAATAGAATTGGACATGCATTTTTATGAGATGTTAGGGGTTGGTTGAATTGAGGTTGGAAGAGAAAATGCTGACGGAGATAGAAATATGGTGCCAGGAGGAATAACTTTCAGCAAATTGGAATAGTTGATGCAAAACGTAAGGATATTGCTTAGTCAAGTGAATTTGAGTTACTTATGGCATCCTTGAAATGTTCATTTCACAGTACTTGGTTACAGCTGGTCTATCACTCTATTGTCTTTAGCATTGGATCAATTTGATTCGTTGAATTGAAGTTGTTTTCCTTATTACAATATTGAAACAAATTAATGATGAATTTTTGTTTCACTGAGGTTTAAGTTTTCTCTGTACTATTGGACGCATTGAAGTATTTTGGATCTTGACGTATATGAACTAATAGACACTTAATTGCCCTTAGGTTAAGTAATAAGTATGTATTAAAAAAAAAAAAACAGGGGGCGATAGCTGAAGGACATGGGTAGTGTACAAATGTGATCACCCAAAAAAATAAAAATAAGAATAAAGAAAAACATCTTAATGCCAAAAGCTAAGGTCATCAAGAAAATCTAAAAAAGAGGTCATAGAAATGAATGAAGAACAGACCGATACCTAGTAGAACAGCACCATAATAAAGGTCAACTTTATTTCCCCCCAAGGACATTGCTGGACCTTCAAAATCCTTGCTATTTCTTTCCATCCAAATACACCACCTAAGGCAGGGTGGAGTAGCTCTTTGTGCTACTAGACTCGTCCCACTCCCCAACGTTAACCCTCTTATTTCCCTTAGGTTGGCCCCTTTTTTACCAAGTAAAATAGGAAAAAATCTCATAGCTGTAAGTTTTTTAAGGATTCCTAGAATATTATATATACAAACTTTGGAACACATTATAGCACTTAATGAACTTAATGCCTTTTAACATCCATTGTCTATGAATTGTGGTGGCAATGGTCAGAATTCACTTGGATGCCATGTCTTCTAATTTGAATGTTGCTCTACTTGTTTGAGTTGAAAATAAAATTAGGAAGAGTGATCTGATGAGGCATGTACCATGTGCTTATTTTCTAGATTCACATTACTTGAAAAGTAATTTTCCTCAATTTCAATGAACTTTCTTGTATTATGAACATGAGTGTAATGTTTTTTTTAAGCAATCATAAATTCTCACCGAAGTTACCAGCTCTGGAGGCAAAGAAAATAAAATTTTATTTTTGGCATTATCTTATCTTGGATTGAAAATTCTGTACCTTAACTTTTATAATTAGTATGCACTGACTTGATTATAGAAAAATTACATGCAGCTCCCAACATAAAAAACAACAAATGACAAAAGCCTCTCATGAACAGCCTCCAACAAATGCAGATTTGCAGCCAAATGGTGATGAGGAGTCAGAATCCAAAAATGCTTCAGTTATTAATGTCTCAATTTTGAGTCAGGAAATCATATCTGATGATGACATTGACACACCTGATGAGGATGTTGACACAAGCATAGCTGTGGAGCATACCAGTGCAAAGGAGTTGAGTGCTCCAACTATACCTGATGAACAAAACTCTTTGGTATGGTCCTTTACCTAGACATCTACAACGAAATCAATAATCTGTGTTCAGACTATACTGCTTAGTTTTATTCTTTCTATCTATATTTCATTTTATTTACCAGGTGAGTGGGATTCTTGCTGGTAAATTAAGAAAAATAATTAGTGATAAATGGAAAGTAAATGCTGTTATTTATGGACAGCCCAGAGATTGAACTATGAGGAACCTTTGTAATTTTCATTGCTGAGGTAGTGAATACTGTCAAAATAGGGGTTTTGGTGGGTGGGAGGGAAGGGGCTGGGGGCACAACTCACATATTTAGACTTCAATATAAAAATATACCAAGACTAAGCTGCTCCAGTTTTCAAGATAGATAATTTTAGACATTATCCTACATGTGACAAATGTTTCTACTCCGAGTTGCTATGAAGAAAGAACTGAAAAGAGTGGAAAAAAGAGAAAGAAAAGAAAGATAGCTACTTGATTAATGATATTTATAATGCATGTCTAGCTAAGAAGCATGGACATGGACACGGACATGCCACGACACGGGACACAGGACACGGTACACGATAACATATTAATTATCAAGACAAATGCTCTTTTTATCCCTACATGCTCTTGTTGGTTATTTCTAATAAAATCACCTTGTCAATCAACTTTTATTATCTATATCATATTTCTTTTCTTCCAATTTTCTGTAGGAAAAATTATTGCTTCTTTATTCATATTGGTAATTTACCTATGCTTTACTTGCTCCGAATACCTTGTTTCGTAGCAAAAGATTTCGTCATGCCAATATTGTAATGACATCTTCGTGGGATGATTTCTTGCGGATTTCTCATTGAGGGGGAGTTGTCATTTTTATAACATTATTATTTTTACATTCCTTTGAAGCACCTAAATTGGTTCATACTATGTCTTTCCTTTGTTGGCTGAGTATCTTATCCAAAAAAAAGTAGAAAACTTTGGAAAAAAGTACCAAGTTTTGGATTCAATTTATGCAAGTTGTGCATTTCATCAAAGATTTAATACACAACTTGAGGGGGAGTGTTGGAAAGTATGTTTCACTTTCACATCTTGAAGACATCACAAGATTGATTGCTAGGAGTAAATTGAAGCATTCGATTATATTGATATGAAATTAAAATTAAAATATACATGTAATAATTGATAGTTGACCTATTTTCAAATTCTGTGAATTTCAAAATTGGGTTCTATTTTTTATTTTTTATTTTGGATAGGTACAAAATTGGGTTCTATTGTAATGTGTTACTAATCAAGTGAAAGAAAAATGTAGCACTTTAGCTTTTGGCGTTATGGACGTTGGTCTTAGTGGCTGAACCACATTAATCCCTTCCATTCTTCCTTACTCATCTTTTCTTTATTTTCCATAATATTTCAAATATTGATAGCTCTCTAGTTTCAATTCAGGTACTTTGGATATATCAATATAGTGTAAGGCCAGCTGTGTTTGTCTTTCTACAAAAATTTTCTGATGGAATCCTTTCATGCATACTGTCTTTAAGTTCAATTGCAGTGCACAACTTTACACTTCTAGATCAGTAGATTTATGTTGCATTGTGATGGCTTTGATGCCTGAATTTGGATGGTATGATTGTATAGGAAAAAGTAATCAAAATGTTCTTTCACTGTTAATAAATTAGCTCAACATCATGGTTGCAATCCAAACAAAGAATCGGAGTGATCAAATATATTTTCTGAAACAAATGAAAAGGAAACACAAGAGTCCAACAGGCAATTAAGTAATATAGGAGCAGATATGAGTTTCATGTTTGCACATTATTCTCTAGAATATTCTGCTGGTATACTAAGATAGCCAATTAAAAAAAGTATATGCACTGCAAGTCATGGTCTATAAACTGAAAACATGGATCTTGTAAATGTCCCTAAACTGTGTGATGCGTCCTTTCAAGTGTAATGGTGTCTGGATAACAATCTCATTTCTTATAGTTTATATTAGATCCTTTATTGATATACTCATAAACAATAACAAAAAGAATCCGTAATTGATTTTACAGCAAAATTTGTTTTCATTTCCTCTTATCAGCTAGTAAAACTGAGGATAGTCATTTTAAACTTAAATGAAATTATTATATTCTTTGGTTGTCTCACAGGCTATAAACATAGGTGGTGCAGAGCAACTTTCAAGTGTTCAACCTGAGGATTTGGTTGGCATGATAAGATATGCAGAAAAAAGTAGGATATTTGCTGTACTTTATAGTCCTTTTGGTATCTGTCTCTTTAGTTTATTGCATTTGTATCAATTTACACTGAAATACATACCTGTGTTTCCATTCTTGCTATAGATATCCTTCTTCTCAATCAAGCTCGAGTTCGTGCGCTTGACGATGTTGAAAAGATTCTCACTGAGAAGGAGAAACTGCAAGGAGAGATCAATGTTTTGGAGATGAGACTTGCAGAAACTGATGCCCGGATTCAAGTTGCTGCCCAAGAAAAGATACGAGTGGAGCTCCTTGAAGACAAGTTAGAGAAGTTGCGGAATGAATTCGCTCACAGGGGTGGTACTGAAAGTAATGAGCTTGATATGTATGAGAATGAAAAACTTTTGAGTAGAGAAGTCTCTATAGTACATAATAATAGATTTTATTCAGTTACCAAGGAGCTTAGCTCATTGAGGGAAGAAAATAGCTCCCTGAAGAATGATATACAAGCACTTAAGGCTGAGCTTAGTGATGTCAAGAACACGGATGAACGTGTGCTTATGCTGGAAACACAACGCTCATTGTTAGAATCTTCCCTGAAAGACTTGGAGTCTAAACTTTCTGATTCTCAGGAAGATGTTTCTAAACTTTCTTCTCTGAAAGTTGAATACAAGCACTTGTGGGAGAAGGTGGAGAATTTTCAAGAATTGCTAGATAAGGCAACCAAACCAGCAGATCAAGCTATTATAGTGTTGCAGCAAAATCAGGAGCTTCGAAAGAAGGTTGATAAATTGGAAGAATCCCTTGGAGAAGCTAATGTCTATAAGCTCTCGTCAGAAAAATTGCAACAATATAATGAATTAATGCAACAAAAGATCAAACTGTTGGAGGATCGCCTTCAAAAGTCTGATGAAGAGATACATTCTTATGTTCAATTATATCAAGAATCAGTGAAGGAATTTCAAGAGACACTTAATAATCTGAAAGAAGAGAGCAAGAAAAGGGCACTAGATGAACCTGTGGATGACATGCCTTGGGAATTTTGGAGCCGTGTATTGCTCATAATTGATGGTTGGTTGCTAGAGAAAAAAATATCAACCAATGATGCAAAGTTATTGAGAGACATGGTTTGGAAGAAAGATGGGCAAATTCGTGATGCATACATAGCATGCAAGGAAAAGAATGAACGTGAGGCTGTAACTACATTTCTCAGGCTGATATCATCACCAACAAGGTATTAATTATTTAATAGTAAATTTCAGTGAATATATATGCAGTCTTTAATTTGTACCTTTTGTTCATCAGTCCAGGATTATATGTAATTCATATCGCAGCAGAGATGGCACCAGTTGCTAAGGTGTGCTCAACTTTGCGCTATGGCTTTTTCTTTCTTTCTTTTTTTATTTGATCTTCGTGAAAATTTCAGTGAAGGACCTCATGGTCTTTTTTTGTGGATTTAGAATTACATTACATACTGCTTAATAGACAGTCAATATTACTTGAGGAATTTGTGAGCAGTCAAATATGTCCATGTTGATGTTATTGATGATTTCTCTACAACGTTGTATCATCTATTTTATGGAAATATAAGTTCGGGGGACCACTCAAGGAACTTGCATTCAGGTTGGAAATAACATCTTATGTCAAATTATATACAGTACCTAGGGCTTCACTTAAGCCTCTTTGATTAGATGCTTGATTGCACTTATAATGTCACCTGTTGTATATAGCTTCCAGGTTCAGAACTGCATTTTTTTTTTTTTTTTTTCTTTCTGGCTGAATACCATAATGGTGCTTGATGTCGCTCAATAATAAGCGGTACTTTGTAGTACGTGTAAGGGGTTGTTGATCCTCAGAGAGTTTGTGTTTTCAAAAAACAATGTAATTCAATATGCAAGAAGGGTAAAATAGATTTGGTTTGCGGAAATTTTGTAAAGAATATATGTAAAAAGGTACTAGGGTTTCGGGGTGTTTATCTATACCAGTATGATTCCTTGTAATCCCAGTTAAAAACCTTGTTCTAATAACAGTTTACAAGTTGATTATTTTCCTTTTAAAAAGCTCTTGGCATAATTGAACTAATAAAACTCAAGAACACTATATTACCGGAGAAAATAAAGTGGTTAGAGTAATAATTAGAAAGACCTTTCAATTTACACAAGACCTAATTAAAACCATGCAATATTCCCCCTTAATCATAAGAAAAACATGATTGAACTTATAGAAAAATACGGAATAAAACATACATCAATTAGGAATCAATAAATTAACAATCAACTGTAATTTAACATTAAAAATAAAAAGGGACTACAAAGTACTCATACCATTATACAAAAAACATAGCCCCTAGCCCTAGCAAGGAGTTTAGGCGGCCATGGGAGTGAAAACCTAAACTTAGAGAAAGAGATTAGCAAAGGAAAAATATTAAAACTGAGAAAAAACTGTGCACAATTGCACATAAAACTGCTATATATACTACTCGGACTACACTCCTCTTTTGCGACCGGTGGCTCCTCTTTATTTTCAATTCACGAATCAATTAGGGCCCACGCGTGACTTTATTTAGGCTTCATTTTGGAATGATCCGGTGTTATGCGGCAAGAGGAACACTTCATGCAATCCACTGACAAAGCAAGCTCCCACGCGTGACTTCATTTAAGCTCCTTGAAGTCTTAATCCTCTTTTCTTCTCTTTTGCTCCTTCCAACTTGTGATATCTAACTCCAATTTGATCTAGCTTGTGCCTATAATCAAACATAGCCCACATTAACATATAAGGGATTAAATTAATACACTTAAATGCATAAATCATGTAATTCAATGAATTGAACAACAAACATCCATTTAAGTGTAATTAGACATGAAATGCAACATAACCCCAATAGAATCTCTCTAAAATGCATGTAAATAAGTCATATTTCGTGACTTATCAGTGCTTGAGTAGACAAGTTGATGCAGCACAAATGATTTTTTCGTATTATTTGGTTGAACTGTGTATGGTTTATTGTTTCCTATGGAAAATGGCATATGGTTCCAACAGAGGAAGTGCTCTCCAGTCCCCTTTTCACCTTTTCATTAACAAAATAACAACTCCAAAAAAAATTTGGTCACTAAACCATAACCTCAAAGTTATTATTATTACTATTATTTTCATTAATAAATTATGACTAAAATACACTTTTTTTCCTTGAAATTTAGTCAAAGTTCGATTTTTTGCATTAAATTTAAACCATATCAATTTCTTCCTTTGAACATTTTCCATCAAAGAAATTGCATACATGACAGATTGAGTGTTAGCATATATGTTATCAAAAAACATAGCATATATGTTAAATAGCTGTGTGGCCTGGCATAAATTTAATAGCAGAAGGATAGAAGGGCGAAATTGATACCTTTCAAATTTCAAGGATGAAAGTTGAAGTTGGACCAAATTTTTGAGATGGAAAGTATATGTCTCCCACTAATAGTACCTTATCTTTGTGCCTTAAATTATTAAACACAATTATTATTTTCCCTTTTGAGTGCACCAAAGTGTGTTAAGCTTTTCCTACATGGTTTGAAGCTGGCTTTGTATCTTGGCTTGTGCTCAGATTTAATTATTGAGTTTTCTTTGACAAGTGTTTTTGTAGATTAGACTGAAGACTCTATTTTAATTGCCAATTTCTTGTATTGGCATAAAGTTCAGATGTAACATGCCATATAACTTGTTCATTTGTCAGACCATCCAAGTACCTGCCTTGAACTAGCTTTCTGGGAGCATGGTCGGTACAACTGTACAACTTCCTTACTTAGGAAAAATGTATGGCAGAATGATATAGGAGAGACAGTCCTGCAATTACCTGCAGTGAGTGGGCTTATTGTTTTTGTTTTATCCTTTTAATATTGAAATAAAGCCTTGCACACTATGAAAATGCTGTCCCTCAGTTTTTTTTGGTCTTCTTGCCAATTGTTAACATCCATGGGAGAAGAAGCTGCAGTGCACTGGCCATTATAATTCCTTCTTGAAATATGCGTTAGTGTAATCATTCCAAGACGCCACTATTCCAGAGTGGTTTTCATCTTCACGGACTTTTTTTTTCTCTAACTAATCAATACACTACCTCCTTAAACATCCATCCTGTAGTAGTGCCATGCTGCCATGAAAATTATCACGTGGATTCAATTTACTCAGACGTGTCATACTTCCATTGTATGCACACATCTAAAAGCCCAGAAAATGTCATAGACATATCTGGAGGAGTACATCACTAATTCTATAGGGTCCGTCGCAATTTCAGACCTGGAGATTGCTTTTGGGAGGGTTGCTGTCTTCATTTGTTCATTTAGATTGTCTTTTTATCTGTGGTCCAGATTTACTATCTATTGTTTGCATTCATATCTTTGTGCACCCACAAATGCTCTCTGTTGGATCTTATCTGCCACACTTATCTCAAAAATATTTGCTTGTTAAAAAAATTCTTCGGCATGTTTACTGTGCCATATTTTGCACAAATGAAAGTAGCATATGATTTTGTTTGGCCTTTATCTAGTTTTCAGCATTGAACCATTTTCTCTTCTGGTGCCAGCCTTGCATCCATGTGGAAAAAAAAAAAAAAGGAAATTTTGAAGACAAAAAGTGTTTTAACTTTTTCTTAGTTTTTATTGTTAGTTCTATGAAATCTTCAAGATTCTATGTTGTTTCTTTTAAAGGTTGGTGGTTTGGGGGATGTGGTGGCTGGTCTTGGTAAAGCTTTGCAAAAAAGGGGACACCTTGTGGAAATTATTCTTCCAAAATATGATTGCATGCAATACGATCATATTCGTGACTTGAGGGTGAGTTATTATTTGTGAAAACATTTTAAAGTATCCAAGTTTCATGAACATCTCAATGATCTGATTAACTGATACAGGTCCTGGATGTGCTGGTAGAGTCATACTTTGATGGCCAACTATTCAAAAATAAAATCTGGGTTGGCACTGTTGAAGGTTAAGGATTTCATAGTTTTTGCTTGCATTGTATAATTTAGCATCCGGACTTATTGTATATTTTCACATCAGATACTTACTATAACTTTAATTCTGCAGGTCTTCCTGTTTATTTTATTGAACCTCATCATCCTGACAAATTCTTCTGGAGAGGACAATTTTATGGCGAGCGTGATGATTTCAAACGTTTTTCATTTTTTAGCCGTGCAGCACTTGAGTTGCTTCTTCAAGCTGGCAAGAAACCAGACATAATACATTGCCATGATTGGCAAACAGCTTTTGTTGTATGGCCATTTAATCTTCATTGTTGACTTGTGCTTTCTTATGTCTGACATTTATTTTTATATATTTATTCTTTTAATTGAATTCTTTTTTTGCCTTCTTAGGCACCACTTTACTGGGATTTATATGCCCCTAAAGGGTTGAATTCAGCTAGAATATGTTTTACATGCCACAACTTTGAGTATCAAGGGACTGCTCCTGCTGCAGAATTGGCATCTTGTGGTCTTGATGTCCATCAGCTAAACAGACCAGATAGAATGCAGGACAACTCTGCACATGATAGGGTCAATCCTGTTAAGGTATATTTTTGTTGATACATTTATTACCAGTTCATTCATATAAAGACATGCAAATATTTCATTATGTCTTATGGATTCCCTACTTTCAGGGTGGAGTTGTATTTTCTAATATTGTGACAACAGTTTCGCCTACTTATGCACAAGAGGTGCGGACTGCTGAGGTATGAACTTTGCCTTTACATTGGTTTTTGTTGCATTTACCTTAAAAATTCACAAGATTGCTTAAAGGTCACTTCTATAGTCATTATTACAATTAGGCTCCAAGTTGAGAATATTAGGGGAAAAGGTGCCTCTTTTTCATTCACATCAGGTAATGAAATAACCCATAACCTCTATAGACTGAATTTACATGACATGATAGAATAACTTTATTCCTGGCTTCAAAAATTATTCAAGATGATTAGGATGGGGTGTCTTACATAAATCAGCAGAGATGTTTAAGCAAATGTTCAAATCAGCACAGATGTTCTCATTGCTTTCATGAAGGCCTTATATGTTGTTAATTTATGATTTACAGGGAGGAAAGGGTCTCCATTCAACACTTAATTTTCACTCCAAAAAGTTCGTTGGGATTTTAAATGGAATTGATACTGATGCATGGAATCCTGCCACTGATACATTTCTCAAAGTCCAGTACACTGCAAATGATCTTCAAGGGAAAGCTGAAAATAAGGAAGCTATGAGAAGACATCTACGGCTTTCTTCTGCAGATGTCAGGAAGCCACTGGTAATTTTATTTTTCAAATGGTTTATTTTATGATGAGAAGACATCATCATATCACATTAAGTTTTCAGATTTGTTAACATTTTAATATGCAGCACTAATATAGTTGTATAATATGTTACCCTTTTAAAAAAGTTGAATTTTGACTCACCACATTTGTGGTTTTACAATTTACCATCACCAACTATGGAAAGTATATTAGGTCATGAAGCTGCTTGAATTCTTACTTTATTCTGTTTGATCATTTATTCAATAGTTAGGCTGCATAACAAGATTGGTGCCTCAGAAAGGTGTACATCTTATTAGACATGCGATATATCGAACATTGGAGCTGGGAGGACAGTTTGTGCTTCTTGGCTCAAGCCCAGTGCCACATATTCAGGTAATACTTAATTTTTTCTTCTTCATAAAATTATTTGCAATTAGCCCCCCCCCCCCCCCCCAAAAAAAAAAAAAAAAAAAAAAGATGAAACAAAAAGAAAGAAAAAAGAGATAGGGACATAATCAAATAGTTGATTTTTATCTTTGAAAATCTAATTCTGATAATATCTTATTCATTCTTCTAACATCAATACTATCTAGCGAATCAATATCAGGAGCATAAAGTATTTGAGAATGGAAAATAGAGAAGTATTATTCTACAAGTTGGGAAACTTCTTTTTGCTCCAAATTTGCATGAGAAACTTCTTTTTAAGAATTGTGCTGTCACTGGTTCTGCCATGTTATGGCTTTCTAAGAATTGTGTTGTATTCTTTAAAAAAAAAAAAAAAATCATTTGATTTGACAGTCCTCCTTCCTGCCTAAGAACAATATGTGTTATTTGATTCTTTAGCTATAATAACCTGTGTGATGCCTTGAATTTTTATATCTCATTATAAATTTTATAAATTTAGTTTTAAGTATATGTATTTTTAGTCTAACAAATTGTTTGTACATGAACATAATAAACAAACGAAAAAGCATTGCTACAAAAATAATTTTAAAATACCATGTAAATAATTTGAATTAAATAAATTTAGCACTTGACATGAATCACAAATAAAATAGGTGTATAACTACTGTAGTCAAATTTAGAAATTATTGAATTATTTATGTAATTTATTAATAACTGCAATGATCAAAGAGATAATTGGTTCATTGAAAGAACCAAGTGGATCAAGTGGGATCATTAATCTTTAGGTTAAATCTAATATAATATTAATGAAATTAAGTAGTGAGACATTAATAATAATAGTTAATGTGTTTAATTATAATATTCAATTGTGTTTTTTTAATAAAAATTACTTAAAGAAAAATGATTCGTGGCAGAAGTGTAGGATCACAACAACATGAATACAACATGGCTTACCTTAGAGAATTCTAGGATTTTTGGAGTTGAACTTTATCTAAACTTCAGCTTTTATATACAAGAATATGTCTGTAATGACCCTATTATTGTATTAATGGTCTCACATCTTATCAGTAACAATGAGAAAATCTAAAACATATTTTTGTGTTAGAAATACAAATGAAATTATTGTTAGTGTGCATAGATGTGATACTGTTCAGAATTTACATGTCTCATACAATTGAGTTAGACAAATTATTATATTAGATGATCGATGACAGTATGGTTTGAAGCAAGTGCAATTATACTTCTGAAAAATTTATGAATTCTGTAGGCAATGAGCTCTAGTTCAAATGGTGGTTCCTTCTCCTATAAAAATGGGTGGAATGTGACATTGTAGATTCAAAAACCATTGGTCGTATGTGTAAATTACCCATAAAAGAAAAGAGAACGACAAAGAATTATGCATATAATGACTGTCAAATACGAACCCTTTTTGGATTTAAAACTTAAAGCCAATGGTTCAGTTGCCCTGTCTATATTGATTGCATGTGGTATTGAATATCTTACTGATTGAAGTTCACTTGCTTCTTCCATATAATGACTATGTGCTGATAGCTACTAATTTTGTTTATTAGAAGGTAAAGACTTCTTTCCCATTGCATACTTACTCTGTTTGGTTTGCCAGTTTTATGCTGAGTGATTTGTGTTTTTGCTCCATGTTGATTGTAAATTGTTGTCTTGTAGAGGGAATTTGAGGGTATCGCAAACCATTTTCAGAATCATGATGACATTCGATTGATATTGAAGTATGATGAGTCTCTTTCCCATTCCATATATGCAGCATCTGACATGTTCATCATCCCATCCATCTTTGAGCCATGTGGCCTTACACAGGTAAAGTCTGCACTTATTCTTGAGTAAGACTTCTTGAACAGAAAATAGCCTGAGTACATTTCTCTCTCATCAATTACACTAAATGGTGAGAGACTTAAAAAGGTGACAGCCGCTGCTTCTCATTTAAAAACTGAAACATGGAAATGATTTTGAAATCAATGGATGATGTTACTTTAGCTATCTTCTCTATCCTCATCTGTGGCATATAAGTCTCTTTCTAAACACCTTATTTCAATGTACAAGTGTTGAATCCAAATCCTAATACGTTTTTTTTTTTTTTAATTATATAGCTTTATTTGCTATATTAACTACTTGTATATTTTTCTCTAGTTGATAGCCATGAGATATGGTTCTGTACCGATTGTAAGAAAAACTGGTGGTCTGAATGACAGGTGAGCTAGACCTCCTATATAGCGTCACCACATTGTGATTCAAGATTATTCATTTCAGAAAACTCTTATTTGAACTTTCTATTTTTCTTCTGTAGTGTTTTCGACATTGATGATGATACAATACCTCTCCAGTTCCGGAATGGATTTACCTTTTTAACTCCTGATGAACAGGTAAATCGGTGGAATAGTGGGTTGTAGTTGAGTAGTTCTATTTTATTTTTGTTTATTTATTTTCATTTGGCATCCATGTTTGAGGCTTTTAGTGGGAAATTTGCTGCTCCAGTCTGTTAGAGGCTTGGGCCATTGTAGTGAGCTGCGAATCTTAGCATCATATATAAAGACTGCTGCTTTGTCCTCCCTCTTTTCTGGATGGTTTTCCGCTTCAGTAAAGATTTTATTTTTCACAGTTCATGCTCTGATGTATCTTTATTTTGACAGGGAGTTAACAACGCTTTGGAACGTGCATTTAACCTCTACATGAATAACCCTGAGAATTGGCAGCAGCTTGTTCAGGACGTCATGAATATAGATTTTAGTTGGGAGTTGTCAGCAGCACACTATGAGGAACTTTACTCAAAGTCTGCGGCCAGAGCAAGGGCTGTGGCCCGTTCTTGAGCTTGTTTGCTGATGATACTTCACTTCCCTTTTGGCAAAAACACAGTTCTCCACGCAAGCTTGCCTTGTGGAACATTATTAGGTTTTTCTATATAAAAGCATAGCTGAGATTGGAACGCTTAATTTATGGGTGTTGTACGGTGTTTCTATATAAAGTTCAAGCTGAGATTGGAATGCTTGATTTATAGATGTTGTAAGTGGTTCACTTGGCTAACAATCCGATGTACAGCATGAGAGATTAACTAGAGTTTTGTGATTTTGATGAGGGCTAAAGCTGCATTGGTGGATTTGATATTCCTTGGACCTCCCCAACTTCTTGTTACATTGGATCCTTTGTTTTTTCATTTTATCATGAAAGCAATCAATGTATATTAAATTTTTTCATATCGTTTTAGATTGAACTTGGATGTATACCTTCTCTCTCATAAGGCTAATGTGTCATTTCCTTCATGCTTTCATTGTAATACAACATTATTCAATGTAGAACATAATGAACTGATGTTCGAGTAATTATTCTCAAAACATAAATGATTATGCAATAAGTAGAAAAATTATAGCAAATTTATTGCCATTCTCCTAACACCCTCTCCCCTTTTGTTATGAGGTTTTCTTCTTTCCAATGTATTTGTTGAAGCCGTTGGATAGGGATGGCATGTTTCATTTCTGAATAACTGCATAATCTAATCTGTTGGATAAGGTTTCATGAGACATGGCATCGCCTATGCATGACACATCTCAAAGAAATGTTGCACAACATTTGGCAAGTTACTATGGGAATCCTAAATGAAGAACTGGTTCAATAAGATTTTGCATGGTTGTGAGATAGTAAAGAATTTGAGTCTTGTTGGGAAGGCTTGATCAGAGACTACTAGTTGACGGGTCACAAATGAATGGCTTGACCAGACTTAATGACTCTAATAACTTGAGAATGGTAATACAATCTGGAGCCTCTTGAGCTAGTTCAATTGACTACAAAATATCCACTCACAATCTTTGGGATAAGTTTCTTCAACTGAAGTTTATAAGACCTTACTTTTTGCTTTATAACTCTAAACATGAAAATGGTGCAATCTAGGCCTCCTTGCTTGGAACTTGATTAAGAAGGTATGTTGCCATCTCCTTTCACTCTTTCCAAACCCGCATAATTATAAATTTGATTAGAAATTACTCTAAATGTAAATACTCTCAAACAAAAATAGAACGGACAATGATTATCTCACACCACTTTATTTCTCACTTAAATAGCATACAGTGTGTTGTGTGAGATAATATTTACTACACAGGATGTATAAAATTACTTTCTTTTTCCTTATTTTATGACATTATGATTACCATCATGGTAATTTGAAGGTATTACAAGGTTAATTTCACTAAAAAAAAAAAAAAAAAAATTTCAGAGAAGCGATTGTGGTTTCATGGCATAGTTCGCAGTTTACAAGTAGAGATGCAATAATGGAAATTTTACAAGTTACACGACACAACATTTTATAAGACCAAAGGCAATCTCCATTACTTTAGCAAATAATTTACAACATCATCATCAATACAAAAAGTAAAATTCGCATTTTTTTTCTGCCTATGCTCATTTCCCGGGGACAAAGTTTGTGGCATAAGCCCAGGCATTGTTGGTGACTGGGTCAGCAAGGTGGTCAGCAAGGTTCTCAATGGGTCCCTTTCCAGTCACAATGGCCTGAACAAAGAAACCAAACATAGAGAACATAGCCAGTCTTCCATTCTTGAGCTCCTTCACCTTAAGCTCAGCAAAAGCCTCTGGGTCATCAGCAAGGCCTAATGGGTCAAAGCTTCCACCTGGGTAAAGTGGGTCAGTCACCTCACCAAGTGGCCCACCAGCAATACGGTAACCCTCAACAGCACCCATCAAGAGAACCTGTGTGGCCCAGATGGCCAAAATGCTTTGTGCATGGATCAAGCTTGGGTTACCCAAGTAGTCAAGCCCACCTTCACTGAAAATTTGGGCTCCAGCCTTGAACCAAACGGCCTCACCAAACTTAACCCCGTTACGGGCCAAGAGCTCAGGGAAGACACACCCAAGAGCTCCAAGCATGGCCCATCTGGAGTGGATCACTTCAAGCTCACGGTTCTTGGCAAAGGTTTCTGGGTCAGCTGAAAGCCCAGCAGTGTCCCAGCCATAGTCACCAGGGAATTCACCAGTAAGGTAAGATGGGGGCTCACCAGAGAATGGGCCCAAGTACTTGACACGGTCTGGGCCGTACCATGGGCTTCCAGAGGAAACATTCCTGCTGGCTGATTTCCTCATGCTGACACGTCCAACATTGAGCTCTGGGGTTGAAGGGGCAAGCTTCACTGCCTTGCCGGCAAGAGATGGGGAAGAGAGAGCCATGGTTGAGGCAGCCATTGCTGGAATTTAATGACAAAACTGAGAAATTAATGGGTTTTTTGTGGTTGTTATGGAATGGATGGTTAATACGGATTGTATTTATAGTGGGTTGTGAGCTAAGATTCTTATCATATGGCATCTATATCTTGAATCCCATTGGGAGTTCAAGATTTTGCTTTTGTTTTAATTTGTCCACGTGGCAGGTTCTGATCCACCAATTCCTTGGATTCATTTCTCAGGTTCTAACCAATGTAGGTGCACCACGTATAGCTTTCAGATTACACTCATGACTCATCCTATCTATGAAATTTAGGAACAGTCAGATTTCTTTTTTTGATGTATGAACGGTCTAATTTCCAATCAGAAGCAAGATACATAACCGTATGCTTTCATCTTCTATTTTTTTTTTTTTTTTTTTTGGTAGGTGCTAAATGTATGCTTGCATCTAATTGGATGTGTTAGAAGATTTTAATAGGTATTGGGCACCACTTTGACATGATTAAAAACCATAAGTACGGATAAGTAGACATGCACATCTTATGATATTGACTCAATTCGTTTTCAAGAGTCAAGACTATAGATAATATTTAAGGAAATAAATTTCATCGATAATATTTGTATAGAAGATAAGATGTTAATGTATGTCATGGACCAGAAAGGAGTACAATATAAATCTGATGGCTGTAAAATTATTAATTGAAATGCTACGTAAAATGAAACATTGAAAATGATGCCAATGTTTTTAGTGGTGGCATATCCCTGAGAGGCTGAGATTGTTTACAATTCAAGTCGGTCAATAAAAAACAAAAAAGATTAGTGGATGGTAGGAGTTTTGGTGTAAAATAATATCTGCAGAAACAATAAAAAGAAAAGTCTAAGATATATGGCAATATTTTTTATTTATTTATTTATTGGTGAATACAAGTCACTGCATACGATGACTTTAGTGTTTGCTGAAATTACATCAAGTGGCTTATCTTGTTCGCCATTGAACATTATTTTGGAATGGATTTAGAGTTCACTTTTAAATGGTTTTGTCTAATTTTTGTCTATATCTATGTTTGTTTATATATTTTATTCATAGTTGGTTTCTAGCTTGGATTTAGAAAAAGAGCTGCAATAGGTTGGCCGCTAAAGATTTAGTTATTTTATTATAAATGCATCTATTATAGATACGTGTTAAAACATCATTTATTATATATGCGGCCGATCCTGCCTAATGTATTGGAGATTTATAGTTAATCCCACAATTTTGTGACCAAGGATGATTGTTCTCGTTGATTTAACTGGTTTTGTCTATTTCTAACACTTTAATTAATCATTTCAAAAAACTAGGAGGAGGAAGGAAAAAAAAAAAAAAAAAAAAGATCATATATGAAAATATGGTATGCTTAGGCATGCAAATTCAACTAATTAAGCCTCTGAGTCTTATTGATGGAATGGTTATAGTTGAACCCTTCCTATGAAAATACTGGGATACTATTCTACTTTGTGAAGGCAATAGAAGAGCATCCTTACGTAGCACGTATTTCTTTCAGTAATATACGCTAAAAAATGATACTAGTTTGACGTCAAGTTCAATTTGAATATGGTAAACTCACTAGACACAATATATATATATATATATATATATATATATATATATATATATATATATGTGATTCACAGATATACTGTGAGGGTTGATTTTACTTTCACTGAGGCTCACATAGAAAATCAAGTTACCATTCATCCAAGGGCTGTCGGTGCCACAATTAATGTAAATGATACTTTACATGGTCTACATTTGTCCATGCAGATATAATACTATCTGATGGCACAAGTGGCAATTCCTTATTGGAAGAACAAAATGCTTACAACATCGCTAAAGATTTTTGTTTGGATACATCTATTCAAAAACTAATCAAAGGGTTTAAGTGGTGTAGAGAGTGCCAAGTGGGCATAGAAAAACAAAACTCCCAAAGTGTCACAACCAATAGGAATACACTTATTGATTTCCTAAGATAAGGACCTCTTCATACTACTACTTTTACGATTGTATTTATAAAGAGCCCTCAAGCCCAACCACAACATCACTAACTCCCTTGCATCAATAATTGTACCTTTCATCACAATTCTACAATGGCAGCCTCAACCATGGCTCTCTCCTCTCCATCTTTGGCTGGCAAGGCAGTGAAGCTTGCCCCCTCAACCCCAGAGCTCAATGTTGGACGTGTTAGCATGAGGAAAACAGCCACCAAGAAAGTTTCCTCTGGAAGCCCATGGTATGGCCCAGACCGTGTCAAGTACTTGGGCCCATTCTCTGGTGAGGCCCCATCTTACCTTACTGGTGAATTCCCTGGTGACTATGGCTGGGACACTGCTGGGCTTTCAGCTGACCCAGAAACCTTTGCCAAGAACCGTGAGCTTGAAGTGATCCACTCTAGATGGGCCATGCTTGGAGCTCTTGGGTGTGTCTTCCCTGAGCTCTTGGCCCGTAATGGGGTTAAGTTTGGTGAGGCCGTTTGGTTCAAGGCTGGAGCCCAAATTTTCAGTGAAGGTGGGCTTGACTACTTGGGTAACCCAAGCTTGATCCATGCACAAAGCATTTTGGCCATCTGGGCCACACAGGTTCTCTTGATGGGTGCTGTTGAGGGTTACCGTATTGCTGGTGGGCCACTTGGTGAGGTGACTGACCCACTTTACCCAGGTGGAAGCTTTGACCCATTAGGCCTTGCTGATGACCCAGAGGCTTTTGCTGAGCTTAAGGTGAAGGAGCTCAAGAATGGGAGACTTGCTATGTTCTCTATGTTTGGATTCTTTGTTCAGGCCATTGTGACTGGAAAGGGACCCATTGAGAACTTGGCTGACCACCTTGCTGACCCAGTCACCAACAATGCTTGGGCTTATGCCACAAACTTTGTCCCCGGAAAGTGAGTGAGAAACTTTGTGGCCCCATGAAGATTATTTTTCCTCCAAATTTAGTGTGAGTTTGAGAGAGATATCATGTTTGGGTGATGTAAATTGGTATGGAATGGTGCACAAAATGAGAACTACTCCTAGTCTCCTACTGCTAGTCTAAATGAATTGTCATTATTTTATCTTCTTGTTCTCTTTAGACTTTAGTACATCAACTCCTATTTAAATTGTTGAGTGTTTCATTTACATTTTTTTGCAATTAATTAATATTTGATTTTGTTTGAAGGGGTCAATTTATTTTTTACATGAGGAACATCTATTCAGACAACTAGACCTAGAGTATAATATTTAGAGCTTCACTTGGGAACTCCCCATTACATTAGTTTTTTTTTTTTTTTTTTTTTTTTTTTGGGGGAAGGGGAGGGGGAGTACACTTTATCTATTTATGATTTGGCCTATTAACAAGTTACCTACCCGTGATTTAAAAACTGACACTTTGGCCACCTCTGGTATTTTCAGTTTAATTCCGTTACCCATCAACGTTAAAAACAAAAACTAAATCATAACAAAAAAAAACAATCCCCTCTTTCCTTCTCTCACGCTGTCTCCTCACCTCACCGGAACAACCCATAACATTTTAACCCGCTTACAAGAAAAATCACATTTTTCTTCAAAACCAACACTGGCTCGCTTCTCACCCACAATCTATAACAACCCAAAATCATGAAAAATATAAGATCTCCACAAGAAACCATAAGAAGCTAAGAACAAGAGAATTTAGCTAAAAAGCTACGAACAAGATAATTTAGCAAAAAAGCTAAGAACAAGAGAATTTAGCAAAAGATCGAATTCAAAGGTTGGTTGGTTTCTCTTGTTCGTAGCTTTTTTGCTAAATTCTCTTGTTCTTAGCTTCTTATGGTTTCATGCGGAGATCTTATATTTTTCATGATTTTGGGTTATAGATTGTGGGTGAGAAGCGAGCCAGTGTTGGTTTTCAAGAAAAATGTGATTTTTCTTGTAAGCAGGTTAAAATGTTATGGGTTGTTCTAGTGAGGTGAGGAGATAGCATGAGAGAAGGAGAGACGAGATTGGATTTTTGTTCTGTTCTGTTTTGTTTTGATTTAATTTTTGTTTTTAACGTTGATGGGTAATGGAATTAAACGGAAAGAACCACCGGGGGTAAAGTGTCAGTTTTTAAACTACGGTAAGTAACCTGTAAATGGATCAAACCACAGGTGGGTAGAGTATACTTTCCCCCTTTTTTTTTTTTTAATTATTATTTTGGTCTTCAACTTATGGCATTTTGTGTTGAAAGGGTCCTTAACGTTTAAATGTGTCAAATTGATCATCAACATTTCATCATTATGTCATTTTGGTCATTGTCGTTAAGTGATGGATTAAAAATACTGACGTGACTAACAATTTTATTAAAATAATAACAGATGGTGATGTGGCATGCTAACTGAGAGAAAAATAATAATAAAATCTGAATTAAACCTAACTCACGTGTGATTCACATTTGATTCAAATGTTGCATAAATATTTGAGAAATAGGAGAAATCCCCATACTCAAATCACTAAATTTCAGCCAACTTAGGCCTTGGCCTAAGGCCCCAATAAAATAAATAAAAAAAAAAGGTCCCCAATAAAAATATTAATGAATAGTTAGTTTTGCAAGAAAAAAAGAAAGAAAGAAAAAGTGTGTTATATGCTCTCTTCCTTAGTCTAAAAATTGCCATCAAAATTTTGAGTTAATAGAAATTCATTCCAATTAATCTATTAGATTTATTATATTTTCATTAAGTCGTTTCATAATCTTTGTCCCCATTTTTTCCTTTCTTTCAATAAAGTAATTGTCATAACCTCTTAATTACAACCTTAATTATTGTTTGTCATCAATGATCAACTTCTTTCTAATGACATCTTATATATAATTAAAGTTGATTCCCCAAATATTATAACATATAATAAGTATTATAAATGTGTTATAAGATAATTTCTTACAAAATATTTCAAAATGCACTTTTGATTTGCATGGGACATCGTAATCGTTACTAATTTGAAAAATGACACGTCTTTACAACTTTAAACCCAAAAATCATATTTGAAAAAACGCAAATTGCATGCTCTCTAATCATGAAATTTGGTACATTTATGTTATACTTTATTTGCATTTTATAAGAAAACTTTTAACTTTTGTATGCCAAAGGATGAATGAGTTTTAATCAATAAATTCATCATCCATATAAAATTTAATTCTTATATATTTTTCATGTATTCATAATCTGATAATTTATGATATTTGAGTAAATTAAACACACGACTGAATCGCCATAGGCCTCAATTGTATTGACCTGACTTTGCCACTAATAAAATAGCATGCTTGATGATAATTCTCCACAACTTGCCTCATTGCTCCACAAGAACAGCTAGTAATGCAAGTGCAAACTGGAATAGGTTTATAATTCAATAGTTCCTCCCAAAAACCTTGCAGTTTTGTGTAGTAATCAGTCACAGAGACTTGAGACTAGTTTAGGGATCCAATTGCTTGTTCAACTTGAAATATCTGAGGTCCATTGCTTTGAGAAAATCGATTTCTCATAATGGTCCAAATCTCATAGGCACTTTGCTTATAGAGTATAGTAGAATGAATCTCCTTAGAAACACAGTTCAGAAGAGAATGCATAGGAGAGTTAATACATTCCTTAGGAGGACCAATGCTTCCATCTACGAATCCAAGTTTGTTCTTGATAGCAAGTTCCATAGCCTAGATCTGAACCATTAGTGAAAATTATCACCTGTGAGTGGTTCATTCACTAACCTCAGGCTTGAATTGTCACTAGCATGAAGATAATAAGGACTCGAGGGAGGAGGATCATCCGAGTAGAAAGAATTAGCGGAAGTAGTAATTTCTTTGGAAACAATTTTAGAAGCCATGGAAGATTGAGATGAAGAACTCAAAAGAAAGCTTTGAGATGAAACTCAAAGAAAAGCTTTACAAAGATAGCTCTGATACCAAAATAAAACCAAACAATGAAGACAGATCTAGAAAGCAAGAAAGCTAAAGAATTGTTGAAGAAGCTATTGCTTTCATTCACTAAATTGGTTAAAAGAAATATACAGAGTTGTTAAGTATTTATTCAAAAGAAAAGCATAACAAATTAGCATAACAAACTCTTAACTAACTGCTCTGCTTAATAACTAACAACACTAAGTAAATAACTAATAGCACTTAATCAATGATGAGCCAATTGTGATAGCACACGTGTACAGAGAGAGAATCTCCAGATCTCGAGAATCCAGTCGACTGGATCAGTGCTCCAAGCGACTAGTTCAGGCAATGACTCTAGACCTCCAAATCCAATCAATTGGATGCTTTCTAGGCAATTGGTTTTGGTGCAAATAAGTGAGCAATTGTAATATAATGTCAACCTTCCATAAACCTCCTGACTCCCATCTAAATGCATTATGCATTGCATTTTCTTAACCTCAATAATATCATATCATTATAATTGCAACTAACAAATTGACATTGCTTGAACCAGGGTTCAATTATTGAATTATCAAAAAAAAAAAAAGAAGCAGTAACATTGGAATCTAGATTCAATATATCAGTTATCAAAAATCCATTACACAACTTGGAATAAAAGATATAAACATGACCCATGATCGTTTCGGTTAAAAAATTCCCATCTTACCTTACTGGTGAATTCCCTGGTGACTATGGCTTGGACACTGCTGGGTTTTCAGCTTACTCAGAAACCTTTGCCAAGAACCGTGAGCTTGAAGTGATCCACTCTAGATGGGCCATGCTTGGAGCTCTTGGGTGTGTCTTCCTTGAGCTCTTGGCCCGTAATGGGGTTAAGTTTGGTGAGGCCGTTTGGTTCAAGGCTGGAGCCCAAATTTTCAGTGAAGGTGGGCTTGACTACTTGGGTAACCCAAGCTTGATCCATGCACAAAGCATTTTGGCCATCTGGGCCACACAGGTTATCTTGATGGGTGCTGTTGAGGGTTACCGTATTGCTGGTGGGCCACTTGGTGACGTGACTGACCCACTTTACCCAGGTGGAAGCTTTGATCCATTGGGCCTTGCTGATGACCCAGAGGCTTTTGCTGAGCTTAAGGTGAAGGAGCTCAAGAAATGGGAGATTGGCTATGTTCTCTATGTTTGGATTCTTTGTTCAAGCCATTGTGACTGGAAAAGGACCCATTGAGAACTTGGCTGACCACCTTGCTGACCCAGTCACCAACAATGCTTGGGCTTATGCCACAAACTTTGTCCCTAGAAAGTGAGTGAGAAACTTTGGGACCCCATGAAGATTATTTTTCCTCCAAATTGAGTGTGAGTTTGAGAGAGATGTCATCTGGTGATGTAAATTGGTATGGACTGATGCACAAAATGTGAATTACTCCTACTGCTAGTCTAAATGAATGTCATTATTTTACCTTCCTGTTCTCTTTAGACTTTAGTACATCAACTCCTATTTAAATTGTTGAGTGTTTCATTTACATTTTTTTTGCAATTAATTATTATTATTATTATTTTTTTTGAAAATGCAATTAATTAATATTTGATTTTGTTTGAAGGGGTCAATTTATTTTTTATATGAGGTTAAATGAGGAACAATCCAGACAACTAGACTCAGAGTATAATATTTAGAGCTTCACTTGGGAACTATTGTTACATTAACTTTTTTTTTTTTTTAAATTACTATTATGGTTTTCAACTTATGACATTTTTATTAAAATAGTCTTTAATGTTTTAAATGTGTCAAATTGGTCTTTAACCTTTTATTATTATGTCATTTTGATCATTGTCGTGAAGTGATGGATAAAAAATATTGACGTGACTAACAGTTTTACTAAAATAATAACAAATGATGATGTGGCATGCCAACTCAGAGAAAAAAATAATTAAAATTGTCTCACATGTGAGCCACATTTGGTTCAAATGTTGCAGATTCATTTGAGAAAGAAGAGAAATTAAACTTAAACACCTAAATTTCAGCCACTAAGGCGTCTCAACAAGGCTTAGGCAACTTAGGCCAAGGCCTAAGGCCCTATTAAAAAAAAAAAAAAAAAGGTCCCCAATAAAAATATGAATGAATAATTAATTATGCACGAAAAAAATAAAGAAAGAAAAAGTGTGTTGTATCATGTATGTTCTCTTCCTTACTCTAAAAAATGCCCTCAAAATTGTAAGTTAATAGAAATTCACTCCAATTAATCTATTAGATTTATCATATTTTCATTAATTCATGTCATAATCTTTTTTTCCCCATTTTTCTCTTCTTTCAATAAATTAATTGTCATCACCTCTTAATTACCGTTTGTTATCAACCCTCTTTCTAATGACATCTTATATAATTGAAGTTGATTTCATAAATATTATAACATATAAGAAGTATTATAAATGTGTTATAAGATAAATTCTTACAAAATATTTCAAGATGCACGGGACATCATAATCGTGTTACTAATTTTGAATAATGTCATGTTTTCACGACTCTAAGCCCAAAAATCATTGAAAAAACAAAAACTGCAAGCTCTCTGTCATGAAATCTAGTATAGTTATATCATACTTTATTTGCATATTGTAAAAAAAACTTTTAACTTTTATATGCCAAAGGATAAATGGTTTTTAATTAATTAATTCATTATCCATATAAAATCAAATTCTTATATATTATTTATATATTCATAATCTGATAATCTAAGATATTGGAGTAAATTAAATAACACGTTGAATCGCCTTAGACTTCAAATTGTATTAACCCGACTCTACCACTAATAAAAAAACACAAAAAGGCTTGGCTTGAGTACAAAACTTTGCAAACCGAAGATGGGTAAGAGCAGTTGAATGAAGATGTCAACTTGTCCTACGTAAGATATTTGCCTCCTAGAAAAAAGGTTGAAAAAGCTAAGGATCTTGTCAAGGGCGAGATTGTTGGTGCGTATTGTAGAGACAATTGATGGACTGTGGTAAAAAAAATCTTTGTATATTTTTGTTTTTTGGGTTTTTATTTAGATACTGAGATTAAAAGTTTACTTTTAAACTTTTAATCTCTTAGGCTTCGTTTGGGAGTTTAGAGGAAAATGAAATGGAATGGAATGAATAAATTATAAGGGAATGGAATAGAATAGAATGGAATGGAATGAATTTAATGAATGGAATGGAATGGAATGAAATGAAACTGAGTAATCTTGTTTGGATGTTTTAAAATAGAGGAATGGAATGAAATGGAATGTAAGTAACTTTGTTTGGGAGTAATATTAGAAGGAATGTAAGTGAATCATTTTATAACAACATTACTATAATACCCTTTATTTTTATAAAATATAGGATTAATCCATAGAATAATACTATAAAATTACCACAACATATACAACACCTTGTGGTGTCACAATAATATCATAGAAATACCATGAGAGTTTATTTATATTTTTCTGACCCTTGCATACAGAGAAAGAAACCAATACAGGACAACAGGTAGTATAAAACTGTTTTATTATAAATAAGTACAAAATCTAAGCAATATAAATTAAAATATAATCCCAATAAATGGAAATTCGAAATTCATTGTCCACAAAATAAACTTTTAAAAGAAAATTGATATTGTTAAAGGTCCATGCATGGTCATTTAGAAATACAATATTATAGAAATACCATAGAAACTGAGGAAAACAAAAGGTCAAATCTATAAAGGTAATTTAGGATTTTACAAAAATACTAAGGGCATTTTGGGACGTTTGGTGAAAAAATCATTAAACTTAAATCCATTCCCTCCTATTCCTCTCAATTTTGGGGGGAATGAAAATTTGGGGTTTGGAAGGAATAGGGAGGAATGAGTGTTCCATTCCATTCCCTTCACTTGAACTCCCAAACAAGGAAATGGTCTTTCCATTCCCTTCCATTCCTTCTTACTTAAACTTCCAAACAAGGGAAATGAGATAATATTCTTAAAATATTCTTTTTTTTCCATTCATTTCCCCCCTCCCAAACGGAGTGTTAGTCATTTAAAAGAATTGTACTAGATATTGCATCGAATCTCAATATGAGGATAAGTGGGTTATGTTTGAGAAGCATTATGCTATAAATTGAGAACCAATAATAATAAACGGTTTTAGTGGCTGAAATTTAGTGGTTTGAGATTAGGGATTCCTTTACTTTCTCAAATGTTGCATTTGAACTCACACGTAAGTCAAGTTTAATTGAAATTTTTATTATTTTTTTAGTTTTTCTAAGTTGACATGTTACATCACCTTTTATTATTATTTTAATAAACCCGTTAATCAGAGTTAGTATATTCTATCCATCACTTATAATAACAATTACCAAAATGACTCAATGATAAAAGGATAAATTTAGGTACAGTTCCTTAGGTCAAGTACATTAGGTTTTAGTTGAATTCAAATACATTGAATTTAAATGTTTTTTTAAAAAAATAACATTGTTTGTGTTTCATTGGTTAATGCAACTGTGAATTTGAATTCAATTAGAAAACTTAATGTACCTAAGTTTTACCCATAATAAAATGTTGAGAACTAATTTGACACATTTAAAACGTTGATAACTATTTGACATAATACCATAAATTGAAAACAAAAATGATAATTAAACTCTTTTTTTTTTTTTTAAATTATATTGACATTCCCATTATTTTGGGGCTCGTTTGGATAAAAACATTCAAAGGGAACAGGTTAGTTTATAATTTAACTGAAATCAATTTTTTTTTATATAAACAATCTTAATCAATCGAGCCCCTGTATCTAAGGATGCTACCACCACCTTCTCCTCATGCCAATTTCTTCTCCTCCCTCAAACAGGTACACCGTCAACCTCACCTCTCTCTCTCTCTCTCTGTCTCTCATTTGCTTTCTCGCACATATTCTCAATTCTGTTTTATCTTTTTCTTGTCTTGCATTGATTTCACAGGTTGAGAAGAGACTGAAATTAGAAGACTCATCAAAACCCCCAACACTCTCACCACAAACTACTACTACAGAATCTTTAAGCTCACCCATATACCTCCATTTGGACCAATCCAATTCACACACCTCACTTCAACACACTACTGAAAGTGATCAACAACCCCCTCAAGCATTCCTCTCAAGTTCTTCACTACAATTCCCACAAACCCAACAACCCATTTCCTTATTAGACACTGAAAACCAAGAAGCCGTTGATGATATCCAAAGGTTAATACAGCTCTTGGGTTTATCAGATTGTAATAATTGTGATAACAAAGAAGAAGAGGATGGAGAGGGACAGAGAGTTGGTGATTGTTGTGATTGTGAGGGTGGGTTTTATGCAAAGATTGTTGGGGTGAAGGGTCCAAAGTGTGGGAAGGAAGTGGAGAGATTGGAGGGATGGATTGATTATTTCATGAATGGGGAAGAAGAGGAAAAGAGAGAGCCTTTGAGGTTGGCATATTTGCTTTTGGGTAAGTCTGCTTTTGCTGACACTGATGGTGGCTTTGGAGGGTTGGAATTTCCTACCAGTGTAGACCAGTTTTTGCATAACGATCCTCCTAAAGATTAAGGCACACACCCATGTTTATGTGCTAATATTTCTAGCATTTTATCAAACATCTTGAGCGCCTTCTCTTGGTGAACTGAACATTTCAGCTTGTTATAAATTGATTTGGCATAATAATCCACTAATGCAGGGTTTAACATGTATAATGTGTATGTTAGATTATTCAACCTGGAAAAGTTAAATTCTTCAGGGAATTGTAGTGTAATTCTTTTTCAGCAGTTGTCAGTGTTCAATAATTGATGTTGTTTTGAATCAAGTTTTGCGTTATTCTTTTCTTATATTCATTTCAATGCAATCCCACATGAAAATCACAGTGCTTTTGGGTTAGCATATTTGCTTAAAGGTGATGACTTTAAGCAAATAAGCTAGATTTTTTTTCCCACTTTTTTATTTGCTTTAAATCACTTTTTGTCTTATCTTTAAACAAATAAGCTAACTGCAAATAAGCTTAACCAAATCCACACATAAGGATCCAAGAAACCATCCTTAAAATGTTCGTGCACCACAACTTTTGTAAAACTAAATGCAAAAACAAGAACTGAGAACTTCATTATTACTACTAAGTACTAATCATGCTTCAGGGGTTTTACACATCCTCACTTGTTTTAAATCATTAAGTGGGTTTTCAACAAAATTAAAACGTAATGCAAAGATCAAGCTTTCATGCCAATATAGGAACAATGGCCAATTATCAATTCAGTGAGGAAAACAGCACTGGTTTTGGTACTATATGCGTTTGCTTAGCTTCAAAAGGATAGACAACACCTCATTTATGTCGGGTCGATCCTCAGGATTTGGTTGTGTGCAAAGCAATGCTATTTTAAGTAACTCTTTCAATACTTCCTCATGCTCCTTGGAGATATTCAACACCAGCATAGAGTCCAGAATTCGAGGAAGACTGTTCACTCCATTTACAAGAGCTTTCTCCACGAGTTGACGCAAACTGATTGGCAAACCATCCTCTTCTATTAGTGCTGTTGGCCTTCGTTTCGTGAGAAACTCCATGACTATTATACCAAAGCTGAATATGTCAACTTTAGTTGTGACTTTCGGCATGTATGCAAACTCTGGTAAGAAAACAAACATGTTTTTAATATATTGAGGGCCAAGACAGACATATGGTATTTGAATTCAGTAACTTCATATGTACCTCTGGTATTTATATGTGCACTATAGACATATATGCAATGCTTAGGATTTCAGTTTAATATGTGAACCTGGTATTTATATGTGCAAGACTGAATTGTTGCCCCAAACTGATTGTGATTGTTGAAAGTTTCACTCTTTTTCTGCTTATAATTTACAATAACAAGATGATTTGCAATTTGACAGCAATAAGAATGGGGATTAACTTCATAACTGAGAAGGGGTGGTGATAAGTTACCTGGTGCCAAGTAGCCAATAGTGCCTTCAAATGCTGCTGTTGCAGAAAGACTGCTTCCGTCATGAAGATGAACTCCTAGCATTCGAGCTGTTCCAAAGTCACTCACATGGGCTTCCCAATCTTCATCCAGAAGAATGTTAGAAGGCTTCATGTCACAATGAACGATAGGGAAATCATAACCTGAATGCAGGTAATCCAACCCAGTTGCAATGGAAATGAAAACTTTGATTCTCTCAGACAATGTCCACCTTGACTGATCCACCGCAGGGTCATGTATAATGCTATCCAAGTTCCCATTCTCCATGTATTCTAAAACTAAAGCCTTTAGTTTTCCACTCTCCCAAGCATAGCCTAGAACCTTCACCAAATTCCTATGCCTCAGTTGTTTCAGGGTGTTGATCTCTCTATAAAAGCACCTATCAGACTCTTCAGAGAACTGATGCAAATTCAACTTTTTAACAGCTATGATCTGCCCATCTTCCAGTCTACCCTTGTACACAGTGCTCAAATTGCTGGCACCAATAATGTTATCTTTGCTAAAAAAACTAGTAGCATGTTCTAATTCGTTTGGTACAAACCTCTTCAGGGTCAATGCTGGAGTATATTCTGATTCAGGATTCTCAACCTCTTCTGATTTACTCAACTTGGTACGTCGTTTGAGGATCATAATTACGAACACTAGAACTAGAAGTACAAAAATTGGCCCAAGTACCACAAGAATCACCATGGTCTTCTTGGATAGCTTATGTAAACTCAAGTTGCTGCAGGATCTGAGGAATTCAGTTCCACACAGATCCGGGTTTCCCATCAAACTAGATGAGTTAATGTGTCTAAATATTCCAATCTCTGGAACATGGCCTTCAAGTTGATTGAAAGAAAGGTTGAGATGTTTCAAGGTGGAGAGATTGGCAAAACTCTCAGGGATAATGCCCTTCAACTGGTTCTGAGAAAGGTCAAGGGAGATAAGGTGCTTTAGACTTGCTAGGTCTTCAGGAAGTCCACTATCTAACTTGTTCCTTGAAAGGTTCAAGCTAGTAAGCAGATCCATTTGAGTTAAAGCTTCAGCTGGAATTGGACCAGAAAGTTTGTTCCCTGACAGATCAAGAGAGAACAAATTTCTGCAGCCACGGAGTGTTTTAGGAATGATCCCCAAAAGATTATTGTTTGAGATGTCAATGGCCTGTACTGTTTCCAACGTCCCAAGCTCATCTGGAATAGTTCCAACCAAGAAATTGTATGACAAGTTCAAATATATCTGCATGGTTTTCATACTTGCAATCACCAATGAAGGTATTGATCCTGTAAGATGGTTGTGGGAGAGATCCAAGGTCATAAGTTTATTAAGATGCTCCATGCTTCTCAGAATGGACCCGTTTAGCATGTTACCATGGAGGTCTAAGTATGAAAGCTGCTCAAGCTTAGAAACTGCATCTGGAATCGGACCCTTGAACCTATTATTCTGCAATGCAACTTCGCTTAGCTGTTTCACTTCAAAAATTTTCTCAGGTATTGCACCCTCTAGAGCATTGTCATTCAGGTAGAGCCCTTGGAGAAGGGAAAGCTTAGATAATTCTGATGGAACTAGACCTGACAAACTATTTTGACCAAGTGATAAAGAAATAAGTTTACTTAAATTGCCCATGTCAGGTGGGATTGGCCCTATGAATGAATTCGTATGGACTCGCAAAATCTTGAGATTAGAAAGTTTGCCAATGCCAGACTTTATTGGTCCACTAAAAAAGTTCAGAGCCAAATTTAAAATGCGAAGATTGGAGCAATTGAAGAGGTCATCAGGGATTTCACCTGACATTTTATTGGATGAAAGAGACAGGAAAGTAAGATTTAGCAACTGCTGAAAACCCCAAGGAATTTTCCCTGTGATTTTGTTATTAGCTAAACCAACCACTAAAAGATGGGTGCAGTTCTTGATACTAGATGGAATGGTTCCCTCAAGGAGGTTGTCGTTCATGGTTAGGTTCTTCAAATTGTAAAGCAATCCAATATCTGATGGAAGCTTCCCTGTGAGAAAATTGAAGCTCATAGACAACTGAGTTAAATTTGTCAAGTTCGTCAATGACGAAGGAATCTCCCCAGAGAACTTATTTGAATGCAGGGTCAACACTACCAATGATCTCAATGATCCTAGCTCAGAGGGTATTATTCCAGTTAACTCATTCTGTGAAAGTCCTAAATGGGTTAATGATTTCAATTGGAATAAGGAGGCAGGAATGGTAGAATTTAACTTATTATTGTACAACCTCAATGTTTCTAGGTGAACTAAGTTTCCAATCTCAAATGGAATGCCTCCAGTGAACTGATTGGTGTATAGTTCAAGAGCAACAAGCTTTTTACAGCGACCTAGTTCAGACGGTATTTTCCCAACAAACGAATTTTCAAACAAGAGAAGATACTCTAAATTCGAAAAGTTTCCTATCTGTGGAGGTATAACTCCAGAGAATTGGTTTTGACTCAGGTCTAAAGCTTGCAAAGATTCCAGCCTACCAATGGACACAGGTATAGAACCTACCAAATTGTTCTTATATACTAAAAAGATTTGAAGGTTAGCTAAATTACCTATGTTTGAAGGGATAATGCCAGTTAGATTGTTAAAACTTACAGAACATGCTAACAATGATGTGCAGTTGCAAATGCTTTCAGGGATGCTTCCATTCAAAAAGTTACTACCTAAATCTACTGACTGCAGATTTTTGAGGTTTCCTAGTTCTGGTGGAATTGGACCTGAGAGAGAATTTTCATAAAGAGTTAGCACAGAGAGCTGGGAGCAAAGTCCCAGTTGAGCTGGAATGTGGCCTGTGAATGTATTTGAAGTTAAATCAAGAACCTGGAGGCTTGAAAGGTTTCCAAGGAATGGTGTAATTTCACCTTTGAGCTGCTTATCAATGAGAGAAATTGAAACGACATAATTTGAAGAAGGGTCACAAGCAATACCAGACCAGTTGCAGTGGTGATTCCTGTCAGTCCAATCCACAAGTGCTCCACTTGGGTCATTGGTGATGGAATTCTTGAAAGCCTTCAAGGCCTCAAGTTGAACTTCTAAGCTTGATTCTTCTGATAGAACAGTAACTAGAAGGGAACAAGCTATGAGTACAATCAAACTGACTCTTTGAGATACCATTGCTATAGAAATACAAGACACTGATTTGTAAGCTTAATCGAATGAAGCATTTATAAACACATTTTTCAACCAATGATATATATGCTACAAATCTTCACTTCAGGACTAGGAAACTTCAAGTTGTCAAAACAATGAAGATAGCAATGAAGCAAAAAGGTGATACATTGAATCATAATATCAAATCCAAATTTGACCCATCCAATATCACAGATCTACAGGCCAACCTCTAGTGATAATAATACGAAAGTATCAAAACGTGTTCTAGCCACTTGCCACTATGTAGGGGTGGCAAAAAAAACCCAAACCCATTAACCCACCCAAACCCACTCACTAATTGCCCAACCAAACCCACTTATTTAATAAATGGGCAAATGGGTGCTAGCCCAATTAGACCCAATTAAGTTGAGTTTAATTGGGCTTTAATTGTGTTACTTATTGGGCATCAACAAAAAGCCCAAACCAAAAAAAAATAATAATAATAAAAAAAAAAAAAAAAAAAAAAAAAAAAAAAAAAAAAGATTCTAAGAGGTTTTGGTCATTTTGGAGGTTCCAAGGGTATTTCAGTAATTTTTCTAAGTTTTAATTGTTTTTTCATCATTTTATAGGCTTTAAGGGTATTTTGGTAAATATCTACTTTATTAAATGGGTGAGTTGGGTTTTAGCTTAAATAATTGGGTTGGGTTGGGTTTTAGCTTAGATAATTGGGTTGGGTTGGGTTTGGGTAATATCTACTTTATTAAATTGGTTTAAATGGGCTATTAGGTTTTAAAGGCCTAACCCATTTAATGCCCACCCAAACTCATCCATTTGACACCCCTACCACTATGTAACAAAACAAAACTCAGATACCTGTATTCAAATCAAATTACCTCCAAACCAACTTTTAATGCTAATAATGAATTAACATTTTTGGTTTTCACATGCATTTTAGCTGGAACCAGTGATTACCAACTGTAAGATAAAATTAAGATTTGTAAAGATGGACAAATGAAAAATTACTTAGAAGAAGCACACTGATTTGTGAAGTGTGTAGCACTGTAGTTTGTGTGGTACACGCGGTTTCGAGTATGTAATTGCAGTGTGCTCACTATATGTGTTATATTATATAATATGTACAAGTTGCAATTTACGTCCAAAAATATGGATTGGCTTGTGTGACATGTGAGTAGTGCATCGGGCCAAAAATGGTGAAGAAAAGACTGATGAGTCAAAGAAAGGAGCTTTGTCTTGAGAATTGAGATTATTTTGTACTGACTTATTATATGTGGGTCCATTTGCCAATTCTGGATATGATCATTTGTTCAAGAAGTCAGAGCCAAATCTAGAAAATGAAAAAAAATATAGATGAGCCAATGACAGCTGTGGGATTTGAACCCACGCCCTTTCGGACCAGAGCCTAAATCTGGCGCCTTAGACCACTCGGCCAAACTGTCTGTTGATGTTGATTAACTCTATGTTAACATTATAGTGATAATTACAAATGTTGTTATGGGATCTGACATTATAATCGGCCAGTTAATTATAGGATGAGAAATACAGGTAAATTATTAATCTAAACCAATTTTCAGATTGTCATCTCAACAAATTTAAAAAAAAAGAAGTTATATAACATGTTGGCTTTATGATATTGGTCAGTTGATAAAAGCAGTGGAAGCAATGAAAAATTACTATGACATTTTGTATTTATCATTCATAATTTGTTTTTGATAATTATTATTAAAAAAATTCTTGTCATACATATTTTATACACTATAATTTACATTATTGTTTTTAGTAAGTTTCTTTTTCAGTGGCCTAACTTCCCAACCATTAACCTTATCTCTTTTTATCAGTCTCCAGTTATATGTCAACTACTTTTTTTTTTTTTTTTTGAAAATATATTAATTTTATTCAATACAATTAGCTATCAAAAAATCCAACCCATGGTAAATTTTGGTATAATTTATTTTGGTGAAAAGTGAAAACCAACCTAACCCAAAGTTGGATTAAGGCAATTTTGTTAGGCCTAACGAAAAAAAGGAGTAGGAGGGGGGGAAGTTCATCCAACTATTTATACTCACTATTCAATAAATGATTGAAATTTATCCAATGAAGCCTAATATTCACATTTCATCAAAATTAAGCCTCAAAAATACCAAAATAAATAAAACTAACAAAGTTTAAACTAAATCTCATCCAAATTAAGTCAAACTAACAAATTTAATTTTTTTTAACTATGAATAACGTGAGTTGGATCGGGTTACTCGTATTGAAAATCATGTCAACCCAAAAAAAAAATAGAACCTAACCCAAACCATCAACTCAAAGTGTTGGGTTGAGTTGAATTCGTTGGTTTGGTAGACTGAATACACACCTCCATTTTTCAAATTGCTGAAGATAGGTCCTAAGATTTATTAATCAAATTACAACAATATTTTTTTACCAACAAAGTCACTATTCCAGGAATATCCTCCCATATTACTGATAGATATTTAGGAAACCAACAAAGCTTATTATTCCAATTCATCCAAATTGGTATTAATCTAGACATCTGCCACAATCCTTTGCCAATTCCTATAGATAGTATGACACCAATCACTGTAAAGCTCCTTTTAGACTATGGCATGATTTCACAAATTTGGTTCTCAGATAAAGCCAAGCTAGCAAATTTCCCTTACAAACTCAAAAAATCCTGTGAATTAAACATATTTCCAAACAAGTCCCTTTTCATAGACATTGACTCAATTCCTCCTGAATGGGTCAATAAAAATAACTATTCCTATAAACTTCTACCAAGTTACCATTTTATTTGTTTATATGCCTCTTCCTCAAATGATAGTGAAAGATTTTATAATCAAATTGACCCAACAAATTACAAGTTTTCTGTTACAGACATTCAAAGATGTAGAGTACATATGTACAATATAATCTAAATGAGATTCCAAGAAGATCTGATCCCTAGAATTATAGCATAAACTCCCCATATGACCATCTGTTCAGAAATTAGAAATACAATTATCTCATGTCCAAAACCTCAATTATGGAACAACCCAACTACAAAAGAGTATATTGCATACTAGAAATTCCATGTAAATGAAATTCTAGAAGAAGAAGATTATGCCTACTATGAAGAATATGATGAAGATTATGACTTTGATGAAGAAGCTATCCACAATTTGGACACCTAGATTGTCGGCATCTTCACAGCCGTTGATCTCAAAGATTCCTGACAAGTTTTAAATCAAATCATTGGCAAGTTGACAAGATGTAAAGAAGATGACTCAAATTGGAGATGTAAAAATTTCAAGATTTCGAAGATTTCAAATTGACGAATTTTTGGTTCAAGACTCCATATAAAATTTACTTTCGGCACAAAAAGCAAGTTTCAAATTATTGTTCAGATTTTCAAGATTCCTGACACAATGAAGACAAAAGAAGACATAAGACTATTTTCCTACTTTCGGTGCAAATTGACAAGTTCAAAGAAAAGTTCCAGACAAATTCAATTCCATTTTCAAGCTGATTGACAAGCTTTAAAGTGATAAGATTCCTGACAGATTAAAGTAGACTACTTTCGGCAAGAAAATCCAAACAAATTTCAAACTTCAGATTTTATCCAGATTTCACTTTTCCAAGTTACCAAGACTACTGTTCAAATACCCTAGCCAAATTATTGTTCAAATTTTACTGTTTCAAGTTCTATATAAACCATCCTTCTGGTTTGTAGAAGGCACGACTTAGAATAGCTACTTCTAGTTTTTAGCAAACTCTCTGCAAACTTTTTGTAAACTCTCTCCCTCCCTCTCAGAGAACAAAACCTTCTCCTTTTGTATCTCTCAAGTTATCTCTGTAAGTTCATCAAGTTTATCAAATGAATTATGAATTTCAATTTCAATCAATTATTTTCAGATTTTATTATTGTTAGTTTGATTTTATTTGCAGCATATTTATTCCATACTTCTTTTACTCTTTCCATTTCTAGCAATTTCATCTTTATCATACTGTTTATTTGTTCCTGGTTGTCATTATGGTATCAAAGTCAAGTGTCTTCTTAGGTATGTTCATTACTAGATTTGCCTGTTCCAAGCTTTTTTGTGTTGGAGTAGAGACTGTGTGCGAGTCGATGAGCTGTCTGCGTTGGTAAGCGTAAGGCCGTTGGTAAGCCCGTGTTAGTCGAGGGTAGGCGTTTTAGAGTGTTCCAGGCAGTGTTCCAGTAAAAGCCTCATAGAAGTCTCACAGTTCCTACAAAAGCCCAGAAATCCTTAGAATCGGTGAGTTTAAAGATGAATAATCTTAGAAGTTCTAGCTCTAGGTCTCAGATGTCCTCCAAGACTGATACAGTTAATAAAGAAGAAGTTAGTTTAACAAATGTTAGTTTAGAGAAAAATTGGCAAAATTGGAATTTACCTTTAGTTCCACAAAATAAAATTTATAAGAAAACAACTTTTTCAAATATTTCATTTCTCTTAAATTATACAATAAAAACTATAGAAAGAACTTACTCTTTGAAACAAAGTTTTGAAACTCTTCAATTACTCAGTAGAGATGAGATTGACAAAAATATAAAAAACTTTTCATTTATACATTTTGGTTTAGTTCAAGTTGCGGTTAAACCTTTAACAAGACAAGGATTACATACTAGTGTTCTTTTATATTTAAGAGATGGTAGATTTAATATTTATAAAAATGCTTTATTAGGAATGGTAGAATCGTCCCTTTTCCAAGGACCAATTTATTTTAATTGTTATCCAAATTTTGCTGTATCTTTAACTGATGAAACTGTATTACAAACTTTAGAATTAGATATTGAAACTTCAGGTTATAATATGTTAGAAGGTGCACAACCTTTAGTAATTGTTTATAGAATTTATTACAAATTGATGAAAACTACTTTAGAACCTCAAGCTTTGATGGAAAGTCCGAAAGGCAAAACTTTATTATTACAAGCTAGTACAAGTGATTCCCATACTAAAGTCCCCACACAAATTAATTGGAATGATATAAAGTTACCCAATCAATGGCTACTAAGAAATGTTACCCAACCAACTCCTGTTCAAAGTACTTTAGAAGATGACATAGATTACATAGATCAGCAACCAGATGGTTCTGTTAGCATAAATTTTCAGCCTTTTAGAAAATCCACAAATTCCTGCTCCTTTAGATATAGTAACCCTTACAAAGAAAAAATAGGGTCACCACCAAGATATAATTTTAATAGACTCAAATTACCAGAAAATTCAAGAATAGATGATGATTTAAGATATAGTATAGATAGATTAAATAATTTAAGATTTGTTGAAGAAGAAGATAGATCACAAAAATTAGATCTAGACAAGTTTAGGAAACCAAGTACTAACTCAAATTATACTAATCCAAATTTAGATGGAATAATCAAAAGTAATGTAATAAATATCCCTTTTTACTCCACATCTTCACAAATTCCTCAAAAAATGCCAAATTCCCCAACAAATTCTAACATAGGATATTTTCCTCCTCATATGTATGATCCACAAATCAATATGATTAAAAAAAACCTTTTGAATTAAACAAAGAAAGATTAAGAAAAGATTTTATGTCCCCAAAATATGAAAATAGAAGAAAAGAATTTTTTGCAACTTTTTCAAAATTTTTAAGAACTTACATAAGAGAGAAATATTATGATTTTATGAATGATATACAAACTGAAGTCAATTTCTTTGAATGGTTTGATAACTATTATAAGCCAAAAATTTTAGCTGGTAGAAACACAAACTCTTTACTACAAAAAGAAGCTACATATAAACCATTGCCTAGTCAAAACACCATCATCACAAAAGACATGACTACAACCCATACATATAGAATCTCTAACACCCCATCATTGACCTCATTGATTAAAACTCATGCATGTGAGATTCATGACACTAGCTACACTAGACTATTGACTCCAAATCAACAAGTTACTGATAACATTAATTTAGCCAAAAAACAAACTCTCCTGGCAAGTCAATATGGCCAAATAAATACTATAAAGAAAGACAATACATACAAAAATAAGAAAAAGCACAAGTTAGATAAGATAGTAAATCCACCGATAGAAATCTCTAGAGAAAAAGTAACAAAACAAAAACCCATCTGTTACAAATGCAAAAAGACTGGTCACTATCAAAACAACTGTGTATCTAATAAAAACTGTAGAAGCCACCCTTCTAAAAGTAATTCTAAATTAAAAACTCCAGATGTTCATTTAGAAATAAATTCATTAAAACAAGAAATAAAAGAAATCAAAACATCCAATTTTCAAATTACAGAAGAACAATTAGCACAAGAAATGGTAGCATTAAAAATAAATAATAATCACCCACAATATCCTAGTATAGAAAAAGAGATTGAACCACAAGAAAATTGTAAACAAATTGTCCAATTAGTAACCCAACCAAATTTTAAAGAAATTTTTTTAAACACAATTGACAAAATACTTTTTCAAAAATGGTACACTGAAATTAAAATAGTAATAGACAAAGAATATGTTTTTGAAACTGTTGCTTTATTAGATACAGGGGCAAATTGCATCCAAGAAGGATTAATCCCTATAAAATACTATGAAAAAACAACAAAAAAACTTTCACAAGCTAGTGGTGATGGTCTAAATATTGAATTCAAACTTCCAAATGCTCATGTTTGTAGAGCCGGTGTTTGTATTAAAACTACTTTTATTTTAGTCAAAGATATAACTTCAAAAATAATATTAGAAAATCCTTTTATAGCTTTATTATATCCTATAGAACAAATTTCAGAAAAAGGTCTTACAACACAAATTTTAGGACAAAAGATTGTTTTTCCTTTCATCTTACCACCCATGACAAGAGACATAAATTTGCTAAAACAAATGTCATTCTCTAATGAAATTAATTTAATTTACAAATCCAAGATTGCTAGAAAAGAAAAACACCTCATGTTCTTAAAACAAGACTTAGAATATAAAAGGATTGAAGAACAATTAGAATCTTCTTTACTAAAACAAAGAATTGTGAATTTCGAAAACAAAATAAAAAATGAAATTTGTACAGATTTACCAAATGCCTTTTGGAATAGGAAACAACATATTGTTAACTTACCCTACAAGTCAGATTTTAACGAAAGGACTACACCCACAAAAGCTAGGCCTATTCAAATGAATCAAGAATTATTAGAATATTGCAAGAAAGAAATTCATGAATTACTAAACAAAGGTTTAATTAGAAAAAGTAAATCTCCTTGGAATTGTTCTACTTTTTATGTTCAAAAGAATGCTGAGATTGAAAGAGGTGCTCCTAGATTAGTCATAAATTACAAACCTTTAAATACTACTTTAAAATGGATTAGGTACTCCATACCCAATAAAAAAGATTTATTATCAAAAGTCCATAATGCTACAGTCTTTTCAAAATTTGACATGAAAATTGGGTTTTGGCAAATTCAAATTGATGAAAAAGATAAATATAAAACTACTTTTACTGTCCCTTTTGGACATTATGAATGGAATGTAATGCCATTTGGTCTGAAAAATGCACCCAGTGAATTCCAAAATATTATGAATGATATTTTACTCCCTATACAAGTTTCTCAATTGTCTATATTGATGACATTTTAATATTCTCAAATTCAATAGATCAGCATTGAAAACATTTAGAAACATTTATTAAAATTATACAAATTAACGGATTGGTAGTTTCTCCTACAAAAATAAAGTTATTTCAAGACAGAATCAGATTTTTTAGGACATAATATTTATCAAGGCAAAATAACACCTATTGGAAACATTTAGAAACATTTATTAAAATTATACAAATTAACGGATTGGTAGTTTCTCCTACAAAAATAAAGTTATTTCAAGACAGAATCAGATTTTTAGGACATAATATTTATCAAGGCAAAATAACACCTATAAATAGAGCTATTCAATTTGCTGATAAATTCCCTGATGAAATAAAAGATAAAAATCAACTTCAAAGATTTTTAGGAAGTCTAAATTATGTCTCAGAATATTACCAAAATCTTAGAAAAATATGTCGTCCTTTATTTGAAAGATTACAAAATAATCCACCACCATGGACTGACATTCATACCCAAATTGTTAGGCAAATTAAAAAACATATTAAGACTCTTCCATGTTTAGGACTTCCTTCTCCTGGTTCTTTCAAGATAGTAGAAACTGATGCCTCTGAACTTGGTTATGGAGGTATTCTTAAGCAAAAGGTTCTAGAGTCAAATCATGAGCAAATTGTCCGTTTTTACTTAGGTGTATGGAATGCTGCACAATAAAATTATAGTACTATTAAAAAAGAGATTTTATCAATAGTTTTATGCATTTCAAAATTCCAAGATGATCTTTTAAATAAAAAAATTTTAGTTCGAGTTGATTGTAAAAGTGCAAAAGATGTTTTGTTTAAAGATGTTGAAAATCTTGCTTCCAAACAAATTTTTGCAAAATGGCAAGCTATTTTAAGTATTTTTGATTTTAACATTGAGTACATTAAAGGTAAATTAAATTGTATTCCTGATTTCTTAACTTGTGAATTTTTACAGGAAAAATGACATCACCATACCAAAACTACAAATTGACAACTCATCATGATAGGTCTAAAATCCAAAATGCCATAGATTATGCAGTCAAAACCCCATCATCTTCAAAATCAAGAACTACTACATCCCCAAGATCTCCTAGTCCAAAACCACAAACTTCCCAAACTTCCTCTACAAATCTTCCACTTTCAAATAGATTTACCAATTTAGCAAATTTCCCTCCACTCCCCTCTAAATTACTAACTTATGCACAAACTGTCACTGCATCTACTTTAAAGTCACCAGCAAGTTCAAATGACTCTTCATCAAACTCTCCATCACAAACATCACAAACTAATCTGACCAAACCTTTTCCATCCCCACAATTAGTAGAATCTCTTCAAGTTTTTAAATCCCCAGAAGTTAATATTTTCCCAATAGAACAACAAATTACCAATATCCACAACCCCAGACAAGTTGTATCTCATATGTTTCCTCCAGGGTGGTACTTCCAACTAGAACATCCCCACAAAACACAAACTTTTTATGAATTCATTCTAGTTGATACAAATTCTGTCTTACTAACTCATAATAAATGTAGATGGGATTCTTCCCGAGCTGCATTTTCAAAATGTGTTATTAAAAATGTTATTAGTCCTCTTCAATGGAATGTAGGGCCACCATGGGCTCCCAGAAAATTTAGTCAAAACTTTCAACCTCAATATTATAATTATTATGATTATCAAGCTGCTTGGTATAATGCCTTTTATTTTCAAAATGATAGATTTCAACATTCATGGTTTTTCTATTTTGACAAACATTTAGAAATTCAATCTCTTCCTGCTTGGTTCCAACATTGGTGGTTCCAATTTGGCCCTGACCCATCCATATTACCATCCAAATTACTAGATGAAAAATCCAAAGAATCAGTAGAAAAAGTCTATTTTCCTTTCTCTCTCACCCAAATTTATGAAAATTTCTTAAAAAACTTCCAAACACCCCAGCACTCTGCAAATTCCCCAAGTTATTAGCATTTTTTACAAGATATAGTCTTCCGTGGATTATCGGATGGGATTTTGCTTTCTCTTCCCCTTCACGTAGATTCATTGTCAGACAAATTTATGTTCGTTGGTGGGAAAAATATATTGTTGATACTGGTGAATACCAAAAAATGATCTCATATTGTAATTTGCTAGACCCACAAACTGGATCCCCATTTAAAATCCACACTCCACACAAATCCAAAAAAGAACTAAAAAAGCAACTCTAAGATGCCCTTTCTCAAATTTCTGATGATTCTGATGATGACCAAGGAGTAGAAGTCTCACAAAATCCAAATTATTTCCAAGATTCTCAAGACCCATATGAGTACTAATTCAGCTAGATAAGCAAGAGTCTCCAAGCTTCAAATTATGACTAGATTTCATCAAAGCAAATTTCTCTCAGTAAGTTCCAAACAAGTTTCAAGACAAATTCCACAAGTTCTTTTCAGAATGACAAGATTAAAAGCAAATCACTCTTGGTAGATTCTAGACAAGTTTCAAGATTTCATTCCCGACAAGCTTTAAGACTTCAAGATTCCAAAGATTTCAAATTGACAACTTTTGGTTTAAGACTCCAGACAAAATTTACTTTCGGTACAAAAAGCAAGTTTCAAATTATTGTTCAAATTTTCATCACTAGATTCCTGACACAATGAAGACAAAAGAAGACAAAAGACTATTTTCCTACTTTTGGTGCAAATTGACAAGTTCAAAGAAAGGTTCCAGACAAATTGCAAATTAACAAGTTCAAAGAAAGGTTCCAGACAAATTCCATTTCAAGCTGATTGACAAGTTTTAAAGTGACAAGATTCTTGACAGATTAAAGTAGACTACTTTCGGCAAGAAGATCCAGACAAATTTCAAACTTCAGATTTTATTCAGATTTCACTTTTCCAAGTTACCAAGACTGTCATACTATCTATAGGAATTGGCAAAGGATTGGGGCAGATGTCTAGATTAATACCAATTTGGACGAATTGGAATAATAAGCTTTGTTGGTTGCCTAAATATCTATTAGTAATATGGGAGGATATTCCTGGGATAGTGACTTTGTTAGTAGAAAAATACTATTGTAATTTGATCAATAAACCTTGGGACCTATCTTCAGCAGTTTGAAAAATCTTATTATTGAGTTCTTGTGGTAATCTAAGAATTTCTGTTTCTACACTTTTTTCTTTATCCAGTGGAGATAAAGGCTGTCTGTCAAGAGACAAGCTTTGCAACTCACACTGCTCACCTTTGTCTTTTACTAGTGGGGTAAAAGCCTCTCGGCCCAGTGGGGGCATCTCCAATAAATTTGTAATTTGAGTAGAACTGCTGCTAGGATCTTGAGAGGTAGTTTGGATACCTGTAAAAGAGGAAAATTTGCTGCTGTCTATGGAATTATTGTTGAGCTGACTAAAATAATATGTTAAAGCATTAACGCTGTCTAGAAATTTCTTTCCATCATAACGAGTGTTTCAGAGAGCATCTAAAAGATACTGATGTTCCTCGTTGATGGAGCTGGCTAAATTATTAAGTACTCTGAATTTAAAATTTGTTCCTTTGGGATAAAGAGGGAGGTTGTATCTTCCGAACTCTATCTTCTTCATCCTAAAAAGTATAATTTATTAGTGCCTTTTATGTTATAAAACACTTAATGAAAAACTTGGAAAGAGTACTAAGTAATAATTTTAAACTTTGTTGAAAAGAAGGAGGAATTTGCAAAGTTTGTTGAGATATTTTAGAAATTAAATTTATTTCTTTTGAAAATGAAATTTCTCTTAGGAAGTCTATATCTTTTGTCATAGGTGGCATTACAAAGGGAAAAGTAATTTCTTGATCTAAAATTTCTGTAGTGAGACCTTTTTCTGAAATTTCTTTGATAGGATATAATAAGGTTATAAAAGGGTTCCCTAATATTACTTTGTTAGTTATATTCTTTACTAAAACAAAAGTTGTTTTAATACAAACAGCGTCTCTACAAACATGAGCATTTGGAAGTTTGAATTCAATATTTAGACCAGCACCACTAGCTTGTGAAAGTTTTTCTGTTGTTTTTTCATAGTATTTTGTAGGGATTAATCCTTATTGGATGCAATTTGAATCTGTCCCTGTATCTAATAAAGCAACAGTTTCAAAAACATATTTTTTGTCTATTACTATTTTAATTTCAGTGTACCATTTTTGAAAAAGTATTTTGTCAATTGTGTTTAAAAAAATTTCTTTAAAATTTGGTTGGGTTACTAATTGGACAATTTGTTTACAATTTTCTTGTGGTTCAATCTCTTTTTCTATACTAGGATATTTGTGGGTGATTATTATTTATTTTTAATGCTACCATTTCTTATGCTAATTGTTCTTCTGTAATTTGAAAACTGGATGTTTTGATTTCATTTATTTCTTGTTTTAATGAATTTATTTTTGAATAGAGATTTGGAGTTTTTAATTTAGAATTACTTTTATAAGGGTAGCTTCTACAGTTTTTATCAGATACACTGATACACAGTTGTTTGATAGTGACCAGTCGTTTTTGCATTTGTAACAGATGAGTTTTTGTTTGGTTACTTTTTCTCTAGAGATTTCTGTCGGTGGATTTACTATCTTATCTAACTTGTGATTTTTCTTATTTTTGTATGTATTGTCTTTCTTTATAGTATTTATTTGGCCATATTGGCTTGCCAGGAGAGTTTGTTTTTTGGCTAAGTTAATGTTATCGGTAACTTGTTGATTTGGAGTCAATAGTCTAGTGTAGCTAGTGTCAGGAATCTCACATGCATGAGTTTTAGTCCATGAGGTCAATGATAGGGTGTTAGAGATTCTATATGTATGGGTTGTAGTCATGTCTTTTGTGATGATGGTGTTTTGACTAGGCAATGGTCTATATGTAGCTTCTTTTTGTAGTAAAGAGTTTGTGTTTCTACCGGCTAAAATTTTTGGCTTATAAGAGTTATCAAACCATTCAAAGAAGTTGACTTCAGTTTATATATCATTCATAAAATCATAATATTTATCTCTTATGTAAGTTCTTAAAAATTTTGAAAAAGTTGCAAAAAATTATTTTCTTCTATTTTCATATTTTAGGGACATAAAATCTTTTTTTAATATTTGTCATAACCCCATTTTTACCCCCAGAATTTTCTCGGGTGTCGGTACGCAAAACGGGACAGCCCGGACTGAGCCAGCATGATCTGACGACACTTCGCCACATAAAAGAGATAGAGATCACACACACACTCGCCAAATGGGGGTCGGGATCAAGGAAAAACAAAAATAAATAAAAGAATTTATAGAAGATTTTCCGCCGGTGTTGACAATATTTCTTTGTTTAATTCAAAAGGCTTTGTAATCATATTAATTTGTGGATCATACATATGAGGAGAGAAGTATCACATGTCAGAATTTGTTGGGGAATTTGGCCTTTTTTGAGGAATTTGTGAAGATGTGGAGTAAAAATGGGTATTTATTATGTTACTTTTGATTATTCCATCTAAATTTGGATTAGTTTAAATTGAATTAGTACTTGATTTTCTAAACTTGTCTAGATCTAATTTTTGTGGTCTATCTTCTTTTTCAACAAATCTTAAATTATTTAATCTATCTATACTATGTCTTAAATCATCATTTATTCTTGAATTTTCTGGTAATTTGAGTCTATTAAAATTACATCTTGGTGGTGACACTATTTTTTCTTTGTAAGGGTTACTATATCTAGAGGAGCAGGAACTTATGGATTTTCTAAAAAGATGGAAATTTATGCTAACAGAACCATCTAGTTGCTGATCTATGTAATCTATGTCATCTTCTAAAGTATTTTGAACAGGAGTTGGTTGGGTAACATTTCTTAGTAGCCATTGATTGGGTAACTTTACATCATTCCAATTAATTTGTGTGGAGACTTTAGTATGGGAATCACTTGTACTAGCTTGTAATAATAAAGTTTTGCCTTTCGGACTTTCCATCAAAGCTTGAGGTTCTAAAGTAGTTTTCATCAATTTGTAATAAATTCTATAAACAATTACTAAAGGTTATGCATTTTCTAATATATTATAACTTGAAATTTCTATATCTAACTCTAAAGTTTGTAATACAGTTTCATCAGTTAAAGATACAGCAAAATTTGGATAAAAATTATATATATCCTTAAGAAAATAAGTTGACTCACTACATAAACAACTTCGTCAAATGAAATGTTATCAGAATCAAATTGCTTCCTAGGGTTTACGTTACTATTGATCCAATGACCACGAAGACAAAAAATACTAAAATTTTATGAATGTGTCATTTGTGCCATTAGAATATTGCTGGATGGATTCTCTACTGACGTAATTAAAAATTTAAAACATCTACAAGTCTACTGTGCTCTACTACGTGTTGATTTGATTGTCGACCTAATAACTAAAGCAAACACATGTCCAGAAGAAATTCAAAGAAATTCCTTTAAGGCTCCGTTTGTTTCGATGTAAAATATTCTCCACCGTAAAATGTTTGCAAATGCAAATGATTTACAGGAAAACGTTTGTTTTTCCGATGTTTGTTTGCACTCTAGGAAAATGCTCCAGAAAATATTTTACATTGTGTGTTTGGAGCAACGTAAAACAAATCAACAGAAAATACCCACACCCACAACCACCGGAATCCACCAAAAATGACCCCCACTGCCAGCCAGCCACCCAAACCCACCCCGCAACCCACCAAAACAACCACCCCGTTACCCACAAATCGCAACAACCACCACCACAAAAACCCACATCACCGGTGTTGAAAAACCCACAAATCGCAACAACAAAATCCAACAAATTGCAACAAACCACCACAACAAAAACCCACATCACCGGTGACCGGTGTTTAAAAACCCACAAGCCATGAACAACCTCAACCCACCACAATCGGCCACCACATCAATCGGCAACCCACCGCACCAGAAAACCCACAACAAAACGACCCACCGCCCAACGGCCTCACGCTTGATGTCACCCGATCCACAAACGGCGGAGCGAAGCCAGAGAAGCTCGCGTCTCGATCTGAGTCCTGCGACGCCTCTCGCGTCTCGATCGCTTCAGAACCACGAGGAAGAACCGCTCCTCGTCCTCCTTCTCGCAAGAAATCGCCACGAAATCGAACTTCCCGATGACCGGGATCTTCCAGTGTTGGTGCTCCCCGCCGCCTTCGTCGCCTACGGCGAGGTAAACCGAGAACTGGTGCGGCGAGATTTCGATCTTCCGGCTTATGATCAATTGGAAGCCCTTGATTCCAAAGTCGGGTAAACGAGAGAGAAAAGCGAGCAAAGACAGTGAGAAAGAGAGAGGCGAGAAGAGGCTCACGCATGTTTTGGAAAATGGTTTACGGAAAATTTTTCCGTAAACCGTTTTCCTATTTTTATCAAAGCATTTTACGGTCAACAAACAAATATTTTCCGTTGACTTCGGTTTTACAGCGCCTCAAACGTCCGAAAATGCTGAAAATATTTTACGGAAAACGTTTTACGTCCAAACAAACGGAGCCTAAGATTCCTTAGTTATTTTTTAGAGAAAGAGTCGTAATGAATATTATTTAAGGCATGCCATAATTCGAAGAAATGAAAATTCATAAAAATAATCATTGATTACCACTCTCTATAAAATTTTATCCACATAGAAAATACAAAGTACAAAAACAAATGTGATATACTATGAACAATTAGTAGATTTTAGTTAGTTCAATTGATAAAATCTTTTGTCGTGTCGTATAAGGGATATGAGTTCGAATCCCGTCTACACAAACAACCAACTAAAATATCATGGAACCAACTAAAATATCATGGAACGAACATTATAGATTCAAATTCTATTATATCCTATCGATCCATCATAAAAATATATGTTAGGAACAATTAATACCACAAAAACTTAGTTTTAACTAAGGTATAGAGCACAAATGGACTAAGAAACACGGTGGCTAAAAGGTTGAAGCAACAACGATCAAACATGCTTTAGAATTAACTGTTGAGGAGAAGTTCCAAAGGGTTATAGTAAAAAATGATGCTGATGTTTGTATTGATGCGTTCAGAGGATCACCAGAAGACATTTGCAAAAAGATTAGTGCTATTTGTTCTGATTTTAAAAAGCTAGTCTTTTATTTTATAGCTTGTTTTTTATTGGGTTAGGACTTAGGAGAGATGTAAACTCCACGACTCATGACAATAACTCCAGCAGCATCTTTATCTTTTTCTTTACATGTGGAGAAAAAACTCACTCTTTATTTATTATTTTAGATACACTCTTCAACAGATTCTCTATTATTTATCTACTTTATTTAAATATACTTTATTCATTCTTTCTGTATTCTTTTATTCCAATAAATATTATATTTTTTATTCATTCTTTATGTTAGATATTGATTGTTTATTTATGTGGAGAGTTACATTAACTCTTCTTTTATGGAGAGTCACTGTAGCATTTAGAGTTTATAAAAAGATTGTTAGAGCTTAAATTTTATGGTTTGGCTCTTCACATGTGGAAAGAGCCAAACCAAATTTGCTTCTACTCATTTTCAACGTTTTTGTTGTAATAGACTCTCTCTCTCTCTCTTCACCTCTTGTCATTTATTGAAAATAAGGTATAATGAATTTAGTTTTATCACATATAAGGGGTGTTAGTATAATATATATATATATATATATATTTTTCTTATCTTCTAGATGAAATTTTCATTTAGAATTAAAAAAAGAAAAAACAAAAAGAGGTACATATGTTTACATGATTGATTTGTATAAGGTAAGTTTAAAAAAAAAAAAAAGAGGTGAAATAATAATAGAGGCAAATGGTTCCGTAAAAGTGTCGATTCCACGATGGGAGCAATCGTCAAACCTCGTGAGCCCAAGTGAGCCCCACACCCCCATGCACGCACGCACGCGTGCTAAATCCAACGGACACCATATGATCCGCATTAAACGGAAACCATTTCCAAGACCCAACAACCCTAATCCAACGGTTCCCATTCGCCGCATTTGACTCCAAGCTGTCTGAAGAAGCCAACAAGCACACATCCCAATAACCATACCCTCCCCAAAATAATAATTAAACGCACCCAAACACCACCCATTCCCCCATTTCCTTATCATTCTCATTTCTCTCTCTCTCTCTCTCTCTCTCTCTCTCTCTTTTTTTCTGGAACTTGAATTGAATTCATAGATCTTCACCGCAAATCTAGGGAAATTCCTCACAACAATTAGGTTTGACTCTCTCTTATTGTTCTCGTAATTGAAATATTTTCATTTAATTTTGACTTTATTTGAGCTAGATTATTTATTTATTTGTGTATTTAGGGTTTGTTATGTGATTGTGATCTAGGATCGAGTAGAACTTGTTGTGATTTTAATTTTGGTTTTGGTTTTTAAATCTTACTTTATTGGCTGAAATTATGAAATCTGAGCTTAGAGGCTTTTCGTTTATTAGGTTTTGAATTGATAAGGGAAATCCGTATACTGATTTTTTAATTAGTTTATTTTTTAATTTAATTAATTTTTTTTTTTAACAATTTTCTCAGCGATTAAAGTCAATTGGACTGTTATTTCACTATTGGTTTTCCTGTGAGCTTTTGCAGTAGAAGCTTGAGATCGAAATTTTCTTGTAGAATTGGGATTGAAGGAGAAAAATCAAGATGCCGTGGACGTCTTCTTTTGTCAATTACAATATGAACTGCGTTCGCTTGGTGGTGTTCTTTCGTGTTATACTGTAATTTAATTTCCTTTTGGTGAGATTCTCTTTCTGTGTGTGTGTGTGTGTTTATTGTGGTAATTAGTGTTCATTTTTTTTTTATTCAGATTGTTATTATGAAAGAAAAAGTTAATTTTATCCGATTCTGTTTGGTGCTTAAATAAGCTGTGGAAAGAATTGAAAGCTAAAATTTTGAATATGGGTTTTATGTCATTTTTTTTTGTTTTCTCATAATTATGTGAATTTTTAATTTTTATTATTATTTTTATTTATTTATTTATTTTTGCGTAAAATGAAAACCCACCTCAGCGAATTGCGAAAAATTCATAATTATGTAGTTTGTGTTGGTTCTATTGTTTCTGCTGATGATCTTAAGTGGGGTTTTCCTTGATCCTCTGTAGGTGATTGTGAAGAGATTCTTTTCGCTTGTACTTTCGTTTTAATTTAAAACTGGGGGGAGGAGATAGAATGTACATTGGAGTAACCCTAAAAAGATATCGAGCAGTGAAAGAAGTGGGGCAGATTAAAATGAGTGTTGGGATCATCACATACTACCAACTGATACAAGTTTGCCAGGTAAAATTGGTTTCCTACTTTCTGTTTTAAAATTGATTAAGCATGATTATTGATAGCTTTTACTGATTTGCTATGTGTTATCTCGTTATACATTGCCGAATCGTTATATGAAGGTTCTAGGGTGCTTATGATATATTGGATCAGCGTTTCTTATTATGGTTACTGTGATGTTCTGAGGAAAATATTTCCAAGCTTTGTTTAATTCCACATGATATTTCTTTTTTAACCTTTATCGTATCCATGTTCTGGCTCTTGCAGTAGATAATGCATGGCATTCATTTCTCCATTTCTGATGTGTTTTAAGCTATAACTGCATCACTAGTGTTGTCATGATAACATGCTAAATATCTCCATTACTGTTTACGCTAGTGTTGTGTCATGATAAGATATTACATATATCCATTACAGTTTATATATGTTTTTGCGGTGATTATAGATTGGATGTTTATTGAAATAATTAATACAGCTGTCCAGTAGATGTGATATTAGGGGATTATGCATAAAAATTCCAGTGTGGCATGTGCACCAGTTCTTCAGTTGGGCTTTGATGGTCATTATATTAGATTTTTTATAACAAAAAAAATTAAATAAAGCAAAACTTCAATTTCATTTAGATAAGAATGAGGAAAATACAAGACCTGATTACCAATGAGCTATAGCTCAATTGGTGCTTCCTCCTCCCATAATAATGGGATGGTGAGTGAGGTCATGAGTTCAAGACCCATTGGATGCATGTGTAACTTATCAATAAAAAAAGAAGATAAGAGACCAAGTTTCAAAACTTTATATGCTCTCAAATGTAATTAGATTGTGAAAATTGGTCATCTTGCAATGTTTGTACCTTTAACTCCATGGAAGAGTTCAAGCAGTCTAGAAGAAATTTGCACTTGGGATTGCCCATCTATCAGAGTTGTTCCATTTCATTGAAAAGACAGTTCAGCTTTAACTTATAAAGTTTTGTTCAGTGTTTCATTTCTCTTACACTTTTCCATTCATGGACTTTATGAGAACGTCTTCTGAACATTATGCTCCACTTTGTCTGATTGTCTCTGTAACAGTTCATGGCTTTTTTCTTATATTAAAAAAATCTTATAAAAAAACAGTTCATTTATTGACTTTTTATTATCCTTTACAGGCTGAGTACTTCCGTCAATTGCTTAAACCGGTTACGTAGTCTACTATTTCTAAGTTCTCGACACTGGGATTTGGGACTGACTGCCTTTAGTTGCATTCATACATAAGAGGGCAGTGACAGAGATGAACTTTTAATGGTGGTAACTCTTTATTTGGAAAAAACAGCTTTCTTGTACCAGAATGTCGATACCTTAATTTAATCATCACCTTACAAACCTTCATCCAATTGAAAATAAATTAATTGCCTGTTCAAAAGTGCAAACTCCATCTTTTCTGTGGACTTTTAATTAGATAGGAAATAGGACTCCAGATGCAGCGTGACCAACGTTTTTTCCGCAAAAAGGCAGTTCTCCCTCTAGGAAATCAAGTGGGGAATGATTACATGCATATTCCAGTTGCATCTGCCTTTGATGCAGTTCTGACTCCAACTGCTAAGCACTTGACACCCTTCCATGGTGTCCAATTTCAACCTTCTGAGGTCTGCCCGAAGAATTTTATCATCTTTGATCAAACTGATCAGCGAAGCCAGATTATGTTTAATCCTGCAATTGCCCACAAATTTAGCGCTCCTGGCATGAACATCAATGCTACTTATGTTGAAGACAATTTTGGGGTAAAAGAAGTTGATCATATGGAAAGAGAGATATCATCTCCAATGAAAGAAGATTCAGATGATATCGATGCATTGTTGAGTTTGGAAGATGACGAAGAAGAAGAAGAATACGATGACGAAGTGGTTAGCACAGCACGAACTGATGAAGATTATCATCCCGCGTCTCCTGATTCTTTCTCCAACTATGGTTCAAAACCAAAGAAGAATAGATATTCTTCTTCTAACCAGAAGCCCTCAGCCAGTGGTGACAGCTGCAACAGTGAAAGGAAACAACAGCAGAAAATGAAGAAGATGGTGAAGGCACTGAGAGGAATAGTACCTGGTGGCAATCAAATGAATACTGTTGCTGTACTAGATGAAGCTGTTAGGTACCTCAAGTCTCTCAAGGTTGAAGTACAGAAGCTTGGAGTTGGGGATTTAAAGAATTTGTCTTAAGACTGTCTTGGTAAGGATGACTGAACTCCATTTCTAATTTAAGTTTCTTGTATTATATGGGTCTCTCCTGCCTTCTTCTCTCGCCCGTCTCACTCGCAGCAAGATGGTATTCAATGCTCATGGGTGTTTAAGAAAATCCTTCATACTTGTATTAGTGGAGTGTTCCAACAGCTGTGACTTTCATGGTTGAACTTATTAGTTTCTATTATGACCTTTGTGTTTATAGTAGTAATTAACGGACGGAAGAGTTGGGGTGGATGAGTGGGTTGATGTGTAATCTGCTTACGCTTTATCTAGCTGCCACTTGTTCTATCTGTCATGTTGCCACTACTTAAAAGTGACGTTATGATTATGAATATGTTTTAAATTTAAGTGTTGTTTTTTTTCCCCTCAGCTCTACTTTTGATACTTTCATTTTTATTTTTAAGTTTTCAGTCTTAATCATCTTTCTCGTATCAAGCTCGAAATTGAACTACTTATGTAGTTATTACTTGTTACTTATTGGTCTTCACATTTTGACTTTTCATAGTCTTTGTATCAGTTATCTCGCATGAATTTTTTATCTTTTACTGTTAAAGAAATCTAGAGGTATGGTCATCTGGGTCGTGCATGCATCGTGCATTCTGGCCCCTCCCTGCCGATCCAGTAGTGGCTAATGGTGTTAGTGGCACACTATATGTAGGGTCAAATATGTGTTACTGTCTTTGTTCCTTTATATACGCCTTTTTTTATTCTTTCGATTGTATGCATGCATGGTGCTTTCCCATCCCTCTCCAATCCCAATTGCAGAGCCAATAGGTAAGTCGTATAGTGGCGCACCACTTTGAACTTTTTTACCACTGTCCATCCCTTCCATTTGTCTCAGAAAGAGATCGATACTATTCAATTCAATTGATTGTTCCTTAATATCTAAAACCTGGGGGTTTTTGAATTACCTGATCCATTGTATATATGGTACGTACCCACAAGGCCACACCTTTCCTTAAATATCATTGCTCCACAACACGTAGGAGTGATCGATTAAATGTTTGCTTGGACAAGACTCCTGTAACAGCAGTGTAAAGGAAAAAAAAGGTTTCATGAGAGATATTGATTATAAGTTGCCTAGAATGACTAATACAAGTATAGATGATCAGTAAAATGTCTTCTGTTGTGTTTTGTTAATCAAGTAGAATTACCAATGTCCCGGGTTCAATTATGTGCTAGCACCGAAGGTTTGCTAATTTCGATAGTCCAAACCAGATGACTCTTACCTACAAGTCAGTCCTGAATATGAATTCACAGAAAAAACCAAAAAAGTTTTGAAGTCCCCCATTCTATAGTTTGATAAAATTCGGCACTGTTTCTATAGTGCGTAGGCTTTATTTATAGGCTGCTAGGGATTGCATGTGCATACATAAAGCGTGAAGTAACGGTACTTAAATTACAGAAATGAGGTAAAATGATGAGGAATATGAAATTAAATCAGTCAGTTGACTTTAGGAGATCTTTTCTGGACACGGTTATATGTGATGCTTAGACAACATATATTATCCACTTCACAATCATTATGTTAATCACATCGTCAACTAACATTCAGTAGCTTATTTGAAAAATACTCCAAGATCCAATTTTGTAATCATTAAAGGACGTCTTAAACGAAACCCTTCTGACTCATGAAGCATTGTTGAAGGGAACAATCGATTGCAACACTCCATTAAAATACTCTAAGCAACTCAAAAAATTAAATCAATTTCTTGACTTTATCTGTCATATACATAATGTACCTATAAAACTTTAACATATTCACACGTCAGTTATTGGAATGACAACATCACATAAATAAAATAAAACTATAAAAGCAGAAAGGATATTAATTATGTTCAGATATGTCTTCACGTTTTTGACAAGATCCAAATGAAGCTTTTAAAAACTTTAACAAGTTGTAGTCCATTAATGTATTGAAGAGTGCCAAATGCTTGCACCTAGGAAGTTTACATTATATACTGTAGTATCTTAATCCTCAATGTATGAAACATGTTAGAAATAATAAAGTAATTTAACACACACTGCAACCAAGTTGTACTATTTATATAAAGTATTCAAGGTGATATTTATAGTAAATTCAATTAAAAATAATAATTTGCTGGTCTGTCTTGCAAGTGGAGCATTATTTGTCCCAATGTGACAGCAGAGATTATAGTGCAGGAGATGTCGACATTTCCATCTTCCATGCTTGGATTTTAGGGACAGAATAACTCTTGTTTTATCAAATCATTATCTCTTTTTCTATCAATTCACGTATAAAGGGTATTGATATATGGAAGGCTCAAGTAATTATTTCTACTCCACAGTGCTGAAAAATCCATAATCAAATCGAAGAATTTTGTTGTGAAATACTATTTCAGCCCTAAAGACATCAAAAAAGGAAAAGAAAAAAATGCTATATTTTCCTGTTCCCCTGATCATATAAATCTTATCTATCCTAAACAATCTAAATTGTCAACAACCTAAGAAACACGAGTACATTTTAGGGTATGGGTATAGGTACCGGCAGGTACGGTGAGGACATATGTTTTATTAAATTTTTTTTATGTATTATTATGCATATATTTTTCATATATTGATAATCATATGTGAATTTAAGAGCAGTCATAGATAATAAAGTATATCAATAGCCATTAAATAGTCTTTATATTACAAATCAAGATCCAAAAGAGTAAATAAAAGAAGTGTACATCCATATAGTTATACCTAAAGTTTATGTTTTCACCACTTTTACCACTTTTATTTATTTTTATGACATATCAAAAAAAAATGATTTTTTTTTTTTTTTTTTTGAAAAATTTGGGTACGCCTGGGGTACGCATTCAGAAGTACCTCAAGAGTACGAGTACTCAAAAAGTATCTGGTACCAGTACGGCTCCATTTTTGGAGTACCCGTGCTTCATAGTCAACAACATACTAATAATCAAAGCTGACTTGAATGGGGAATGAAACTACACCATCTCCAACCACAATTGTGTGCCCACCAGAAGGTAGAAGTTTGTAAGCATTGTAATCAACTATCCCTAAGCTCTTGCAAGCATCAAGACCAAACTTGACATTTTGGCTTTCTCCAGCTTTCACAAAGACTCTCTTAAACCCAATGACCTGCTTGATAGGAGCATCAGTGATGCCAGCTGGGGGATTTGAGTAAACAATGACAACCTCATCTCCATCCTTACTTCCCACATTTTGTACTTCAATCTCAAACTCAATGTACTTATTGCATTCCAAATCGTCTATTAGTACTGCGGGACATTCAGGCTTGAAACTGTCGCTATCATAGTCTAAGTCACGGCAATGTTGCAACTTGTTCAAGTTTATTGGGAGTGAACTCTGGGAGGATACTAGAGTGTAGTTAAACTTGGTGTAGCTGAGTCCATAACCAAATGGGTAAACCGTGGAGCCATTGAAGAATTTGTATGTTCGAGCAGGGTAGCCTAAGCTGTGGACTGGCCTCAATGGCATTGATGTCATGGGTAGCCTATCAACATAATTGGCTTCATGCCATGTAATGGGTAATCTTCCTCCTGAAAACATGGCAAAATGCATGTCATATATAATATATAATGTACAATATATAACACATCACATGCATGCATAGTGAATAGGTAACATTACTTCATGTGGAAATTTTTATGTTATAATGTGAGTCAATTTTGTAAATATGATTTACTGGACTACAATTTATCCCAAGTTTTCTTGTTGTTAGCTATAAGGCTTTTGACATTTATCACAAGTTTATGTCAATTCTTAGACAGTGAATACATGAAATTATAACAAAGAACCTAATCAATTGGTTTGGTTATTGAAATAGAAAACTTACCAGGATTGTAATTCCCAAAAACTACATCAGCAATGGCACGACCACCTTCTTGTCCTGGAAATCCAGCCCACAAGATAGCTTTGATTTTCTTATTTTCCTTGGCAAAAGAAATATCAATGCCACCTGCAGACATGATCACAAGAATGACTGGTCCTTTAGCAACCTTAGTTACTTGGTTGATAAGCTGAGTTTGATAACCGGGTAAGAGGAGATCCACCCTATCCAAGCTCTCTGCCTCAATTGTTAAATCCAATCCTGCCAAAATTATAGTAGCATCGGCTTCCTTTGAAGCTTTCATGGCTGGGAATATCAAACTCTCATTCTTGCATGCAATGTCCCCACAACCCATTTCATATTTCACATTTCCAAATGCAGAAAAACCATCAATTGGAGAGCTGTATTTGCATGGAATACCTATATGCAATTTAAAAGAGTAATCAAAATGACATAATAGTTTTAATTATGTAATTTAAAAGAATAATCAAAATGAATTAAAGCCACATTTTTTTTCCTAATACCTGCATAATTTCCAAACATGGCTTCGGTAGCATTGGCATGTGGTCCGACCACTGCTAGGGTCTTAAATTTTCCATGATATAAAGGCAAAGTTTCATTATCATTCTTGAGAAGAACAATTCCTTCTCTTGCTGCTTCTGCTGCTAATTCAGTGTTTTCATTGGAACACACATCTTTTTTGCCAAGCATGTCAAAAGAAGGGCTTCCATCAAAAAATCCAAGCCTCATAAGAACAACATAGAGGTAATTTAATGACTTATCTATGTCTGCCTCCCTGGCCTTCCCTTGCTTTACTGCATTTTGAGTGAAGTTGGTGTAGTACACTCCACAATCCAAATCCAAGCCTAAATTAACATAGCCCTTTATAAATTAATTAATAAAATTTTAAAAGAGAAAATTGTAAAGAAAATAACTATTTTAAGGCCATAAAAGACTAGCCTGCTTTTAGCACTTGTGCAACAGCATCCTCTTTTGTGTCACCAAGCCACTTATGGTCATCCATAATTACTTTTATAGAATCACAATCTGAGACTATATATCTGCCCAAGTACATAAATCATTGTTTTCTTAGAATGACATTTGAGTAAGGATTTAAGGTTATAGCAAGTAGAATATGGTTTAAATTAATACCCGTGAAGATTCCATTCTCCTCTAATGGTATCTTTTAATAACTTGGGATCAGCACAAGTTGGAATCCCATTAACACGGTTATAAGAGCACATTACACTACTAACATCACCATCTTTAACACACATCTCAAAAGGTCTAAGGAAAGTTTCCAACATATCTTGTTCCCTCACCTTCAAAAAATAAATAAAAATATGGAAAAAAAAAAATTAGCTCCATCAATTTTTACTAGGATTTAAAAAAAAAAAAAATGAAATTAGATATATAAAAAGATTTATCTATTTAATTAAAAAAAAAACACATACTCTTGCATCAAAATGGTAACGATCAACTCCAAGCCAATTGTCAACATCATAGGCAGCATAATGTTTGCAACATGAGGAAACCTTGAGAGGTCTATGGTTCAAATCTGTGGCATTCTCAGTTCCCTCTACATCTTGTAGGCCTCTAACGTAGTTAGTAGCATACGTGCCAACAACATAAGGATCCTCTCCTGGTGTTTCTATGATTCTTCCCCATCTAGGATCTCTAACCACATTGATGTTTGGACTCCAATATGTCAATCCTCCTCGTCCTAGGTTGTACATAGCTCTTGCTTCTGTGGAAACAACCTACAAAATGCTCCACCAATTAATTAGCTAAAGTAAATTGGAACAAGTAATCACAAAAGTGTTTATTTATTTAATAATAAATGCTTATAAAGTACTCACATTATAAAATAAATATAAACTCTAGTTCTTATTCACGGAATCACATTGTTTATTTAGTTATATATTTTGTAATTTTGGACTTAGTTGAGCTTAATCATTGCTATATTGAAAAATCATCTCCCCTGTTATGGACATACATCTCATATCTATAATGACATTAATATTCATAATTTATAGATATATATCCACGTCTTTAACAAAGTATCATACAAAAATAGCTTGACATGCATGACAATTACCTGACCAATGTTTTTCCAGAGTGAACTCATTGAATGATGCTGTGGTGAGAATAACAGTTGGAAAGACTGTTGCACCAGGAACAACATCATCAAAGAAGGTGCCTGGACCAACATTGGACACACCATGGAGTGCCTCGGACCACCATTCATATTTCGGGAGCCCCAACCTAGGCACCCCATATGCAAGATCTCCAAGTTGATTCACTTTCTCATGCAGTGTCATCCTATCCACCAAATCCTTAGCCCTAACATCGAAGGGAAGGGACTTGTCACAAAATGCAAAAGTTGACACATCTAGTCCCAGATCAGAATACCTTGAAGGATCACATACATAGCTAAAATTACCAGCAAGCGTAATAGTAGCAAATGAACAAAGTAAAAGAAGACCAAGAAATATTCTAGCCATTTTTTCTTTTGGAAAATAAATTAACTTGGAAATCAACCTATACGTGAGACTATAGAATCAAGCCGGACGTTGTATATATAGTAGTATGTAACAGTTTCTCTTTGAATGGGTGACTAATTACTTCCTGATAACTTTTCTTTATCTTAGACGAATGGTCTAATCAGAAACTTTTCCTAGCTGGTTTTCTTGGATAATTTTTATATTACCGCAAGTGCTTAATAGTCGTAAGCTTGTTAGATGTATATCTTTGCTTCTTGAGTTTTAAGATAAAGATCAATCAATTATTATTGTGGCTACAACAATTTTCACAATAACTGAGCTAGTGAATTTTATTAATTTTCATCTACACTTCACCACTGACATCACTGTATTATCTATTATTCACATTATTTATTTATTTTTTTTGCAAGGCTTATCTACTAATTACTTGACACCTCGACAGTCGTGAAATATCTATCTATATTATAATGTAAAACCGAAACTTTTTGACTTTTGGTTGACCTCATCATGTTACGTTACATAAGTTTTTAAAATCTCACAATTTTACACCTAATTATTTTAATATATATTTTCTAATTGAATTTAAATTTTGTTCTATTATTAAACTTTCCATTAGAATCTTGACACATCATATTTTCTTTAATATAAGAATATATTATTCCATATATAAAACACAATCATAATTAATGTCTAATACTAAAATATATTCCATATATAAACACAATATAAATATCTTTTAATAATAATCATAATTATCAATTTTCATCAAGATTTTTAGAGTTTTTTTTTTTTTTCTTATGTATTTCATTTAATTTTGTTGCTGGCAATGGAGAAAGATGGATGGATTTGTTATAATGAAACCATGTGAGCTTGAAATGAGTTATGAAAATTATTTAGGTTTGATCATATAATCATGTGCCCATGTATTTATTTGTCCTTCTTCTTATTTTAAGTATCCTTTATTTTATTTTTGGATGGAAACATGATCCATATGGTAAATATAAACATGAATCGTGTTTTATAAAAATTGGACTATATTCAACTTATGCCAAAAGAAAAATTACATTATATTAAATTTTAATTATCCTATGGTAAATACTTTCTTAGTTATTTTTTTAAACCAAAAAGTAGGATCTATCCTAAATCCGATTCGTAAAGTCTCTTTATCAATCTTGCCTACAACATTTTGAACTACAAAAAAGAAAAAAAAAAGAAAAAAAAACATATTCAACAAAAAAAGTAAAAGGAATCAAAATTAATTTAGATTTTATTTTCAATAATTTTCCTATGCATCGCAGGTTTGCGGGCTATATGTAAACTCAAAGCTTTGTTGACTTTTATTTCTTTTGTTTGACTTCATAAAAATTGGCCACATCATCTTTTGACCTCACAATTTTACACATTATTATAATTTTTTTAAAACCTTTAATAACAATTTCAATTTAACAATACTACTACATTAAGATGAAGATAAAAATAAAAAATATATATAAATAAATAAAAAAAAAAAAAATAAATGAAAATAAAGATAAGAAAAAAAAAATAAAAGATAAAAAAATAAGATGTAGATAAAGATTTAAAAAAAAGTAAGATGAAGATAACACCTAAACAGCTCACGATAAAGATTAAGAAAAAAATAAGATGAAGATAAAGATAAAAAAAATTCAGATGCAAATTTAAAGATTAAGATGAAGATAACACCTAAACAGCTCACGATAAACACACATCTCTCTCTCATGGTAAACACACATCATTATAATTTTTTTAAAACCTTTAATAACAATTTCAATTTAACAATACTACTACATCTCTCTCCCGATAACATCTAAACTATCCGGTATATTCTTTTGTTTAACTTCATAAAAATTGGCCACATCATCTTTTCAAACCTCACAATTTTACACATCATTATAATTTTTTTAAAACCTTTAATAACAATTTCAATTTAACAATACTACTACATTAAGATGAAGATAAAGAAAAAAAAATAAAGATAAAAAAAATAAAAAAAAAAAAATTAAGATGTAGATAAAGATTAAAAAAAAAAGATTAAGATGAAGATAACACCTAAACAGCTCACGATAAAGATTAAGAAAAAAATAAGATGAAGATAAAGATAAAAAAAATTCAGATGCAAATAAAGATTAAGAAAAGATTAAGATGAAGATAACACCTAAACAACTCACGATAAACACACATCTCTCTCTCATGGTAAACACACATCATTATAATTTTTTTAAAACCTTTAATAACAATTTTAATTTAACAATACTACTACATCTCTCTCCCGATAACACCTAAATAGTCCGGTATATATATGTATAAAAGCTATTTAGTTTGTCATAGCTTTAAGGTTTATTGTGAACGGTTAAGCAAGGTATTCTTCCTTATACTTGATGCTAGGTATTGTTTCTATAATTTTTTTTTTTTTTTCTGCTATAACATATTTGTTTTAATCTGAGCATGAATTTTATTGTTACTGATCAGTTGTAGTTTGGATTAGTTGTTAGTTTGTTTTAATCTTCTAAAGAATACCATCTTGAATAGAGTTATTTGCTAAATCATACTTTGTTAGAGTTTCTATGCTTATTTATATGGTCGATATTTATTTTCTTTTTTGTCTCTACTTTTCTGTGAGATAATTTCTAGCTTGAATGTGGTGAACAATGTCGAAGATCAATATGCTTGATATTCCATCGGTTAGCACTTAATGGATACTTTTGGCTAGACCCATGTACACAGTAATATGCTTGATTTTCAGCATTTGACCATTTATGTTATGTTATGGCCAGACTCAAATATTTAGAATTGGTGATTGCTCAACATTTTGTTCTTTTAAAATTGTAATATTTGTTGGATAATACTCTATTTTTTGTTTCAATTTATTATGATTGTTCTTTTTAAATGAATTTAATTGGTATCTTGCATACTTACTACATTTAGTATATTATGTCATCTCATGCTTATATGTATTTCACACATTTATGAAAGGTAATATTCATGCTAACTTATACTGATATGATGATTGAATAAATTTTAAAAAATTTACATAGTCAATATAAAATAAATTCTTTAGATTTCTTTTTCAGAAAGTTTCCCCGTGCATCGCACGGGTTTGCAACTAGTTTTGTAAATATTATTATGGTTCAAAATTTATTGGGTTTTGCCTGTTAGGTGTCTTTGCTTCCTGAGTTGTTATATCTATATCCGCAAGTGTTTAATAGTCCTCAGCCGGTTAGATGTCTTTGATTCTTGAGTTACAAGATGAAGATCAATTAATTATTGCTTGCCTATTAGAAATCTTTGCTTCTTGAGTGTTATATGTATACATATATCCGCAAGTGTTTAATAGTCCTGATCATGTTAGATGTCTTTGCCTCTTAAGTTATAAGATCATATATTAATGAAGATCAATCATTTATTGTTTCGTATAATCCTTTTTTAATTTTTTAGTTAAATATCAGAAATTGGATAATCCTATTTGTGATAGTTTAACACAAAGGTTTAGATCGATCCCAAACCTAAAACCCCACGAAAAATAAGAAGAAAAAAATAAAAAAAGATTAACTCAATACTTGTGGGACTAAATTTATCTTCAATCCGGTTTTGAAGGAAAATTCTTTCAACCTACTACGTGTCAATTAAATAGGTCATCTACATTTATTATTTAACCAAGCCACATGACTCTATTTAATTACCGCATAATAGGTTGGAAGAAGATTACTCCAAACTGGTTTGGAATTTAACTATTTTCATTTTTTTTTATAATAAAATAAAAATATTGTGTTTTTCGGTTTTTGGGTTGTAGGTGACTCCAGTACTATTAATAAAACATGTGTAAAAGAAAATGAAAATCTAATGGGCCCATGATAAGCAAGTGGGTTTTGATTTCTCACAACAACAAAAAAAAAGTGGGTTTTGTTGACCTTTTAGGGGTAGATGAAGGCCTATAAGTATAAGTCCAAGCCCAATCCAAAACTCCTCAGATATATATTTGATATTTTGATTTTTTTTTTTTTTGGTAAATCAGAGATATTCATTAAAGTGGAAAAAGGGAAAGACCTAAAACATCCCTTTGCCAAGCCTCTTTAATAGAAGTAGTGAGAGATGTACCATTACAATTGAAATTTGAGTCCAGATGGATCACAAATTTAGCCAGCTCATGAGCAGTTACATTTGCATCTCTCTTTACCCAATAAAAACAACAAGAAACAAACTCTAAAGCAAGCATATTTACATAAGCACAAATAATACTAATTTTCCAATTTGCATCCTCAGGGTTTCTAGTAATGGTATCGATGCATACTTTAGGAGTCACTCTCTACAACAATTTTAGACAAATTATCCAATTTGGCAAATCTAAGGGCACAAAGAATTGTAGACGCTTCTGTGATCTCAAGATCATCCACCGATACATTTTTAGTCCACGCATTGCAAACCCGCCCAGTTGTATCATGAGCCACCACAACAATACTCGAGAAGCTCGAGTTGCATTAGCATCCAACTTAATTGTATCTAAAGATGGGGCACTCCATCTGGAATATTATCGAATAATTGGATCTAGAGGCTTAACCAATGTAGAGAAGTGTTAAAAAATTCTTTGCTCTAACCCCTTAATTGTCACCAACAAATTGATCTGAGAATTCTTGTGGATTACTTGATTCCCCAGAGTCTAGATGCATTCTAAAGTTAATGCCAATTGAATTGCAATCAGATCAGAGTTATCACCTATTCACCTTCACCACAAGGTGAAAGGAGGGTTTGAATATTGGATATTTCTGTTGGAAACACCTAAAAGTAACAGTTGAAGTAAGACTCTTTTGTAACTCCTAAGATAATTTAAGCACTTATAAAACAAATATTCAACTCCCTAAGGAGTAATGTGGGACAAAACCCTAAAGGGACCAATTCAAGGCTGTCAATTCTGTTCTGGTGATCGTTTCGGTTTGTCTATTCGAACCGAAAATTTCGGTACTTGAATATATATATATTAAGTCTTTCTTTTTTCTTTTTGCTAAGTAATTCATTATAGATGCTTAAATTGGGCTTTGAATTTACACCTATAGACCTTTATGTACTCTTCGAGAAATTATTCAGTCCACTGGGTGAACCACGTCACTCGTCTACCATTCTAATAATTAAATGACACGTGTGATAATTAATAATATAGTCAACTTTTAATCATTGGTCATTTTAAAAGTATGGGTTTAATGCTGATTGTATTAATGACCAATGGTTAAAAGTTGACTGTATTAATTATCATACGTGTCATTTAATTATTAGAATAGTGGACGGATGACGTGGTTCACCCGGTAGACTGAATAATTTCTCGTACTCTTCTCATTCTCCTTAATTACTTAGGAAAAAAAATTGGTTTTGATTATCAAACTTGGGTCCATGAACACAAAGTTCTTCGTTCAATACTCAATCCACTTGTTCAATTAAGAAAATCTATTTTGTTCAAATAAACAAAAACTAAGTTTATTCTTTTGAGGTCATAATAAAAAACAAAAAACAGTCGCGTCCCTTTTAAATAGACTAACACGAATTCGAAGTAGAAAAGAGCTGAATTCATATAGAGCTACGAGTGACAGAGAGATGGGGCTTGAAAGACTATGGAAATTGCAATATACGAGCATAGTGAAAGAAGCATTCGATAAAACCCTGCTAGTGACAAAGTTCTTCTGCGCCCTCCACGTCACCAACACATACCTCTGCACCGTTGCTCTCGTAAGTTTTAACAAACAAACCTCGTTCTTCTCTCACAATTGAGTGGAAATGATAATGTAGTAGTTGCAGGCCTACGGTCCCAGCATGCTCCCCACCTTTAATCTCACCGGTGATCTCTTCCTTTCGGAGCGACTCTCCGTCTGGTTCGGTAAGGTGGGCCCCGGAGATATCGTCCTCGTACGCTCTCCTGAGAATCCTCGAAAGGTCATGGCAAAGCGATTGTTGGGAATGGAAGCTGATTCTGTCACCTACGTTGTCGACCCCAAGAACAGTGATAAATGCGAAACTATTGTGGTATGTATGAGATTGTGCTTTGTCTTTCAAGTGTTTGATTATTTTACTCAATGAAATTTACAAATCAGTTTGTAGCAATCTTCGTACAACCCACCAATTATTATTTAAACAAGTTACACGTGGAAAAAGTCGTTTGAGTTGACACGGAGTGGGTTGTAGGAAGATTGCTGCATACTGGTTTGTAGCTAAGCTTATAGAATGTGGTTTGTTATGCTAGTGTTGCTCATCTTCCCTTTTTGTATAGGTTCCAAAGGGACATGTTTGGGTACAGGGAGACAATATATATAATTCCAGAGATTCAAGACATTTTGGACCTGTTCCTTATAACCTCATTGAAGGCAGATCATTCTTGAAGGTGACTATATGTGCTTTCTTTAGCCCATTTAATGTGGAATTTGATACTTTAAATTATTTAAACGAGAGGGTATAATTTAATTTTTCTTGAGATATTCTGTTCTTTTGGCAATTGAATGAATGGGAATCGTCATCTATTTTCTTTCAATTTATGTTCCGGGGTGTAGTGAAAGTGTTGCTCAATTAAGTGTGTGCACATTTGGTTCTTTAGTTTTAATGTGAGTGGATATATATTTTTATTACATACTAAGAAATCCCATAAAGAATTTTAATCGAATATAATCAGTTCTAGTTGACAGAACTAGCATATATGAAGTTTAAGAATAGAAGTCGAAGTCGAAATGAAGAACTACTAATAATTAGTAACTAATTAATACCATTAATGCCTTTTTATATATATATATGGGATTTCATGCATATGGAGGGGGAGGGGAATCTTGAAAATCAAGAGAACTTAGAAGAATGGGTGTATGTGGACAGTGCACTTGGTAATTTGTGCTGGCAGATTACTACTTTAGGAAAAGAAGATTTTATGTATGTATATTACATGCATTTATGTGTAGTGGGCCAACCATTTTTTATGGAAGAGATTGCTAAGGAGTCAAGAAACTACAAGTTCAGAGTAGCTGGATAAAGACTGAGATGAATGGGAGGCAATACAAGAAATTTATAGGAATAACATACATTCAGTCTTGTTAGTCTATTTAGATTTAGAAGTTCACCAACTGAAGACCAGATGGAGGAAAGTCTTCTAGGATGAGGCATCATGAACTGAAAGAAGGATTTATGTAGCCAATTCAAAATTCATTGAGATTCGACATAAAATGCACTCGTCTATACAGTATCCATATGAACTGCACAGTAAATCATTTCATTGGGGACAAGAGAATTTGATATGATGTATGTGAGTAACACCGATAAGCTCTTTTAGCTCACTTTACACTCATGTTTTAACAATTATAATGCCAATGTTCTAATTGACTTGTTCACCCTAATAAAAATCAGAGAAATTGTCAAAGTCTGGATTTCTAAAGCCCTAAGCCTTGGAGGATGATTGCATAAGGCTGACAGCCAGTGGAAAAAGCCATTGGTTATAACCTTTATTAGAAATCCTGAAAGTCTAGACAACTAATAGAACATCTGTTACTATTATTGTTTCCAACATTTGAGTGAGGGACTGAAACTGATATTAAGATCAGCTTCATGTCATGACCTCTAGGACTTTTGTGTCACTAGTTGGTGTTTGGTAAATATCACTGTCATTTGTTAGATTCTATCATTGCAAGGTTATAGATATGTGTGCATTTGTATGTAGATATGGCCACCTAAAGAATTTGGATCACTGGCGAAAAGTGGAATGAAGGATCCAGATTTATAAGGTACTCTTCTGGAGCATTCATACTCTTAATGTTCCATTTAGGTCTGCATTTACCTAACCTTGATTTATCATGGCTCTTGTGTGCTTAATTATGAGACCTAGTTATAAAGCAAAGGACATAAAACCATTTTATGTGCTTTATCAGAGTACACTTATTCCCTCTATCCATAAGTGTTTGAGTGGTCACACAGGATATAAATTCTGTTGTAGATTTACTGATGGTCTCTCTCTCTCCCTCTCTCTCTCTCTCCATATGTAATTCTGTGATCATTTAATTCTTTTGGGGAACTTTGTGTGCACATACATGATTTTTCTCCTCTTCTTTGTAATTTAATCTCCATATCCAAATCCAACGGTACTCAATTTGCCTTCACCATAGAATCGTTAACTCCTTGTTTCACAAAAATGGTCAAATTTCTTTTTGTGAATAGAAAATTGTGTCAGTTGTGGCTTTTAATACATTCATGGTTAGAGTAGAGAGAAGTGTGTGATAGAAAGAAAAGGGATAAGGATAGCATATCTAAATAAAGTTTGATGTCTGGAAATATATACATATATAAAAACTTCCAATAAAAAAAATATACATGCATAAAAATTACTGAGGACTGTAAGTTGACTCCGACATTCTGACTTCTGAGGACTATGATTCTCATCACAATATCTATGATGGCTGTCATCATCTTCCCTGTGGTCATACTGAAAAGCCTTCTGCAGTTTAAACTTTTTATTGCTCATGCCATTAGGAAATATAAAAAGGTGAAAAGAAATTAAATTATAAGAACAAAGAAGAGCCTTATGTAGCTTCTCACTCTATTTTGTTGCTCTATCTTTGCTCTTATCTGTTTCTTCTTTTCTAACCCGAGAAAACTAATTCTTCAATACACGTTGCTGGCTTTGTGGTGGATGCTATTTAGTGGTCCGATTCTAATAACAAGTTACCTTTGGTGTCATTTCCTGGACATGTTTCCTAATAAGCTAACACTCTAACAAAGTAAGCACTTCTAAGATTCGAGCAATTGTCTTTTTGTTTTATAGAGGTTATTATTTTCTCCTATATTCCATAACTTTTGGGCTTAAATATTTGATTCAAACCTCAAATTTACAAAAATTTATTGTCAATAAAAACTTTACACACACACACATACACACGATTCTTCACCATAAAATGTGTAATTAGCCATTATATAATCACTGTGATCTTATTGAAGTCAAGGAGGTTTTTGGAGTTGATTTTTTTTTTTTTTTTTATTTTATTTTTAATTTGTTTGAAATAAGGTTAAATTGATTCAAATTAACAGTGACTATATCCTTTGAGAACTTTTTGAATTGCAGGTGCCATATGGTTACAACCTCTACAGTTCATAATGGTTTAGGAGTTTGGAAGGGAGAATCGGCGGCTCTTTACAGCCTTTGGATTTTCTACATTGTTTACTATGTTTGCTGGAACTCTAGTGCTAAAAGATATGAACTTAATTGAAAGATTATTGCTTCCTAGGAATTGTATCAATTCATGGCTTAAAATAGTTGCATTTGTTTTGTGAAAATGACATGCACATGGATTATTCTCCTATAAGCTTTTCCTGAATTTTGACCATTGCTTGTGGTCTCGTTACACTGTATTTTCTCGTCCGCATCAATTTATTTTGCTTTATGTTGATTAATTTTTATTGAAAGTGGACTAAAGTATATTTGTACCTGAAAAGAAGTGAGGAATATAGTGGAAATTGAATCACGATGGACTTACAAGGGAAAAGGTAAAAGTTTAAAAATCATTCCCCTAATTATTAGGTTTATGAAGAGCAGGCAAGGTGTTCATGAAATTAGTGTCTCCGTTTTTTTTACATCAATCTGTTCTCCTTCACGCCTAGAAAACTGAGACTGTTTCTGTTTGAACAAGTATTTCCAGTTCCACATAAATGATTGACATTTTGACAATGTTTTCAAATATCAATACTAGCTGGCAACTTGCAAGCACAGAAGCTATGTAGATCTTAATGAATTGATTGATTATTGATCCCCAAAATTTTTATGTTGGATATATTGGTACAAGTCAGCCCATTTGAAATTACGTTGCACTGACTCATCTCTTGAAAACAGTCTTTTTCTGGATTCATGGAGGAGGATTGCTAATATTTGAGTGAGCAAAGAATGTTCCTTTTGAAAAGAAAACATTTTTAATGTTAACTTAATTTTCTGATGTTTCAACTTTCAACTGCAAAGCTATAGGAGAGTAAAGGTTTGAAAATTGCATAGAATTTGAAAATTCTGAGTTCCACTCAGTTGCAGGATAGCTGATTCAACTTAACAACTGAGTTGGATAAACAGTCAGTGTAAACGAAATCGAAGTTTGCAAAACAACTTAATTGGATAAACAATCAGTGTAAACAAAATCGACGTTTGCAAAGAGCATCCGTATGCACACAAATCAGCTTACACAGCAAGAGCCATAAAAGAAAATATAAATGAAGGCATTTTGACTTCATCAGTGGGAAAAAAATCAGCATCTCAAAAATTTTGTAAATGGACAAACAAAAAATCCCTCACTTGGCATAGTGTCAATATATATACATGCCAAGAATGTCAAAACCATGGGCAACGGCAACCTTACGGCTGTATTCTGACTGCCAGTCAAGGAAGAAACTCAGCAGCCTGTTTTGATACCTCTCAGGGTAGCAACCAAACAATTCTCTGTCAATCAGAAATTCCCTAATTTGGTAGAAAGAGAGCACCCATTTGCATTCAGAAAGGCAATTATATAGGACTCGCTCTTGATATCTGCAGAGACAAAGCTTAAGTCACTAATGGTATTGTGTCTCTCACCAAAGAACAAGACAAAATAAATCTTGTGTCTGGTATGCAATACATCTGAATGACCACCCTCAAACAATAAGGAAGATAGCATAACAGTCAAGTCATCTTATGGGATCTTATAGGCTTTGAAATCATAGGAGAGATGAAGTACTATAGCAATAAGGATAGCATAAAGATACTAAAGAAACATTAATATACTGCCTCACAAAAATTTTTGTCATAATGACATCAACCAACATGCCCCATCCTAATTATTAGGGGTTGAACCAAGGTTGTTAAAAACAAGTATAGGAACTGATTCAACAGGATAATGAGTATCATTAGTGTATGTTTTTCCATCACGCACTTACGTCATCAAAATCATGTCTTGAATTTCTCTTCTCCCTAAACATGCTCATTGCTTTAGTGCTAATACAGCTTCAGCAGCAACCCTAGCGTCAAGTCAAATGGATTGTATATAATTCTGATTTATTTCCACAAAAATCAGCTTCACTCTTAGCTTTGTCACATAGTGGCCACTGCAGTGTTAAATATCTTATGTTTTCTCTTATCTAGTAATGAATAAACTTCATCCTCTCCCTATTTTTATTGGTCTTTAATCCTTTTAGCGACTGAATCTACCAAGTCATACTCAATTATTCCATCAATAAACATATTACATTAAAGAAACACTAGGTCCTAGATATTCTCATTACTTAAATCTTGCCCCTATTTTCGCTTGAATTATTTAAGTAAGAAACGTACAACAGTTTGCTCCAATATTGCTAGCTTACCTTATTGAAAGCCAATCACACGTTACTGGTTCCTTTTCTTTTTTTCCAGACATATACCTCGCATTCTTATGCACCCACTTTATCGTAAAGCTTGTTTTATCCCTTCTTCTTTTAACTTAAATCCTCCCCCAGATCCTGATTAGGATAAAACAATGAATTGGCTACACTGTCAACACAACTATAAAAGTTTATTTTTTCGTTACTTTTTGCATACATATTGTATACTTAAGGTTTTCCTTCAACCTAGTAAAAGTTATTTATTACTAAAAAAAGAAGCAACCTGAATATGCATTCATGAATGAACCATCAAAAATGCTGTGCAAACCTGATTCTGCAAGCTCGTTGAAGTTGTCCAGCGGTGAGGATGATCTATTACTGCTGAACTATCAGCGATGAAAGTTATTGTACTTGCTTCTTGTAGGATTGCTGCTTTTAATGGTGGTAATTCTCTCATGATCCATAATATAAAAGCTGAGGGTGTTGACGAACCTGGCAACAACATGAACTTCATATAATAAGCTAACTGCTTGTTACTTCTTCACAAAGATAGTATTGATTGAACGCCTACTATAGAGGAATGAGTTCATGCTATGTTTGTTGCCATCATAACCATATGTTCCTTCCCACTGTACTAACATATAAGACAGCGGATTGATTTTGGTCTCAGGATGTTCATTAACGAAAATGGATATCAGATGCCAGCTACCAAAACTAAGAGAAAGTCCAAGTCGATAACACATTTTTCTGGTTATATAACCATGCATAGTAGTCATATTCCATTTATGCATAAGATGGGCACAAGTGGATTCAGGATGTTATTTTGATTCTAAAAAACATCATTGTGAAAGAACAATATTCATTTATGAAGGTACAAGGCGTGGTTATGGAGACAATAAAGTCATAATAATATCTCAGAGTGGTCAATGGTTGAAATTGAGAACCTGGGACAGCGATATTATTTCTAAGCTACTTACTGCTTTGATCTTAATATATAATATCAAGTACAACCAGATATGATAATGGGTTCAATTCTTGATTCTCTAGAAATTGATAAGTCACTTTATATGCATAAAATCCATCAGCAGATCTACGAACACCTATGCAGTTAGTTTCACCAGCCAATAAATTAATTTTAAAAAATAATTCCATGGCCATATGGAATTCAAATAGTTCAAGCATGGACAAAGGGTAAAATTTCCCACAGAAGGATGGTGCAGAATCATTTGATCCGCCAGGAAGGATAGTTGCAAGAAGAAAACATAAAGGAAACCTTGCCAAGAAAAGAATAAAGGAAGAACCAAGATAAGAAGTGAGGAGATGAGAGGATTAACAAAAAGTGTGAAAAGAAGAAAAAATTATGTTAATGAAGCAAACATAAAAAAATGTGACCTCATCATTTTCAGCCAATCTGAGACCCTGACACAGAAAATTAGAACCACAGGTCCACATACCTATAAAATAATACAAAATCAGCAAGAGAGACGTATAAACAACATTTACGTGATGTTGAGGCCAGTGATACAGCATCTGCAACAATCATGACATGATGAAGTTAGAAAAAGCTATAAAGTTGAGTTCAATTTTTTTTTGATACAGAATAAATTGATACGAAGAGACAAATGACTACCGGAATATCAGTTAAAAGAGCTACAAAAGAACTTGAAGTGAAACAGAGCACAGAAACAACAGCTAAACCTGAAACCTGCACAGAACAGAATACTTGCCAACATTATACATGAACTGCAAAAACCATTGATGGACATATATAAAAAAGATAAATGCTCCCACTACATACACACAGGCCAAATAGGATTTTAGTAGTATTATAATGGAGCCATCAAACGAATTATATCCAACACTAGCTGTGACACCCAGAAAATCAATGATATAAATAAGACAATAAAAGATTTAATACCTTCCACATTTCAGATGAAGCTCGCTCAGATCTAACTTTGCTCATTTTCAAGCATAATAGAAGTCCTGAATGGAACTCATAGAAAAAAAGATCAAATTTATATTTCAAGAAAAGTAGAAACAATGGGCAGGAAAAGGCAAGAGAAAATGACTATTAAAATGTAGTTGCTCACCATAACATGCTAATGCTCCTCCTAATAAAAGTACAGCTATGGCAAAAAAGTCTACATACACCTGCATGATGAGTAAAATCGTTGCAGCATGGCTTCACTAGTTGTTATTTATAAACAAAAACCAGAAGACTTCATAATCATGTAGGAAGACTCATAACCTACTTTTACTATGAGAAAAGACTTTCATCGACATTTTAAAGCAATCTACTACACTAAGATTCTATAATTAAGTTATAAGTTGAGCCACTATGGCTAGTTTTTACACAGGCAGCACAACTCTTTCTTACTAGCACCCGAATCTAGTAATAGAGCAATCCGCCAATCCGTTGCTCTGTCACTATAATAGGGTTGGTCTAGTATCCCAAATTAACAAAAATAATTGTGTTGAACTAAAGTTAAGAACATATCATTAATACAAGAAGTTATCCATTTCAAGTTAACAGACAATTTATAAATACTGGCATAACCTCTCTCTAAAGCCAATATTAAGTAGATCTTCAAAAATCTCCTTTACTACTAATAAAATAAGAGTTTTTCCTTCTACCAACCCAACTTCTATATCTCCCCTTTCAAAAATTGCAACGGGAATCCTGACTAATTTACTGTATAAATTTACAGTTGCTATGTCCCCCCAAATAGGGCACTAGAAATCTCATTAACAGCAGATATGTGTCTTGAATAGGTCACTATAAATCTTTCTAGAGGCCTAGAAAAACAGTAGTTACTTCAATGCAGCATGATGGATTGAAATTAAATGTATAAACATTAGATGCTTTGATTCATGTTTCCATAGTAATGATGACTACATAAAGTTCAATGTCAAACAATTAGTATGTTGAAGAACATTAACAAGTGTTCTATGACAATATCAACAGGGAAAAGTAGAACTCAAAGTACTGTGTCCATACCCGAGCCACAACTGCAGAATCAACAATATTCTTTGCCGTCCCAATCCAGATTATTACAGCACATGCGATCATTACAATAAAAACTAGCACAATAACCTGGTAAATAAGTACTGAGTTAACAATAGAGTTGGATACCTTAAGTTTTCCAATGAGTACATGACAATAATATAAGGAATAATCCAGAAATAATACTCAACAAGAAGCTATTCATTGTTGCCATACCAACATTACAATCTTTTGGCGGCTTCCAACATGGTGAAAGCGAAGGGGAAAACACTTTCTATGACCATCTGTTTTCGATGAACTTGGTTTATTCAAGGTCTTATCCAATAAAACTTCCTGAGAACTGCTTTCCTCATCATCATCATAGTCATCATTTGCCTGATGGCAAAGGTCAACCCTATAAAAAAACCCGTTGGAAAAACATAGAATATTGCTCACAGAAATGAAAATTTTTAGATATAAATAATTGAATGTAATCTTTTGATTAATGAAACCATTGCACTTCTAGATCTCTGTTTATGATGACTAATGAAAACACATTACATAGAAATTGGTTCCCAAACCCTGGTGTGGAACAGCTTTACCCAACCCTCCCCCCCACAAAAAAGAAAAAGAAAAGCACACTACTTTGGATATATTCAAATTACCGAAACATAAGAAATTTTTGATAAGGTCATATATATAAAATAGTTCAAGGCATACATCCAACAGCTCCAACATTGTTGATGAAACTTCAGCAAAATGGAAATTAATGGATAAAGACTTCTTTAGTTAATTAAGATATTTTATTTATTATGACAAATTTTAGATGGAATTATTTTTGTACTGAGGGTGTCTTCATCTATCATGAAATGAACAAAAAACTCATGCACTGTTGAAACACACACCACATAACAGATATATCATCAACATGGAAACCCATTATATATTTGAGAAGGAGATCAACAGTTCCAAGATGAATCTGGAAGCATGCGATAGTGCTAGACAACAGACAGAACTTCACTAGAAAAGCATGGGATAGAATTTTTTTTTTTTTTGATAAGTAAAAAGCATGGGATAGATAAACAAGTAGATAACTCATGCAGCATTATTAACTGCTGTTCCATTTTAAGCAGAACTTCAGGAGTTGCAGAGAAAAGCAAAATAATAAATTCAAAACAAAAAAGATCATTTATGTTGAGAGCTCCAAACAACACAACTTCAACCTGAAGCTGAAGGAATCAAGAAAGGTGGACCACCCCTTAAAAAGCTTTCCATTTCAGTATCTGTCAAAGTTTAATGCACCAGATAACCAAAATTTTGGGATATTAGCCACTGTACAAGACAATCTCCTCATACCACAAAATTGGCCTTTCAACATTCCTAGTTCAACCTCTTAAAGTATGAATATATAAAGAAATAGAAAAACAAATAAGGAAAAAAATGAGAGAAATCTCTACTCACTTATGTTTTAAGCACCTTTTGGCAAGGTGCAATCTCACTAACAGACTTTTTTTTTTTTATTCCTTTGTTTCCTTCTTTATTTGGGTTGGGAAAGAAAGAGAGGGGGAAACGGGGGGCAGGGGGAATGTTACTGCTCATAATTCCCATCCAAAATTTTAGCAACAAAGTGCTACTGATATTGCCTGTCATTCCTTTTTCCTTTTGAGAACCCTTTTAGATGAAAGATGCATCTGTATATTAATTTAAATAATTGGCTATTGCATCCATGATTCAAAGGAAAATGCATGAACTCCAGACTTTGTTCACATTCAAATAAAAGTATCTCAGATAAATTTAGAATATTGTAAAAACAGAAAAGAAAAACATACCAGAATGATAAGAGTAGAAGAAATGCCGCAAAAAACAGAATTTTGGGGAACGCTGCAAAGCAAAAATTTGCACAATTCAAACACTTTAACCAAGCTTTTAACATGAGCATCTAATCAGTAATTGAGCTGAAGGCATACCCATGAGGATAAAACCACAAGAGTTTGACCAACATGACCAACCCTTGCATGTAGCGACAAGAGTTAATACAAAATAAATGAAGTAACCTGCAATGGAAGAACATCAGTTAAAGCTTCAGTTTGAATCAAGGATTTAATTAAAAATGATCATGGCCAACATAAACTAATGCCAAAAGGCTACACAAATATCAATAGCTATTACTAAAATAATGTTTTTCAGAAATATCAAATAATTGATCAGAATGGGTACATATTTAAAGCAAACAACAAAAACCAGAAACAAGGGATGAGCCTGAAAAATAAGCATGCATGAAGGACTTGCTCTGTCTTAGTGATGGGCAAGTAAATTAAAGGGTGTACAATATCCTACATGAATGTAAACTGCTTATAGGGCATATGAAGAATCAAACTGCAGATAAAATTCCAACTGAATTAAAATATAACTGATAGTCCAGAAGCAGGAGTTTCTTGATTAATATTATTACTCGTCTCTCTATCAAATTCATTCCGCAGGGGCACTTTTGCAAAGGAATAACAAAAAACAATCAAAATTGAAGTCTTTGCTGCCAATTGTGGTATCAGAAGTGTACCCATATGCCAAAACAATGACAAGAAGTGGTAAGAGTCAGGGTAGAAAAGGAACAAAAGAGCAATCAAATATGGATGGAACAGAAAAAATGAAGAAAATAATGTGCAGGCTGAAGCACTCTGATAGGTAAGAGATTAGAAATAAAGAACCTAATGAGAAGCTGCCTCATGAAGCCATGATGTGACAAATTTTCAAGTTGTGGACACTGAAGATATTACAATGTATCAGTTACCTGGTACAAGAAACTAAAAATGGTTTCCCAAAAAACAACCTGAAGAGACCCTAAAGCATGTCTGGTATCCAAATTTCATGAAATAAAAAAGATATCCATAGTCCTTAGCAAAACAAAAAAACCAGCATTATGGATTAAATCCTCTATTTAACCAATAAATTTCAACGTCCAGAGCTAGAGACAAGAAAATGGCTATCTTGATCGAGTGAATTCCTCTTAGCATGGAAGAATAATTGCCTTTCCTGTTACATTCATACAAGACTCAGTATACAGGTAGTGACATATCTGGATTGTCGTCAAAGCACCAAAGTGGTAGCCAGCAGCCCTCTAGCTAAACCAAAGATGAGATCAGGAGCAGATTGGGTCATGGACAATTCCTAATTAATTTAAAGCATGAAACTGGAGTTTTTACACTTAATATCAGTAGCTTTGTGAAGAAATATTAGACTGAACCTGACCTTAGATTTAGCTGTTGGGAAAGCTAATATTATGCAAACTCCAAAAGCAGTAGTTAAGGAAGAAATTATACTGATTGACAATACAATTTCTGGTATTCTTACAAGCCCTAACTCATCAAGCATTATGTATTATCTACCACAAAACAGTAATAAAATTATTACATATTTAGTGCAATCAGAAAAAGGAGATAATATGATGCAAAATACAATTGCTTACCCATATTAGAAGAGCCAATCATTAGGTGAAACACCTGCAGTTTGACATTCATAATTATCAGGATAATGTCAATACGCTTAAATTGGAAGTGAATACTAAATTTGCTATATCAAAGTGCATGTATACAGATTCATGCATATATACATATGAATGTACGCATAAATGTGTGTATGTCAAAGAGTTAGACAACCATACACATGCACTGAAACTAAAAGAGGTGTACTGAAAAGCACCATATGCATTTACCTTGCCGCTAGTCATCTTCCCCAATGTATCCATCTCTCCCATGGGAGAGATTTAAGCACAACTTAATTTGAGCTAATGATTGGTGACTTAAATTATTAACCTATATTTATGTCATTCATTTGATAATTACTTAGTCTCAACCTGGTCAGGTCAGATGAATCTCCCAAAATTCTTACAATTTAGACAGGAAAGTATCAAATTATTGGACCAGAAGGATCACGGCTAGAGGATCCCAACCACCAGTTCAACCAGTCAACCACTCCAATAACAGTTGGTTAACAGAAATTGTGCTTGTACACCAGGTGTGCACATACTCAGATCTGGTGGGATCCATAAGGGTGGGGCCATCATAGCCCACCCATACGTCAGTAGGTCTGTAAATGTGCCTGTGAGGGGGTTCATCCCTGATGTGCCTGTACTCCTAGATTAGTCTGGCTAAGCCTATAATTATTTTATCATATATATACAAACAAATACAGACCCTTGGAACATATCACTTACTTTTTGGCGAGTCCAGCCAAGTTGTGAATTCCTTGAGTGAATCCTTATCAACTGGAACACAAAGAAGGCAACAAATGACAGTCAGAGATGAACTTCACATAAAATGTGCAGTTGAAGTATTATCTTCATGCATTTCACACAATGTCTCAAAACCTTTAAAATTCATGATATCTATAGCCATCACTTTGTAGACATTGGCAGTGTGTGACCCAATCTGATTGAGCCTGAGCCTTGCACCTAAGCTATGAATAAAAAATTGTATTATGTGAAGTAGTCCCTTTATGTTCCTAACAAGATTCTAGGTGAAGTTTCCCATTGTAATTTCAGAAACTCAATAAACTAGAGCTACTAAAGTTTATTTAATTCAAGTTTAGGGTGAGAAAAGAGGGAGAACTAGAAGAAGGTCTGATAATATGGTTAGAAATAGTAAAGAAGGATATGTTACATAGGGATGTGGCAGAGACAGTATGATTTTAAATAGAATAGAATAGCAAATAAGAATTGATGTGGCTGACCTCAAACTAATTCTTGAGGATCCATAGCCGACCCAATTTAATCGAGATTATGACTTAGTTGAGTTAATTTAATGAATACAAATTAATTATAAGTTTCAGAATTATATACCAGATTAAAAGGAAGACCAGAAGAATGTAAGTTGACGCAATGAAAAAGAGGAAATGACATATAATTCAACAGAAATTTATGAACTCAAATAAATTACTTTTTCTTTTCATTTTTTGATAAGTAACTCAAATAAATTACATGAAAAGTAAGGACACCATAGCATGCCCCAAGATTTAAGATATCGTTGAGCTGAGTTATTGAATTTGCAAATGGAATAAGAGAACGTTTTCTTTTTATGGGTGAGTCACAGATGCTCCTAACAGGTCCTGATCCCAACGACCACACTCTCCACCCTTTTTTCATGGGGGGAAGGTGCCATTGAGCTAGAGCTCATCGAAACAAATGGAATAAGAGAATTTGAGTGAACAAAGAGGAAAAGATCAGAAACAAATTTCCACCCAACCTTAATCTTTCTTGTGTTAATTTTAGTTGTTCTAAATGTCATTGTCACAACAATGACATACTTTCCTACACAATCAATTATTTTAAATTGCATTGCTTGAACTAACTACACTGACTTTCAGGCTATCAGAAGAAATTCTCAAATGCCTTGCTTATTCTAATGATAGCTTATCATATATCAAGTAAATGTACAAAATATAAAGTCCTATTCAAGAATATATATAGTAATGCTCAAAATCAATCAATTAGTAAATATATAAAAAAATATAGTTAAGTATATAGCAAGCAGGAAGTAGTGAACATATACTCCAACAGACCACCTATGCACATGTGCTGGACTGAACCTAAGCAACTAAACAGGGACACCACCTAGAGTTCACCAGTCAATGCAACAAATGTAGTATAAAAGTGGTCTAACTATAAATATTGCACAACATGTTAGTAGGATATTCTTCTTAGTAATACCAGGCTTTCCAATTCCTATCCAATGGCATAATCCCCTCAATTCACTTTTGTCACTTGAATGGCAGTTCACTTCTATTTCAAATTGAAGTCAACTGACTAAAAAACATTACATAACAATAACATCCATCACTCCCATCTCAATATTATCAAATCAAAACAACCCTTTTCCCCAATGATTCCAATCATTAAAAAGACTCGCAATTTATCAAATAAACACAAAATGCCCAACTCAAACCCAGATAAGAAACCAATTCCACCTATCAAATTCCAAACTTTTAACATTCCAATCAAATTCCACACATTTCCAATCCACATTTCACATATTTTCACACCAAAGTATTCAAATTTGAAAATGCAAGAGCAAAAAAAACAAAAAAAAAAAAAAAAAAACTCAAATCAAATTCAGCACAACAAACCTGATAAAATGCAAGAACAGCGATGATGGCACAAATTAAAGCAAGACCCACATTTACACCCACCAAGACTCTTGGAAAGCAAGACCCATCTCTCAATTCCAACATCTCTCACTCTCACTCTCACTCTCTCTCTCAGTAACTCTCTATAACTACCAGGAATGAAAGATAGAGTGTCTGTTAGCAATGCTTTTGGTTTCAAACAGTCCAAGTGTACTACAATCAAGTGTATCTTTCATGGCAGATCTGCTGGATGATATTATTTGCTTACTATCTTAAGATTTCACACACAAAACACACACACTGAGAGACAGGGCACACAGGAAGACAGAGAGAGAGAGAGAGAAGAAAATCTTGGACTTTTAGCTAATTTTGTGGGTGTTAATAGTCATTGAATTTAAAGTGGGATGGCAAAAGTGCAATTTAATTGGTCAAGATTGTGAGAAAACAAAATAAAAATAAAAAAAAAGATACGGTATTTTGTCTGATACTGACACGCGGGTGGCTTTGAGAAATAAGAAGATTCCTCACTGATTCCCTTTTTGACTCACATCTTTGACCTATCAGCACCTCCTAAAATGACATTCTACTTTTTTTTATTGAGTTTTATTAACTTCTTCTTTTAGCTTTTTTTTTTAATTATTATTTTAAATATAATATGAAATATAACATGTGACATATTGGTTATTTATTACTACATTAGATTAGATCCTGGGTCTATGTCCTATGAAGATAAGGTTAATTTAATTTAATTAAAAAAAAAAATTGATTGATTTCATTGAATTTTACTATTTTAGTGTTTCAATGTTGTAAAATTTCAGGAAAAAGTAAATGGGGCAAGGGGAAATGATTTATTGTGTCATTTCCTTTTTCTTGTCCTATTAAATTGCATGATTTGATTGTGTGAATTTGTCATTAATGCTATGTTTATTTTAGTGGAAAATGTCTTTTTCAAAATGATTTGTTTTTAGCAAAATTTGTTTGTTTTCAAAACTTTCATTCACAAATATGAATACTCTGTGGACCAACTAGAAAATTAATACATTATTAGTTTACAAACATTTAAAAAAAATTAACCATACAAAAAAGTTTAACATATTAAACCACCTAATTATCATTAAATAATAATCTTCAATATAAATACAAATATACACTGTCCAATTTTAATAACAATATTCACTATATAACATTTTGGAACTCATATATATATATATATATATATTGCTCAATAGCAACCAGAATCCCCTAACACAAAACACCACATAAATTACTAAACAAAATGCACAAAAATATGGAAGGCTTCAGAAGAAACGAAAATATATTTCAATTAAATAATAATACGAAATACATAATTATGTTTTGATAACTTTAATAGGATATGACGCTAACCAAACAATCAATGATAATTCATCATCATATAACATATTTGATAATATATACTGATGACTTTAACAAATAATGAATAAAAATGACAATAAGTTTAATCATGAGACACAATTATTGAATCCACAAATTTAACTTACAAATCGTACACAAGTGATTCAATGATATGAAAATGATTAATTAATAAAACATTGCATACAAGAGTGATTTACTTGCTTGGAAAATTAATCATCATTATAATCATAAAATTATATGATATAACACCAAAAGAATGATAAGATAATTATACTGCTAATTGATAGATTTCTTAATTTTTCTTAAATAACACACTCTTTTATAATTATATAAACATATACATTAATAAAACGACTTTTGCAAAATATGAAGTGAGACATTTTTTTTAGGGGGGTTTTCTTTAAATGGTCTAGGAAGGGTGATTTTTTCCACAGTGTAGGGGAAGATGGTTCTTTGAATGTCTAGCATTTTCCTTTAAAGTATTTTGTTTTAGAGGATGAAATTAAATATGGTAAATTACAATGACACTCTTGAGTTTATAGTAAAATTACACTTGGCACATCCGATTTTTAAGAAAAACACTGCGCCCTAAAATGATAAAAATAATTAACATTTCACTCAAAATAAACCCCCCCCCCCCAAAAAAAAAAAAAAAAAATTTCACACTCCATTCCATAATAGCTCACACTTGGTTCCAAAAATAGATTGGAGTGTGGATTATTTTGGGAAATTTTTTAACAGAATGTTATTTGTTGAAAATATAGTTTAACGAGTATAATTTCACTAAACATTGGGGATGTAGGTGTAATATACCCAATTTAATAAGAGAGAAGGATGTCACATCAGGTGTGATTATTCAGTAGTCCATGACTGCAAATAAATGCGTAGTTCCCCTCTCACATAAATGGTGGATCCCACTAATTAAATTCATAATATGACCCACCATTTATGTGAGTGAGGAGAAATTATTCAGTCCACCGGATGAATCACGTCATTCGTCCACCATTCCAATAATTAAATGACACGTGTGATAATTAATACAGTCAGCTTGGGGCTATTTGGTCATTTTAAAAGTATGTGATTAATGGTTAAAAGCTGACTATATTAATTATCAAGCTGACTGTATTAATTATCAGACGTGTCATTTAATTATTGGAATGGTGGACGGGTGAACCACGTCACCCGGTGGACTGAATAATTTCTCGTGAGAGAGGGACTACTCATTTATTTATAGTCCTAAAGTACTACTGAATAATTTCTCATCACATCAGTTAGGTTAATTAGATTTTAAATTGAAAACTAACAATTCCATGTATGTGGGTTCCAAATTCGAATTAGATTAAGTGTTACATTTTTTGTCTTCGAATAGAGGACCTAAGTTCGAATCTCGCCTACATTTAAAACTAGTTGGTTTATTGGCCTGATGATAAAGAACAATCATTATGGAACATATGTCATAAGTTTAAAAATATCGGACTTATAAAAAAACAAGGCTTAAATATACTGTTGGTCCCTTAAATTTACTTGTTGAGCATTTTTTGTCCCTAAAGTTTGAAATGAGCGCTATTGATCCCTCAGGTTTAAAAAATGAGCATTATTGGTCCCTCCATCCAATTCCGTTAGTTTACTTTCTTACATGGTTTTTTGATAGTTATGATAGAATTTAAACCTATGGCGTCCGCTCATGATGGTTACTCTTAATATCAGGCCAAGACACCAATTGGTTTTTGTTGTAAGCGGGATTTGAACCTAGGTCCCTTGTTCGACGACAAGAGACTTTACCAGTTGAGCTAACTGGAACCCACCTTGCTTACGTGGTTAACGGAAAAGTGATGTGGCATATTTTAAATGATGTGGCTAATTACTTTTTAATATAATGCAAGAGCCACTACCAATTTTACTATAAGATCTTTACAAACTGATATGGCATAAAAAAAAACAATTAAAATCCCAAATTAATAAGTAGGTATTAATTTAACAAAATCATTAAATTTTTAAAATACCAAAACTAACCATCTGAAACTGAAACCCAGCACCCCCGCCACCCCTATCCTTTACATTCTTTAGATTTGTATATCGTTGATCAACAATGAATCAACACTGCCTTGTACTCCTTCATGGTCGTGGGTAATGTACTGGGCTTCGCATCTGGTCCTACACTTGCCTCCACAAGATTTTCCCTTTCACAATCACCAAAGCTTGTGACGTGTACTGTGCCAACCTCAAGAGTTGCTTCTTTTTCTCTATACATTGCTATTAGTTGGGCTTTGGCTCTGTGTAGATTGAGGAATTTTGAAAATTTTGGCTGTTTTAGGTTTTTCTTTTTTTAAATAATTTTTTCTTGTTGTTTAAGTT
>OU015767.1:28374257-28389257 GCA_907173295.1 Fagus sylvatica | reverse complement strand
GTTATTAGGAGTTTTCCATTCAAATTTTCTAGTGCAATTGAAGAATGACCTGAGTTTTGAAAATCCAAGTTATTGAAAACAAATGCTACTTCTTTCTCCAATTGCAGATTTTGCTTGAAAGCCAAACTATAAGATAATTCTACAGTACCCATGTGGGTACCGTACCTCTAATAGATAAAATCTCACATTAATGGTACCAATGTCACATATTATGGTACCTACCTCACATATAATAGTACCTACGATTTTTATTTATTATTTAAATTAATATATATAAAAAATCAGATAGTACCAATATCACATTGGAATAGTACCAACATCACATATGATGGTACTTATATCACATTTAATAAGTACCAATTGAGTGGATACCATACCCACAAAAAGAGTATGGATATTATAGAATGACCCCAAGCTACATATTGAACATTTTAAAGATTCTTATATACTTTTGATTCTTTTAGAAACAAAAGAAAAGAACATTCATGAGAACTTTTGATCCTTTCAAAAACAAAAACAAAAACCGTACACTCTGTTTGGTTGTAGAGGGGAGGGAGAGAGAGAGAAAAAGGAACAGGGAAAGGGAAGAGAAAATTATTTCTCTTTGGTGTGCATGGATGTAAGAAGGAAAAGAATATTCTCTCTTTCTTTTGTTTGGTTTGCAAAGGGACGAAAAAGGAAAAATGTAAGATTTTACCTTTATGCACTTGTGTATATGATATTTTCCACTCCAAAATTTTATATTTGAAAGTAAGGGTATAGTTGTAATATTATCACACCACAACTTTTTTTCTCATGGCTTCCCCTCCTTTTCCGCCCATTTATGAAGAGAAACATAATTGTGGGCATGAGCTCAACTTTTCTCTCTCTAATTCCTCTCCCTTCCCTTTCTCTCCTTTAACCAAACAGTGGAAATAAGCCTTCCTCACCTTAATTTTCTTTCTCCACTCTTTCACCGATCCAAACAAAGTGTTAGTGTTGGTTATAATTGATCATCATTAATATGTGTAATTTGTTCCAAATTCCCAATTCTAGATGAACAATAAGTGAATGTCAATTATTAAAAAGGCATTATTCATACCCTTTTTGCTGCAGTTTTTTGAAATTACACATGTATATACATTGCCATGTTTTAACTATTTAAAATAAAGGCTTTTACAAATATACGTCATCCATGCTTTTCGTCCTTGAGACAACTTGTCCTACACAATTATCTAATAATTTAAAAATGAAAAATTCATATTGTAATTGGGCGGCCCAAGAGTGAAAATCAAGAATTTAAGTATGAAACATACACTTGAGATATACACGTGCATGCATACACACTTGATCTTAGTCACGGGCCAAAAATAAAATAAATACAAAGTGCATATATATTCATAGTGAAAATTGAACAATTATAATCTATTAATTACTTCAATTCATAATTAGAGAAAATAAATATTGGATTATATTGGTTTTTGATGAGTTGTCATCATGTGTATTAGTTTTTGTTTCTATAGAAATCGTGTGTATTAGTTTGTATGTTTTATTTATAAAAAATTCTGATAACGTTAATGTTTTCATTGGAGAGTGTAAATAGCATCTTTCACACCCTATCCTTATTGAATTAACTCTCAATTACTTTTATTTTTTTATTTTTTGGGTCATTCCTTTGGAGTAGAGATAGAAATTCATAATTAGTCTAGTCTAAGTGTATATGTATGGACTCGAATGCACACCCTCAAAGAGGGATGAAGATCAAGTGAAGGGGAGGGGGACACCATTGTGCTACTACCCAATGTACCTCAATTACTTTCTTGTTAAGTAAAAATCCATCCAAACACTTAATCAGATTTTTAGTTGTCACTAGACTCACTACACTACCAACAATAGAAAACTCTACGAGGACCTATACCCAATGATGATGATGTCATAAATGAATCTTTTTCATGGAAAAAAAAGTTTCATGATCATGGCAATGAGACAAACTTAATTAAGTTGCTAAGAGTTAAGCATTTATTACTCAATTAATGAATTTCATTAAAAAAAGGCTAATTAAAATGTCCAAAAGGTAGAATTAATTGGCAAAGGGGCTTTGTTAATACAAAGAGTTGACTTAAACATGTAAATACAGTATTTATGAATATGCACCAAGGCTTTATAAATGCACCAAGATGGAAAGGGAAAATTATTCAATATTCTCAGATCACAAATAAATACTTACTTTCTCATCTCACATGAATGATGGATCCCACCATAAATTTAATTGTGGAACCCACCATTCATGAGAGATAAGGGAGTACGCATTTATTTTACTCTGGGAGTACTGAATAATCACTCACTGAAAAGGTGAAAAAACACGGAAAAACAGTATTGTTTAGCAACGTCTCATATTGATACATATAGCACCATCATTCAATAATTTTCTTTGTTCATTTTCTACTTTTTGAAAACCACTTGCATTGAAATTAATTGATAAGAAATCACACGTTTTAATTTAAATATAATATTACGTTGCCCTATATATATTTGGCAAAGTTTTCTTGTATATATGAATTGTGCAAAGATGTTGTATATGAACTAGTAGGCAAATGAGATTCTTAACAAACTTAAAGCCCGGAAGTGAAATAAGAGATTAAGACTATAATTGCTTGAAAATCCACATTATCCATGATGCATCCTCTTATTTTGGCCGCTGGATGATAGGCCTTATCAACTACAATTATAGAGAACTTCCTATAGCCTACGTGGAATATTGTTTTAGGTGTTCAAGAATTTTATGAAAACAACAAACAAATACTAAGCAAATAATCATAACACTAAGGCTTTTTTGCCAATCATTGTACTAATTTAGTTTCAGTTGCAATAATGTTTAACTATGACATTGTCATCACCTTTCATACTAGGAAAATTAAGGGGCAACTAACCATACATAACAAATCAAATTTTCTTAAATTTCAAGCTCAATGTGGAGCTTTATTTCCAATTTTTAAATTTGACTTTCTCTTCTATATTTTAAAAGTTATTAGCAAATGAAAAAAGTATCAATCGAATTAAAAGAATAACGGTATGTAAGTTATAACAACATTCTTCTTTTGATTTCATTTTCAAAAACCCGTCTTATCCAATAATTGACAGTTACTTTCTTTTTTCCTCTACTTCCTTGTCCAAAAGTGGTTTTTAATGAGTTTCTTAGTTTGTGAAATTTTAGTAATTAATGGATTCTTTTTACTGCTCCAATTGGTAGCTATTAAGGGGTAGAGTTTAAAGTGCACTATGTCATGCGATAGCACAACGAGCCCAACTCCCAATGACCACGATAAAGCTCTACCACGTCGGAAAATTATTAAGTACTCCGGGAGTATATTAAATGCATACTCCCTCCTCTCACAGAAGTGGTGGGTCCCATCATGAATTTAATTAGCGGGACCTACAACTTCTGTGAGATGAGAGAGTACGCATTTAATGTACTCCCGGAGTACCTAATAATTACCCACATATCACGTATGATCAATGTGCCATATTACGATCAAGGTATCTCAGTACATTATTAGTCGTTTACTAAATGGTAGTGATGCATTTTTAAGTACGTATGTAACATGATTACAGATAAGTTATATCGAGCGAAAGTCATTGATGTGGAACGAAATACATATAATAACCTCATGAACTGTGAATACATAGACATTATTTATCAAGGAAAGACTGTGTAATCAATGTAATATTATAGAAACAAAAACTAAAAATGTCAACCAAATAAATTCAATCTTCATACATTTAAGAGGGTACGTAATATATGGAAAGTGACAACTTAAAGAGAAATAATATGGCTTATAAGCATTTAATTACCTAAGCTTTCATCTTCTATATAAAAATCTCCAACCAAAACAAGAGGGACATCAATTCAAGCCAAACAACAAAGCCATCGTCCCTTTCTCTATTTTCTTTCCATGGATCAAGGCAAGAAGACCAAGGGAAGACAGAAGATTGAGATGAAGAAAATAGAGAATGAAGATGATCGCCTTATTACTTTCTCAAAACGTAGATCTGGTATCTACAAAAAAGCTAGTGAGATGGTGACCTTATGTGGTGCTGAGGTTGGTGTGTTAATTTTCTCACCATCCGGAAAGCCCTATTCATTTGGTCATCCCTCTGTTGAGTCTGTGGCCAACCGCTTCCTAAAACAAAATCCACCAGAAGGTGATAACACCCATCCTTTAGTAGAGGCTCATCGAAAGGTGAGGATCAGTGAGCTTAACCAGCAGTACAATGAGTTGGTAAGCCAACTAGAAGCTGAGAAGGAGCGAGGAAAGGAGCTCCAGAAGCTGACAAAGGCAAGGGAAAACAAGGGCTGGTGGGAGGTTCCTTCCGAAAAGCTTAGCAATCAAGAGCTACAACAAATGAACGCAAAATTGGAGGAGCTCCACAAAAATCTGTGCAATCGTATTAAGGAGAAGGCTATAGCCGGGGCGCCCTCTTCTTCTTCTACCTACCTTGCTGGAAATTCTATCCAAGGAACCAACCCTTTTGTCCCTAATGCCAGTGGAAATGATCCTTCTGCCTTTCCTCCTGGCTATGGCTATGGAAGCGGGCACTTCTGAATGAATCTACCTAACGAGAGGGTTGCTTTAATATCATTTAGGTTTTATCCAAATTAAGAAGAAGAAAAAATTGAAAGGTTCATCTTTGTTTTCTGTTTTTTTAAATATGTATGGGAGTTACTCATCTTATGATTTGCTGCAAATTATTAACTTCCATATTTTCTTGTTTTTCAAAAAGTTAAGTTCATTTTCTTCTTTGTCATGTCTCAAAATTGTTATTCTCATAAACCAAATCCGAAATAAGGGGTTTATGAAGAGTTTAAAAACTAATTAAAGAAAATGTACAAAATAAAGAGCTATGAGAGAGAGAGAGAGAGTACTATACTTTAAGAGTTGTTAGCTAATGAAAAGTATCAATTGAAGTGATGGATAACGGTATTGTATTATCAACTTTCATTTAAAAATAATAATTGATATGATTAACTAATCATATTAACAAAAACTCGTCTTATCTAATAATTGAGAGTTACTTTCTATCTTTTTCCCTCTTCCTTCTTGTCTAGCAATGGCTTTTAATGAGTTTTTTTGCTTGTGAAGTATTTTTACTTAATGGATTCTTTTGACTATTCAATTAATAGTTATTAAGGGGTAAAGTATAAAGTGCAATATGTCCTACGATAGCACAACGAGCCTAACTCCCTGATGACCACAATAAATATCTATCATGTACGATCAATGAGTCATATTACGATTAATGGTAGAGAATGACCATTTCATGCCCTCATACTTGAACTCCCAAACAAGTGAATTGAAACTATTTCATCCCATTCCTTTCCACCATTTTCCCTCATTCCAAACGGGCTTTCAGTTCAAGCCATTCAAGCCAACCAAGAAGGCCATCATCTCTTTCTCTATTTCTTTTTGCCATGGATTAAAGCAAGAAGACCAAGGGAAGAGAAAAGCTCGTGATGAAGAAAATAGAGAATAAAGATGGTCTCCTTATTACTTTCTCAAAACGTAGATATGGTATCTACAAAAAAGCTTAGTGAGATGGTGATCTTATGTGTTGATGAGGTTGGTGTGGTAATTTTCTCACCATCCAGAAAGCCCTATTCATTGGGCCAGCCCTTTATCAAGTCTATGGCCAACAGCTTCCTGAAACAAAACCCACCATAAGGTGATAGCAACCATCCCTTAGTGGAGACTCACCACATTTAGTATGGACCAATCACCAATCACAACATACACATCAACTGTTGTGAAACATTTTGTTTAATAGACTTATTGAATTCCAAAACTTAATAAACTCAAACTTGATACCAATCCCTAAAAAAGTTAATTTCACGGTAATATTTTCAGTTGCCGCGAAAAGGTAAAGACACATTTTCTTATAGTGGTTCCAAATTCCATTTGTAACATATTCTTGTATGGCCATTGGGGTATTCTTTCTCAATTTTAAAGATGGTGTATTCTGAGCTTGAGAGAGGTTTGTTATAGAAAGCTTGGGATATTATGTCATTCATCAAATATTTATGGGCCTGGATTCAACAATAGTTATGTTAAATGCAGTTCTTTAACTATTCCATACCTATGAAATCCTTATGGGCCTGAAGTCATTTTAAGTACAAAATCTATCGGCCACCTCTTTAAATGTGTTATCAGGAGTTTCCATTCACATTTTCCGCTGCAATTGAAGAATTGCCTGAGTTTTGAAAATTGGAGGAAGTGAAAAAAAGGCTGTTTCTTTCTCCAATTGCAACTTTTGCTTTCAAAGCCAAACAACATATTGAACTTATTAAAGATTCATATAAATTATTGATCCTTTTAAAAACAAAAGAAAAGAATGTTCATATAAACTTTCAATCCTTTTAGAAACAAAAGAAAACACTCATATAAACTTTTGATCCTTACAAACAAATGAAAAACCTTAGTGTCAATTATATTTGATCATTATTAATATGTGGAAATTGTTCCAAAATTTCAATTCTAGTTGAAATATCCTAGCCCTGACTCCCTAATCCGACCAGAAAAGTAAATGTCAATTTTTTTATTATTTTTTTTAAAGCATTATTTGTTCTCTTCTTGCTACCATTTGTTGAAATTACTCTTGTATATACGTTGTTTTGTTATAACTATTAAAATTAAAGGTTTTAAGTAAAATACTTCATCTATTCTTTTCATCCTTGAGACTCTATTTGTCCAACACAGTCGTCTATTAATTTAATAATAAAAAATTCATATATCAATCATGTGACCAAAGAGTGAATATCAAGAATTTAAGTATAAAACATAAGCTAGAAAAAAGGTCCAGTTAATGCGTTAACGCAACCTTGAATGGTAGCTCAACTGGTCCGGCTTTGGGTGTGCTCCTTAATGGTCACTAGTTCGAGTCCCCTCAGGGTTACCTACCCAAGACAAAACCTTGCGTCTATCGTGATACACGTGCTAGTAGGTTGTTGCGTGTCTCTTTGGAATTAGTTGAGGTTCGTGTATTTATGGAATGCTGGCCCAGACAACCAAGGTTATAAAATAAATAAATAAAAGTTAACACGATAACTCGTATTGAGAGTATAAGGTAAGGGGGAAAGGAAAAGAGAGATGAGAGGAATGGATACTCCTTTCCTTTTTTGGATGTTTTAAAAATTAAGTAAGGGGAAGAAGGAATAGATACATCCCCCCTTTGTTTGGATGTTTTTAAAATTAAGTAGAAAAAGAGGGGGAAAGGAGTAATTATATAAATTGACAATTATGACCCACATTTGCTAATTTAAAAAAATATAAAATATATATATATATATATATAATATATATATATATATATATATATATATAATCATAAGGACATAATTGACATAATCAATTTTTTAAAATATAAGTGGAATTATCCCTTCCAAATTCTCCCAATTTAGGGAATTAAAAATAGGGTTTGAAGGGGTATCTTTCCCAAGTCCTAATACCCTCAAATCTCCCCCCTCCCACTTAGAAAAACTCTCAAATAAAGTTCATCAAATATTCTCCATCCATTTCCCTCTACTCTCCACTCATTTCTCTCCATCCAAACAAAGTTAGAGCATCCTTTAAGGAAGCATTGAATGTTTCCACTTTATCGGGTGTAGTGAAATTTTAACATTAAAATAACAAAAAGACAAATTTTTTATTTTAGTACTTTTCTTTATTATCATAAAATTAAAAATTCACTATTCTTCATAAAGTTGAAGTATTTAATACTCCTTAACGAATACCCTTATAACATCCTACACTGGTAAATGGGAAAGTATTGATTGAATTGAATGAATAACGGTTTGTAAGTTATAACGGTATTGACATAATTTGCTCATTATATTAAACAAAAACCCGGTGTATCCAATTACTAGTGGTTTCTTTCTTTTGTCCTCTTCTTCCTTGTCCAATAGTGGGTTTTAATGAGTTTCTTTGCTTGTGAAGTATTAGCTAATTTAAAGATTCTTTTTACTATTCCAATTAGTTAACTGTGGGGTTCTAATGGGATTTGGTACTTCACTCTCTCTATTATATTATAAGGGTCAATCTCAATAAAACTTATTGCTTATAAAAAAATAAAAATAAAAACTATATTTTAAGGGTTATAAGCAAATGAAAAAAGTATCGATCGAATTAAGTGAATAACGTGTAAGATATAACAGAATTGTACTTTTGATTTCATTTACAAAATAGTTGACATGATTAGCTCATTAAATTAAACAAAAACCCATTGTATCCAATAATTGGCAATTTCTTTCTTTTTTCATCTTCTTCCTTGTCCAATAGTGGCTTTTAATGATTTCTTTGTTCGTGAAGTATTTGCTAATTAATGGATTCTTTTGGAATATTCCAATTGGTAGTTATTATCGGGTAGAGTATAAAGTGCAACACGTCCTGCAATAGCACAACAAGCTCAATTCCCTAGTGACCACGATAAAACTCTATATTGTACGATGAATGAGTCATATTACGATCAAGGTATCTCAATACATAAACTTGTCATTTACCATATAGTAGAAATGCATTTTTAAGTACATATGTAACAAAGTTATAGATGACTAACATTGAGTGGAAGTCGTTGATTGTTGAAAGAGATGCATATCATAACTTCCTGACTATATATACATAGGCATGTTTTCTCTATGAAAGACAAAAGAAATATAATTAATATCTGGCATGATAATAATTAAAAAAAAAAAAGTTTTAACCAAATTAATTCTTTTTTTTTTTTTTTTTTGATAATCAACATAGGCCATATTAAAGAGAGAATAATATGGCCTACAATCATTTAATTTCCTAAGCTTTCCTTTTTTATATACACATCTCTACAAAAAACAAGAGGGCCATTAGTTCAAGCCAAACAAGAAAGCCATCATTTCTCTCTCTATTTTCTCGCCATGGATCAGAGGAAAAAGACCAAGGGAAGGCAAAAGATTGAGATGAAAAAAATAGAGAATGAAGATGATCGCCTTATTACTTTCTCAAAACGTAGATCTGGTATCTACAAAAAAGCTAGTGAGTTGGTGACCTTATGTGGTGCTGAGGTTGGTGTGGTGATTTTCTCACCAGCCGGAAAGCCCTTTTCATTTGGTCATCCCTCTGTTGAGTCTGTGGCCAACCGCTTACTAAAACAAAACCCACCACAAGGTGACAACACCCATCCCTTAGTGGAGGCTCATCGGAGGGTGAGAATCAATGAACTCAACCAGCAATACAATGAGTTGTTCAACCAACTAGAAGTTGAGAAGGAGCGAGGAAAGGCGCTCCAGAAGCTTACAAAGGCAAGGGGAAACAAGGGCTGGTGGGAGGTTCCTTCTGAGGAGCTTAACCATCAGGAGTTACAAAAAATGAACCAATCATTGGAGGAGCTCCACAAAAATTTGTTCAATCGTATAAAGGAGAAGGCTGTAACTGGGGCGTCCTCTTCTTCATCTGCTTTTCTTATTGGAAATTCTACCCAAGGAACTAACCCTTTTGTCCTTAATGCCGGTGGAATTGATCCTTTGACCTTTCCTCCTAGTTATGGCTATGGACGAGGGCACTTCTGAATGAATCTACCTTCATAGAAGGTTATTTCAATATGTTTTATCTAATTAATTGTAGGATTTAAAGATCTTATGATTTGCTGCAAATTATTATTGTCAATATCCTAAGCATGTGTTCTTGTTTGACTTGTCTCAAAAGTGATTTTTTGACAAACCAATTAAGAATCATTAAACAAAAAATGAAAAAAATAAGGAGCTATAAACCTGTGTGAGAGAGAGATGGTACGATACAAAATCCCAAGAAAAGCATAAGGGTAAAATACAAAAATCACCCTGAGGTTTAAACTAATGACAAAAACTATCAAGACTTTTAAAAAATATCTAGTTTTCCCCTTAAGTGCAAACAGTTTTGGGGAAAAATATACAAACAATGTTAAATGTTATTTGTACTTAAGGTGCAAACTTGACATTTTTAAAAAGTCTTGATAGTTTTTGTCATTAACTCAAATCTCAGGGGTGGTTTATATTTTTTTACCCTTTAACATAAACGGAGACCTAAGAAAAATTTCAGCTCTTCTCTTCAAGGCCAAAGAAAAATATTTAAAAACAAAACAAAAAAATGACCAAATTAAATAAGTCAAAAGCATTACAGCACAAAGAGTCCAAGACCATTGAGAGGTGGAGTCAAGAATGGATCTTTTAATCTAATCCAGATATTAAAGGAGTCTAAAACCTAGTAACCTACCACCACAAACAATTTCGGTTGTATCATTTAATCTTTGACATATTGCCAAAACTTTAGCAGACAATTCATTAAATTGTTGTTTGTTTGGACTTATCTTATAAATTAGGAAAACTTAATTTCTTAGATACAGTTTTTAAAGTTTTACCTTTTCCGGTCTTTTCTTTTTCTTAGGTACAATTTAGTCAAAACCCAGATTATTTTGGTTTCACAAAAATTAACTATACCAAACCCACATTGATGGTTCATTGTGTGGTATATATGTTGGGTTGGTACATTGTTTATATAACGCAGTGGTAGGAAAGTGATGCTCTATAGGACTAACATTAGTTAAGCAAACATAAATTATTATTATTTTATTTTTTTTAAATAACTCAAATCATTTTCATGACTGCGTCAACGTTATTTCAATTGATTTTATTCCGTTAATGTATCCCAATGATGAGTGTTACCCAAATATCAACCTAAGAGGGGGGGTGATTTAGGTTGAGGCAAACTTTTTCGATTTAAATGCGGAATTAAAAACTATCTTCAAATAGCAAATGTTGATTTAGCAAATGTTTGATCACAATTCAATTGCAATATAGATATGATATGAAATCAAGCACAAGTATATATAAGCAATTAAATATGTAAGAGATAGAGAGAGAGAAAATCAAACACGATGATTGTTATCGAGGTTCGGCTTCCGCCTACGTCCCCGCCTCAAGAACACTTCTTGAGGATTCCCAAATCCACTATTTGACAATCTTCTTTCGGGTGAAGATCAAACCGTTACAAATCTTCCTTACACAGTGAAGAGTAACCACCGAGTGAAAAATCTTTTTCACTCCTTAGGATTTATACCAAAACCCTAACAAAATACTCACAATTTCAACAAAGTATTTGTTGTACAAGATAAGGCTCTCTCAAAGAGTAATTGTACACAATATGCTCACTCTAATAGTTATCAAGGATTTGATCAATATGGCTCAAAAAGTGTTTAGAGAATTTGATTTTCAATCAAGGATTTTGAATGATATGAAAATATAAGCTTGAGAAGGATGGATTGATGTATAAGATATTATCTTTTCTATCTTTGCTTGTATGCTTGATGTTTAGAAATGAAGAAAGGGTAGTTTTAAATCATGTTGTCTTGCATTCTTCTTGATTTTCAATCAATCAATTTGTTTTCTTTGAAAACTTTTTTTTTTCAACCATAATTGATCAAATGGTTGTCTTGCTTATATTTGAATTTCAATCAAGTTGCTTTGAAACTTTTTTTTCTTGATATGATTGTCTTGCATTTGAATTTTAATCAAGTTGTCTTTGAAAACTTTAAGAGATTTTTCAATTGATATGAATTGTCAACCATATCAAGTTGTCTTTGAAAACTTTAAGAGATTTTTCAATTGATATGGTTGTCTTATATTTGAATTTCAACCAATCAAGTTGTCTTTGAAAACTTTAAAGAGATTTTTCAATTGATATGGTTGTCTTACATTTGAATTTCAACCAATCAAGTTGTCTTTGAAAACTTTAAAAGATTTTTCAATTGATATGGTTGTCTTACATTTGAATTTCAACCAATCAAGTTTGTCTTTTGAAAACTTTAAGAGATTTTTCAATTGAAGTTGGTTTTAAAGTTGAGCCTTAAAGATCAAATCTTAATAAACTTTACAAAACCTAACTCTTACTTCTCATATGTCTCGGATCATTGTCTTTGAGCTTGATTTCTTTGTCTTGAGTCTTGATGACTTTGATCTTCAATGTGTTTGCAACTTATCAACTTTGCATTTGCTTGATATTTGAATTGGCCATCTTGGTCCAATTAAATCAATAGTCAAAATTAAGCTTTAAAACATAAATCATTAGTTCATATGAAAATATCATTAATGAACAACTTAAAATCATGGTTATCATCAAAACTACATGAATGTCCTTGGATTAATTAGCCAATTAATAATTATTGAAACCTTGAGGCTAACAGAAAGAATTTTGCGCTTATTTTATTTCCAGTTTATAGCCAAAATTTTAATCCTGAAAATGTTTTACTTTTAATTTATGATTTTAAAGCTTTTCTTGAAAAGCTCCCCCTAAAATAATGCATATCTTTATATTAGAGATTTTTAAATCTCCCCCTATCTTTATGCATAGATCAATTTGTCATTTAAATATCAAGCAATCAATATATATACGTATTTTATTACAAGATATGATAATTCACCAATACATTCAAAAATGTCATATCTTTCTCCCCCTTGGCATCATCAAAAATAAATATTATATTCAATATTCCAAACATCATTCAACATTTTAAACAACCAAAAAAAAAAAAATTATCCTTGATTTTGTTCTACATACCATATCATATTTTTCTCTATTTGGTACAAAGAAATAAAACAAATACATTCATATTTGTAAGATTCTTCATCCTAGTGGTTGGTTGGATTGGGGTTCGGTTGAATATTGCCGTATGCCTAAGATGCTGATGATTTAAGCAATCTGGAAAGGACATGGGATGAAGCCCATATATTATGTACTCTCTCTCTTCTGTCATACAAAGCTTCAGGTGTATCAACAGTTGTATGAACGGGATGATTCGGATGAGGAAGATATATTTGGAGTGAATGCCAAAGATCTTCCCATCAGCCTGGTGTATGAGAGAGGTACTTCAACCGAGAAGCATGATCAATAATAATCTTGCTTCGTGGAAACTTGATCAATAATAACTATCTGAGAAGATCAAGTATTTGATTTTATGATGCTGCATCCTCTTAGAGTGTTATCTAAAGAATGAGAGAAAATATTATCGGAGAGGTGTGAGTATGTAGTGGAGAGGTGAAGCGAATTTATAGGACAGACGCGCTGTTTGAAAGAATGGTTCAGATTTTGCTACCTGTCATGAATGGTTCAGATTTTGCTATGTGTCATAAGTGTGAATGAATGGTTCAGATTTTGCTACGTGTCGTAAGTGTGAATGAAGGGTTCAGATTTTGCTATGTGTCAGACTTATCCAATTACGCACGCCATAGACACCGATAAATCAGGAAGTTTGAAAAAAAAAATTTCTGCTTTTTCAGAAAACAGATCTTGTCGACGCATCGAGTTCTGAGTCAGTGATATTTCCGTATACGTTAAATCTTGAACGTTGAATTTTGAAGAAAAATCTCGGGAGTCGGGTGATAGGTACAGGCTGTTGTTCAAAAATCTGAGGTTTATTTAACACACACTAATTTTCGATGAACTTCATCATTTTCAAACTCTTAGCTTAATCTCTTATTAGATTTTCTAGAATGGCTTCCTCTTCTTCTCAAAACAAACCAGAAACAATTAATCTAAATGACACGCCTAGTGTGATGCCAGAAGTCTGGCGTCCTTACTTCCTTTCAATTAATGGCCCTGTGTCAGTAACTGATTCAGTGATATTGAATGGTGAGACTGCCACCGCAGTAGCTGCCGGTCTTTGTACTCCGGAGGATGCAAAGGTTTTAGCTGGGAGGACTGACCCACAAATAATAAATGAATCATTGGCACTCACGATTCAGTGTACTGCCACTGTTTCTAACATGGGACGTCGTCTTCATGTTAGGAATATGGAAGTGAAAGCGCTGCGTTCTCAAGTCACCATTTTACAAAGGTTGCTGAAGGAGAGTAAGAAGAAAGTAGGGGAGGTCAAGGAGGAGAACAAAAGGCTGAAGGCGCTCGTGGATTCTTATGCCGATGATTTGGTAATCCGGTCCACAGAGCAGAGCAAGACCACTAATAAGCTGCAGAAGCAGTACGAGAAGCTACTAGCTGAGGTGAAGGAGTTGACTTCTCGCTCTATCCCCAAATAAATGTAAAGTGTAGTGGTTTTTCCTTTTGTGGTCCTCCTTTGTGGCTTTCTTTTTAATAAAATCAAGTTTGTTTAAATGATGAGTTTTATTTCTTATTTTATGCATGAACATATACGCAAATATATATAGAACTGGGCATATAATCTAATGTTCAAACAATATAACTAGAAAGATATAAAATGAACAATTTTATGAACATGATATGGATAAAATCATTTTATATTCAATTCTTAAGGTATATATAGATTTAACATAGTTGAATCAAAGAGAAGGATAATAAATTTAAGCTTATTTGATATCAACGTATCTAGCCATACCTATTTCACGTCGAATTGTGCAAAATCGTTCTTCAATGAGAGGTTTCGTGAGAATATCAGCCCATTGACTATCGGTGCTTACAAATTCAAGTTCAATGTCCCCTTTTTGCACATGATCTCTTATGAAATGGTATCTAATTTCAATGTGCTTTGTGCGAGAGTGTTGGATAGGATTTTTACTTAAACTTATGGCACTTGTGTTATCACACCTTATGGGAATATGATCAAACAGAATTTTAAAATCCTCTAGTTGTTGTTTTATGTAAAGAGATTGAGCACAACAACTACCGGCTGCTACATATTCGGCTTCCGCCGTTGATAAGGCCACGGAGTTTTGCTTTTTACTAAACCATGATACTAGTGAGTGTCCTAGAAAGTGACAAGTACCACTAGTGCTTTTGCGATCAATTTTGCAACCAGCAAAATCCGCATCCGTGTAGCTTATTAAGTCAAATGAATTTGACTTAGGGTACCATAATCCTAAATCAATGGTTCCAAGCAAATATCGAAATATTCGTTTGACTGCAATTAAGTGTGATTCTTTAGGACATGATTGAAATCGAGCGCAAAGACATACACTAAACATTATATCGGGTCTACTTGCGGTTAAATAAA
>OU015767.1:28325540-28374157 GCA_907173295.1 Fagus sylvatica | reverse complement strand
CAATTCCCTAGTGACCACGATAAAGCTCTATATTGTACGATCAATGAGTCATATTACGATCAAGGTATCTCAATACATAAACTTGTCATTTACCATATAGTAGAAATGCATTTTTAAGTACATATGTAACAAAGTTATAGATGACTAATATTGAGTAGAAGTCGTTGATTGTTGAAAGAGATGCATATGATAACTTCCTGACTATAAATACATAGGCATGTTTTCTCTATGAAAGACAAAAGAAATATAATTAATATCTGGCATGATAATAATTAAAAAAAAAAAAGTTTTAACCAAATTAATTCTTTTTTTTTTTTTTTTTTGATAATCAACATAGGCCATATTAAAGAGAGAATAATATGGCCTACAATCATTTAATTTCCTAAGCTTTCCTTTTTTATATACACATCTCTACCAAAAAACAAGAGGGCCATTAGTTCAAGCCAAACAAGAAAGCCATCATTTCTCTCTCTATTTTCTCGCCATGGATCAGAGGAAAAAGACCAAGGGAAGGCAAAAGATTGAGATGAAAAAAATAGAGAATGAAGATGATCGCCTTATTACTTTCTCAAAACGTAGATCTGGTATCTACAAAAAAGCTAGTGAGTTGGTGACCTTATGTGGTGCTGAGGTTGGTGTGGTGATTTTCTCACCAGCCGGAAAGCCCTTTTCATTTGGTCATCCCTCTGTTGAGTCTGTGGCCAACCGCTTACTAAAACAAAACCCACCACAAGGTGACAACACCCATCCCTTAGTGGAGGCTCATCGGAGGGTGAGAATCAATGAACTCAACCAGCAATACAATGAGTTGTTCAACCAACTAGAAGTTGAGAAGGAGCGAGGAAAGGCGCTCCAGAAGCTTACAAAGGCAAGGGGAAACAAGGGCTGGTGGGAGGTTCCTTCTGAGGAGCTTAACCATCAGGAGTTACAAAAAATGAACCAATCATTGGAGGAGCTCCACAAAAATTTGTTCAATCGTATAAAGGAGAAGGCTGTAACTGGGGCGTCCTCTTCTTCATCTGCTTTTCTTATTGGAAATTCTACCCAAGGAACTAACCCTTTTGTCCTTAATGCCGGTGGAATTGATCCTTTGACCTTTCCTCCTAGTTATGGCTATGGACGAGGGCACTTCTGAATGAATCTACCTTCATAGAAGGTTATTTCAATATGTTTTATCTAATTAATTGTAGGATTTAAAGATCTTATGATTTGCTGCAAATTATTATTGTCAATATCCTAAGCATGTGTTCTTGTTTGACTTGTCTCAAAAGTGATTTTTTGACAAACCAATTAAGAATCATTAAACAAAAAATGAAAAAAATAAGGAGCTATAAACCTGTGTGAGAGAGAGATGGTACGATACAAAATCCCAAGAAAAGCATAAGGGTAAAATACAAAAATCACCCTGAGGTTTAAACTAATGACAAAAACTATCAAGACTTTTAAAAAATATCTAGTTTTCCCCTTAAGTGCAAACAGTTTTGGGGAAAAATATACAAACAATGTTAAATGTTATTTGTACTTAAGGTGCAAACTTGACATTTTTAAAAAGTCTTGATAGTTTTTGTCATTAACTCAAATCTCAGGGGTGGTTTATATTTTTTTACCCTTTAACATAAACGGAGACCTAAGAAAAATTTCAGCTCTTCTCTTCAAGGCCAAAGAAAAATATTTAAAAACAAAACAAAAAAATGACCAAATTAAATAAGTCAAAAGCATTACAGCACAAAGAGTCCAAGACCATTGAGAGGTGGAGTCAAGAATGGATCTTTTAATCTAATCCAGATATTAAAGGAGTCTAAAACCTAGTAACCTACCACCACAAACAATTTCGGTTGTATCATTTAATCTTTGACATATTGCCAAAACTTTAGCAGACAATTCATTAAATTGTTGTTTGTTTGGACTTATCTTATAAATTAGGAAAACTTAATTTCTTAGATACAGTTTTTAAAGTTTTACCTTTTCCGGTCTTTTCCTTTTCTTAGGTACAATTTAGTTAAAACCCAGATTATTTTCGTTTCACAAAAATTAACTATACCAAATCCACATTGATGGTTCATTGTGTGGTATATAATATATATGTTGGGTTGGTACATTGTTTATATAACGCAGTGGTAGGAAAGTGATGCTCTATAGGACTAACATTAGTTAAGCAAACATAAATTATTATTATTATTATTATTTTTTAAATTACTCAAATAATTTTCATGACTGCGTCAACATTATTTCAATTGATTTTATTCCGCTTATATCCAATTGGAAAGAATTTTGCGCTTATTTTATTTCCAGTTTATAGCCAAAATTTTAATCCTGAAAATGTTTTACTTTTAATTTATGATTGTTTTATTATGATTTTTGCTTTCAAATTGTCTGCCTAATTGCAAAATATTAATCGAATTTTATATATGTCCGAATGTTAGGGATTAACTGTGAAAATCAGAGACAAGTTATGAACCAATATCAAGTTATCAACATAACATATGATTGTTAAAACATATGCAGGGCTGTGCTAATTGAATAGGGGAAGATGTAATGAGGAACTAAAACTAAGTGTGGGAAAGAGAAGGGTGAAGAGGGGGTGGTTTAAATTGACACGTTTTTTTTTTTTTAAGGGTAAAACTCCGGTGCAGTATATCAGGTTCTTTCTTCACAAAATTTTTGGATGGATAATAAATTAACAAGGACATCAGGACAATGAAGCACAGTATTTAATTTAAAGGAAGAGTTTTGAGCAATTAAAGCAGTAGAACCAGTGTTTTGGATTTGGAGGCTAGATCCATTGCCTACAGCCACGTCTATGTTGCCTTGGTATGGTTCACTTGACAAGTTAAGGTTTTCCAAATCTGCTGTGATATGTTGGTTGGCACCACTATCAATATACCATGGTTGGTGGTCTTCCTCTACAAATTGTGAGTTGGTGTGAGCAATCATAGCCACTAGTTGAGTTGGAGGATGTCAACCTTGCCAAACACATGATTTCATTGAATTTAATTACTTTTGGTAAAGATAAATTGTTTGTATTTCATTGATCAATACAATTATGAATTCAATTGAGGAACATAAAGTACAAAACCTAAAGAAGCGTACCTAAAATTTATCATTTTTAAAATAATAAACCAACAGATAATTTTATTAATGAAAGTGAGTTTTACATATGAGTTTATGTGAGTTTTGTATATCTTGTTGTAAGAAACAACTAAGAAAAAGAGGATCAGCCTCCTCCATCCATGCTTTTGGTTCCTATAGTAGGCTTTCGTGCCTTCCCAATTTCTATGTAGCAGTGTTACTAAAAACTTTTATTTTGACCCCTATGTGCTCTAAAGTAAAAGCTCTAATACTAATTAAAAAATCTTATTTAGACTCCAAATAATTAGGGGTACCTAGCTGGGACGAACTATTCCTTTACGGATTGGAATGAGATTAGGGGTGTAAGCTTCATCGACACAACCACAAGAACCGCATCACACCGCACCTCACCGCGCCAAAACCAATCTTAATAGGTGCAGGTGCAGGTGCGTGTAATAGGAAAACCGCACTATAAGGTATAGGTGTATGCATAAATCAGGAGAAAACCGCACCGCACCTCACCGATTACACCTTCTAGTATGTTATACTTATATGCTAATGGTATATGCGAGTGATGTTATGTAAAGGTTAAGATTGTGTTATATTTATATAAGAATAACATATATGTGCAAGTTGAAATTGTAAATTATGATTCATTCTATGAGATATGTATGTTATAATTTTTTTCTTCTTAAATATTTAGGTTGAGATTGGAAACTATGATTTATATTTGTATGCTATAGTTAGCCAAATTTTTTAGTTGTTGTAAAGGTGAATTTTTTAGATTAAAATTGACATTTGGGCTAATCCAATCCGACCCAAATGAGTCTAGCCCAAACAGTAAGACCGCACCTATACCGCACCGCATCAAACCGAACCGCACTGCGCCAAAACCAGTCTTAATAGATGCAGGTGCAGATGCGTGTAATAGGAAAACCGCACTATAAGGTGTTGGTGCATAAATCCGGAGAAAACCGCACCGCACCTCACCGATTACACCCCTAAATGAGATTATTGAAATTATATTCCTTTTATTGCTTGCAACTACTAGAAAAGGGGACTTGGCCCTAGGTTTAGGTTGAGATGGGCCAGCTTGAGCAGGCCCATGGGCTTATGACCGAAAGGGCTGAGTAGCAAACAGAGTGTGAGCCCAGTTGCCAAATCGACCTTGTTAACATCCCGACTATACACGGTTCAATGTAGTCGGAGCGGAGGGACATTTTTGCATCGAGCCGCACCTGTTGATACAGTCGATTTCACTACAAAGCTGCACCAAAGTGCAATCTGGAATTGGCTCAGTCAATGTGATTTTTGAGCTATCAGATTGGCTTGTTTTTTCGGTTTGGCCTGTTGGGTATTGGGGCCAGCCATTGAATATAGTTTTTTTTTTTTTAAAAAAAAACACTTATGGACCATTTTATTTTACATTTACGTTGGGCTGGACCCACTTTTTTAGTAATTTATTTCTTAGGCCCAATTTATTTCTTTGCTTTAACCAAAATTAAGACCTAAAATCAAATGATGTGATAACAATCCCATATGAAATTTTGTTTTGGAACAATATATATAAATGTTTTGGAATAAGTTACTGACGAATATTTTTTAATGCATTTACAAGAAATGACAAAACTCCCTTACAAAAGGAGCAATTTTAAAAATGGGAACCACAATTCATTTGGTAAGGTTGCTTGTCACCCTTCCATTGCCAATTTAGAGTTGCTACAACCATTGTTGTTAGTGGCATAACCAATTTATTAGTTGGTCATTAACTCATACAAATCACTTGCCTTTTTTTCTTTTTTCATTGTAACCATCATTTAAGGAACATTTAAATTCTACATGTTCCTTTTCTTGTTCTTTTTCTTTTTTACAGTGGACCCTACCCTTCGTTGAAGATCAATCAAGTAGTTCATCAAGTAGTCATCCTGCTTAAACCAATCCTAACAAGCCAATTGTAATCATCTTCTAAGTGGCTAGCATGGAAAAGATGCACACCGAATAGTATTGTGGAATAGCCACATAATGACAATGTTTTGATTGAATATCTGGAAGAAAATTGGCTTGAAATTAATTTTTTTTCCCAAAATCTGATATGGTCAGTAGGAATTAAGTAATGCCAACCAAAACTGTTAAAGTTTCATAAGGGTAGCAGTCACGTAAAATAAGAAAGGTAGTCAAAACCCTTCCATATTATCAAGGAAAATTCATATATAGAAACTATCAAGGATTAATGTCCAATATTAGAAACACTGAACGTTTTTGTGTAGATATAAGCCCCAAGTCATACACATACCTCTTCACTCCCAATTCTCTCTAATTTTTTAATCAATAGTCACAAAAATCCTAATCCCTCCCTCTCAAAAACTTGTGGTGGATAATGGGGCGGCGAAAGATTGAGATGAAGATGGTGAAGGACAATAGCTCGAGGCAGGTGACCTTCTCAAAGCGCCGGACCGGCCTTTTTAAGAAAGCAAACGAGCTTGCTACTTTGTGTGGTGCAGAAGTTGCCATACTTGTTTTCTCCCCGGGAGGTAAGCCATTCTCATTTGGCCATCCAACCGTAGAGTCAGTGTCAAATAGGTTTCTAAATCAGGACCATGAACAACCAAACAATGTTTGTGTTGGTTCTTCGAATTCAAAGGCGGCCGATAGGCTTAATCATCAACTCGTTGACGTGCTTAAGCGGTTACAAGCTGAAAAGAAAAGGGGAGAGTCGCTTGAGAAGGCGAGGAAAGCAAAAGGTCTACACAAATGCAAAATGCCAATCATCAATGAGCTTGGCTTGCATGAGCTTGAAAAAATGAAGGGATCGTTGGAGGAGCTTCGTGAGAAAGTAAAAGTACGAGTAAGTGAGATGGAAGCATCATCTTCGTTGTTGCTCTTGGCAAAGAAACCTATCCAAGAGGCTGATATCTCAGTTACTAAAAAAGCTAAGAGTGTTTGTATTTGAATGATATTTTCTATGTGAATTTTGTTGATTAAATTGGCTTGTTCCTGAAAAGAACTTTCCTTATAATATATGTGCTACCAGATCAAATTGGCTCTAATGCACTTCTTAGTACTAATATTTATCTATATCTAATTGTTTTCACACACACATATTTGATACATGATTTTTTATTTTTTTTTTTAGATATATAAATACATTTTTTATGATTATAACAATGAGGAATGATATTTGAACCATATTTTTCCTAATAAAGAAAAACAGATATATAATACAACTAAGTTACGAAATAAAATATATAAAATTAAATTCGAAACCTCAAACTCAGACGTTATTAGCAATAAACATGAGAGCATAAACAAACAATATGGCTTAAAAGTTTATTAGTATTAGTATTGAATCATATTCCTTAACTTTGAATTTGCTAATTTGGTTGATTACTTGAGTAGATGGCTTGTTCTGTTCCTGAATAGAATATTCTTAATATATATATATATATATTGGCTAGTATTAGTAATATTTGTCGATCTTGTTTGGATGCGTTCTCAAAAAATTGTTCTTGAAAGCTGTATTTGGAATGAAGAAAAATATATAATTTTTCAATTGTTTTATGGTCAAAAACAAATTCCGAAAGGTGAGACTAAAAACCAGTTTCTTAAGAACACAAAAACAAGAAATTCATTAGGCCGGTTTCCAAAAACCAAAAGCCCAAGTTTTTTTTTTTTTCCTTTCTATTTCTTATTAATTATATTTTAAAAAATAAAAATTCCCAGCCCACCTCTCCTGAGTCCTGACTCATACCCCCACCCCAGCAAACCAAACAATTCACCGGCTCCACCAGAATCGCCACCAAAACCGTGATCTGAGCTCAGCAATAGTTCACACACGAGAGCTTGCAAAAAATGGCTCACGCAGGCTTGCTTTTTTTAGCAACATTTCTAGACTCTAGTTGTCTTTTACAGACAAATATACATATGCACACACTAGGCACTTGTGTCTTTTGCACTACGAGTATGTCCTTAAACACGTTACCATAAACACTTTGACCTATCTACTCAAAAAAAAAAAACATTTTGATCCTATCCTTTTGTTTTGTTTTTGAAATTCTAATCTAAATCCGTATATTTTGAAGAGCAGAGGATCTCATGTTTTTTGGGAAGGGATTTGGGCCGAATTGACAGAATTTTGTTGGGTTAAACATTGATGAATGAATGATCTTATTTAATTTTTTGTATTTAGCGGGTCAAGTGCTCTAATTTAAGGATATAACAAGCATAAATACGTTACTCAGATAGGGGGAAATTAGTAGTTCCGGATTATAAAAAAGGAAGAAAAAAACATAGAGAAATAAAAGAAGAGGAAAAAAGATTAGGGGAACTTAGGCATTTTTCGAAATTCCACTAAAACAACCTAAATTTTCCAGAATTCTCCCCCAAATTTAAATGGGGAAAGTTTCATTCTCTCCTTGTTATAGTTATAATATCTCTCTCTCTCTCTCTCTTTATCTCTCTCAAGATACAAGCAAGCATCGCGTTTTAAACTGTAGTCCATTTATGATATTTAAACTATGATTTAGTTATAATTTAGATCTTTCCAGAATTCTTAGAGTATATTTTATTTGTAGAGTTCTTAAAATCTTATTTCTTTATTATGAAATTAAACGAATGAATTTTACTCATCAATAATTTAAATAAATACCTAAATAATTCTAATTAATGTTTATTTAAATGTTAATAGTGTCCTAAAATCCATTACACCCGTTTCAAAATTGATGAATAGATAGAATTTAAAGAATTATACAATGAAATTATCCTAAAATCCTCGACTTGGGTAGTTCAGGACCCCGTTCATTGAATGTGGAACTACATGGTATATATGTATATGGTTAATCGATCATATATTATATCATATATGTCATATTGTCATTCCAACTCATAAATTGGATCCTACAAATCATCTTCCCTTCCAAAACAAATCGACATAATTAGTAATATATATGATGGAATATATAGGTACGGATACATATTCATTCTATTTAAGGTTTTAAAATATATCCTAAATATTCGGCATACAAAATGAAAATAAAAAATGTAAATAGAATGTAAATACGGATACATTACGGATTTAAATAAATAATTTATGACTAAAAGAAGGTTTACATATAAATGTTAGCTTATTTCACTTACAATATATTCCAATTTAGTAGCATAGTTATGTTATTTTAAGATGGTTTAACATAAAGAAACAATGATTTTGATAATTATGTTGTCGCATATAATGACGTATTGGCACAATTAATAATTATAGTTCTAATAAGTAATAAGAGTTTTAAAATTTAGTCAAGATAAATTAACTACTTTTGTATATAAGTATAATACAAAAATGCTTAACACGTGCTTTATACTTGTAGTTACAGAAGGCATGTATTTTTTTCATAATAATTTGGTATGGTATGGTAAACTAGTTTTTTTTTTAAATAAATACATATTTTCATAAGAATTCTTGCTTGCTCTGTTACTCACTAATTATTTCAATCAAATTGTAATAAACTCACGACATAGTTAGTTTGTAACTAAACTCTTCAAATAGAAGGATTGGAGGTGTTAATTTAGTTGAATCCATGTAATATTCTAGCTAATTGATTTGTCATTGCCAAATATAATCAAACAATTTTTATATCAATATAGAAACACTCCTTGTTACTTTGCATTATGTGGTTTAATAGTGGTCATTTCTTAATTTAAAACTTAAGTATATTAAAAAATTAAAAAATATTAAATGAAGATGATTTCATCCTTTTTTATTAATCAACCCGCATAGTTAGTTACCCAAATCCCTTTGTTTTCCTCAAACCCAAGATATCTTCCTGGAATGAGTGGAATCTATTAAATTGAAATTATTTTCATTGGTTTATTTTGTTGTAAAAAAGTAAAACAGTTTTAGTGTAATCGTAAATCCGGGATTCCGGAGAGTAAATTTGAATAGGTTATTTAACTATTTGAGAGTAAATTGAAAAAATAATCTAATTTTTAATTAGTCTCAAATTTATAATTATTGTACATTAATTTATTTCCTCAATTTATTCTTAAGTAGTTAAATTATCCATTCCAATTTCTTATATTTGAATTATCTTTGTTGGTTAACATATATATATATATATATATATATATATATTGATTTTTAAATATCTTTTAATTACTATGATTTAGAAAATAAATTATAGTTCATACTTTTATTTTATTTTATGCTAAAATTAAATTTTTGTGTAGGTTTTTATCATTTTATTAATTTAAAAAATTGAATAATTTTATCTTCAACTTTGTCTTTTTAATCTTACTCCGAAGTAAATTATGACTCACCGAGTGCATATATAGACAAATTTAGAGCATCTATAAATATTTTACGGAAATTAAAAAAGTAATTTAAATCATATTCTTCAACATGGAAAATGGTCCACAAATGTTCCATGCACTAAGCACATTTTTTTTTCGATGTTTCACACTTTCACTAAGCACGACATTAATGCGCTCTCAATGATTTTTGCGCTTCTCGGATCACACTTTACAACATATATATGCTATTATGCCCTGATTTTCACGTTTCATCAAGAAGTTATAAATGATCGGGCTTGTAATAATATTGTTCATATGTTCATTGAAATTTGTAAACATTTTCTCAGATTTCTCCTATATATAAATGTCCCATTCCATTTTATTGATATCCAACAAACCATTATATATATTTTTCTGTCAGGTTGAGTTTTCTTAAGTTCATGATGATGAGTAACAAAGCTGTCAGCAAGGGTCGAAGGAAGATCGAAATCAAGTTCATAACAAACTATCGTTCACGTGAAATTACATTCACAAAGCGCAAAGCTGGGCTCTTCAAGAGTGCAAGTGAGCTTTGTATACTATGTGGTGTAGAAATTGGCATAGTTATATTCTCTAATAAAGGTAATCCATTCAGTTTTGGAAACCCAGATGTCAACACGATCATAGACCGATATTTCAATGAAACCCCACAAAGAAATGATGCAATAGGTGCTATTGAGGAGTCTCTCCAACGAGCTAGAGTTTTGGACCTTAGAGAAGAACTTAATAAGACGCTTAAGGAATTGGAAACTGAGAAGAAGCATGGAGAGGCACTAGAAAAATGTATCGGGGATGCACCTATTGAAGAGCTTGGTCTAGGTGATCTTCAGCAATTATCGTTGTCATTGGAAAATCTTAAGAAGAACATGCATGCTAGAGTTATTGAGTTGTGTAATGAGGCTTCTTGTTCTTCTTCTTTGTCATTGCCACCTACTGATGCAACCCGTTCGGTCGGATTTTTTGTCACAGATACAACAAAGATCAGTGACATGGAAAGGCAAGCTCAGTGGCAGAATGAGGAATTTTATACTTCATTGGATTTTCTGCCTCCTTTTGATTCATTCGACTACCTACCTGATGAATTAGTCACTGATACGACCGAGACAAGCACTTCTGTAACTCCTCTTGACATTGATTTTAGTTATAGGGTTTGGAACTTTTAATCTTAGAGTAACATTGATAGTTTTGTCCTTCCCATATTTGAATGAAAATCTTTTATCCCACTTAATGTGTGTTGGAAAATTTAGATCTCAACTTAATTGATTTTATCTCAAATTAATATGCTATAGATCATGCTCTTTCCAAAAAAAAAAATGCTATAGATCATGGTCATTCTCAAATGGAGAATACATAAGCAACCACTTTGTTTTTTTTTTTTTTTTTACTCTTCAAATAAGTCACAATTGTTGATATGGTCTTGTGATTGGTGTATAATAAAAATGATGTTAGTAGTGTACCCAAATGAAAATGATGTTACTCCAATTACAACAAACCATGCCAATATTTGTGAAGAAAAAATATTATATCCCTAACATTACTTTTCTTATTTCGTAATTATTTATTAACTCTTTGCCTTAGTTTGGATTGAGATGAGATTCCAATAGTTGCAAAATCCCAAACAAATTTTATTTTTCAGAAATATCACCACTTATGATTTAATCCTAAATATGGAATGGAATAGTGTAAGTTTTATTGTGATCACCACTTATGATTTAATCCTAAATAATTATAGCAGTCACATTTTAAAATCTTAAAAAAATCAAAAAACAAACAAAGTAGTCTTAACCTATAGTATGAAATGTCTCTTAAGTTCAAAGCAATGCTCTATGGTTTGCATTACGTTTTTCGTTTTCGTATCATTTCCAATATTTATGTAATATGATAATTGTTGCAATAAAAGCTATAGGGTTATAGTGATTATAGTCATATAGATATACACTATAATTAGCCAATTAGCTAAATGGTATAAAACATCTATAGGGCATTGAAAGTAGTGGTGTGCATCCTCCTTCAATTGATGCATCATTCTATGAAGATGTTAGTTCAATTCCTTTTATACAAATAAGATTAGGAATAGATTAGAAATTTCTACCTTTTTTATTTAAAAAAAGCAAATGGTATGGAACCATATATCATAGCTTGTCATGTCATGAATGCTGCCCGGTATGTATGTCACATTTGCATGTACTCTTTTAATCATGTCTCATATCTTGAGTTTTATGCAAAGACATTCTGGCAATTGTTTTCCCTGCCAACAAGAAATTAGATGTTTTTGTTATCCAAATTAAGCTAGAAATTTTGAGCATGCGAATTATGTTAGGCACTACTTTGCTTGCACATTAAGGAAAATAGTGGATTTTACTTTTGAGACTATGTGTAATTTCTTCACTTCATTGTCCTGTCATGTGGTGGGAAATTAAAGTCCAAAATAAGTAAATGAAATTCATAATTTCGTAGTCTATGCTAAACACGATATGCATGTTCTCTCTTTTCTCAAGTACTAGCAGAAATTAATTATCTCAAGTTACCATCATGGAAGAACAAGATACTATTTTCTCAATATAATTGCTGAAAATAAAAATTGAAATTTTTTCTCAAGCTCAAGCACCAATTAATTTCAAATATTTTGTTTTGCAAAAACATATTAAAAGCATTTTCTAGAACGAATTACTAAAAAGGTCATTTTCTTATTAAATTCATCAACAGAAACATCTGAGTGTTCAAATTTCCCTTCTCCAAACTATCAAATTATCGAGATACTGTTCACAATTAAATCCAACTACTTTATGCCTGATGAAGAAAGTTTTGCCGAAAACGATGTACTCTTTTATAAAAAGGATTCTATTTGAAAGAATACTTATCATGTGGGAGCATCAAATCAAAGACAATATAAACGCAGAGAAATATAGTAGACTATATAAAAAGGAAACAAAAAGATTATTCTCAAATCTTAACTCAGCCTAATGAGAAATTATTTATCAGGCCGACCAACCATGAAAAATTGGAACAAATGAATGGTATAAAGCCTTTATTCCTATATTTAGGTGCCAGCCTCAAAACATTATCTACAACTATAGACTGTTTTCCAAATTCGAGATTCTCGAAATCTTCAGCACCGACGGTTATTCGTTATTTGAAATATTAGAAAAAATTGAAAAAGATAACACAAAATGTTACTATTATCATATTATGCAAATGAAACTTCTTTTTATTCGATTAAAGACATATTCATAATTCTCAAATCAAAGAGTGTTAATTACTTAATTATAACCATATGGAAAATAATAAAATTTCAAGCTCTAGGATGGCACATTGTTGTACATGTAATAACTTCAAATAATATACGTTGATTAAGCCATCGTTGAACAAAAGAGTAGTGCTTCTAAAGACAATATGATTGTGTTTAACTTAAGGCTAATTACTTCCAGCTAGGGCTCATTGAGACAGCTCAATTTTGGATGTAGATTTCATGAATTTCGTGCACGCCTCATGTACAAACTGACTGTATTAATTATCACACTGACTGTATTAATTATCACACGTATCATTTAATTATTGGAATGGTTGACGGATAACGTGGTTCACCCGGTGGACTAAATAATTTATCTGTACAAGACATGCGTCTCATATCAAATTACATAAAGATATGCAAAACTCATGCATATGTGTGAGCATTAATTACCTCTTTTTTTTTGGATTAATTATAATATGAAAATTTTCAAGTCATAATGTTTCCAATTCTTAATAACCTTCTTTGAATTTGACAAAATATTATTAAATTATCCTATTCTTAATCAAATTAAAAATTTCTAAAGTTTCAATAAACAGTTTTCATCAAACCCAGAACCATGTTTACGTTTAAAATTTTGTAGTCCATTGAAGTTCAAAACCATGCACATTCACCTTTTCATGTATGCAATCAAGTATTGTTACAAATTTGAATCGAATATATGAGTTGTTTTCGAAATTTCAAAAGTACCTTTTTCCTTTCGGTAAGATACGAAGTATATATAATAATACCAGCAAACTCAATACAATTGTCGGTTTTGTGGCATATTCTTCCTTTAATTGTCCTTCACCTTTCTTTTCTTTTTTCTCTCTTTTTCTTTCTTTTGTGATTTACTTGATCATGTAGGCTATACAATCCAGAGAGATCCCTAAAATATTGATGATGGAAAGTGTTAACAGAGTAAAAAGTAAAAACCAATATTTTAATGTCAAATTTAAATCAAATGAAGACATCCGATAACTCAATCTATCTATCTATCTACCTATATAGATATCATATATATATATAAAAACATTTAACCTTTTGTTGATTTGTTCTAATAATGTTACACACAGAAGCTTTTAACAATTCACAATTTTAATCCACATATTTCATTATTTTATATATATATTTTTAACTTAGTTTTTAAATTACAAATAATACTAAACTATATTAGTTTAAACTAATTACTATTTAAAACTAACCGTCTTTTTGGACTATCAACCAATTAGGTATGTTCTTTTCTACGAATAATCTAATTTGACTTTTTATTAATTAAATATATATCATACCATTAATATTTTTGTTGAACTTTAATCAACTAGTAATAATATAAAATGAAAATTTGAAAATGTTGGCTTTTTTATAATTTTTTTTAGAAAGCTTTTTCCATATTTTGTTTACATATCAGTTTTAGAAAGCCCACTATTTTTTTACGTTACTATTCTAACCTATATTTTTCAATTTAGTTTTTAGAGTTATAAATAATGAAACTATGATAATTTAAACGAATTAGAATTCACCATCTTTTTAATAAGCAACCAAATACTAAACAATTTCGTATTAAATTAGATTTAATTTTCTCCAAACATGATTCTAATTAAATTAGGTATAGTATTTTCTAAATATTCTCTAATTTGACTTTTATTTGTTAATACTTATTAATTAAATATGTATCATATATAAATATTTTTTATCGAACCATCTTGTACATTGCATAGGTAAGCAACTGCAAGAACTAACCCAAGGGAAGCGGAAATTTTTGTATCCACCAATAGCGAATCTCAATATGGAAATGTCCCCCTGGACCTAAGGTCACCACTGGATTTAATTAATTTAATTATAAAAAATTAAGTGAAGCCTCAAAATAAAATATTAATAAATGGAATAAATTTCAAAAAATATATATATAAAAAATTATAAAGCTTTGTCTCCTAGATTCTATAAAAGAAATGGAATTACAAGGCTCAAGTTTCAAGTTACTAAAAGATTCCAAAAATGAAATCACATGGATAAACCTAATCTACATCTACTAAAATAAGTTCAAAGGCTACGTTACAGAATCAGAAAGTGCTAGGCATCCATCTCACCTGGTCCAAGACCCAGTCTCATAAATGACCAATATGAACAAATTTGCCCATCCATCATACAATTAAAGCAACAAAAGTCATTAAAATTAAAGATCCAATGTGCATTCATCATTCACTGTGAGAAAGTACAATTAACAAGAAATACAAAGACAAATGGGTTAAATTTAAAAATAAGACATAATGGGTTATGGATTTAAAAATAAATTATTGAATGGAGAACAATTGAAAAGATAAACTCAAAAAATGGAACATATCCTAAAATGCATGAACATTATTAAGTGTGAGAACCACGTTCCAAGAGCAGCGGATGAGTCCTCATAATGATTACTCAACCAAGGATATTTTACCTCTTATATCAAGGGTTTTATAAGGGAGTCAACACTTATTTTAATTAATGTAAAAATAAAATATAAAAAATAAATACATTCTTTATTGATCATAAATAATGAATTTACATCTCATTGAAATATAACAAGAAATTTACATTAATTTATTTCCTAGGTACATTCAAAGAAATTACAGTACTTTAGTTACTAGTAACATTCTTAAAAGATAAAAAAGAGATAAAATCCATAATATCTATGTAAATTAACCGACATTAATTACATCAAATAAGGATACATGTAGACTTTGATTTGGATTCAAGCAAATGTCATGGAATGAGCCACCACTAAAATCCCGACAAAGTGAGGATGAGATTCAATTCCTCTTAAGTGCATGAGTATTTACCTAGAGAGAAAGAGAGATCACTCGACTAAGAAGTATTCGATACTCTATTAGTCTTAATTCAAGCTATTATATAATTCTTTTTTGCTTTAGCAAAATATTTATTGTAGGAAAGTACTAATAAGGCACTAGTTATCAAGAAGTTAACTTTGGTCAGCAAGGAGACTTCAATAGGTGAGTACTGATAGACTAAGTGAGTACAACAAAGACAATTCAAGGTTAATTTCAAGGATGCCTTCAACCGGTATATGTCTAATTTATCAACTTAAAAGAAAGAAAAAAAAAGATAGCAACTAATTTTTTATTAAATGATGCTACAAAATAAAATGAATAAATAACATGAATTCCTAAATAATTTTTAATTAAATTAATAAATAACATAAATTCCCAAATGAAAGACCATATGTGAAGAATATAAGAATAGAGAACTAGAGGGTTGCAATGACCAAAAAATAAAAAAAAATCAATTGCTTTCCACGTGATTAATATGACATGAATTTTGTGCAACAATGAGTGCTCAATGACTAGTGAATGTATGTCATACCTTACGTATGACGTATTTAATCGGGGTGATAATTGCGACTATAGCTGGCACTTATCCTAGCTATAAACAAATTAAATGAAAAAAAAAATGATTTTGTTGGTTTTTTTTTTGTTGCTAAATGATTTTGTTGGTTTAAAGGTTGGATATTTGAAGAAATCACAATTATTATTATAACAGTCATATCACAGTCATAATTATTTTACATCAATACAATCATTTTCAAAATATTTCAATAGTCATTGCACACGTCACACACGACACTTTTAAGTATAAGATTTATTTTGTGTATATGTCATGCAAATACTAAATTGATAAGGTTTATGCATGTTAAGATAATCGCGGTACTGGAAATCCGTATTCATCTTTAGGACTCCTCATTTTTTACGAATTTAAAAATGAAATAAACTTCAAATCAAGAAGAAAATTATTGTGTACATATATAAATTAAATGTCAATGGTCAAAAATACTACACCAAGTGTGTTTCTTTTCCCATCTGTACGGAAGTAGCCCAAAACCAAATGGAGGAGCCAAATAACTCATATTAATTAGGTAATATTTAGTATAACGGCTATATACAACATTTCTCTTACATTTGAATGTGAGTCTCACACATTTATGAGATCTACCTTATATGAGAAGAACGTTATATACAACTACATATATACTTTTTTGATATAAAGTATATTTCCACTATTCCCTTACTTTTTTCACCTCATTGCTCATTTATTAAAGCGAGAAAAGTAGATTGGAATTAGTATCATCAATCTTGGACATTATTGATCTTCTTTATTAAGAGCCAAAGTTCCAAGTTTTTCATCTCTCAACTCGAGTAATTATATAAAAAATTACACTAATGTCGTATTCTCAAGACTCATCATTCATGTGAGAGAATGGAATACAACATTAATATATTCGGCGAGTGTTTTATAATTTTTCAATTTAACTATTAAATTAATAAAAAAGATTGAAATTAATTATCAAAAATCTTTTAACTCCAACATGAACAATCAAGGTTGAGTTCCCAATTCCCATTCATGTAGTGTAAAAAAAAAAAAATGGAATTAGCCTCACTTTTTCATTCTTTCTAGAATCTAAACGGTCTCGTCCAAGTACAACCCATAGATCCACTCCTCCGCGTTTACTTTACACACATTTATTGAATTCATGAAAATTCCAATCAAAGAAAACGCGGAGGTGGTTAATACCATATACTATTATTCTTTCTTCCATACTGACATGGTCCACTCCTCCATTATCAACTTACCAAAACACCCATGCTCAACGCTTGAAAAGACTTTTTAACCCCTCCCATAGTCCAAAAAGTCCCAACAGAACCGTATTCCTTAAGAAAAACCGAACCTTCCCACATCGCTCTCGCGACAATATAAAAGACCTCACGACCAACCCAGAAGACAAGAGGACCAAGCAAGAAGCGCTTTGGAAAGGGAGAGAGAGAGAAAGTGAAATGGGTGTTAAGAAGAATAGGTGGATTTTCTTCAAGAAACTGAGGAGGGAGACAGCTTGGAGATGGAAGTTCTTGGGGTCTGCGTTCAAGTGGAAGAGGCTGAATTTTCAGATTTCTTTTGTAGACGACGTGCTTTTCAGGATTGTTTCTGTGTTTGAAGCTATTGTCTTGGTTGCCACGCTTTGTTTCTTTTTTCTTTGTTTTGGCTGCCATTTTTGAGTCTGTATTGGGGTCACCCTTTTCGTCTATGTGCCTGCCTCTGTTTTATGTTTTGCTTCTTCTTTTTTTATAGATCTTTAGAGGTTTTGGGACTCTGGGATTTTACTGAAAATGATAAAAGAAAACAATTTGTTTTCGATTGTGTGTGGGGGGAAATGTGTGAGGTAGATTTCTCAATGAGGTTGATTTTGGGCATGGTGGTTTGCTTGATTTAACTATTTAAGTACATTTCTCTCTCTCTCTCTCTCGGGTTTTGAATGTTCTGGGAAGCTCTGAGAGATGGGGCTAGTTTGGTTTTAAATTTTCCAAGAATGTATATGTTTATGTACAAAGTTAATGGTGGAAAAAAAAAATTGAAAATTTACTTATGAATTGCTCATTGTCTCTTTTTATTTATGTTCATGGATTGGTTAGTACTTTTTTTTTTTTTTTTTTTTTCTCTTATTGCTTTTGGAAAGAATGAGAAACACAAAAGAAAGGCAATGCAGTTTGCTTCCGTTTTATGCATAAAATTGAATCATGTGATGTCCAAATTGGAGGTTTCTTGATTTGATTCCTCAAATCAGCCTGATAGACTGTTGCTTCGAATTGATGTGGACAGATCAGCTGCCCATTTCCGTGTTTCAATCTAATTTTAGTGGTTGCAGTTTACCTTTTGGCGTGTAATTTGTCATGAAAGGCCTGTAAACATCAAATTGATGCAGGTCTTAAAATAATTTTTGAATTAAGCATAAGGGTGCAAGATTGGGTTTGGTGTGGTCGATATGGATCCTATTAAGGCTATCTGGAAAGATTCTCTGTGAGGCTGCTCAATGGTTGCAAGTTACAACTGGGGCAGCATTGTTTGAAATATTTTTTTCTTAGACTGTCTACTGTCAAGGTCTTTTATTCTTTTTCTTTCTTTCTTTCTTTTTTTAATCTTTTTTCATTTTAAATGATATTATCCAACCAGGCAAAAGAAACCTCCCCAAGGCAAATTAAGCTAATAATAATTTTCTGACTAGTGGTTTAAAATTGAGATTGGCTATATTCATATAAGAGCCTTCCAAATAGGGAATTGGACAAAAAGTCTAAAACCAAAATATTTTTCACAATATTTTTCACGATTTATGAGATGTTAGGTTGTGAGTATTATAAAATAAATGATAAATTATACTTTTCCACCTTAATCTTCCACTCGATTTAGAATGTCCTCCCAAGACTTCTAATTTGAGAGAATTGCTATAATGCCCCTTATCATCTAAATTGGTGTTAAGTTGGACGAAAAAGTTAATCACATGTTAAACTGTGGTGTGTGATCGAGCTCACAAGTCAAGTGATTTGTACATGTACTATTTCTCGTCCAACTTAACACCAATTTAGATAACAATGGGACATTGTAACAATTCTCTTAAATTGGGGGTAGATTATCATTAGCAATTGCAACCATAGGACCCTACCTAGCCGTTCTCTTCTAAATTTTTGGCTGTCAATTGCCCCAAAGGCATAAAAATTGTCAATATCAACGAGGGCAATTGTCACAACCAGGCATATAAAACACAATAAGTTTAGGGACACAACTTTTTTTTACAAGTGTAAACATAATCTATAGTGATTAGTATATAATAAAAGTAGTGTCAATGGTTAACTCAATTAAGTGATATTGCTCAAATCACAATAAGTTATGTCAACAGTTTTAAAAAAAAAAATTATGAAAAATATTGTCCTTTTCATCACTCTATTAAACATTGACAAAGTGGGGGGCTTTAATTAGAATAACTTCTTTTTTTATCAGAGTGGTAAGACTTGCTAATAAACTAACAAAGGACTAAGAAGAGACTGAGGGGGGCCATGATTCCCAATTTTCCATGGACTTTTGAAATTTTTTTAATGGTTTATATTAATTAATAATAATTGAATGGTTTGGTTAAAAACTTCATACATGACCCCTTCAAATTTGAATTCAAGCCCAAATCACTGGTAGGGAAACCTTCAAACACTTTTCAGGAAGCATAACTACTAAATCCTAACTCACTAATTCCACAACAATTAGGCGATCCGACTTCCCATGTCAATGTGATAAAATTCAATATCAAGTTTTCGTTTAGGAGAACATAAAGGTGACCACTGACCTATGAGTCAAACGACACCTCCAATTCTTATAAGAACAGAGTGACGGGGGTAAATTATGGACTCAAGTCCATGAGTTTGTGAATATTTACAAAGAAAAATTGAATAATACAACACCAATGCATAGTTTACTAAATAAGTATTTATCATTTGGATAAATTCTTTACAATTCGAGATGTTGTGGCTGAAGTTTTCATTCTCCTTTTTTCCTTAATTGTTCAAAGATCATGACAAAAGTGAATTATGGCTAAATAGATTACGCAGGTCAATTTTTGTAAACATGATTTGATATTAAATTATGCCCATTAGCAGTTAGATTCCAATCTTCTTTCACGCTGACACTTGAGGAACAATCATAGAAATTTACAAATTGACACCCTCTTTCAAAGTTGAGTTTAATAGGTGAATAGTTGGTTAACTTCAGCTACAATACAAGTAATATTTCAGGTTCAGCTCCGGACTCAATCGCTTTACTGGCTTATAAAACAGAGTTGGTAGCTAGTTGCCTTCATGGCAGGTGGACTTTTTTTTATTCCTAAGTCATCTCTAATACAACATCAACAGTTTTGTAAGTTGTAACCCAGTCATATTGTATTTTTTTTTCTCTTCCCCCGATTAACTTTATGATTAAAAAAAACAAGACCATGAAATTGAGCTAAGATTGAGGTATACTATGAGGTGTTCATGAAATATTTCTATATATATTTGATGTTGTTGTGTTGAGTTTTTGTTTTTAATTGTTTTTCCTATGAAACTAATAGGATGCGCATGGCTTGAGAAAGTTACAAATTGGGTTAGATATCATGGACTACTGGTCCCCCTTCCTATCCTTGGTTTCTCTTGGTGTTAATAGTTGGCACCATTATGTAGACAAGGAAATAAAATTTTAAAAATGCTTCGAAGAAGGAAAGACAATGTTCCAATTCGGTAATGTAGGTTGGAAAAGCTGCTTACCACGTAGACATGACTATGAAAAATAAGAAAGATTACCTTCGCTGTTAAAAATATCATGTTCAGCATTACTAAAAGAGTCATGGACAGCCTCTTAATAACATCACATGCATGTATACAAAGACAGCTCAACAAATGCCAATGGAAGTTCTTTCTCTGTGATTGCGTAAGAGTTGAGAAAGAGGTCAAATAATTATTTTTGTACTTAAAATGTTGATGTAAGAACGTGAAATGACGTGTTGCAGTCACAAGGTTTCATGAAGATTAGAAAAAAAAATGTTGATATATACAGTCAAACATGATGAGCGTCAAAGATTAGAAAAAAATTTCTGTTGCACATGCATGCTTACCTTTACTGGTCAAATCACAAATGACAAATCTCAATTGCAAGAGGAGGGGGACGGGCTCAATTCATTTTTCTTATCTTATAATCTTCTATTCTTCTTCTGAAATTAAGCACCTATATTTTTTGGTAGGCAGCACTACAGGCTACAGCAGTCTTCAAATCGTTGCATCCAGTGGCGGCTCTAGGAATTTTTTTCAGGATGTTCATTAAAAGTCACTTGAACTACTATAACTATTGGCTAGTTTGAATCGTGGCGGAGCCAGAAAAAAATTTATAGGGGTGCCAAGTTGAATATAACAAAATTGAAATTCATAAGTTAAAAATAATAATAATAATAATAATTCATGATTCAAAACAAATCAATTTTGTATGGTTCAGTTGTCTGGGTTAATTTTTGTTGTTATTTGTGATTTTTTTAGGGGCTGAGTAGGTTGAGTCTATTGGAATCTCAAGTTAGGGTATTCAATTCTTTTATTTGAGGGTGTTCAATATCTATATAATTTTTTTTTTCCACATTTTTTTAAGCCTTTTTGTACATTTTGTAAGAAGTCAGGGTATTCATATGAACACCCTGACCAATGAGTAGAGCCGCCCCTGGTTGCATCTATTTCATTTATATGTCCATTTCTTTGACTCTAGTACTTGGAATATGAAATATGTAAATTCGATACGTAAAAAGTTTAGTTGTAATCCGATTAAGAAGATTTCCTTCAAACCACGTCAAGTGATAGTATTCATAATTAGACAAGTATCTTAGTTAATTGGTTATGTATAATAACTTAATCCTCACTTAATGTTGTTAATCCTATCTTCAATTTTTCCTCTCTCTCTCTCTCTCTCTCTCTCTCTCTCTCTCTCTCTCTCTCTCTCTCTCTCTCTCTCTCTCTCTCTCTCTCTCTCTCTCTCTCTCTCTCTCTCTCTCTCTCACCTCTTCCTTGATATATATGCTAACCCATATCCATCCAAGTATATATATAGTTATATACTCAACCACAAAAGACTAAAATTTATGTACATAAAATTTAGGCTTATTGCACACTTTCACACTTTCACAATTTCAATTTGTTTGAAATGATCGAAATTACAATTCACGATTAGTAGATTAAAAAGAAGAAAAAAAAAAAAAAAAAGGGTGATAACAATAATGGATTTATAGTCCCATCAATGCACAACAGGCCAGTCACTATCAGACAACACCAATCCCTTAGTACTATTCGAAGACCTCATTCTCCACTTCATCCCAAAATGCTCAATCCTCGAACCATGCTGCGATGCCGCCGTACTCCTTCCACCTCCAGACCCATACTCTTGCACCACAAGAACTGAAGCATGCAAAGCAAAGCTCGAAGACACCAACACATCCCCAATAGCTCCAAGCTCAGGACAATCACTCCAATCCGATAAACCCGATGTGAGTGGCGACACCATTCCTTTCCCTCTCCCCACAATGTATAAATCATAACTATCATCCATTGCACTTATAACCGACACAGTTTCTTCACCATTGTTCACCGTTTTTTCCATATAGACTATAGACTCGTCCTCAACGGATTTCATCCTAAACACGTTTATAAAATCATCATCGACTGCCATTTGTCTTTCATTATCAGCTATATCAGATAAAATCCCTTGGTCTTCATTCATGTTTGCCGGGTCAATATCCACTGTGTCCTCCCCAGGAAGGAACCGAACAACTGTGAGACTAATCCCAGGATGCCTCGCCATTCTCAATGCATACGTTAGAGCTTCACGGTCATCTGGACCCCCAATGAAAAGCATAGCGAAACGGCATTTGACAATATCAATAGGTCCATTGGGTCTAACTGCCACGGCTAAACCACGGTCTATGAAGATTCCAACAGAGCAAGGCGCATTAGCAAGAAGGTTTAGATTGATTCCTCTATAAGCAGCGTTCTCTTCTCCCATTCTTCCATCAACTGTGGATTGCCTGTGAAACGGGATTAGAATCAACGCGACGCGTTTGTCTTCAGCTAAACCACATATATCCTCGTGCATGGTTCCGTATGGTGACATAGCAGTGAGTGGCTGGACTGTGATGAAGTGTTTGTCTTGCTCGAAGGATTCAAAGGCGTTGATGATGACGTTTGAGTCAGCCTGAGCGCGGCTCGGATTATGTGCGCCGGACTTGCGAGTTGAGTGGACTATAAGCATGGCGGAGGCACGGCCTGTGAGCTCGACGAGGTGGAGAGCGAAGATGGTCATTGGGGATTGTTTGGTGGCGTGGGAGACTTCGAGGAGGCTTATCATGCCTGATACAGTGCTTGTTGTGTGGACACATGTGAGGACTCGGAGTTCAGTGTCTGGCTTTGATCTTTGTATGGTTCTGAGAATGTATTGCTTGAAACCTTTTCTGGGCTTGTAGATGGCTGACATGATGGGTGCGACGGCAACAGTCATTATTAAGCTAGCAAGCACCATCACAGTGTAGTATTGGTCGGACAAGATCTGGATATATCATAGAATATATGTGCAAATCATATACATAATTAAGACTTGTAGGTTAAACAATATCTTAATAATTTTGAACAAGGGAAGGGAAACGAAAATTAACAGATTCTTCAAATTTGTTTTCCTTTCTTTGTTCCCATTATTCCAATGATATTCAAAGATATGGAAAGATTACAAAAACTAGATAAAAAATTCAATGCTCCCTTAAAATTTTGTATTTGAATGAAAATGCTAAACTTATTATAAATTGTATTACAAAAAGAATTTTATAGACTGATATGTCAATTTTTTAACATAAAACAAATAAAGTAATTAGGAAATTTATTTATTATTTTATTAATATAATACTAATTCGATTTATTTTGACGTGAATTTGTAAACATTTGTAGTAAAATTAATAGTAAATCTAACATTTTGTTGGGCAAAAATTATCCTCACAAAATTCGAAAAGAGATAGAACTTGGAAGACTTTACAAAATCTGATGTCCATAAAAAATAATAACTAGCTTTGATAGAGGGAGAGTATAGTACAAAGCAATTTATTAAAACTAGCCACGAGTTATCTTTTCTTTTAAAAAGATTATATAACATTTTTAATTGTAATAATAAGTAGTTATAATTTAAGTATAAAATGTGTGTAAATAAAATATAAAAAAAAAAAATTGTATAAAACATGTGTCCTAATTCGAGGTGTGCATGGGTCATGTTGAATGGTTTTTTCAGCCCATCCTGACCTTGTCAGATTGAGAAATTATCAACTCAACCTAACCCATTACATATGTAGAAACCAACTCAACCGAAATGGGTCAGATTGGGCTTAAATGTTTCATACATAGTACAAATTGGACTTTTCATTACTACTTAAGCATTTATTTTTTTCAATATGTTATTACAATTCTCATAATATACCTAAATTATATTCCAAATTAACAAATTCTTCAAAACTAATTCTCAAAATACCAAAATAAATCAAACTAGAAAATTTAAAATACATTTGTGTAAATCTCTAATACCATTTTTACTAGAAAATGAAATGCACACACCCTCACAGATAGAAAGTATGCAAGTACCTTTTTGTCCCACCCTGCATTAAGGATAATGAGTGCCAAGATGCCTTTGGTGTTCATAAGTACTCCAAGAGCCGCACCATCTCGAAGTGGCATGTTAAAGACAACGCTAACAATTAGAGAGCTAAAAATCTTTGCCAAGCAAGCCAAGCATATAACCAGAACCAACAAGTACCATGACGTATCCTCGGCAATCTTAGTCATATTAATTCTTATCCCACAACTCGCAAAGAATAGTGGCAACATAATCCCCGACACAAAGTCATCTAGCCTATCCAAAAGCACATCCCCTAAATCCCCATTGGGTATAATAAGCCCAAACACAAAAGCTCCCACAATTGAGTGTGAACCAAGTGCATCAGTGATTATCCCACAAATCAGTGCCCCAGTAAGCACAAAACACAAATAGTAATCACTGTAATTGTCCTCAGAAGTGAACCGGATTATCCTTGCAATGATGGGACGGAGCAAGTAAAAGCAGAATAACAAGAAGGCTATGAGGGCTGTTAAGGAATAATAAGCAGTTTTGAGGTTGATACCTACTGGTATCAAAATTGCAATGAGAACCCAAGCGTAAATGTCATTGAGCATAGCGACAGACATGGCTATTCTTCCTATATCTGATTGAAGGAGCTTGAGGTCAGCAAGGATGCGTGTGAGCACTGGGAAGCCCGTGATGGTGAGCGCAACAGCCCAGAACATGCAACCCACGGTTGTGTTATTACTGTTTTGGTGATGAAGTAGGAAGAACAAGCCTATTCCGATTGCCATTGGGATGAGAATTCCGGTCATTGCAATGCCCATAACCCTTTTCCCTGCTCGTAAGATTGCTGTTAAGTCCATCTCTAACCCGGTCAGGAATACATAGAAAACGAGGCCTAAGTATGCCATGGTTTCGATGAGCATGATGCCTCTTGCTGGGAAAATGCTTTGGAAGAATTTCAAGTTCCCCAATACGGATGGACCTATCAAAAAACCAGCCTACATAGAGAATTTGTTAGCTCATTTAATGCATATCACAAAATTTATCAAAATCCTCCATTGTTGTAATTATCGAATTATTAAAAAAAAAAACTGTGCAGGTTAAGATTTTTAATTTCTAAACACTCATATACTAAAATTGATATATGCTAGCAATGATTCGTAATTTCTAAAGGCTTTATATATGTGCATCATGTTATAATTAGCATGATATTGATACATGTAATACATTTTTCTTACCAAAATCTCAGCAACTAGACGAGGCTGGTGAAGAGGTTTGAGGACTAAGAAGAGAAGGCGAGTGATCAAAAGAATAACAGTAAGCTGCCAGACGAAGAGAGGGAGGACTTCGGTGAGGGGGTTTTGGGCTTGCCATATGCCATTGGTGATCGATACTGGGATATCATAACATACCACAGTATCATTTACCCATCTGTCAGGCATTTTAGCTTACTCTTTTATACACACGCTTACAAATGTGTTTGGATAATTAGTATCTATCTCTCCTCTTCTTAGCTATCCTCTTCCTTGTCTGATCTCACCCGAAAGCCACCGCCGTGGCTGCCACCCCAGTAACAGTCCCTTTGAATTTGGTAGGGGAAAAGATGCTTGGGAGAGGTTGGAATAATAGAAACAGACAATACACAGAGACATAAGAAAATAGGAAGACATCCTTTGACAAGCACAACCGTAGAGCTCTATTTTGGGTGGTATTATGGTTGTAATTTTCTGTTGATGCGTGGTCCAATTGGATGTTCTTGTCATATCTTTGCACTGTTATATATATATGGTCCAAATAATGCAAAGAATGTAATCCGCAAAACTGTTAAATTAATTCAGTTAAGAGTCTTGTAAGTTGTAATTCAATGGTATTGTCTGATCTCTTTCTTGAAAATAACCAGAATTTGAATCTCCTCTCAACCACTTGTTGTAATAATTGAATTATTAAAATAAAAAATAAAAAAACATAAACAATTAAACCGTGTCATTAAACTTTAAACGTAGTTCTAACATGGAGTTTATCAATTCTTTTTTTTAGATAAATTGCATTTTGAATCCTATATTTTAGGGGTAGTTCAAATTATATCTTATAATTTCAAAAGTTCAAACTAAACTATGAATTTTAAACCGTTTGTTTAATCCTAAAAAGATGCATGGCAAAATTTGTATAAAATAAAATTGATGACACGCTTAATATTACAAGCCAAAGCAACTGTATAAGGGTTAAAAAATTTCAAGCGGCTAAGACTTTAGAAGATTCGAAAATTAAAGGATGGCAAGGGAAGTATAGCTGCTCCAAAATTTGTAGGAGAAGCTCTATAAATACTCAAGAATGAGAAATTAGAAAGGACCTAATTTTTCAATAAAAACATCTATTTGTTATTTTATTATTAGAAGAATTAGAATTTAGGAGTTGGTCTAACTAGTAACTACTAACATAGTAAGTACTAAGTAGGAACAATTAGCATTAGTTTGGGAGTTCGAATAAGGGTGCTCACGAATTCCCATGATATTGATCGAATCACATAAATGCAAGGTCTTAAGTCTTAACACAAGAAAGATTCAGTACTATAGCTTTAATTTCTTTTCCGATTAATTGAGTGTATTGAGGTTAAGTAAAAATTATTTGCTGGATCTTCCTGCACTAAGCATTTTCTTCCAAACCTAATAAAAATGATGAGCAAATAAAGAGGGTCCTGGACCTTTTTTGTTTCAACTTAAGGTAATGAAATTTAGCTTAATCATTAATGTTTAAGAAAGTACAAAAGCCAAGCATTAGGGATACCACAATTTGGGATGTGTTTTAATTTTATTTGGAAACTTAAGCTACACCACTTAACAAATTGTCTTTAAATGTTATTATAAATTTTATTATATTAATCTTACAAATTGATGTATCATCAATCACAAAAATGTATTCAAATATTTATGTGTAGTAAAAGACTTGAAATAGCATCCAATCGAATCTCAGGTAGGACTGTAAATGAGTTGAGCCGAGCTTGAGCTTCTAAATGTACAAGATTACATGTTCAAGCTTGATTCATTTCATTTTCAAAGAAGGTCAAATTTGTTCATGAGCTACTTAATTAAATTTATTATTATTTTTTTTACATATACAATAAACACTATGACTAAAATTTTCTATCATTTCACAAATATATTCCGATAATCAGTAACAAATTATAGTTAAATTATATCATTTACCAACCTTGTATTCAAAAAAATTATATATAATTTTTACTATGAATACTCTTTATATTATCAATAAATTACAAATATTAATTTAATATCTTAAAACTTATTTATAAACTTACACAATCCAAATATCAATTATATAAATATATAATAGTATATATATTTAAATCAAGCCTCACTGTTCACAAGTTTGTTCTTGAACGTATATTATTATGTTTCAATTTGGTTTGTTTATTAATCGAGTTTAAACCTGAGTTTAAGTTTAGCTCGTTCGCTAAATAATTAAACATAAACAAGTATTCTTTCGAAAAAAAGATCTTTCTCATTTCAAATTCTTTCAATTTAGTCTATTTTATGGTTCAGATTAAATATTACAAATTTAATAATATTGTATAAATTATCAAATCATTTACAATTTTAAATAATATGGTAATATGCATACTGTTAGATCCATGAAATAAATTTTAAACCATAAAGACCAAATAGAATAAATTTGAAATTAAAAAAACAAAAAATCCTATTCCATTTTTACAGAGCCGAACTCAAACTGTTCATAAACCACTTTATTCATCTTAGCTTTTCTAAGCATGATAAGTATATAATGACAAAATTTATACATATTTTATAATAACTTCAACATTTTTTTCTATCCAATTACGGTTGTTTGTCTTTTCCAACTAAGGTGGCAATATCGGGAAACTAATATCTTCTTAAATATCGAACAGTTTAAAGCTGCCAACCCCCCTTATCTCTTCCCTCCAAGGCTCCAACTCCATCCACTCCTAACTCACCTCTAGAGACAGAGTTATGCATTCCTCAATCTGCGTACCCACCATTTCATCATCTTCCTGCACCATTTTGAAACCCAACCACAACCCTTTTTTGGGTGACTTTATTTCGTCAAGACCACGTTTACCTCTCACTCTCAGAAGAAGAACCTCTCTAGAAACCAGGGCACTTCTTTCAACTACCAAAGATGCAGTGTTGAAGGACTTTCAAGAACGAAGAGCTCTCAAGGTAATTCAAACCCCACTTCTCATTTTCCTTTCGTTGTTAATTTTCCTATCTTCTTTTTCTTTTTTGGGTGCTTTAAAACTGTATTTGTAATCTAAATGCGCCTGATATAATCAAAAAATTTGGATGAAATTATGGGTTTAATTCAGAAGCAGCTGAAATCTGATATGTGCGCCAAGCAAATTACATTATGACCGGTCAATAAATAATAGTTGCAAAAAGTAAGCAACAGCTGGAATAGCTCAGTTGGCTAGAGCGTGTGGCTGTTAACCACAAGGTCGGAGGTTCAAGCCCTCCTTCTAGCGCTTGCAGAATTTTTTTTTTTTTTTTTTTGCGCCATCATATTTACAACATCAACGGTGTCCCTTTACAGATTATCTCAGGATTGCAGAATTTCAATAGAGACAATGTTGCTTCAGTTGTTACTGCAGCAGAGAAGGTTGGTTTAATATTAACTCACATATTTAATTATTATTGATTCATATTAGAACATGAATGTTTCTGAATCAATTAGTACATATGTTATAATGGTTTGCACATTTCTTTGTTGTTCATTCAGTTTTACGAAGTAGGCACAAAAGTTTATCTTTTGCAATAATTGTGCCTTTGGTTACTCCATTTTTTTTTTAATAGTTTGGTTCTTCACAATATTGTAAAAACTAAATCACATTGTTATTCAAATTATGTATGAATGGATCACTAAAATGAAATTGAAATGTAAACCACATTACTGGCCCTCATAGTACAAGCTAGTAATTGCCTTCTCTTAATATGTTTCTTACAAGCAACATTTGGTTTGTGCAAATGTGCTTTAACTTTGGTTTCTTCCTAGCATCCAAATTTTAATTTGCTTCTTTACCATATTTCAATTTCCCTCTATGGACCTCCCTAACTTATAATTAATCTTATCATGTCATCAAAAATACAGGGGGGAGCAACTCATGTGGATATAGCATGTGACCCAGATTTAGTGAAGCTTGCCATCAGTTTAACTTCACTTCCGGTAAAGGCGATCTTGATTATTTGCTTTAAATTTACATTGAGGGAAAAAATTTTAATTATTTTCTGCCATCGCATATTTGCATGTACTTCATGTCACAGAAATGTAAATAACAATTTTAGATCAATAATAGGTGGCAGGGGTGAGGGACCCAAAATTAAAAGCAGAATTTATACATTATAATGTCTTTTGGCTTTGAAATCTTGGTGTTTTGATAATTAAGTTCACTAAATAAATGATCTGCAGCCCTATTAAACAAAGCAACCTTAATATTTCTTGAGAATTTGCTAATGTAGCTATAAAGATGATGAGAAGTTTAATAGCAGCTCTCCTTTTATGAATTAAAGATGTCTCCCTCTTGCAGGTTTGTGTTTCTTCGGTGGATCCAGCAGCATTTCCAGCTGCTGTTGAAGCAGGAGCACTAATGGTTTGACCACAAACCTGTTACTTGGATCCTGAATTTCAGTATTACTGACTCACACTGCCTTCTTACTTAGAGTGCTTGGAAGTTAGAATATCACAAAGCAGTTAAAGTGAATTAACAAAGCTGATGGAATGTGCAGGTTGAGATTGGAAACTATGATTCGTTCTATGAGACGGGTCTGGTTTTCTCTCCAGAGCAGGTATAACATTTAATAATTCTCCATCATTAATTTAAGAAAAAAAATGGAATGATAGTTTGTCTTACAGTGTGTCTACAGCCCAATTTGCTAATGCAAATAGATATTACAGATTAAAGAACCTTAGATTAGAACTCAACTAAACAGAGACTTTTTGGAAATGCCCTTTAAGGTTGTGTTTGATTATGAGTATTTAAAATCAAGGGATTTGAAGAACAATTGCTAAATTAAATTTAACAATACATGATGATTTGAACCTTTGAGATCTTATTCAACCAAAAACACTTGTGATATTATGGATTTGAAATGATTTCTTACACATAATTATTTCAATCTACATATGAATAAAGCACAAATCCATTCATAAATTTCATCAATATGAAAAAAATTTAAAAAAAAAAAAAAAATCTATTTCATACTCTATTTACTCTATTCAAGTCATTTAAACTAAAATTTGAAATCCAAATCCTTCTCTTTAAATACTTCTATCCAAATGAACCATAAGTGTGTTGCCTAATTGCTCTATATTGGGATTAATGAAACTCTTAACTAGGGAATTTCAGGATTTTAAGAATCAACTTCATCAGAGCCTTCATTAATTCTCTCATAGTCTGTAAGCAAATAAAAAATAATAAAAAATCCTCCCTATCACTTTTATGTCATTTCTTTTGATTAAAAAGAATTCCTACAGTTAAAGGTTTCTCTTTTCTTTCTTTGTTTCTCAGATATTGAATCTAACAAAGGAGACTAAGAGCATTCTTCCATCTGTAACTTTATCGGTAACTGTACCTCACACACTTAGCCTCCCCGATCAGGTAACAAGCAGCACTTCTGCCAAAAAAGTGTTCCATGTCTCCACCATGTATTTCAGTTAATCTTAGTATTTGAAGAATAAACAGGTCAAGCTTGCAGAGATGCTGGAACAGGAAGGTGTTGACATCATTCAAACAGAAGGAGGGAAATGTTCTAATCCTTCAAAATCTGGTGTTCTTGGTTTGATTGAGAAGGTAACACAAAAGAATTTAATAGTAATCTCTTTTACTATATAGTAATTTTCTCATGCACACAAAAAAAAAAAAAAAAAAAAAAATTATGTATTCAGAATATGGTAAGTAATTGCAGAAAATGTTGGGCTACATAGTTAGTGTTGTGCTGAATACAAGTTCAGAGAATGAACACTTGAAACTAGCAAAACTGAAAAATGACTCACTAAACGATGTAATACATCTTCCAAACATATTAGGGTGAATGTTGGGCCCAAAAGTATATGCTGGTAGGAAATGGTGAATTCTATCATTTAACCAGTATTTGACCACGTGCTCTAATATCATGATAAAATAATATCAATCAGACAATCCCAAAAACTTAAACTGTTATGGTAACAAGTCAAAAATGCTTCATGGAAGTACTTGTTCCACATACTTCTTGGTTGATGCTTGTACATGCCTTTTCCCTCAAAATATCTTGTGGGACTATACTTTTATCCGTGCTCAAATTAAAACTTAATTAATTGTCTAACTGCAGTAGATGCTGTTAGAATACAAAAACTGATCTGCATGAGTAAATGGACGAATGCTTCAGCCTGAATAAATTATCTGTAATGGCAGCTGGGAAGCAGATTAATGTTTTCAAAATGCAATAGGCATAACTACTAGGTCTTCTTTGAAGTTCAATTTGAAAAGAGTGGCCTAGCTAGGTTTAACTGCATAAAAATTCTTTGTATTAACTAATGAATATGCATGGCATATTGGTAACTATAGGCCACACCAACACTAGCAGCTGCATATTCTATTTCGCGTGCTGTCAAGATTCCCGTCATGTGTTCTTCTGGACTGAGTGCAGTCACAGCACCAATGGCCATCACAGCTGGGGCTGCGGGTGTGGTATGTAACACATGCATCATTGTTTTATCTCTAAGAAATTGAAATACACCCTCGAAATCGCAAGACTTTTATTTTGTTCCTTTTTCTAAGATCAACTAATGTTAGTATCATTTGTGAACACAGGGTGTGGGTTCAGCAGTGAACAAGCTTAATGATGTGGTTGCAATGATCGCAGCGGTCAGAAGTATTGCCAATTCATTAGAGGCATCAGCTGGTAGATACAGCACATCTGAAGCAAGAGCTTTGGGACTGTAATTAACAAATTTTCATGTTCATTATAGGAATAAAAATGGCTTAGAATTGTCTATGTGTTCAGTGGAACATAGCCTATATTCCTTTTGTTTTCCCTTTTTCCATCATATCTCTTATATATGAAGTGATTCCAGACCTGTTCCAGTTACATTTTTTCTTTTCTTTGACTTACATAAAAAGATCGAATAAAAAGTGGTTTTGTTGAGCAATTTTCTTTAGCACCTACTACTCTTTGTTGAGCATTTTGTTGAGCCCATCCGGTAGGCCTCAACCTAATCGGTCTGTGAGAGAGACATAATTATGTGAGAGCATGAGACATAGTTGGACAAGACCGAGTAGAGAGAGAGAAGAAGAAAGAGCAAGAGAGAAAAAAAAAAAAAAAAAAATGGGGTGCAATGAGTATATGCATTTTGCCTGTATATATAGTCTGTTTACGTTTCAACGCATATAACATTTTCACAACAATTTCATAACAATGTTAATGTGTTAAGTTGTGAATGATAAACAATAAAGTGATGTAAGTGGTGAATCCATATTAGAAATAATAAAAATCCGTCAACTCAATATTGTTATGAAAGTGTTGTGTTTGTAACATTATTCTTACAGTTTTGTGCCTACATAGTTGGTTACTTGGTTTTCCATTTATGATGGTGATGAAATTTCTTCTAAGTTGTTTCACTTAATAGGTTTTTTTTAATTTCACCAGTCACAAACCCGTGAATCGCACCGGAGTTATGAAAAAACCAGTGGTACAATCATTTATTATTGCACACAAATGGAGAAGTTTAATGTATCACATAAAATATTACCTAATTCAAATATTTTTGGAAAATATGGTCAGATTCAAGTCTGACCAGTTATAAGTTTGTTAGGTGAAGAATCAAATTTTACAATGTTTTAAATGATTTAAGAGGAAGATATTGAGTTTATTTAATTAAATAAAGAGGGGAGCCAAAAATTGTGGAAATATTAGATAATTAAGACTAAGCTCTTTACCGGTTATCAAGGCACTACCAGACAGGCTCTTAAATAATCTAATTAAACACTTGGACCAATCTAAATGATGAGCCACCAGTCCAACAGGCCGAATCAATGGGTCTGAATAGAAACTATGTAACATACTTGGCCCAATAAAGCACTTGATATCAGTTTTCTTTCTGATGGAAGTTTAATCCCAAGCAACTTGGGTTGGGGCTGGCAGAAAGCAAGCTCCTATAATTACATCATCAAATATACATTTTGTAATCACCTAATGCAATTCCAAGCAGCAGATTTACACAAAAATGATACAGGCATTGATAGTTTTAATGAAGATGACAAATCATATACAACCTTCTGTCCAAGTACATCATGTTTCAATAACAATCATACAGTCCTACTCATCAAACTCTGACTCTGTATCCGAATCCTTGGTTTCTTGATCCTCACCACTTTCCTGCAAAAAAAATATATATATATGTTTTCATATATTTTGCTTCATATTATGTATTACAAACAATGATGAAGAACTTGTAGAGCAACTTTACCTTTCGCTTGATATAATCTGCCATGGCTCTATCAAAGTCTGCTCGTTTCCCGGTAGCTATATCATAATATTGAACCTTTTCCTATTGCAGACACCATACAAACAAAAGAAGGTTACAAACTTACAATGCTAGCAATTCTACCCATCAAACCTCAAATTTTCTACAAGATGCTTTGGAAGAGTGTATTAGTAAAACCAATAAAAAAGTATATAACCTCTTTTGATGCTTCATGCCAATAGATGAGTAAACAAATAACACAACTCACAAAATTGAAAATGATAAACAGTGATTAAGAAAGAACCATTATTATTTTCCTATGTTATGAATTCTAAGGCACAAATTCCCCCAAAATACAAATCTCTAAATGCTATAGCACTCATAAGCTTGAAATAGACCTTAATAAAAAAAATAAAAATAAAACTTGCATGGCCTCTCCTCGAAACACCTACAAATTGAGAAGATTTTTGCAACAAACTATATGAAATATATTTCCAATTGTTGTAGAGGTTCCCCAAGCCAAAGGGAGAGTCCTTGAAGTTCTGCTTATATTAAAAGAAGAGGCCCTTGCAGTCAAGTCAGACCCAAACAATCTACATAAGATTTTAAAAATTAGTAAAATATTGAGCAATCACAGCCCCAAAACCAAAGATCAAATTGGTGAAAGGGGAGAGAATCAGAAATTAATTCATTTTGAGAACCAAACAAAAAAAAATCTGAAATCACAAAGTTTGTACACCACCTGTTCATCGTTCCGTTTTTATTTTTTATAAGTAATCATTTCTGCATTAATGGAAAAGATTTTACAGTAATTCAGGAATACAGTTTTATGTAGACATGCTATATACCCAACTACTCCAGCAATTATAATCAACAATACAAAGAATCCAAGAAATTAAATACACGATAGGGTCTACTGACATTTACTAAAATTCATGAATATAAAGAACTGACAAACTTAGACTTTATTCTCTTAACTGAAACTCTGTAAGCTACTACCTCAAACGTGCTCCTATTTCTCTCCTTCCAAATAATCCACATAAGGCACAACAGAACCACATTCCAAACTCTATTCCCTAACAAGTTTGGTTTCCCTTCTCCAATATTGAAGCATAACATATATTGTCCTCAACATCACCCATATCACTCCAAATACAACCAATACAAACGACCATGCATCATAGAAACTGGATAATGAAGTAATAACTAATAACATCCAAAGTTTCTCCACTACATTTATGCATACAACACCAATCCACCATCACCAACCTCTGTTTAATATGATTGTCCACTGTTAAAAGTTTTCCACAAGACCACAGTACAAACAAACAAATTGGAATTTTGTTTTCAACACAAAATTTGTGCCCTCGATAGAAAAATAGAATTTGAATGCAGGGTTAATTAAAAAGTTTCAAAACTAATATCAATTTGAAAACAAAAGTGTGCAAAAAGAAATACTCAACCATAGGGTTATAAATTGGGGTCAAAACTCAGTTTTTGTTCACCTATTGTACATCCGCTGAAGAAAGAGCGAGAGAGAAGGGGCGGGCTTCCAGTGAAAACCACCCTGAAACAGGTGGGGGCAAGAGACCCTAACCACCACTGCCTTTCCTGATGGCACCACCCTGACAGTGCCACCACCCTCACCACAAACAATAATCATCAAGACAAACCTCTACCTTTGCCACCCATTCCGAAATTAAAGGGCATTCTTAACACATACAAAGTTATAAAATTGTTGTTCACTTTGTTCCTTTTTTATTTAAACCCTGTATTCATGTATTCCTAATCAAATAAAAGAATAGTATCCAAGTAAGAATTATCCTCAGTTGTACTAAACATCTCAAAGAAAAAATAACCAGTCAAGTGTCAACTTTACACTAGCATGTAGACCCAAAAAAAAAAATCAAATTCTAACCAATTTAACTGCTTGGAAGATCATTTTAAATTCAATTCTAGGTCAGATGAGGGTTGTACACTTGTACTGACTCAAGTTTGAACCAAGGGAAATTTAAGGTATGATTGAATAGCTAAATGCACACTGTGACAGTGATTCCAGCCAGGCATACGGTATTTTGCCCCTATACATCATGATATCCAGGGGCCCCTATGTCAAAATTTATATCTTATTCCAACTAAGCCTTAATCCCAATGCTAGAAAACTTTAAAAAATATAGCACAAACCTCATATGTCATTGTTTTCCACTTCTCTCCGCCTGCCTTGCCAATCTGAAAGATGGAAGAATATTTCATGTAAAAGAAAAGAAGAGAAATAGCAAGCAGGAAAGAGAGGGTATTAAATTAATAATTTAGTGCAAAAGATGTTCCACACTTACATCACGCATTGACTTGACATCTGGATTCTGCACTTGGAATTCCTTACGAAAATCCTCCCTTGAAAAACAAAGTAAAATTCAATTTAAGATAATAAAAAATTTGAAAAATGGGTTCTTCATATATGAAACAGCTGGCCATAATAAGCTTTTACTAATATAATGCTTTAATTGAGGTAAAGTCTAATCATTTTCTATCATCAACAAATCATAATGAAGAAAATACATTATAAAGTACCAATATAGGAACAGTGAAGCATAACAAATTAACTCCACATTATGACAAGGAAGTAAGACATAGTTTAAAATTAAACCCAGCTGACATACATAACACATACACCAACCTAACATGCTACTGCCACCTATTCAGTAAAAGCAATGACATAGCAACTAGAAATAAGGACTTCAACTAAGAGAAACATAGAGTTAACAACTCAAACATAAATACATTGTGGACTTATCTCGATGGATTTTGATATCCTTCTGCAAGAAAAAAATTTAATTTCAAAGAGCTTTAATTGCCTATTGTGGCTAACAATGGCAATGGTAACCCACTTAAGATAATCAGCCAAGCTGTTGACAGTGTTCTGAAGAAGCATAAAAAAAAAACTCAGGATTGAAGGTTCTAAAGATGAGAGACATTGATGTGAGAGGTACAGTGTATATATATAAGCAGATGAGTATAAATCACTTGTATACTTTACCTCCACCCACACACACACACATACCCACATTTACCCACACATAACTACAGCAAAACATAGCCATGGAAAGCATACTGCGCATATAAACTATTCTAGCAGAGAAGATCGAAGCAAATGCATCGCTACATTACATGTTTACTTCTATAAGCATTTCTTAAAAAAAAAAAAAAAAAAAAAGATTGTGCTAGTACTAAATGGTTGATATTCTTAGTAACCATCACCCGGTCACACCTAAAGCTTATAACTCTTGGCCAACCACATTAGTACCTACTAATTGCCAGTACATACATTTACAACAACAGAAACAAAGCTTTAGTCCCAAATATTCCAGGGTTGACTACGGATTCTCAACAGACTAATTGGAGTCGGTCACATGTAAATAGGTGATGCCCCAACACAAGAAATTTTAAGCTACCAATCAACCTACCACAACATTCCTCAATTTTTCCAGGCTTGGGACCAGCTATGAACAAAATTTATGACACTAAACACTAACACAAGCAGAGTTTGATATATTCATTTAAAGCACTAAATAATTCACAAACCATTAAAACAAAAAAATGAATAGAAATGGGCACATACAGGAAGTAGAAGAAAGCAGTAGGTGGCTTCTTTGGCTTCTTGGCATCAAATTTCTCAATCTTCTTCTTCTGCTGCTTTGGTTTGGGCTTCTTTGCTGATTTGGGTGAGTTGGGTCTCTTATCCTCCTCGCTAACTCTGCTCAGCGTTGCTGACCTCTTCATCCCCACGCTTGATTTTACCCTCAACACCATTTTACTACAAAATTTCAAGGAATTTTTTCTTTAAAATAAAGATAAGAATAAGATATTTCCCTTGGTTTTTTCAATAACCAAACGAAATGATTTTAATTTTATTTGAAAGAGTTATAGTTTAGTTTTTGCTCTTCTGGGTTTTTTCAGGAACCCAAAAACAAACAGAAAGAAAGTGAAAAAGAGCGGTTCAAACAGAGGAGTGAGTGGGAAGGGATTACTGGTTGGAAGCTGTTTGTGGAGGCTTTGCAGAGGCAGGAGGTGGAGATGATGAGGCTGATTTTTGTTTGGAAGACTTCTTAGCTTTCTTCTTCGCCATTCTAACTCTGCTGTTGCCACTGCCTCTGCGTCTGCGGGAGCGTTTTGAGTCTTGAGTCTTGAGTCTTGGTTTGGTTTTGGTTAACAGAGGTTTAGCTCGAAGCATTTTCGAGGAATTCTCCTTCAACCTAACTAATAATTAAATAAATCATTCACGTGTGTTTTTAATTATATAATATTTTTAAGGGTAAAATTTAGGTATAATTTCTTAGATTATACATATTTTTCCAATTAAATTAAAACATATTGAATTTAAATATTTTTTAAAAAAGAAAACATTGTTTGTATTTCATTGGTTAATGCAATCATATGTTTGAATTCAATTGAGAAACCTAACGTATCTAACTTAAGGAACTATATTTAAATTTTACCTTATTTTTAATGAGTTATGTGACTTTTAAAATAATATATGTGGATACATATATTAGTAGGGTGTTGCGTGTCCTCCTAGTGCACGTATTTACGAAACGTTGGCCTGTACACCCAAAGTTATAAAAAATAGTGTGTTGATGGAGAATTCCTCTAAATCAGATCCAAGGCAAACTCTTTCCAAAATAAAATATTGTGGGTGTGTTTTCTGCAGATAATTTTTAAGTATTTTAGAAAAAAAAAATAAAAAATCAAAGGTATATATTAAGTAGAAGTTCTGGATTTGTGGAAAATAAAATTTGTATGAATTTTGAGTCCATATATTATATCAATCATAACTTACTGTAAAATTAAAAATAAATAAATATTATGTGCCTAATATTGTTTCTTTTTAAATTATTTTTAATTTTTTTTTTTTTTTTTTTATATATATAATAGAAATTATAATCTAAACTTACACACACGTATATTTTTAAGATCTCGAAAATTGAACCCACACCCTCATAGAGGGGTAAGATTTTTTGGAGAGAGGGATTACCACTAGACCGAATATCCAAGTGGCCTTATTTAGATGTTGATGAACTCTAGAACATGACTTTTCTAGACATTTGTATTCACTTATTATAGTAATTTACACCAATGAGGAGCATTTGTAGACACCATAATTTTGGAACCGGCCATAAATTCAAGAACAAGAGTAAAATGATCATTTCTTCAATTTGAGGGTAAAGACGTCATTGGAAGACTAAGGATCCCATCTAAAATTTGATCTAGATCCAAAAGTCGCATTTCTCACACAGATGTAACATCAGATTGAAAAATCATGCAACATCATGTTTTTTTTTTTTGATAAAATGCAACATCATGTTTCATCAGTTAAGAAACATCCTTTGATATCCTGCCTCCTCCAATTGAAACATCCATTTATGATAGATTAGAAATTTCTTCCTTAAATTAAAATAGGGTTGAATATTTACAATAACCACTAATTGATTTTTATTGGTTCTTAAAATAAACAAATATGATTAATGATTGAAGCGTCAAAATCCCATTAGTTCTAATCCAAATAAATTATGTCCTCTAATGCATGAAACAAACCTAATAGATGATTAAATATTTTAATTGTTTAATTGAAAATTTATTTCCAAAAAGTTGTCAGTTTTTGTTTTTAGACTATTAGGCATGATTTGTTTGTATTTGTGTAGAGAAGTATTGTTTCTACCGGCTAGAATTTTTGGCTTAAAATAGTGATCAAACCATTCAAAGAAATTTACTTCAGTTTGTATGTCATTCATAAACTCATAATACTTGTCTCTAATATAATTTCTTAAGAATTCTGAAAAAGTTGCAAAAAATTCTTTTCTTCTATTTTCATATTTTGGGGAATTAAAATCTTGTCTTAATTTTTCTTTGTTTAATACAAAAGGTTTTCTAATCATATTAATTTGTGGGTCATACATATTAGGTGGAAAAAATCCCATATCAGAATTTGTGGGGGAATTTGGTCTTTGTTGAGGAGGTTGAGAATACGTGGAGTGATAAGTGGGAGGAACTTGTGAAGCTTGTGAAGCTGGGGAGTAAAAAGGAGTATTTATTACATTACCCTTAATTATTCCATCTAAATTTGGATTTGTATAATTTGAGTTATTACTTGATTTCTTAATTTTATCTAAATCTAATTTTTGAGATCTATCTTCTAATTCAGTAAATCTTAAATTGTCTAATCTATCTACACTATGTCTTAAATCATCATTTTCTTGTGATTTAAATTTACTAAAACTACATCTTGGTGGAGAAACTATTTTTTCTATGTAAGGGTTACTATACCTAGCAGAACAACTACTTGTAGCTTTTCTATAGGGTAGGAAATTTATACTAACAGTACCATCTGGACGTTGCTCTATATAATCTAAATCTTCTTCTAAAGTATTTTGAACTGGAATTGATTCAGTAACATTTTTTAATAACCATCTATTGGGTAATTTTACATCTTTCCATTCAATTTGTGTGGGGACTTTAACATGGGAATCACTTGTACTAGCTTGTAATAATAAAGTTTTGCCTTTTTGACTTTCCATTAAAGCTTGAGGTTCTAACGTAGTTTTCATCAACTTGTAATATATTCTATAAACAATTACTAAAGGTTGTGCACCTTCATGCATATTATAACCGTAAGTTTCTACATCTAATTCTAAAGTTTTTGACACAGTTTTATCTTTTAAAGACACAGCAAAATTTGGATAACAATCAAAATAAATTGGACCATTATAAAGAGAAGATTCTACCATTCCTAATAAAGCATCTTGATAAACTGTAAATCTACCATCTCTTAATCCTAAGAAAACACTTGTATTTAATCCTTGTCTTGTTAGAGGTTTGACGGCAACTTGAACTAAACCAATATGAATAAAAGCAAAGTTGTTTATATTTTTGTCTATTTCTTGACGACCCAATAATTGAATTGTTTCAAAACTTTGTTTTAAAGTGAAAGTTCTTTCTACAGTTTTTATTGTATAATTTGAAAGAAATGAAAGTTTTGAGAAAGTTGTTTTCTTGTAGATTTTATCTTGTGGAACTAAAGGTAATTTCCAATCCTGCCAATTTTTCTCTGAGCTAACATTTACTAGGCTAACTTCTTCTTTATTAACTGTGTTATCACTCATGGAGGACATCTGAGATCTAGAGCTAGAACTTCTAAGGTTTTCCATTTTTAAACTTACCAATTCCAAAGATTCCTGAGCTATTGTAGGGATTGTGAGACTCTCTTTCGTCCTAAAGGCTCTACGGGACCACGACCTGGAACACCCTCAAACGCCTATCCACGGCTAACACGGGCTTACCAACGGCTTTACGCTGACCAACGCAGACGGCTCTTGGACTTAAGACTTGCACACAGTCACTACTCTAGGACAAAGAAGCTTAGAACAGGCAAATCTAACAATGAACATACCTACGAAGACACTTGGCTCTGATACCATAATGACACCCAGGCACAGATTAACAGTAAGATAAAGATGAAATTGCTAGAAATGGACAGAGTAAAGGCAGTATGGAATAAATATGCTGCAAATAAAATTATAGTAACAATAATAAAATCTTGGAAAGAAGCAATGATTTAAACAACTGAAATATATTTGATAAACTTTGAAAACAAACTTACAGATGACTTTGAGATAACTTGGAAAATACAAGAGAAGGTTTTGTTTACTGGAAAGGAAGGAAAGTGTTTACAAGGATTGCTTTGATATTTGCTAGGAAACTAAAGAGCGTAAATTGAGGCGTAGATTTGAGGCGTGCCTTCTACAAGCCAGAAGGATAGCTTAAATAGAACTTGGAAAAGTAAAATAAACAGTGAAAAATAATTTAACTAGGACATTTAAACAGTAGTCTTGGTAACTTGAAAAGTGAAATCTTGAGGAAATCTGAAGGAGTTTGTCTGGATTTTTTGCCGAAACGTAAACTTGTCTGGAATCTTGTCAGAAGAAATTTGTCTGGATTTGCCGAAAGTAAATTTGTCTGGAATCTTGTCACTATTTGTCACTTTAAAACTTGTCAGGAATCTCTTTTGAACTTGTCTTGAGACCATTCTTTGAACTTGTGCTGAAACGAATCTTGTCTTCTTTTGGTCTTATTGCATCAGGAATCTTCTGAAATTTGATCTTCGTGTCTTGAGACTTGTTTTTACTGAAGGTGTATGGGACTTATCCAAAACTTTTCATTAAAGAATTCTTCATTTGTCTTCTAGTCAATGTCTTGAACTTTGCACGTGATATCTTGAAATTGTCTTCTTTAGTCTTTGGTCAGGGAGGAAAACTTGTTTTTACTAAATTATCTTCTTTACATCTCTAGGGAATCTCTAGGTGTTGAGATTGTGAATAGCTTCTTCATCAAAGTCATATTCTTCATCATATCCTTCATAATAAGCGTAATCTTCTTCTTCTGATGTATCCTTTAAATGGAGTTTCCAATCTGCAATATACTTTTTTGTAATTGAACTATTCCATAATTGGGGTACTGGGCAGAAATGATAATTTGTCTTTCTTATTTCAGAACAGATGGTCATATGAGGAGTTTGTGCTATAATTCTAGGGAGTAAACCTTCTTGGAATCGCATTTGAATTACTGTGTACATATGAGCTCTCCGTCTTTGAATGTCTATAACAGAAAACTTGTAATTTGTTGGTTCAATTTGGTTATAAAATCTTTCACTATCATTTGAGGAAGAGGTATATAAAACAAGAAGATGGTAACTTGGTAAAAGTTTGTAGGAAAAGTTATTTTCATTGACCCATTCAGGAGGAAGTGAGTCAATATCAACGAAAAGGGACTTGTTTGGGAATAAGTTTAATTCACAAGACTTTCTAAGTTTGTAAGGGAAATTTGTGAGCTTGGCTTTATCTGATAACCAAATTTGTGAAATCATACCATAATCTAAAAGGAGTTCTACAGTGATTGGAGTCATACTTTCTATAGGAATTGGTAAAGGGATTAGGACAGATATCTAAATTGATGCCAACTTGGATGAATTGAAATAGCAAATTTTGTGGGTTGCCTAAATATCTACCGGTAATATGGGAGGCTAAACCTGGAATGGTGACTTTGTTGTTAAAAAAATATTGTTGTAATTTGATCAATAAACCTTGGGACCTATCTTCTGCAATTTGAAAAATCTTATCATTGAGTTCTTGTGGTAAGCTAAAAATATTTGCTTCTACACTTTTTTCTTTATCCAGTGGGGATAAAGGCTGTCTATCAAGAGACAAGCTTATCAACTCACACTGCTCACCTTTGTCTTTTACCAGTGGGGTAAAAGTCTCTCGGCCCAGTGGGGGCATCTCTAAATAATTTTGCTATTTGAGTGGAACTACTCGAAGCCTTGAAAAGTAGATTGGACATCTGCAAAAGAGGAAAATTCACTGCTGTCTACTGAATTATTTAGCTGGCTAAAGTAATATGTTAAAGCATTAAGGCTGTCTAAAAATGGTCTTCCATCATTACGAGTATTCCAGAGAGTATCTAAAAGACACTGCTGTTCCTCGTTGATGGAACTGGCTAAATTTTTAAGTACTCTGAATTTAAAATTTGTTCCTTTTGGATAGAGAGGGAGACTGACTTTTCCGAACTCTATCTTCTTCATCCTGAAAATAAAATTTGTTAGTACTTGATAAAAATTGGAAAGAATAATTATTCTAAATTTCTGAAATTGAATTTAATTCTTTTGAAAATGAAATTTCTTTTAACAAATTTATATCTTGTGTCATTGATGGCATGACAAAAGGAAAATTAACTTCTTGATCTAGAATTTGTGTGGTGAGACCCTTTTCTGAAATTTCTCTAATGGGATATAATAAAGTTATAAAAGGGTTTCCTAATATTACTTTATTTGTTATGTTCTTGACTAAGGCAAAAGTTGTTTGAATAAAAATACCATCTCTATGAACATGTGCATTTGGTAATCCAAAATCTATACTTAAACTTGTTCCACTAGCTTGAGATAATCCTTCAGTGGTTTTTTCGTAATATTTTGCTGGAATTAATTCTTCTTGAATACAGTTTGAATCAGCGCCTGAATCTAACAAAGCAACAATAGTAAAATAATATTCTTTGTTTACTACAATTTGAACTTCAGTATACCATTTTTGAAATATCACTCTTTCTATTAAATTTATGAAAAGATTAGTGGAACTTGATTTAGGTAAGTATTCTACATCATCATTGTCCTTGCAACTTGTTTTCTATTTCTGAACTACTGGGAATTTGGACTTGTTTATTATTTCCTAATTTCAAGGCAGAAATTTCTTGACTGAATTGTTCATAAGCAGTTTGAGAATTTACTTTAATTTCTCTAATTTCTTGTTTTATGGAATTTATTTCTAATTGAAGATCTTGAATTGTAACTTGAGCTTTTTGTTTTTTAAACATATCTGAAATATTAGTATAATTATATTTTGTTTTATCTGGTTTTGCTAATGGGGATATCTTGATGATCTATTTGGGAAATTTTCTTTAAATATTCAAATTTAATTTGTGGATCTTCTATTTTGTCAATTAATTCAAAAATAATTTGTTCTGACTTGTTTAAGACATTTATAGTTTTCTTACATGAACAAAAATCTTTGTTATTACAATGACATAATTCTATTCCTTCTTCACTAGAATTTTCTGAGGAAGAGCTATCAGAAGAATTTTCAATTTGAAAAATTTCATTATTTGAGGCATTATCTTCTAAAGAATCATTTGATTCATTTTCTGAGTCAGTTTGTAAAATTTGTAAAAACTTGTCTTTTAATTGTTCTGTATTATATTTGCTAATATCTATCTTGTTAATTTCTTTCTTGACTTTACAATTCTTTTGGAAATGGCCAGTTTTACCACATCTATAACAAACAGGTGTTCTATCTTTTTGTTTTCCTACATTTTTAGCTTGTGTCTTAAAATTAAAATTCTTGTAGGGTTTATTATTATAGAACTTGTAAGGTTTATTTCTTTTATTACTCTTGTAATTTTTATAATTATTTTTGTAAAGCTTTTGTTGTTTTCTTCTTTGTCTAGATGGAGCTACAGTTTTTAACGGAGAGTAACCAAATTGTTCACAAAAATTTCCTAATTCTAATTTTGCATATTTTTTCTCTTAAGTCCAAGAGCCGTCTGCGTTGGTCAGCGTAAAGCCGTTGGTAAGCCCGTGTTAGCCGTGGATAGGCGTTTGAGGGTGTTCCAGGTCGTGGTCCCGTAGAGCCTTTAGGACGAAAGAGAGTCTCACAATCCCTACAATAGCTCAGGAATCTTTGGAATTGGTAAGTTTAAAAATGGAAAACCTTAGAAGTTCTAGCTCTAGATCTCAGATGTCCTCCATGAGTGATAACACAGTTAATAAAGAAGAAGTTAGCCTAGTAAATGTTAGCTCAGAGAAAAATTGGCAGGATTGGAAATTACCTTTAGTTCCACAAGATAAAATCTACAAGAAAACAACTTTCTCAAAACTTTCATTTCTTTCAAATTATACAATAAAAACTGTAGAAAGAACTTTCACTTTAAAACAAAGTTTTGAAACAATTCAATTATTGGGTCGTCAAGAAATAGACAAAAATATAAACAACTTTGCTTTTATTCATATTGGTTTAGTTCAAGTTGCCGTCAAACCTCTAACAAGACAAGGATTAAATACAAGTGTTTTCTTAGGATTAAGAGATGGTAGATTTACGGTTTATCAAGATGCTTTATTAGGAATGGTAGAATCTTCTCTTTATAATGGTCCAATTTATTTTGATTGTTATCCAAATTTTGCTGTGTCTTTAAAAGATAAAACTGTGTCAAAAACTTTAGAATTAGATGTAGAAACTTACGGTTATAATATGCATGAAGGTGCACAACCTTTAGTAATTGTTTATAGAATATATTACAAGTTGATGAAAACTACGTTAGAACCTCAAGCTTTAATGGAAAGTCAAAAAGGCAAAACTTTATTATTACAAGCTAGTACAAGTGATTCCCATGTTAAAGTCCCCACACAAATTGAATGGAAAGATGTAAAATTACCCAATAGATGGTTATTAAAAAATGTTACTGAATCAATTCCAGTTCAAAATACTTTAGAAGAAGATTTAGATTATATAGAGCAACGTCCAGATGGTACTGTTAGTATAAATTTCCTACCCTATAGAAAAGCTACAAGTAGTTGTTCTGCTAGGTATAGTAACCCTTACATAGAAAAAATAGTTTCTCCACCAAGATGTAGTTTTAGTAAATTTAAATCACAAGAAAATTCAAAAATGATGATTTAAGACATAGTGTAGATAGATTAGACAATTTAAGATTTACTGAATTAGAAGATAGATCTCAAAAATTAGATTTAGATAAAATTAAGAAATCAAGTAATAACTCAAATTATACAAATCCAAATTTAGATGGAATAAATACTCCTTTTTACTCCCCAGCTTCACAAGCTTCACAAGTTCCTCCCACTTATCACTCCACGTATTCTCAACCTCCTCAACAAAGACCAAATTCCCCCACAAATTCTGATATGGGATTTTTTCCACCTAATATGTATGACCCACAAATTAATATGATTAGAAAACCTTTTGTATTAAACAAAGAAAAATTAAGACAAGATTTTAATTCCCCAAAATATGAAAATAGAAGAAAAGAATTTTTTGCAACTTTTTCAGAATTCTTAAGAAATTATATTAGAGACAAGTATTATGAGTTTATGAATGACATACAAACTGAAGTAAATTTCTTTGAATGGTTTGATCACTATTTTAAGCCAAAAATTCTAGCCGGTAGAAACAATACTTCTCTACACAAATACAAACAAATCATGCCTAATAGTCTAAAAACAAAAACTGACAACTTTTTACTACAAAAAGAAAATATAGAAAACAAATCCACATTCACCCCACGTAATACTCTAACATCAAGTATATTGTCTAGCTATAGCCATAATGAAAGCCTAACAAGACAAAACCCAAAAATCTCTAACAACAAAGCAACAAGCCATATCCTGCAAGAAGAAAAAGAAATCATGCAAGATACTATTTCACCAAACATTCAACCCTTGACCAAAATCCATGCAAGTGATACATATAGCTATAGCCATGCATATAAAACTAGTCATACAAGCCTAAACACTAAAGACAAGAATTGTAGTCATCAAGTCTCTAACATTTCTAACTTCCCATGCACCAAAATTTATTCACGTGAACCTTCTGACATTAGACAAACTCTCATGGTCATCAATAATACACAAGACAATAAAGATTTAGAGAAAAAACAAATGCAAACTATTAATAGAACTACACAAAATTGGTTAAAAGTTGAAAATAAAGAAGTTGTTCATGAAGAATTTCCCCCATATGAATCTATAGTCATAAGTCATAGAAACTACCAACTAGTGGCCTCCCCCATAAAAAATGCAAGTTTAAGTGACGAAATAAAAAATTTTGAAAAAATCATTGAACAAAATAATTACTCAAATACATATTTAAAAGTTATCGGTGCCAAACTTGATAGAATAGAAAACAAGATCGACCCCATCAAGACAACTACAAAATTAAATATTGAAAAACCATTGTTCACACCACATGAAATACCCTCAAAATTACGTGTTTCCTTTTAAAAAAGACAATACTGATTTATTAGAAGAAATCTCTAAAAGACTCCAAAATTTAGATATGACAAATGTAGCCTCCTCATCACAAACTAATCAAATTAAAAGGGTTAACACCATTGAAAAGAAAAAACAAGAAAGTCAAAAAATTGAAGAATACATTGAAAATTTACAAGATCAATTTAAAGATTTAAGTATTAATAGAATTGCAAATGACAGAGATTTTCATGGTAAACCTTTAAGAAGCCGTATTGCAAGAACAAGATATCCTGGAAATGTTTCAATTACAAGAAATTTTTACCCTAGACCAACTCCCCCAGACTTACAATTTGAAGAAAGAGAATTAACTGTTAGAAATGCTTATAATGCTGAATCCTTATATGAATGGAATATTGATGGTATGTCACAATATGAAATTTTAAATGAATTACATGAAATGCTTATGGTTTCAAATGTCTACAAGGGTAATAATAAAACTGATCATCAAATTGCAAGTATAATTATTACAGGTTTTACTGGTCAATTAAAAGGATGGTGGGATAATACTTTAACAGATAGTGATAGAAATTGGTTAGCTTATGCTTACAAAAGAACCCAAAATGGAACTCCCATAGTAGATGAAAATGGTTTACAAATTCAAGATGCTGTTAATGCTTTAGTTTTTGCCATAACAAAACATTTTGTAGGAGACCCAGCAGATTATAGAGAAAGTGCTTATGATAGTTTAGAAAATTTAAAATGTTACACTTTGTCAGATTTTAGGTGGTATAAAGATGTTTTCCTTTCAAAAGTCTTAGTTAGACCTGATAATGCTGAAGCTTTTTGGAAAGAAAAATTTATAAGTGGATTACCTCATTATTTTGCTTACAAGGTTAGAGAAAAATTATTTGAAAAAGGTCACAC